>OY731399.1:28343040-29570667 GCA_963425845.1 Sphenostylis stenocarpa | reverse complement strand
GGTTCTTCTCCTCCATTCCAAACTTCTCCTCCATCCCAAACTTCTTCCCCATCCATACTTTCTTCTTTACCTTTAACTTCTTCTCCATCCAAAACTTCTTCTTCTTCTCCTTCCTTCACTTCTTCCCCATCCCAAACTACTTCTCCATCCTTAACTTCTTCTTCTCCTTCCCTAACTTGTTCTCCATCCTTAACTTCTTCTCCTTCCCTAACTTGTTCTTCATTCTTAACTTTTTCTCCTTCCCTAACTTCTTCTCCATCCTCCTTAACTTCTTCTGCTTCCTTAACTTCATTCTACATCCCAAGTTTCTTCTCCATCCTTAACTATATGATCTCCTATCCTATCCTATCCCATCCCATCCCATCCGAAAGTTCTTCTCCTTCCTTAACTTCTTCTTCCTTAATTTCTTCTCCATACTTAGTAGATTCTTCTCCATTCCAAACTTCTTCTCCATCCCAAACTTCTTCCCCATCCATACTTTCTTCTTTATCCTTAACTTCTTCTCCATCCAAAACTTCTTCTTCCTTGACTTCGTCTCCTTCCTAACCTTCTTCTTCCTTAATTTCTTCTCCATACTTCGGTTCTTCTCCTCCATTCCAAACTTCTCCTCCATCCCAAACTTCTTCTCCATCCCAAACTTCTTCCCCATCCATACTTTCTTCTTTACCCTTAACTTCTTCTCCATCCAAAACTTCTTCTTCTTCTTCTTCCTTAACTTCTTCTCCTTCCTTCACTTCTTCCCCATCCCAAACTACTTCTCCATCCTTAACTTCTTATTCTCTTTCCCTAACTTGTTCTTCATCCTTAACTTCTTCTCCTTCCCTAACTTGTTCTTCATTCTTAACTTTTTCTCCTTCCCTAACTTCTTCTCCATCCTCCATAACTTCTTCTGCTTCCTTAACTTCATTCTACATCCCAAGTTTCTTCTCCATCCTTAACTATACGATCTCTTATCCTATCCTATCCCATCTCATCCCATCCGAAAGTGCTTCTCCTTCCTTAACTTCTTCTTTCTTAATTTCTTCTCCATACTTAGTAGATTCTTCTCCATTCCAAACTTCTTCTCCATCCCAAACTTCTTCCCCATCCATACTTTCTTCTTTATCCTTACCTTCTTCTCCATCCAAAACTTCTTCTTCCTTGACTTCGTCTCCTTCCCAACCTTCTTCTTCCTTAATTTCTTCTCCATACTTCGGTTCTTCTCCTCCATTCCAAACTTCTCCTCCATCCCAAACTTCTTCTCCATCCCAAACTTCTTCCCCATCCATACTTTCTTCTTTACCCTTAACTTCTTCTCCATCCAAAACTTCTTCTTCTACTTTTTCCTTAACTTCTTCTCCTTCCTTCACTTCTTCCCCATCCCAAACTACTTCTCCATCCTTAACTTCTTCTTTTCCTTCCCTAACTTGTTCTCCATCCTTAAATTCTTCTAATTCTCTAACTTGTTCTTCATTCTTAACTTTTTCTCCTTCCCTAACTTCTTCTCCATCCTCCTTAACTTCTTCTGCTTCCTTAACTTCATTCTACATCCCAAGTTTCTTCTCCATCCTTAACTATATGATCTCCTATCCTATCCTATCCCATCCCATCCCATCCGAAAGTTCTTCTCCTTCCTTAACTTATTCTTACTTAATTTCTTCTCCATACTTAGTAGATTCTTCTCCATTCCAAACTTCTTCTCCATCCCAAACTTCTTCCCCATCCATACTTTCTTCTTTATCCTTAACTTCTTCTCCATCCAAAACTTCTTCTTCCTTGACTTCGTCTCCTTCCTAAACTTCTTCTTCCTTAATTTCTTCTCCATACTTGGGTTCTTCTCCTCCATCCCAAACTTCTTCTTCATCCTTAACTTCTTCCCCATCCATACTTTCCTCTTTACCCTTAACTTCTTCTCCATCCAAAACTTCTTCTTCTACTTCTTCCTTAACTTCTTCTCCTTCCTTCACTTCTTCCCCATCCCAAACTACTTCTCCATCCTTAACTTCTTCTTTTCCTTCCCTAACTTGTTCTCCATCCTTAACTACTTCTAGTTCTCTAACTTGTTCTTCATTCTTAACTTTTTCTCCTTCCCTAACTTCTTCTCCATCCTCCTTAACTTCTTCTGCTTCCTTAACTTCATTCTACATCCCAAGTTTCTTCTCCATCCTTTACTATATGATCTCCTATCCTATCCTATCCCATCCCATCCCATTCGAAAGTTCTTCTCCTTCCTTAACTTCTTCTTCCTTAATTTCTTCTCCATACTTAGTAGATTCTTCTCCATTCTAAACTTCTTCTCCATCCCAAACTTCTTCCCCATCCATACTTTCTTCTTTATCCTTAACTTCTTCTCCATCCAAAACTTCTTCTTCCTTGACTTCGTCTCCTTCCTAACCTTCTTCTTCCTTAATTTCTTCTCCATACTTCGGTTCTTCTCCTCCATTCCAATCTTCTCCTCAATCCCAAACTTATTCTTCATCCCAAACTTCTTCCCTATCCATACTTTCTTCATTACCCTTAACTTCTTCTCCATCCAAAACTTCTTCTTCTACTTCTTCCTTAACTTCTTCTCCTTCCTTCACTTCTTCCCCATCCCAAACTACTTCTCCATCCTTAACTTCTTCTTTTCCTTCCCTAACTTGTTCTCCATCCTTAACTTCTTCTCCTTCCCTAACTTGTTCTTCATTCTTAACTTTTTCTCCTTCCCTAACTTCTTCTCCATCCTCCTTAACTTCTTCTGCTTCCTTAACTTCATTCTACATCCCAAGTTTCTTCTCCATCCTTAACTATATGATCTCCTATCCTATCCTATCCCATCCCATCCCATCCGAAAGTTCTTCTCCTTCCTTAACTTCTTCTTCCTTAATTTCTTCTCCATACTTAGTAGATTCTTCTCCATTCCAAACTTCTTCTCCATCCCAAACTTCTTCCCCATCCATACTTTCTTCTTTATCCTTAACTTCTTCTCCATCCAAAACATCTTCTTCCTTGACTTCGTCTCCTTCCTAAACTTCTTCTTCCTTAATTTCTTCTCCATACTTCGGTTCTTCTCCTCCATTCCAAACTTCTCCTCCATGCCAAACTTCTTCTCCATCCCAAACTTCTTCTTCATCCCAAACTTCTCCCCATCCATACTTTCTTCTTTACCCTTAACTTCTTCTCCATCCAAAACTTCTTCTTCTTCTCCTTCCTTCACTTCTTCCCCATCCCAAACTACTTCTCCATCCTTAACTACTATTTCTCCTTCCCTAACTTGTTCTCCATCCTTAACTTCTTCTCCTTCCCTAACTTGTTCTTCATTCTTAACTTTTTCTCCTTCCCTAACTTTTTCTCCATCCTCCTTAACTTCTTCTGCTTCCTTAATTTCATTCTACATCCCAATTTCTTCTCCATCCTTAACTATATGATCTCCTATCCTACCCTATCCCATCCCATCCCATCCGAAAGTTCTTCTCCTTCCTTAACTTCTTCTTCCTTAATTTCTTCTCCATAATTAGTAGATTCTTCTCCATTCCAAACTTCTTCTCCATCCCAAACTTCTTCCCCATCCATACTTTCTTCTTTATCCTTAACTTCTTCTCCATCCAAAACTTCTTCTTCCTTGACTTCGTCTCCTTCCTAAACTTCTTCTTCCTTAATTTCTTCTCCATACTTCGGTTCTTCTCCTCCATTCCAATCTTCTCCTCCATCCCAAACTTCTTCTCCATCCCAAACTTCTTCCCCATCCATACTTTCTTCTTTACCCTTAACTTCTTCTCCATCCAAAACTTCTTCTTCCTTGACTTCGTCTACTTCCTAAACTTCTTCTTCCTCAATTTCTTCTCCATACTTCGGTTCTTCTCCTCCACTCCAAACTTCTCCTCCATCCCAAACTTCTTCTCCATCCTTAACTTCTTCTCCATCCCAAACTTCTCCCCATCCATACTTTCTTCTTTACCCTTAACTTCTTCTCAATCCAAAACTGGTTCTTCTTCTTCTTCCTTAACTTCTTCTCCTTCCTTCACTTCTTCCCCATCCCAAACTACTTCTCCATCCTTAACTTCTTCTTATCCTTCCATAACTTGTTCTCCATCCTTAACTTCTTCTCCTTCCCTAACTTGTTCTTCATTCTTAACTTTTTCTCCTTCCCTAACTTCTTCTCCATCCTCCTTAACTTCTTCTGCTTCCTTAACTTCATTCTACATCCCAAGTTTCTTCTCCATCCTTAACTATATGATCTCCTATCCTATCCTATCCCATCCCATCCCATCCGAAAGTTCTTCTCCTTCCTTAACTTCTTCTTCCTTAATTTCTTCTCCATACTTAGTAGATTCTTCTCCATTCCAAACTTCTTCTCCATCTCAAACTTCTTCCCCATCCATACTTTCTTCTTTATCCTTAACTTCTTCTCCATCCAAAACATCTTCTTCCTTGACTTCGTCTCCTTCATAAACTTCTTCTTCCTTAATTTCTTCTCCATACTTCGGTCCTTCTCCTCCATTCCAAACTTCTCCTCCATCCCAAACTTCTACTCCATCCCAAACTTCTTCCCCATCCATACTTTCGTCTTTATCCTTAACTTCTTCTCCATCCAAAACTTCTTCTTCCTTGACTTCGTCTCCTTCCTAAACTTCTTCTTCCTTAATTTCTTCTCCATACTTCGGTTCTTCTCCTCCATTCCAAACTTCTCCTCCATCACAAACTTCTTCTCCATCCTTAACTTCTTCTCCATCCCAAACTTCTCCCCATCCATACTTTCTTCCTTACCCTTAACTTCTTCTCCATCCAAAACTTCTTCTTCTTCTTCTTCCTTCACTTCTTCTCCTTCCTTCACTTCTTCCCCATCCCAAACTACTTCTCCATCCTTAACTTCTTCTTCTCCTTCCATAACTTGTTCTCCATCCTTAACTTCTTCTCCTTCCCTAACTTGTTCTTCATTCTTAACTTTTTCTCCTTCCCTAACTTCTTCTCCATCCTCCTTAACTTCTTCTGCTTCCTTAACTTCATTCTACATCACAAGTTTCTTCTCCATCTTTAATTATATGATCTCCTATCCTATCCTATCTCATCCCATCCCATCCGAAAGTTCTTTTCCTTCCTTAACTTCTTCTTCCTTAATTTATTCTCCATACTTAGTAGATTCTTCTCCATTCCAAACTTCTTCTCCATCCCAAACTTCTTCCCCATCCATACTTTCTTCTTTATCCTTAACTTCTTCTCCATCCAAAACTTCTTCTTCCTTGACTTCGTCTCCTTCCTAAACTTCTACTTCCTTAATTTTTTCTTCATACTTCGGTTCTTCTCCCGCATTCCAAACTTCTCCTCCATCCCAAACTTCTTCTCCATCCTTAACTTCTTCTCCATCCCAAACTTCTTCCCCATCCATACTTTCTTCTTTACCCTTAACTTCTTCTCCATCCAAACTTCTTCTTCTTCTTCCTTAACTTCTTTTCCTTCCTTCACTTCTTCCCCATCCCAAACTACTTCTCCATACTTAACTTCTTCTTCTCCTTCCCTAACTTGTTCTCCATCCTTAACTTCTTCTCCTTCCCTAACTTGTTCTTCATTCTTAACTTTTTCTCCTTCCCTAACTTCTTCTCCATCCTCCTTCACTTCTTCTTCTTCCTTAACTTCATTCTACATCCCAAGTTTCTTCTCCATCATTAACTATACGATATCCTATCCTATCCTATCCCATCCCATCCCATCCAAAAGTTCTTCTCCTTCCTTAATTTCTTCTCCATACTTAGTAGATTCTTCTCCATTCCAAACTTCTTCTCCATCTCAAACTTCTTCCCAATCCATACTTTCTTCTTTATCCTTAACTTCTTCTCCATCCAAAACTTCTTCTTCCTTGACTCCGTCTCCTTCCTAAACTTCTTCTTCCTTAATTTCTTCTCCATACATCGGTTCCTCTCCTCCATTCCAAACTTCTCCTCCATCCCAAACTTCTTCTCCATCCTTAACTTCTTCTCCATCCCAAACTTCTTCCCCATCCATACTTTCTTCTTTACTCTTAACTTCTTCTCCATCCAAAACTTCTTCTTCTTCTTCTTCCTTAACTTCTTCTCCTTCCTTCACTTCTTCCCCATCCCAAACTACTTCTCCATCCTTAACTTCTTCTTCTACTTCCCTAACTTGTTCTCCATCCTTAACTTCTTCTCCTTCCCTAACTTGTTCTTCATTCTTAACTTTTTCTCCTTCCCTAACTTCTTCTCCATCCTCCTTTACTTCTTCTGCTTCCTTAACTTCATTCTACATCCCAAATTTCTTCTCCATCCTTAACTATATGATCTCCTATCCTATCCTATCCCATCCCATCCCATCCGAAAGTTCTTCTCCTTCCTTAACTTCTTCTTCCTTAATTTCTTCTCCATACTTAGTAGATTCTTCTCCATTCCAAACTTCTTCTCCATCCCAAACTTCTTCCCCATCCATACTTTCTTCTTTATCCTTAACTTCTTCTCCATCCAAAACTTCTTCTTCCTTGACTTCGTCTCCTTCCTAAACTTCTTCTTCCTTAATTTCTTCTCCATACTTTGGTTCTTCTCCTCCATTCCAAACTTCTCCTCCATCCCAAACTTCTTCTCCATCCTTAACTTCTTCTCCATCCCAAACTTCTTCCCCATCCATACTTTCTTCTTTACCCTTAACTTCTTCTCCATCCAAAACTTCTTCTTCTTCTCCTTCCTTCACTTCTTCCCCATCCCAAACTACTTCTCCATCCTTAACTTCTTCTTCTCCTTCCCTAACTTGTTCTCCATCCTTAACTTCTTCTCCTTCCCTAACTTGTTCTTCATTCTTAACTTTTTCTCCTTCCCTAACTTCTTCTCCATCCTCCTTAACTTCTTCTGCTTCCTTAACTTCATTCTACATCCCAAGTTTCTTCTCCATCCTTAACTATATGATCTCCTATCCTATCCTATCCCATCCCATCCCATCCGAATGTTCTTCTCCTTCCTTAACTTCTTCTTCCTTAATTTCTTCTCCATACTTAGTACATTCTTCTCCATTTCAAACTTCTTCTCCATCCCAAACTTCTTCCCCATCCATACTTTCTTCTTTATCCATAACTTCTTCTCCATCCAAAACTTCTTCTTCCTTAACTTCGTCTCCTTCCTAAACTTCTTCTTCCTTAATTTCTTCTCCATACTTCGGTTCTTCTCCTCCATTCCAAACTTCTCCTCCATCCCAAACTTCTTCTCCATCCTTAACTTCTTCTCCATCCCAAACTTCTTCCCCATCCATACTTTCTTCTTTACCCTTAACTTCTTCTCCATCCAAAACTTGTTCTTCTTCTTCTTCCTTAACTTCTTCTCCTTCCTTCACTTCTTCCCCATCCCAAACTACTTCTCCATCCTTAACTTCTTCTTCTCCTTCCCTAACTTGTTCTCCATCCTTAACTTCTTCTCCTTCCCTAACTTGTTCTTCATTCTTAACTTTTTCTCCTTCCCTAACTTCTTCTCCATCCTCCTTAACTTCTTCTGCTTCCTTAACTTCATTCTACATCCCAAGTTTCTTCTCCATCCTTAACTATATGATCTCCTATCCTATCCTATCCCATCCCATCCCATCCGAAAGTTCTTCTCCTTCCTTAACTTCTTCTTCCTTAATTTCTTCTCCATACTTAGTAGATTCTTCTCCATTCCAAACTTCTTCTCCATCCCAAACTTCTTCCCCATCCATACTTTCTTCTTTATCCTTAACTTCCTCTCCATCCAAAACTTCTTCTTCCTTGACTTCGTCTCCTTCCTAAACTTCTTCTTCCTTAATTTCTTCTCCATACGTTCGGTTCTTCTCCTCCATTCCAAACTTCTCCTCCATCCCAAACTTCTTCTCCATCCTTAACTTCTTCTCCATCCCAAACTTCCTTCCCTATCCATAACTTTCTTCTTTACCCATAACTTCTTCTCCATCCAAAACTTCTTAACTTCTTCTCCTTCCTTCACTTCTTCCCCATCCCAAACTACTTCTCCATCCTTAACTTCTTCTTCTCCTTCCCTAACTTGTTCTCCATCCTTAACTTCTTCTCCTTCCCTAACTTGTTCTTCATTCTTAACTTTTTCACCCTTCCCCTAACTCAGCTTCTCACTTCGTCCTCCTTAACTTCATTCTACATCCCAAGTTTCTTCTCCATCCTTAACTATATGATCTCCTATCCTATCCTATCCCATCCCATCCCATCTGAAAGTTCTTCTCCTTCCTTAACTTCTTCTTCCTTAATTTCTTCTCCATACTTAGTAGATTCTTCTCCATTCCAAACTTCTTCTCCATCCCAAACTTCTTCCCCATCCATACTTTCTTCTTTATCCTTAACTTCTTCTCCATCCAAAACTTCTTCTTCCTTGACTTCGTCTCCTTCCTAAACTTCTTCTTCCTTAATTTCTTCTCCATACTTCGGTTCTTCTCCTCCATTCCAAACTTCTCCTCCATCCCAAACTTCTTCTCCATCCTTAACTTCTTCTCCATCCCAAACTTCTTCCCCATCCATACTTTCTTCTTTACCCTTAACTTCTTCTCCATCCAAAACTTCTTCTTCTTCTTCTTCACTTCTTCCCCATCCCAAACTACTTCTCCATCCTTAACTTCTTCTTCTCCTTCCCTAACTTGTTCTCCATCCTTAACTTCTTCTCCTTCCCTAACTTGTTCTTCATTCTTAACTTTTTCTCCTTCCCTAACTTCTTCTCCATCCTCCTTAACTTCTTCTGCTTCCTTAACTTCATTCTACATCCCAAGTTTCTTCTCCATCCTTAACTATATGATCTCCTATCCTATCCTATCCTATCCATCCCATCCCATCATCTGAAAGTTCTTCTCCTTCCTTAACTTCTTCTTCCTTAATTTCTTCTCCATACTTAGTAGATTCTTCTCCATTCCAAACTTCTTCTCCATCCCAAACTTCTTCCCCATCCATACTTTCTTCTTTATCCTTAACTTCTTCTCCATCCAAAACTTCTTCTTCCTTGACTTCGTCTCCTTCCTAAACTTCTTCTTCCTTAATTTCTTCTCCATACTTCGGTTCTTCTCCTCCATTCCAAACTTCTCCTCCATCCCAAACTTCTTCTCCATCCTTAACTTCTTCTCCATCCCAAACTTCTTCCCCATCCATACTTTCTTCTTTACCCTTAACTTCTTCTCCATCCAAAACTTCTTCTTCTTCTTTCCTTCCTTCACTTCTTCCCCATCCCAAACTACTTCTCCATCCTTAACTTCTTCTTCTCCTTCCCTAACTTGTTCTCCATCCTTAACTTCTTCTCCTTCCCTAACTTGTTCTTCATTCTTAACTTTTTCTCCTTCCCTAACTTCTTCTCCATCCTCCTTAACTTCTTCTGCTTCCTTAACTTCATTCTACATCCCAAGTTTCTTCTCCATCCTTAACTATATGATCTCCTATCCTATCCTATCCCATCCCATCCCATCCGAAAGTTCTTCTCCTTCCTTAACTTCTTCTTCCTTAATTTCTTCTCCATACTTAGTAGATTCTTCTCCATTCCAAACTTCTTCTCCATCCCAAACTTCTTCCCCATCCATACTTTCTTCTTTATCCTTAACTTCTTCTCCATCCAAAACTTCTTCTTCCTTGACTTCGTCTCCTTCCTAAACTTCTTCTTCCTTATTTCTTCTCCATACTTCGGTTCTTCTCCTCCATTCCAAACTTCTCCTCCATCCCAAACTTCTTCTCCATCCTTAACTTCTTCTCCATCCCAAACTTCTTCCCCATCCATACTTTCTTCTTTACCCTTAACTTCTTCTCCATCCAAAACTTCTTCTTCTTCTTCCTTAACTTCTTCTCCTTCCTTCACTTCTTCCCCATCCCAAACTACTTCTCCATCCTTAACTTCTTCTTCTCCTTCCCTAACTTGTTCTCCATCCTTAACTTCTTCTCCTTCCCTAACTTGTTCTTCATTCTTAACTTTTTCTCCTTCCCTAACTTCTTCTCCATCCTCCTTAACTTCTTCTGCTTCCTTAACTTCATTCTACATCCCAAGTTTCTTCTCCATCCTTAACTATATGATCTCCTATCCTATCCTATCCCATCCCATCCATCCGAAAGTTCTTCTCCTTCCTTAACTTCTTCTTCCTTAATTTCTTCTCCATACTTAGTAGACTCTTCTTCATTCCAAACTTCTTCTCCATCCAAAACTTCTTCCCCATCCATACTTTCTTCTTTATCCTTAAATTCTTCTCTATCCAAAACTTCTTCTCCATCCTTGACTTCGTCTCCTTCCTAAACTTCTTCTTCCTTAATTTCTTCTCCATACGTTGGTTCTTCTCCTCCATTCCAAACTTCTCCTCCATCCCAAACTTCTTCTCCATCCCAAACTTCTTCCCCATCCATACTTCCTTCTTTACCCTTAACTTCTTCTCCATCCAAACTTCTTCTTCTTCTTCTTACTTAACTTCTTCTCATTCCTTCACTTTTTCCCCATCCCAAACTACTTCTCCATCCTTAACTTCTTCTTCTCCTTCCCTAACTTGTTCTCCATCCTTAACTTCTTCTCCTTCCCTAACTTGTTCTTCATTCTTAACTTTTTCTCCTTCCCTAACTTCTTCTCCATCCTCCTTAACTTCTTCTGCTTCCTTAACTTCATTCTACATCCCAAGTTTCTTCTCCATCCTTAACTATATGATCTCTTATCCTATCCTATCCCATCCCATCCCATCCGAAAGTTCTTCTCCTTCCTTAACTTCTTCTTCCTTAATTTCTTCTCCATACTTAGTAGATTCTTCTCCATTCCAAACTTCTTCTCCATCCCAAACTTCTTCCCCATCCATACTTTCTTCTTTATCCTTAACTTCTTCTCCATCCAAAACTTCTTCTTCCTTGACTTCGTCTCCTTCCTAAACTTCTTCTTCCTTAATTTCTTCTCCATACTTCGGTTCTTCTCCTCCATTCCAAACTTCTCCTCCATCCCAAACTTCTTCTCCATCCTTAACTTCTTCTCCATCCCAAACTTCTTCCCCATCCATACTTTCTTCTTTACCCTTAACTTCTTCTCCATCCAAAACTTCTTCTTCTTCTTCTTCCTTAACTTCTTCTCCTTCCTTAACTTCTTCCTCATCTTAAACTACTTCTCCATCCTTAACTTCTTCTTCTCCTTCCCTAACTTGTTCTCCATCCTTAACTTCTTCTCCTTCCCTAACTTGTTCTTCATTCTTAACTTTTTCTCCTTCCCTAACTTCTTCTCCATCCTCCTTAACTTCTTCTGCTTCCTTAACATCATTCTACATCCCAAGTTTCTTCTCCATCCTTAACTATATGATCTCCTATCCTATCCTATCCCATCCCATCCCATCCCATCCCATTTGAGAGTTCTTCTCCTTCCTTAACTTTCTTCTTCCTTAATTTCTTCTCCATACTTAGTAGATTCTTCTCCATTCCAAACTTCTTCTCCATCCCAAACTTCTTCCCCATCCATACTTTCTTCTTTACCCTTAACTTCTTCTCCATCCAAAACTTCTTCTTCCTTGGCTTCGTCTCCTTCCTAAACTTCTTCTTCCTTAATTTCTTCTCCATACTTCGGTTCTTCTCCTCCATTCCAAACTTCTCCTCCATCCCAAACTTCTTCTCCATCCTTCACTTCTTCTCCATCCCAAACTTCTTCCCCATCCATACTTTCTTCTTTACCCTTAACTTCTTCTCCATCCAAAACTTCTTCTTCTTCTCCTTCCTTCTTCTTCCCCATCCCAAACTACTTCTCCATCCTTAACTTCTTCTTCTCCTTCCCTAACTTGTTCTCCATCCTTAACTTCTTCTCCTTCCCTAACTTGTTCTTCATTCTTAACTTTTTCTCCTTCCCTAACTTCTTATCCATCCTCCTTAACTTCTTCTGCTTCCTTAACTTCATTCTACATCCTAAGTTTCTTCTCCATCCCATCCCATCCGAAAGTTCTTCTCCTTAACTTCTTCTTCCTTAATTTCTTCTCCATACTTAGTAGATTCTTCTCCATTCCAAACTTCTTCTCCATCCCAAAGTTCTTCCCCATCCATACTTGCTTCTTTATCCTTAACTTCTCTATCCAAAACTTTTTCTTCCTTGACTTCGTCTCCTTCCTAAACTTCTTCTTCCTTAATTTCTTCTCCATACTTCGGTTCTTCTCCTCCATTCCAAACTTCTCCTCCATCCCAAACTTCTTCTCCATCCCAAACTTCTCCTCCATCCCAAACTTCTTCCTCATCCATACTTACTTCTTTACCCTTAACTTCTTCTCCATCCAAAACTTCTTCTCCATCCAAAACTTCTTCTTCTTCTTCTTCCTTAACTTCTTCTCCTTCCTTCACTTCTTCCCCATCCCAAACTACTTCTCCATCCTTAACTTCTTCTTCTCCTTCCCTAACTTGTTCTCCATCCTTAACTTCTTCTCCTTCCCTAACTTGTTCTTCATTCTTAACTTTTTCTCCTTCCCTAACTTCTTCTCCATCCTCCTTAACTTCTTTTGCTTCCTTAACTTCATTCTACATCCCAAGTTTCTTCTCCATCCTTAACTATATAATCTCCTATCCTATCCCATCCCATCCGAAAGCTCTTCTCCTTCCTTAACTTCTTCTTCCTTAATTTCTTCTCCATACTTAGTAGATTCTTCTCCATTCCAAACTTCTTCTCCATCCCAAACTTCTTCCCCAAGCATACTTTCTTCTTTATCCTTAACTTCTTGTCCATCCAAAACATTTTCTTCCTTGACTCCGTCTCCTTCCTAAACTTCTTCTTCCTTAATTTCTTCTTCATACTTCGGTTCTTCTCCTCCATTCCAAACTTCTCTTCCATCCCAAACTTCTTCTCCATCCCAAACTTCTTCCCCATCCATACTTTCTTCTTTACCCTTAACTTCTTCTCCATCCAAAACTTCTTCTTCTTCTTCTTCTTCTTCCTTAACTTCTTCTCCTTCCTTCACTTCTTCCCCATCCCAAACTACTTCTCCATCCTTAACTTCTTCTTCTCCTTACCTAACATCTTCTCTATCCATGACTTCTTCTCCTTCCTTGACTTCTTCTCCATCCATAATAATCATCTCTCCCTCCTTAACTTCTTCCCCATCCATAGTTTCTTCTTTATTCTTGACTTCTTCTCCATCCAAAGCTTCTTCTTAATCTGGACTTCTTCTCCATCCAAAGCTTCTTCTTCTTAACTTCCTCTCTTTCCCTAACTTCTTCTCCTTCCTTAACTTCTTCTCCTTCTTTAACTTCCTCTCTTTCCCTAACTTCTTCTCCTTCCTTAACTTCTTCTCCATCCAAACCATCTTCTCCATCCAAACCATCTTCTCTTTCCATGACTTCTTCTCCTTCCTTGACTTCTTCTCCATCCATAATAAGCATCTCTCCCTCCTTAACTTCTTCCCCATCCATAGTTTCTTCTTTATTCTTGACTTCTTCTCCATCCAAAGCTTCTTCTTCTTCCCTAACTTCTTCTCCTTCTTTCACTTCTTCCCCATCCCAAACCATTCTTAACATCTTCTCCTTCCCTAACTTCTTCTTCTCCATCCTTAACTTCTTATTCTCCTTCCTTAACTTCTTCATCTACATCCCAAATTGCTTCTCCATCCTTAACTCATACTCCATCCAGAACTTCTTCTCCTTCCTTAACTTCTTCTTCCTCCTTGATTTCTTCTCCATACTTGAATTCTTTTCCATTCCAAACTTTTTCTTCTCCATCCCAAACTTCTTCTCCTTCTTTAACTTCCTCTCTTACCCTAACTTCTTCTCCTTCCTTAACTTCTTCTCCATCCAAACCATCTTCTGCTTCCATGACATCTTCTCCGTCCATGACCTCTTCTCCTTCCTTGACTTCTTCTCCATCCATAATAATCATCTGTCGCTCCTTAACTTCTTCCCCATCCATAGCTTCTTCTTTATCCTTGACTTCTTCTCTATCCAAATCTTCTTCTTCTTCCCTAACTTCTTCTCCTTCCTTCACTTATGCCCCATCCCAAACCATCCTTAACTTCTTCTCCTTCCCTAACTTCTTCTTCTCCATCCTTAACTTATTATTCTCCTTCCTTAACTTCTTCATCTACATCCCAAATTTCTTCTCCATCCTTAACTTATACTCCATCCATAACTTCTTCTCCTTCCTTAACTTCTTCTTCCTCCTTGATTTCTTCTCCATACCTGAATTCTTCTCCATTCCAAACTTCTTCTTCTCCATCCCAAACTTCTTCTCCATCCTTAACTTATTCTCCTTCTTTAACTTCCTCTCTTTCCCTAACTTCTTCTCCTTCCTTAACTTCTTCTCCATCCAAACCATCTTCTCCTTCCATAACATCTTCTCCGTCCATAACTTCTTCTCCTTCCTTGACTTCTTCTCCATCCATAATAATCATCTCTCCCTCCTTAACTTCTTCCCCATCCATAGTTTCTTCTTTATCCTTGACTTCTTCTCCATCCAAAGCTTCTTCTACTTCCCTAACTTCTTCTCCTTCCTTAACTTCTTCCCCATCCCAAACTATTTCCCCATCCTTAACTTCTTCTCCTTCCCTAACTTCTTCTTCTCCATCCTTAACTTCTTCTTCTCCTTCTTTAACTTCTTCATCTACATGCCAAATTTCTTCTCCATCCTTAACTTATACTCCATCCATAACTTCTTCTCCTTCCTTAACTTCTTCTTCCTCCTTGAATTCTTCTCCATTCCAAACTTCTTCTTCTCCATCCCAAACTTATTCTCCATCCTTAACTTCTTCTCCTTCTTTAACTTCCTCTCTTTCTCTAACTTCTTCTCCTTCCTTAACTTCTTCTCCATCCAAACCATCTTCTCCTTCCATAACATCTTCTCCGTCCATGACTTCTTCTCCATACTTGAATTCTTTTCCATTCCAAACTTCTTCTTCTCCATCCTTAACTTCTTCTCCTTTTTAAATTTCCTCTCTTTCCCTAACTTCTTCTCCTTCCTTAACTTCTTCTCCATCCAAACCATCTTCTCCTTCCATAACATCTTCTCCGTCCATGACTTCTTCTCCTTCCTTGACTTCTTCTCCATCCATAATAATCATCTCTCCCTCCTTAACTTCTTCCCCATCCATAGTTTCTTCTTTATCCTTGACTTCTTCTCCATCCAAAGCTTCTTCTTCTTCCCTAAATTCTTCTCCTTCCTTCACTTCTTCCCCATCCCAAACCATCCTTAACTTTTTCTCCTTCCCTAACTTCTTCTTCCCCATCTTTAACTTCTTCTTCTCCTTCCTTAACTTCTTCATCTACATCCCAAAATTCTTCTCCATCCTTAACTTATACTCCATCCATAACTTCTTCTCCTTCCTTAACTTATTCTTCATCCTTGATTTCTTCTCCATACTTGAATTCTTCTCCATTCCAAACTTCTTCTTCTCCATCCCAAACTTCTTCTCCATCCTTAACTTCTTCTCCTTCTTTAACTTCCTCTTTTTCCCTAACTTCTTCTCCTTCCTTAACTTCTTCTCCATCCAAACCATCTTCTCCTTCCATAACATCTTCTCCGTCCATGACTTCTTCTCCTTGCTTGACTTCTTCTCCATCCATAATAATCATCTCTCCTTCCTTAACTTCTTCCCCATCCATAGCTTCTTCTTTATCCTTGACTTCTTCTCTATCCAAATCTTCTTCTTCTTCCCTAACTTCTTCTCCTTCCTTCACATCTTCCCCATCCCAAACCATCCTTAACTACTTCTCCTTCCCTAACTTCTTCTTCTCCATCCTTAACTTATACTCCATCCATAACTTCTTCTCCTTCCTTAACTTCTTCCTCCTTGATTTTTTCTCCATTATTGAATCTTCTCCGTTTCAAACTTCTTCTCCATCCTTAACTTCTTCTCCTTCTTTAACTTCCTCTCTTTCCCTAACTTCTTCTCCTTCCTTAACTTCTTCTCCATCCAAACCATCTTCACCTTCCATAACATCTTCTCTGTCCATGACTTCTTCTCCTTCCTTGACTTCTTCTCCATCCATAAGAATCATCTCTCCCTTATTAACTTCTTCCCCATCCATAGTTTCTTCTTTATCCTTCACTTCTTCTCCATCCAAAGCTTCTTCTTCTTCCGTAACTTCTTCTCCTTCCTTCACTTCTTCCCATCCCAAACCATCCGTAACTTCTTCTCCTTCCCTCACTTCTTCTTCTCCATCCTTAACATCTTCTTCTCCTTCCTTAACTTCTTCATCTACATCCCAAATTTCTTCTCCATCCTTAACTTATACTCCATCCAGAACTTCTTCTCCTTCCTTAACTTCTTCTTCCTCCTTGATTTCTTCTCCATACTTGAATTCTTTTCCATTCCAAACTTCTTCTTCTCCATCCCAAACTTCTTCTCCATCCTTAACTTCTTCTCCTTCTTTAACTTCCTCTCTTTCCCTAACTTCTTCTCCTTCCTTAACTTCTTCTTCATCCAAACCATCTTCACCTTCCATAACATCTTCTCCGTCCATGACTTCTTCTCCTTCCTTGACTTCTTCTCCATCCATAATAATCATCTCTTCCTCTTTAACTTCTTTCCCATCCATAGCTTCTTCTTTATCCTTGACTTCTTTTCTATCCAAATCTTCTTCTTCTTCCCTAACTTCTTCTCCTTCCTTCACTTCTTCCCCATCCCAAACCATCCTTAACTTCTTCTCCTTCCCTAACTTCTTCTTCTCCACCCTTAACTTCTTCATCTACATCCCAAATTTCTTCTCCATCCTTAACTTATACTCCATCCATAACTTCTTCTCCTTCCTTAACTTATTCTTCATCCTTGATTTCTTCTCCATACTTGAATTCTTCTCCATTCCAAACTTCTTCTTCTCCATCCCAAACTTCTTCTCCATCCTTAACTTCTTCTCCTTCTTTAACTTCCTCTTTTTCCCTAACTTCTTCTCCTTCCTTAACTTCTTCTCCATCCAAACCATCTTCTCCTTCCATAACATCTTCTCCGTCCATGACTTCTTCTCCTTGCTTGACTTCTTCTCCATCCATAATGATCATCTCTCCTTCCTTAACTTCTCCCCCATCCATAGCTTCTTCTTTATCCTTGACTTCTTCTCTATCCAAATCTTCTTCTTCTTCCCTAACTTCTTCTCCTTCCTTCACATCTTCCCCATCCCAAACCATCCTTAACTTCTTCTCCTTCCCTAACTTCTTCTTCTCCATCCTTAACTTCTTCTTCTCCTTCCTTAACTTCTTCATCTACATCCCAAATTTCTTCTCCATCCTTAACTTATACTCCATCCATAACTTCTTCTCCTTCCTTAACTTATTCTTCCTCCTTGATTTTTTCTCCATACTTGAATCTTCTCCGTTTCAAACTTCTTCTCCATCCTTAACTTCTTCTCCTTCTTTAACTTCCCCTCTTTCCCTAACTTCTTCTCCTTCCTTAACTTCTTCTCCATCCAAACCATCTTCACCTTCCATAACATCTTCTCTGTCCATGACTTCTTCTCCTTCCTTGACTTCTTCTCCATCCATAAGAATCATCTCTCCCTTATTAACTTCTTCCCCATCCATAGTTTCTTCTTTATCCTTCACTTCTTCTCCATCCAAAGCTTCTTCTTCTTCCGTAACTTCTTCTCCATCCTTCACTTCTTCCCATCCCAAACCAGCCGTAACTTCTTCTCCTTCCCTCAATTCTTCTTCTCCATCCTTAACATCTTCTTCTCCTTCCTTAACTTCTTCATCTACATCCCAAATTTCCTCTCCATCCTTAACTTATACTCCATCCAGAACTTCTTCTCCTTCCTTAACTTCTTCTTCCTCCTTGATTTCTTCTCCATACTTGAATTTTTTTCCATTCCAAACTTCTTCTTCTCTATCCCAAACTTCTTCTCCATCCTTAACTTCTTCTCCTTCTTTAACTTCCTCTCTTTCCCTAACTTCTTCTCCTTCCTTAACTTCTTCTTCATCCAAACCATCTTCACCTTCCATAACATCTTCTCCGTCCATGACTTCTTCTCCTTCCTTGACTTCTTCTCCATCCATAATAATCATCTCTTCCTCCTTAACTTCTTTCCCATCCATAGCTTCTTCTTTATCCTTGACTTCTTTTCTATCCATATCTTTTTCTTCTTCCCTAACTTCTTCTCCTTCCTTCACTTCTTCCCCATCCCCAACCATCCTTAACTTCTTCTCCTTCCCTAAATTCTTCTTCTCCACCCTTAACTTCTTCATCTACATCCCAAATTTCTTCTTCATCCTTAACTTATACTCCATCCATAACTTCTTCTCCTTCCTTAACTTCTTCTTCTTCCTTGATTTCTTCTCCATACTTGAATTCTTCTCCATTCCAAACTTCTTCTTCTCCATCACAAACTTCTTCTCCATCCTTAACTTCTTCTCCTTCTTTAACTTCCTCTCTTTCCCTAACTTCTTCTCCTTCCTTAACTTCTTCTCCATCCAAACCATCTTCTCCTTCCATAACATCTTCTCCGTCCATGACTTCTTCTCCGTCATGACTTCTTCTCCTTCCTTGACTTCTTCTCCATCCATAATAATCATCTCTCCCTCCTTAACTTCGTCTTCCCCATCCATAGTTTCTTCTTTATCCTTGACTTCTTCTCCATCCAAAGCTTCTTCTTCTTCCCTAACTTCTTCTCCTTCCTTCACTTCTTCCCCATCCCAAACTATTTCCCCATCCTTAACTTCTTCTCCGTCCCTAACTTCTTCTTCTCCATCCTTAACTTCTTCTTCTCCTTCTTTAACTTCTTCATCTACATGCCAAATTTCTTCTCCATCCTTAACTTATACTCCATCCATAACTTCTTCTCCTTCCTTAACTTCTTCTTCCTCCTTGAATTCTTCTCCATTCCAAACTTCTTCTTCTCCATCCCAAACTTCTTCTTCATCCTTAACTTCTTCTCCTTCTTTAACTTCCTCTCTTTCCTTAACTTCTTCTCCTTCCTCCATCCAAACCATCTTCTCCTTCCATAACATCTTCTCCGTCCATGACTTCTTCTCCAGTCATGACTTCTTCTCCTTCATTGACTTCTTCTCCATCCATAATAATCATCTCTCCCTCCTTAACTTCTTCCCCATCCATAGTTTCTTCTTTATCCTTGACTTCTTCTCCATCCAAAGCTTCTTCTTCTTCCCTAACTTCTTCTCCTTCCTTCACTTCTTCCCCATCCCAAACCATCCTTAACTTCTTCTCCTTCCCTAACTTCTTCTTCTTCCCTAACTTCTTCTTCTCCATCTTTAACTTCTTCTTCTCCTTCCTTAACTTCTTCATCTACATCCCAAATTTCCTCTCCATCCTTGACTTATACTCCATCCATAACTTCTTCTCCTTCCTTAACTTCTTCTTCCGCCTTGATTTCTTCTCCATTGCAAACTTCTTCTTCTCCATCCCAAACTTCTTCTCCATCCTTAACTTCTTCTACTTCTTTAACTTCCTCTCTTTCCCTTACTTATTCTCCTTCCTTAAATTCTTCTCCATCCAAACCATCTTCTCCTTCCATAACATCTTATTCGTCCATCACTTCTTCTCCTTCCTTCACTTCTTCTCCATCCATAATAATCATCTCTCCCTCCTTAACTTCTTCCACATCCATAGTTTCTTCTTTATCCTTGACTTCTTCTTCTTCCCTAACTTCTTCTCCTTCCTTCACTTCTTCCCCATCCCAAACCATCCTTAACTTCTTCTCCTTCCCTCACTTCTTCTTCTCCATCCTTAACTTCTTCTTCTCCTTCCTTAACTTCTTCATCTACATCCCAAATTTCTTCTCCATCCTTCACTTATACTCCATCCATAACTTCTTCTCCTTCCTTAACTTCTTCTTCCTCCTTGATTTCTTCTCCATACTTGAATTCTTTTCCATTCCAAACTTCTTCTTCTCCATCCTTAACTTATTCTTCTCCTTCCTTAACTTCTTCATCTACATCCCAAATTTCTTCTCCATCCTTAACTTATACTCCATCCATAACTTCTTCTCCTTCCTTAACTTCTTCTTCCTCCTTGATTTCTTCTCCATACTTGAATTTTTCTCCATTCCAAACTTCTTCTTCTCCATCCCAAACTTCTTCTCCATCCTTAACTTCTTCTCCTTCTTTAACTTCCTCTCTTTCCCTAACTTCTTCTCCTTCCTTAACTTCTTCTCCATCCAAACCATCTTCTCCTTCCATAACATCTTCTCCAGTCCATGACTTCTTCTCCTTGCTTGACTTCTTCTCCATCCATAATGATCATCTCTCCTTCCTTAACTTCTTCCCCATCCATAGCTTCTTCTTTATCCTTGACTTCTTCTCTATCCAAATCTTCTTCTTCTTCCCTAACTTCTTCTCCTTCCTTCACTTCTTCCCCATCCCCAACCATCCTTAACTTCTTCTCCTTCCCTAAATTCTTCTTCTCCACCCTTAACTTCTTCATCTACATCCCAAATTTCTTCTTCATCCTTAACTTATACTCCATCCATAACTTCTTCTCCTTCCTTAACTTCTTCTTCTTCCTTGATTTCTTCTCCATACTTGAATTCTTCTCCATTCCACACTTCTTCTTCTCCATCACAAACTTCTTCTCCATCCTTAACTTCTTCTCCTTCTTTAACTTCCTCTCTTTCCCTAACTTCTTCTCCTTCCTTAACTTCTTCTCCATCCAAACCATCTTCTCCTTCCATAACATCTTCTCCGTCCATGACTTCTTCTCCGTCATGACTTCTTCTCCTTCCTTGACTTCTTCTCCATCCATAATAATCATCTCTCCCTCCTTAACTTCGTCTTCCCCATCCATAGTTTCTTCTTTATCCTTGACTTCTTCTCCATCCAAAGCTTCTTCTTCTTCCCTAACTTCTTCTCCTTCCTTCACTTCTTCCCCATCCCAAACTATTTCCCCATCCTTAACTTCTTCTCCGTCCCTAACTTCTTCTTCTCCATCCTTAACTTCTTCTTCTCCTTCTTTAACTTCTTCATCTACATGCCAAATTTCTTCTCCATCCTTAACTTATACTCCATCCATAACTTCTTCTCCTTCCTTAACTTCTTCTTCCTCCTTGAATTCTTCTCCATTCCAAACTTCTTCTTCTCCATCCCAAACTTCTTCTTCATCCTTAACTTCTTCTCCTTCTTTAACTTCCTCTCTTTCCTTAACTTCTTCTCCTTCCTCCATCCAAACCATCTTCTCCTTCCATAACATCTTCTCCGTCCATGACTTCTTCTCCGTCATGACTTCTTCTCCTTCATTGACTTCTTCTCCATCCATAATAATCATCTCTCCCTCCTTAACTTCTTCCCCATCCATAGTTTCTTCTTTATCCTTGACTTCTTCTCCATCCAAAGCTTCTTCTTCTTCCCTAACTTCTTCTCCTTCCTTCACTTCTTCCCCATCCCAAACCATCCTTAACTTCTTCTCCTTCCCTAACTTCTTCTTCTTCCCTAACTTCTTCTTCTCCATCTTTAACTTCTTCTTCTCCTTCCTTAACTTCTTCATCTACATCCCAAATTTCCTCTCCATCCTTGACTTATACTCCATCCATAACTTCTTCTCCTTCCTTAACTTCTTCTTCCGCCTTGATTTCTTCTCCATTGCAAACTTCTTCTTCTCCATCCCAAACTTCTTCTCCATCCTTAACTTCTTCTACTTCTTTAACTTCCTCTCTTTCCCTTACTTATTCTCCTTCCTTAAATTCTTCTCCATCCAAACCATCTTCTCCTTCCATAACATCTTATTCGTCCATCACTTCTTCTCCTTCCTTCACTTCTTCTCCATCCATAATAATCATCTCTCCCTCCTTAACTTCTTCCACATCCATAGTTTCTTCTTTATCCTTGACTTCTTCTTCTTCCCTAACTTCTTCTCCTTCCTTCACTTCTTCCCCATCCCAAACCATCCTTAACTTCTTCTCCTTCCCTCACTTCTTCTTCTCCATCCTTAACTTCTTCTTCTCCTTCCTTAACTTCTTCATCTACATCCCAAATTTCTTCTCCATCCTTCACTTATACTCCATCCATAACTTCTTCTCCTTCCTTAACTTCTTCTTCCTCCTTGATTTCTTCTCCATACTTGAATTCTTTTCCATTCCAAACTTCTTCTTCTCCATCCTTAACTTATTCTTCTCCTTCCTTAACTTCTTCATCTACATCCCAAATTTCTTCTCCATCCTTAACTTATACTCCATCCATAACTTCTTCTCCTTCCTTAACTTCTTCTTCCTCCTTGATTTCTTCTCCATACTTGAATTTTTCTCCATTCCAAACTTCTTCTTCTCCATCCCAAACTTCTTCTCCATCCTTAACTTCTTCTCCTTCTTTAACTTCCTCTCTTTCCCTAACTTCTTCTCCTTCCTTAACTTCTTCTCCATCCAAACCATCTTCTCCTTCCATAACATCTTCTCCAGTCCATGACTTCTTCTCCTTGCTTGACTTCTTCTCCATCCATAATGATCATCTCTCCTTCCTTAACTTCTTCCCCATCCATAGCTTCTTCTTTATCCTTGACTTCTTCTCTATCCAAATCTTCTTCTTCTTCCCTAACTTCTTCTCCTTCCTTCACTTCTTCCCCATCCCCAACCATCCTTAACTTCTTCTCCTTCCCTAAATTCTTCTTCTCCACCCTTAACTTCTTCATCTACATCCCAAATTTCTTCTTCATCCTTAACTTATACTCCATCCATAACTTCTTCTCCTTCCTTAACTTCTTCTTCTTCCTTGATTTCTTCTCCATACTTGAATTCTTCTCCATTCCAAACTTCTTCTTCTCCATCACAAACTTCTTCTCCATCCTTAACTTCTTCTCCTTCTTTAACTTCCTCTCTTTCCCTAACTTCTTCTCCTTCCTTAACTTCTTCTCCATCCAAACATCTTCTCCTTCCATAACATCTTCTCCGTCCATGACTTCTTCTCCGTCATGACTTCTTCTCCTTCCTTGACTTCTTCTCCATCCATAATAATCATCTCTCCCTCCTTAACTTCGTCTTCCCCATCCATAGTTTCTTCTTTATCCTTGACTTCTTCTCCATCCAAAGCTTCTTCTTCTTCCCTAACTTCTTCTCCTTCCTTCACTTCTTCCCCATCCCAAACTGTCGCCGCGGTCAAAACGAGGGCGGTCGGAGCGACGCGATGATTTTGACTCTCTTGATTTTCGCGTTTTTATTGGTGTGGTTACAATGCCTTTAGGTTGTCCGATAACCGGGTTGAACCTAAGGGTGAGGTTTTCGAAAAGGCGTTCTTGGGTTGTCCGATAACCGGGCTAACCCAAGAACTAGTTTTGAAGGGTTTTGTGGAGTCGCCACCGATGTTTTTACCGGAAACATCGGAAAAGGAGTTAAAAGGCGTTGGTTTTCGAAAAACCAACTTTGGTCATTAGAACCAGAGTTGGGTAAGGGAGTTAGTTACGTGTAAGGGAAGTGTTAGTTCCCTTACGACACCCCTTTCGGGTTCCCTATGACAGGCCAGCTACTTAAATAATTAAACCGGTGAAAATACGCTTTTACCCTTTTATTTGCGGAATTTAAATTATGACTACATGGCCCTAATGTCTATTGCGTAATTTAAAATAAAGCGGTAAAAGATAGAGAGAGAAAGTGGAAACCTCCGAGGCTAGCTTTCTATTAATTTCTTTGAAAATAGGGTGCTTTGCAGCAGCCCTTCACTCTTACAGCGCCGAAAATATCTCAAAAACGCTCTAAAAAATCTCTAAAAACACTCAGAAACTCCGGAAATGCTTCGGAGGGGTTCTAGAGAGAGAATGGAAGAGGTGTGTGAAATGAGGGGAATGGCGCGGCTATTTATAGGGATTCGCGCCTATTAGGTCGAGATGGTTGTCTCGTCTGATAGGGTCGAGACGGACGTCTCGCCAAACGAGACGACCGTCTCGCCATTCGCGCTTGGCGAGACGGCCGTCTCGCCATTCGCGCTTGGCGAGACGGCCGTCTCGCCATTTGCGCGAGGCGAGATGGCGGTCCCGAATCCGAGACGGCGGTCTCGACCTTAAAAGGCGAAAATCCTTATTTACATGCCGAAAATCCCTCCTATCCTAGTATGGGGCCTAATAGTCTCTCCTAGTGGCTTCTTAGGCTTCATCCATCTTCGAAAATGAGGTCTTCTGACTTTATTATGAGGCCGGGCAAGATTTGGGGTCTACAATAACACTAAATAGATATCATATTCATGGAATATGATTCACTTTCAAAATGCCTTGGTGGTGAAATGGTGTACACGTGAGACTCACAATCTTGTGTTAGAGAGTGTGGTGGTTTGAGTCCTTTTCAAGACATAATATTGATATCTATTATTGAATTAGAATAAGTTTGACAACAAATCAAAAAATCTTGATGATCTTTTCTATCTAATGAATGTGTAATCTATTTTGAATTGTTTGCCTTACACCCTACCCTCCCCAAGGAGTATATGCTTCAACAAGAATCACACAAGGGTAGTGTCACCGCCGTAAAAAACGAGGGCGGTGACTACGTGGCTACTTAGCTTACAAAGAACCTGAAACCAGGCTAGCTAAAAGGCAGATTGTCCGAGATAAGGGTGTTTATTTGCGAAAATATTTTTTGTGATTTTTCTTTGTTGTTTGTTTATGCTATGCAACAGACAAATGCAACAAACATATGCGCACACAATTCGATCATCCACGAACAGGCGAGAAGTCGTTTTAATCACGAGGTAGGGTTTTCCTGCAGAAAAGTGCATTGGCGAGGGTAGGTTCTAACTGTTCTCACCAGGCTAAGGCCCCCAAGGTGCCCCCATTATAGGGTCCCCACTCTCCAGCCTTCCGACCATGCTTAGCACTAAGGTCATAGTCAGTCTTGTTGCCAAAAGAGGAAGGTTATCACCTTGAGTGGTGGTTTCCGATCACACCGGTGGGCACAAGGCCATCACTACAGCGAACCGTACCTGCCACCCACTCCCTATGGATTTCTCACTTGCCCCCGGGTATAGAGGGAACTGTAGTGTGCAAGGGTTTGTGTACAGTTTGTATTTCAAGCAATTGCGTAAGTATAAACAAGCAACAGTTATTAAAGTCAAACAGTAAAACATGTTATAATACAAGGTAAGGGTAAAAGCGTTATTTTCTTGGTTTATTTATTTTTAAGCCGACCCATCACTAAATGGGATCAACTCTCTAGGCTTCCCCAGTGGAGTCACCATCTGTCGCCGCCGTAAAAAACGAGGGCGATCGGAGCGACGCGATGGTTTCGACTCTTTTGATTTTCGCGTTTTTTTATTGGTGGTTACAACGCCTTTAGGTTGTCCGATAACCGGGCTGAACCTAGGGGCGAGATTTTCGAAAGGGCGTCCTTGGGTTGTCCGATAACCGGGCTAACCCAAGAACTAGTTTTGAAGGGTCCTGTGGAGTCACCACCGATGTTTTTACCAGAAACATCGGAAAAGGGGTTAAAAAGGCGTTGGTTTTCGAAAAACCAACTTTGGTCGTTAGAACCAGAGTTGGGTAAGGGAGTTAGTTACGTGTAAAGAAAGTGTTAGTTCCTTTACGACGCCCCTTTCGGGTTCCCTATGACAGGCCAGCTATCTAAAAATATTTAAACCGATGAAAAATACGCTTTTACCCTTTTATTCTACGGAATTTAAAATTACGACTACATGGCCCTAATATTTATTGCACAATTTATATGAAGCGGTAAAGAGGTAAAGAGAGATAGAAAACATTTGAAGTGAGTTTTCTATTAATTCTTTAAAAAAGAGGGTGTTTTGTGGCAGCCCTTCACTCTACACAGCGTTGGGAACCTCTCGAAACGCTCAAAAACACTCTTAGAAACGCTCAGAAACTCCGAAAATGCTTCGGAGGGGTTCTAGAGAGAGAATTTTAAGTGATTTCTAGAGAGAAGGAGGAGAAATTGTGTGGAAATGAGGGAATGGAGCCCCCTATTTATAGGATTTCGCGTCTGTCAGGTCGAGACCGCCGTTCCCGTCTAACAAAGTCGAGACCGCCGTCTCGCCAAACGAGATCGCCATCTCGTCTTGCAGAAATGGCGAGACCGCCGTCTCGCCCTTCGCAGGTGGCGAGACCACCATCTCGCCATTCGCAGGTGGCGAGACCGCCGTCTCGCCAAACGAGACGGCGGTCTCGCCACTTGCGTGAGGCGAGATGGCGGTCTCGATTTCGAGACGGCGGTCTCGTCCCAAAAAGGCGAGAATCCTTATTTTCGTGCCAAAAATCCCTCATATCCTAGTATGGGGCCTAATAGTCTCTCCTAATGGCTTCTTAGGCTTCGTCCATCTTAGAATAGAAGGTCTTCAAGTCTTTATTTGGAGGTCGGGCAAGATTTGGGGTCTACAGCTGCCCCCCCTTTACCTGACTAGTCGGCTGTTGGCCTGTTGTGCCAGACAGATGGACAGGAAGGTAAAGGAGTTGACCCTCTTGCCCGGTTACCCTTCGGATGCCCCGTCTTGCGGCGGTTGATCTTCTGGGAAAAATTGTGTTGTGCACCTCCAGGATACTACTTCTGACGTAGTCGATCCCTTCGGTTGACACGTGGTAGAACCTCAGGATACTCCTTCTGACGGTAGCTGATCCTTCGGTTGATGGGTATAAACCCCCCATCAGGCTGGTAGTTGCAGTCCGTTGTGTGGGACTGGATGGGTATGAACCCCCCATCAGGCTGGTAGTTGCAGTCCGTTGTGTGGGACTGGATGGGTATGAAACCCCCATCAGGGTGGTGATTGTAGTCCGTTGTGTGGGACTGGATGGGTATGAACCCCCCATCAGGCTGGTACAGTCCACTGCGTAGGACTGGTGGTAGTGGCGTCTTACTGCTCAGGCGGCTCATGCGCCGGCTCCTTGGGGAGTGATTTCTGTGTTGGTAGATGTGCTTGGACCTTTCTGGGATGGTCATCCGGGTTGTGCCGGGGATTTGGTTGGTGGTTCACCCAGCTTTGTTGGTTGTCGGGGATTCTTTATTTTTGTTCTTTGGTGGTGATCATCCGACTCTTGTTGGCTGGTCGGGTTATCTTTGTTTGTCTGTTCGACTCTTGCTTGGCCGTCGAAGAAACTTTTGGTTGATGCATACTTTTGATAAAGTCTTGCCAGGATACTTTTGAGTGTTTTTTATTTTTGAATGCAGACAAAAGAATTGACCTTTTTATATGAATGTGTTTTTTTTGTCTTTTATTTATCTGAAGTATATTTATTTGCTTTGATTCTGACATAAGTCCTTTTTGTGCAACTATTTGTGCGTGAATGCTTTTGATGCAAGCTATTTTAGTTGGGGGCATCTGGAAAGTGACTGGTACTTTCCTTTCTATTTTTCCGCGATTGTTCTTTCGGAATTTTACTTTAGCCCTATCTTTTGCCTAGACCGCCCTTTGCGGGTTTTCAATCTAGCGGGCTTGCCTTAATTTTTGCCTAGGATGTCTCAGTGGGATCTTTCCTTTTTTACGAAGGCCTTAACTTTTGCCTAGACCGCCCTTTGCGGGTTTTCGATCTAGCAGGCCGCCCTATTTTTGGCTTGAGAATATCCTAGCAGGCGTTTGTTTATTTTGATTTTTCTTTCCCTTTTCTTGTGTTTTCTCGTATTGCTCGTTTTATGCATGCTCATGTTTCGTTAATACAGAGGCATTCTTGCAAGTAGGTAAAGAGAAGAAAAGACAATTTTTATTGATATAAACAAATGGTCTATTTTTACATGAGGGTTTACAAAGGAATTTGTAAGCAAGGTTGGCCAGGGTTGGCTAAGCTGTATAGGGTACATCAATCGTGTCCGTGATTTCCGTTTCTCTGTCTCTCCCGGTTACTTCAATTGAGATGCTCGAACCCGGAGTGAAGACTATGCGAATCTTGTTTGCTTTTGTGGAGGTATTACCTTAGTCGCCTTTGCGGTTTTCGGCTAAGGTAATCATTGCTCTCTCTCTCTTTTTTTGTTTTTTTTTTTTTGGCACCTCTAATTTCTGCCTAGGACGTATCCTAGCGAGGAATGTAGACCCTATCTTTTGCCTAGGACGCTCTTTGCGAGTTTTCATCCTGACGGGTCATGAGCAATGTCTTTTAAGCGTAGTATTTCTTTACTGCATCTGAGTTGACAGGATGTCGAAGCTCTTCCCCGTCCATGTTGGTGAGGATAAGGGCCCCTCCTGAGAAGGCTCGCTTGACTACAAAGGGTCCTTCGTAGTTTGCTGTCCATTTCCCGACTTTGTCTTTCTGGGCTGGAAGCAGCTTCTTTACTACTAGATCTCCTTCTTGGAAGGTGCGGGGATTGATCTTCTTGTCATAGGCTTTCTTGATCTTCTTTTGATAAGCTTGCCCCCGACATATGGCGTCCAGCCGTTTTTCTTCGATTAGGTTCAACTGATCATACCGGTTTTGGACCCATTCGGCTTCTGTTAATTTTGCTTCCATAACAACTCGCAGGGAGGGTATTTCGACCTCTACTGGTAGTACGGCCTCCATTCCGTATACGAGGGAAAATGGAGTAGCCCCTGTGGAGGTTCGTACTGAAGTTCGGTAGCCGTGTAAGGCGAAGGGGAGCATTTCATGCCAATCTTTGTAGGTCACTACCATTTTCAAGATGATTTTCTTGATATTCTTATTGGCTGCCTCTACTGCACCATTCATCTTTGGTCGGTACGGGGAGGAATTGTGGTGTTGAATTTTGAAGTCTTAACAGAGTTCCTCCATCATTTTGTTATTGAGATTGGTCCCATTGTCAGTAATGAGCTTATGGGGAACGCCGTACCGACATATAATGTTTTTCTTGATAAAGGTGGTCACCACTTTTCGAGTCACATGTGCATACGATGCTGCTTCGACCCATTTGGTAAAATAATCAATAGCCACCAAAATAAAGTGATGACCATTAGATGATTTGGGTTCAATGGGTCCGATGACATCCATGCCCCACATAGAAAATGGCCATGGTGTAGCCAGGTTACTGAGAGGCGCAGGCGGCACATGAATATTATCGGCGTAGATTTGGCACTTATGACACTTCTTGGCATATTGGTGACAGTCAGTTTCCATTGTGGACCAAAAATACCCTGCCCTTAGGATCTTCTTTGCCATGACGTGCCCAGGTGCGTGAGTTCCAAAAGTCCCTTTGTGGATTTCTCTTATCAAGGTTTTGGCCTCTTCTTGGTCTACACATCTTAAGAGGGTGGAATCGAGACTCTTTTTGTAGAGGGTTCCTTCAATCAATGTGAACCCTACGGCCCTTTTGCGGATGGTTCGCTTATCATTGTCACTGATTCCTTCAGGATATTCTCCCCTCATGAGGTACTGTTTGATGTCATGGTAACAGGGATTTTGGTCGTGCTCGCCGTTTGCTGCCATGCAAAAAGCTTGTTTGTCATGCAGCTTAATTTGGATGATTGGCATCTCATGTTCTTGACCCAAAGCGAACATGGATGATAAAGTGGCGAGGGCGTCAGCAAATTGGTTATCTTCCCGAGGAATATACTGAAAGGTGACGCTTTCCATTCTTGAGACCAACTCGCGGATGTACTCCAGATATGGGATTAATTTGGAGTTTCGGGTTTCCCATTCACATTTAAGCTGGCAGATGACAAGGGATGAATCACCGAAGACTTTGAGTTTAGTAATCCCATGATCTAAAGCTGCTCGGATCCCTAGCGCGCATGCTTCGTACTCAGCCATGTTGTTGGTACAATCAAAATTTAGTCTGGCCGTTATGGGAATGTGTTTCTTTTCAGGGGATGTCAAAATTGCTCCTATCCCGTGTCCAAGCATGTTTGAGGCCCCATCGAAGAACATGGTCCATGCTTCTTCTTTGGTCTCTTCGTGATCGATGTGCATGATATGCTCATCGGGAAAGTCGTCTTGTAGGGATTGATATTCGTTGGTTGATCCATGGGCTAGATAATCTGCCAAGGGGCTACCTTTAATAGCTTTCTGGGTGACATGATTGATATCGAATTCCGAGAGGAGCACTTGCCACCTAGCTATTCTTCCAGTCAGGATGGGCTTCTTGAAGAGATACTTGATTGGGTCCATTTTGGAGACCAGCCATGTCGTGTGTCGAGCCATATACTGTCTGAGACGTTGAGTGACCCACACCAATGCGCAGCAGGTTTTTTCGAATGGTGTATAACGGGTTTCATAGTCTAGGAATTTCTTACTGAGATAATAAATGGTTCGTTCTTTCTTCCCAATTTCATCTTGTTGACCGAGCACACATCCCATGGACTCTTCGAGAATTGACAGGTATAGGATCAGGGATCTCCCGTCAACGGGCGGTACCAACACTGGCAGATTGGTTAAACATGTTTTGATTTTATCGAACGCTTATTGGCATTCTTCATTCCACACCGTTGGTTGGTTTTTGCGCAACAGCTTAAAGATGGGTATACATTTGTCCGTCAATTATGCGATGAAACGGGCAATGTAGTTAATACGGCCTAGAAAACCTCTGACCTCCTTTTTCGTGCTTGGTGGAGGCATTTCCAAAATTGCCTTGGTTTTGTCGGGGTCCACTTCAATTCCCCTTTTGCTGACGATGAACCCTAGGAGTTTTCCTGATCGTACTCTGAAAGTACACTTCGCTGGGTTTAATTTGAGTTGATACTTTCGAAGCCGATCGAACAATTTTCTGAGATATTGGAGGTGGTCCATCTCGTCTTTGGACTTGGCAATCATGTCGTCCACATATACCTCTATTTCCTTGTGGATCATGTCATGGAATAGCGTGACCATGGCCCTTTGATAAGTAGCTCCTGCATTCTTGAGTCCAAAGGGTATTACACGGTAGCAGAAGGTGCCCCATGGTGTGATAAAGGAGGTTTTTTCTCTATCCTCGACGGCCAACTTAATTTGGTTGTATCCCGCGTACCCGTCCATGAAGGAGTAAAGTGTATTGTTAGCGGTATGGTCTACTAGTGTGTCTATATGTGGTAGGGGAAAGTCATCTTTTGGACTTGCTCGATTGAGGTCCCTATAATCCACGCATGCCCTGACCTTCCCGGTCTTTTTGATGACGGGTACTATGTTGGCCAACCATTCTGGGTATTTGGAAACTACAAGGAAATTGGCGTCCAATTGCCTTTGTACTTCCTCCTTTATCATTAAGGACCAGTCGGGTTTGATTCTTCTGAGTTTTTGCTTTATAGGTCGGAACCCCTCTTTCAATGGCAATCTATGTTCCACTATACTCGTGTCGAGCTCGGGCATGTCATGATAAGACCACGAATACATCTATATATTCTTTCAGAAGCTGTATCAATCCCCTTTTTACACTACCTTCTATTTGGGTACCGATATTCACCTTTTTCTCATCATCCCCTTCTCCCAAATTGACGGTTTCTATCTCTTCTTGATGCGGTTGTATGATGTGTGCTTCTTTTTCTAACATTCTTTGCATGTCCGGAGAAATAGTCTCCTGCTCACCGTCGGACTTGACCCATTCGCTTTCAATTTCCGGGGTCCAGAGAGATTCATCAATCACAGACATGATGTGTTTTAAGTTCTGTTTTAGTCATAGATTTTATTATTCAGTTATCTTTGAAAGAATAATAAATAAAAGAGAGAAAAGAATGAATATGATATAATGCCTCTTGTATTAAAGAAAATGAAAATGTATGTACAAGCCCTTTTAATCAAAATTCTTGCGGCCACGGGCGGGGACTGCAGGAGACACGAGAAAAAGCTTAAAAGAAAGAAACCCTAAGGGTTGATCCTCCTAGTCCTCCCCCTCTGCTACTCTGGCTTCGACAGAGGTTTGGCATCGACATCGGAAGCAGAGGCATCAAAAGTTATCCACCCGGCGTCGATTAATTCTTGAACTCGATACTTGAGGGTCAAGCAATTCTCTATAGAGTGCCCGGGTGAACCCGAGTGGTAGTCACATTTCTCGTTCGGCTTATACCACTCGGGGTAGGGAGGCTCTAATTGCTTCTTGGGAGGAACGCGGGTTAGGAGTTTGGCCTCCAACAGCTGAGGCAGCAGCTTTCCATAGGAAGTGGAGATTGGAGTAAACTTCCTCTCTTTTTTGCGAGGCTGCTTGGCCGTTTGTGGGGCAGAAGAAGGAGTGGCAAAGTTGATTGCATGCACAGATTCGTCCTTCTTCTTACCAGCAGGCTTCCTGAATGAGACACCAGCTTGGGAAGACTGTGCTATCTTCCCGCTCCTCAGTCCCTGCTCCACTCTTTCACCCACAGTGACTATGTCTGAAAAAAGGTTGGAGGTACTGGCTATCGCCTTGTCGTAGTACGCTCCATTCAGTGAATCTATAAACATAGTCACTATCTCCTTATCTGTCATAGGAGGGTCTATTTGGGCGGCCATTTCCCTCCATCTCTGGGCGTACGCTTTAAAAGGTTCGTCGCTCCTTTTGCTTAGAGTCCTGATATCTGACCTATCAGGGGTCAGATCAATGTTGTATCGGTAGCGACAGAGAAAAGCGTCAGTCAATTGTTTCCAGCTCTAGACTTGCCCTCTCTCCAGCTGCATATACCAATTAAGAGTTGTGTCCGCCAGACTCTCTTGGAAGCAGTGGATCAGGAGTTTCTCGTTCTCGGCATGGGCGGCCATCTTACGACAATACATCGTAAGATGGTTCTTTGGGCAAGTCATCCCGGCGTATTTGGGGAAGTCCGGGATTTTGAATTTGGGAGGGAAGTCGATGTTCTTCACCAGACACATGTCTGCCACCTCCTTGACGTCGAAGTTGTTCCCCTCCACCGCCTTCAGCCTCTCCTCTAGGGCGGAGATTTGTTGTTTGGACACCTCTGGGGTAAGGATGCGTGCAGTCTTAACATCCTTCCCGTCGTAGAAGTATTCTTCTTCTTCCTCTTCTTCGTGGTGGGGGGTGTGTTCAGCTTGGCCTTCGCCCTTACTTTGACCCTAGCGTACGACTTCCATCAGTTGGGTCACCTGCTCGCGGAGGGTATTGACCTCTGCAGTGAGCTTTCGGTTTTTCTCTTCTAAGTTCTCCATTGCTTTAGCCTTTTGCGCTCGGGTGCGGACGGGGAGAGGACTAGCCACTTTCTAGAATGCCCGAAGGAATTTTATTAATGCATGTTGAGTGTTGAACTAGTATGAATATGTGTATGTATGAGAAATCTTGTTTAAACGATGCTGAATGCATTCTCACTTTTTATTTTCTCTCTTAGTTTTCCTTTACTCATGATATGATGTAATATGAATGATTTGACTTTGTCAAAAATTTATTTATTGACTTGGATTTTTTTTTTCTTGCTTTTTATTTTATAGTCGTTTATCTCTTCTGTCGGAACTGCGTGGCTACTTAGCTTACAAAGAACCTAAAACCAGGCTAGCTAAAAGGCAGACTGTCCGAGATAAAATGTGGCTTTATGCGAAAGAATATTTAGTGTCCCTTATCTCTTCTGTCGGAACTACGTGGCTACTTAGCTTACAAAGAACCTGAAACCAGGCTAGCTAAAAGGCAGATTGTCCGAGATAAGGGTGTTTATTTGCGAAAATATTTTTTGTGATTTTTCTTTGTTGTTTGTTTATGCTATGCAACAGACAAATGCAACAAACATATGCGCACACAATTCGATCATCCACGAACAGGCGAGAAGTCGTTTTAATCACGAGGTAGGGTTTTCCTGCAGAAAAGTGCATTGGCGAGGGTAGGTTCTAACTGTTCTCACCAGGCTAAGGCCCCCAAGGTGCCCCCATTATAGGGTCCCCACTCTCCAGCCTTCCGACCATGCTTAGCACTAAGGTCATAGTCAGTCTTGTTGCCAAAAGAGGAAGGTTATCACCTTGAGTGGTGGTTTCCGATCACACCGGTGGGCACAAGGCCATCACTACAGCGAACCGTACCTGCCACCCACTCCCTATGGATTTCTCACTTGCCCCCGGGTATAGAGGGAACTGTAGTGTGCAAGGGTTTGTGTACAGTTTGTATTTCAAGCAATTGCGTAAGTATAAACAAGCAACAGTTATTAAAGCCAAACAGTAAAACATGTTATAATACAAGGTAAGGGTAAAAGCGTTATTTTCTTGGTTTATTTATTTTTAAGCCGACCCATCACTAAATGGGATCAACTCTCTAGGCTTCCCCAGTGGAGTCACCATCTGTCGCCGTCGTAAAAAACGAGGGTGATCGGAGCGACGCGATGGTTTCGACTCTTTTGATTTTCGCGTTTTTTTATTGGTGGTTACAACGCCTTTAGGTTGTCCGATAACCGGGCTGAACCTAGGGGCGAAGTTTTCGAAAGGGCGTCCTTGGGTTGTCCGATAACCGGGCTAACCCAAGAACTAGTTTTGAAGGGTCCTGTGGAGTCGCCACCGATGTTTTTACCAGAAACATCGGAAAAGGGGTTAAAAAGGCGTTGGTTTTCGAAAAACCAACTTTGGTCGTTAGAACCAGAGTTGGGTAAGGGAGTTAGTTATGTGTAAAGAAAGTGTTAGTTCCTCTACGACGCCCCTTTCGGGTTCCCTATGACAGGCCAGCTATCTAAAATATTTAAACCGATGAAAAATACGTTTTTACCCTTTTATTCTGCGGAATTTAAAATTACGACTACATGACCCTAATATTTATTGCACAATTTATATGAAGCGGTAAAGAGGTAAAGAGAGATAGAAAACCTTCGAAGCGAGTTTTCTATTAATTCTTTAAAAAAGAGGGTGCTTTGTGGCAGCCCTTCACTCTACACAGCGTTGGGAACCTCTCGAAACGCTCAAAAACACTCTTAGAAACGCTCAGAAACTCCGAAAATGCTTCGAAGGGGTTCTAGAGAGAGAATTTTAAGTGATTTCTAGAGAGAAGGAGGAGAAACTGTGTGGAAATGAGGGAATGGAGCCCCCTATTTATAGGATTCCGCGCCTGTCAGGTCGAGACCGTCGTTCCCGTCTGACAAGGTCGAGACCGCCGTCTCATCTTGCAGAAGTGGCGAGACTGTCGTCTCGCCAAACGAGACCGCCGTCTCACCCTTCGCAGGTGGCGAGACCGCCGTCTCGCCAAACGAGACGGCGGTCTCGTCCCAAAAAGGCGATAATCCTTATTTTCGTTCCAAAAATCCCTCCTATCCTAGTATGGGGCCTAATAGTCTCTCCTAGTGGCTTCTTAGGCTTCGTCCATCTTAGAATAGAAGGTCTTCAAGTCTTTATTTGGAGGCGGGGCAAGATTTGGGGTCTACAGGTAGATTGATACAATAAAAAACCTCTAGTAAAATACCCAATTGTAACCTAACAAGCGGATAAAGTACATTAAATAGTTTGTTTTAGGGATTAACGACTTTCCCATTTAATGACTTTAGCACTAAACATTCCCAAAATGGATAGTGTATTTTTGGGTTGGTGAATAAAATATAGATGTATGTTGGCATTCTAATCTTCCTTCTCCTTTTAGGTCCTATCCGATATAAGAAAAAAAGTCAATACTCCATGGTTGTGAATATTTGAATAGGATTAACCGTCTCATGGATCTCTTTGCTTTGGAACAAAACAATTCAAATTAGGTTTGATCAACTGAAATGTATATTATCGATATAGGAGATCTTTCAATTGAGAAGATTCATCGATCAACTGTGTATTTTTTTAGTTATGCAGTTAAATCAATTATTTGTTATTAGAGCATATAGAAACAATTATCTCATATGAAAAAAATCATCTTTTTCTAAACAATGTTTTTGTCATTTGATCCAATAGCGTGCGTTATATAGAAACAAATTTAATAAATATTGATAACTCTTAGATAGAGTATTAGAATTGAAAAATCATTTAATCGATGAACTATTGATTCTAAGTCATATCTGACAATGAATCAATAATTTAAAATGCTTTTTTGTATATTTTTAATAAAACAATATATATATATATATATATATATATATATATATATAAATGTAGGAATATTTGTTTAGGACGTGATAAGTTTCTTTCACATCTCTTCATCTATAAAGAGTATTATGAAAAATATTAAATTAAAAAATTATTTTATAAATAAAAAATCAATTAATAATTATATTAATTATTTTTTAATTATATTAATAATTGTAAATATCTTATTTTAATTTATTATTTTTAAAAATAAATATTCTTATTTTTTTCACTTTTTTTCAAATAAATAAGTATTTTTTTCTTTCTTCGTATTTTTTTATGCTACTCAACGTATTCCTATATCTTTTTTTATTTTTATTCTTATTAATTTTTAAAATTTTATTTTGTTTAAATTATTTTCTTTTTCTTCAATTTATTTTTGTTTAAACGTTGGATACCATGAATACCATTAATATGGAATGTAGTATTACAAAAAAAAAATCAGGCCAATTAATTTGTGTTAAATTTGTATTAATTATCAGAAGAAAAAAAAACACATTATTTATGAAACAAGCTAATTTCAATTGATTTGTGTTAAGAATTCGCTAATCTCATTAATGTTAAGTAAAAATCAACGCCTACATATATTCTTCTAATTCTATTGAGGAGCAAACAGTTATCACTTCGATGTATTATCACATCACACTAAAAATTGTTTGTACCATCTCTGTGATTGTTTCTAAAAGACAGTATTATAATCATGGAGCCTCTGATTGACATTTTCTTCATATTACACCTTGTTTCACACTGTTCATATAACAAACTACGGGAAGCTGCTGCAGAAAAGAACACTTTCGATGTAATGGATTATGGTGCGTGCTGTTGGCGATGGCAAAACAGACGATTCTAAACTAAATCATTGTTCGACTTTCTGGTTTAAATAGAAATTTTTCTGGTGAGTGCATTAATTTATCTCATTCCACTGTCAAATTTGATTATTGTGACATTTTTAGGGGCGATAATGGTGTTGCAACCCTTAAGGTGCCACAGGGAAAAACATCTTCAATTCAGTGGTCGCAATTTCCATTCTATTCATTTTAAGGTAAAACTGATTACCAATATAACAGATGAAGAGAATCACACAAAAAACTTTTACTTTTCATGAACCACCATTGTCTCAATTTGCTTCTTCTTTTCGCACTTGGAATGGTTTGTTTTGTTACATACATACGTACATATATAAGCTGCTCAAGACCAACATTAAGATATTTGCATAAATGTGTTGACCTTTTGTGCATAAATAATTTATTTGTTAATGCAGGTTTTGTTTATATGAGACTCATCACCTAAATAGTGCAAAAAATCACATATCTATAAATTACTGTAATATGGCAGACATATTCAATGTCACTATATTGCACCTCAAAATAGCCCAAACACTTATGGAATTGACATTTCTGAGTCAAGCCACCTTCAAATTCAGCACTCAACCATTGCAACTGGTAAGAGGCATGCAAAATAACACCAACATATATATTCTTGACATGAACAATGGCACCTATAATGTTTACATTTGTTGATTTAAATTTGTTAGAAACTATAATTTATGTAGATCTTACCACTTGTCTGATGAATTTGTTTCTTCAATTTATAGATTTCAAAAGTTACCACTTCTCTTTATATACATATTCATCTTTTGTATATACAGGTTAATTATAAAATCATGTATCAAAGTTTGTCTGCATATTAACTTGAATTGTGGAGGGGGTACAGGGTGCACTCATATCTTCATGGATACAATTAACATAACCTCAACAAAGTCAGGATCACATGTTCTTGCCTTTGTCTTCTTCTACTTCACCTTCTGTATCTTGCTTGTCTCACCAACCTTTCCTAGTTCTTTACATTGCCTCTCATATCTTTACCATTTTTCTAAAATGCCCTGTAATTTTGTTTTTCATCAAAGAGATTGTGTTGCTTTTGTTTCCACCAGAATGTACAACCTAAATATTTCAAACAATAATAAAGAAACATAGAATGCTTTCCTGGACAATTAAATCAAATTTTAAACAACTGGTCCTGACATTTGTTTTGGGCCAGACATGAGTTCCTGGTCTATCGGATGAGAGAAAGAGAAAAAAACAAAACACGACACACTTCAAACATATGGGCCCTGAACTTTATAAAACCCATGAAAGGAAAGTTAAACCAACTATCTAATATTAATATCATCACTTCATTAATTAAATCTAACACCCATCTATTTAATTATTTTATTTTTATACTCTTCTACTTAATTTAATTCACACACTATTTGTTTCATCTTGTTTATTTGTTTTCATCATACTATACTTCTTAATTTTTCGTACAATAATTTAATGTCCAACACTTTCGGATTTTAAGCAACACACAGACAAATACTTTATTTGATTCACTGCTACAGATATGCCTTTCAACGTCGGTTATATAAGGCTTTCAACGTCGGTTATACAACCGATGTTGTATCAGGCGACGTTGAAAGTGTATACTCGTCGCTCAAGCGAGTACACTCGTCGCTCAAGCGAGTACACTCGTCGCTCAAGCGAAATGGAACCCGAGAGTCCCCTTTGTTTTAAGCTTTCATCGCTTAAGCGAGTACACTCGTCGCTCAAGCGAGATGGAACCCGAGAGTCCCCTTTGTTTGAAGCTTTCGTCGCTTAAGCGAGTACAATCGTCGCTCAAGCGAGTACATGTTTACTACGTCGGTTATGGTATGAACCGACGTAGAAAGTCTATTTTTTTTTTTAAATGGACGCTTTGTTTATACAAGGTACCCAATGTTTGTATATATACATACCTGCAAATTTGAATACAACCCAGGCAGACAATGTACAAGATATAAACAATTGAATGTGCATCCAAAAATAAAATTGTATCCAAAATTATAGTGTATCCAACTACTTATCTACCAAATACACTAACTACTAATCTAACTAATAAACTAACTAGTAAACTAACTAGTAAACTAACTAAACTAACTACTAAACTAACTACTAAACTAACTACTAAACTAACTACTAAACTAAGTACTAAACTAAGTACTAAATTAATAACTAAACTTGCCTACTTCTAACTTTAACAAACTTATCGGCCCATGTGTTTCTAATATCGTCAATGGTCTCTACGGGCAATGCTTCCCTGTCCGAAAATACCTGTTACAAGAAAAAGATAATTTAACGAGTATCCAATGACACAATACTTGGGTCTTTTATTGAATACTAAATTTAAGCAAACCTGATTCCATGTATCCTCAGTCTTGCTAACAACAATCAGCCACATCCGAGTGCATAACATAATATCCGCACTCATAAGATCCTGGTTGCCTATTACACTACAAAATATAATATATTAATTTGACATATAAAATGAATGATATAATACATAAATATAAAATGACTTACATTAACAAAAATCCAATCTGGAGTCGTGCTTTTGCTTGTGTGTACTCCATCAATTGTATTGCAAACCTTAAATGCACTTGTGCAATACAAGATATAATGAAACAATTAAGTAACAAAACAATTAATAATTGTTTAAATTATTATAAGAATGTGTACCTGTTTACAATGTTTTTAAGATCTGCATCAGGTTTCTTGCCCAATGAGCGAGAACCAAGTCACAACATTCTGCTTTGGGCAAACAACCAACAAGCTGCCAATGATTTACGCTTACATTACAAAAAGTTAGGATAATACAATACACTATAAAATTTAATGCGAATAATTTCATACGCTTAAATACTTACTGATGGTGGTAAGCACCCAAGTAAACTTTCTTCCTTGACTTCATCATCCAATTTTGGATGTATATTTGAACTTCTTCTCTCTTGTTTCCGATTTTTGTATGGATTGGGGCTTAAAAAATCCATACACATCTTGGGTGCGTTGTTCCTCCGACAATTCATTCATCATCCTAAAGTAGTCAGTTCAATGTACATTAAATATGACGATAACTTCAAATAACATAATTAGTAAATAAAAATAAATACTTACATTGTCCAAAATTGTAACAACTGCTATGTTTAGACATCGATTGCCAACTGCTATCTCCACAGGCATCGGTGTGGTCAATGTAAAGGGGAAAGTTCTTATTGTCTACCCCTAACTTATCAACATCCCACTTCACTTGAAAAGATTGAATATACAAGCTGTGGGACAACGAGATAGTAGTTGAAAAATTGGATTTTCCGGGACATCTACTTCCTTACCTTTACTAGTATGGGAAGTAGGAACCAGTTTAGGCAAGCTGGGGTGGCTTCGAACATCCTACATAAAATAACATTGACTTGAGAAATAATAAAAAACGAGTACCGAGACTACATATGATAATTAACGAAAGTATATGCAAACCTTTTTCAAAATAGGCCTGATTAGATGTCTAGGCCATGCAATGAAGGTCCGGAGGGCCTGTCCCACTGTCATCACCTCGTCGTGGGCACAGTGTACAAGAGCATAAGCATCTTGAACCTCTTCAATGACCACTTTGGCCAAGTTAGGTGCTAAAGGCACACTATGAATTGTAGAGGCCCCCTCTTCAATTGAACCAACCGCCACCAATCGTGGTTCAGATCCATCCTCATCAACATAAAATTCACACCGACTCGATTACACAAAAATAAGACATTAATTATTTAATATGCACATGAATTTTTGTCATTAAGATATCATCCACACATACCTGAGTGGTCAGTGTCTGCAACAACAACAACAACCTCCTGATTAGTAGCAGGAAGGTCTTGATCAGCAGTATTTGGCTCAGCACAACTACCCTTAGTGCTAACTCGTGCGGCAGATGGAGGAGGAACATCCATAGGTGGGTGGGTAGGCTGTGTGACACCTATGGATGCTAGACTTGAATCAAATACACGCATCATCTCCTCCTGAACTCGTGCGGTAATGGCTAGTGTCAGCGTCGCTATCAGCTCTTCAACCATCGTTGGTCTCAGCTTCGCTGTTAGACTCTCCTCCAATCTGGCCATCTCCTGCTGGCTCAATGATGTGGTGTGGGTATGGTCTGATGATGGAGCTCCAAAATATGCTCGAATACCCACACCAGCTCCAACAGCACGAACACGCCCTAGGTGTTCTGGGCGTCCAATAGCAGTAGTTAATATATCTTCACGACCACGGGGAACGAATGTTCCCTATGTATACTGCTCCTCTAAAGAATCCTACAATTGAGCATGTGCTTGCAGAAAATTCTCTTGACCTACATCACGAATCATGTCTTCTATTCGATCTTCCATTGTCATATCCTCCTCTTCCTCAGCTTGTGTTACTATTGGTGTATCAATCACTTCACCATGCCATGTCCATAGGATATAATTCTTCATTATCCCATCACATAAAAGATGTTCCCGTATTGTCTCTAGTGTGTGTACTCTCCCATTAACGCAGTTAACGCATGGACAATACAATTTTCCATTAACCTTGGTGCCATTGTGTTCGGCAAATCGCAAAAATTCTTCAACTCCATTCTCATACTCTTGTGAAATACGACTTGCATTTACCCAACTTCGATCCATTTTGGAATTGGAGTCTACAAATGAGAAACCCATAAAACGATTAATACTAATAATCGTTATCTCTAATGAAATCTATACCAAAGTAGATTAATTTGTAACGAAATTTCAACAGAATTTCGTCTATTTTTTTGTCAAAACCAAATTTGTATAAATTGAAATTATAGAGTTTTCATTGTTACTACCATCACTTATATAACTACATTGTTATATGTAGTTTTCAGAATTCACACTTCATGATTAATTTCTAACAAAAATCCGGCAGAGTTTCCTTTGTTTTTTGGCAACAATTTTAAATGACACAGTGAAACCTGACAATAAAAAGCCCCACGGGCATATTCAAGCAGTTCAAGTATAATTGTACACATCATCAATACATTGAAAAAAACTATAATATGACTAAGAATTGAATCAACGGTTAACGGCAAATGACTAACAATCTCTACCTATGAAATGTAGTAAGTAAAATTGTATGACTTTGCCCAACAAATATAAGTGCAACAACATCGTACCTGTGGTTTAAGGCAGCGATGAAGGTTCGCACCACGGAGAAACGAGCAGACGGCTGCACTCGGGTGGAGGTGGACGATGCAATGCGGCGTTAGGGTTGAGGCCGTGGTGAGCGGACAATGCAATGTGGGTGGAGGCCGTGGTGGGGGTGGAGGGTGGGCGACTAGCGTCGCGGTGGGCGACTAGCGTCGCGGTGGGGTGGAAGCTGCAGTGGGGTGGAGGTGCTCGCGGCGGGGTGTCACGCGGTGCGCGGTGGCGACGTGAGGGAGGGCGTCCGGAGAGTCCAAATGACGGTGGTAGGTGGTGGCCGCGATGCTGGAGAGTAAGGGGAGTGGGCGCGATGCTGGAGAGTAAGGGGAGATACAAAAATGGTAGCCTATTCAAATGGGAAAACGGGGTTTCGACGTCGGTTATACCCACACCCGACGTTGAAACTCGATTTATCTCCAGTCATATGTTTTAATCGATTGAAACGAGATTTAATCGATTAAAATAGTTCTGATCGGTCATAACTGGATTCTGATCGATCATCCTGACCCTTTAAGAGATTTTAATCGATTGAAACGTGTTTTTAATCGATTGAAAAAATTCTGATCGCTCATAATTAAAATCTGATCGATCACATTTGATTCTGATCGGTCATATTTGTATTCTGATCGGTCATAATGAGTTCAGAAGGGTTTTCAACGTCGGGTGAGGGCATAACCGACGTCGAAAAGCCTATTTTCCACGTCGTGCATGCTAAAACGACGTAGAATGTGTCAAAATTCGACTTTCGACGTCGGTTGTTGACCAACCGACGTTGAAAGCATGTTCAACGTCGGCTAAGATGTAACCGACGTTAAACAGCGACGTTGAAAGTATATTTTCTAATAGTGATTTCATAAACCAAATTACATGATTTATTTTAAGCTTAGTCAAACATTAATATTTAAAGAAAAGGAGAGGGAAATAAGATGTTTCATGATAAATGTAAGAAAGAGCACCGTTACAAAATTGTATAAAATAAAATTCCTTTTATATAAAAATGATTTATTCATTTTCACTCCCCTTCTCGGTTATGAAAAAACAGTAAGAAATGTATTCTTCTTTAATTCTTTATAATGTTGCCATTGAAATAACATTTTTATTTTATTCTTCCTCTGTTTTTAATGTTCTTGCTCGTTTTCTTTCTAGTTTACTCCTTGATACAAATGATTGGTCTTATAGTAGCAGTCAGATGCATCATTTTCTTCCAAATATACTTTGGAACTCCAATGATATTTGTTCATAGGGTGCAGATAAGTTAAGTTTGGATTAGTTAAATAAGATCTCAGGTTTTAATTTTATAAATGAAGAGATGTAACTAAGAAAGAGAAGCCAGTCAGTAAAACCTACTAGTCAGATTTTAAAGGTTTTTTTTTAATTAAACATTAATAAAATGATAAATAGTTGGCAGCTTGAGCCAGGACATTTACATTTGAAGGGGGAGAGGGATGAAACAATAATTGCAGATTGCAATGGAAATCCAAAATGTTAGGTGAGAGAACCTATGGAAACTGTTTGAAGCTTGCGTGGAACTTGATTTGTAGTTGAGGTTGGTGGTGTTGGTCCAGGACAAAATATCTCTGGGCAACTGATACTACTTCCTATTAAGCTGTTTGACTTTCACATTTGCTCAATATCTCCATAAAAATCACATTTTCTTACAAAATCATAAAACCATGATGATTATTTTAAATTGAATCAATTACATGGGTAATTGATAAGACAATAAACAAGCATATCATCCTAATTGCACAGTTTTGATGGTGATTCTAAGACTGTGATCAGTTGCATTCAAAACAGAGGAAGAGACAAAGCACCCTATAAGGTGTGTTCAAAGACTGCATGTATTCAGTTATTGTTGGAATCAATCCAGTTTTTGTAACACATAAAGTAAACAAAGTAGCAGCAACTGATATGAAGGATACTGACATGACATTCCCCTCCAATCCCACAAGCCAACCTATACATATCTCTATTGGGAGGCCAACCTAAATTACAAATACCTTTCCCTCTACAATCTTAATCTTATTCACTAAACCAAATCTCATCTTCACTTTAATCATCACCAATCTCTTTTCCTTTTAGTTTCCACCCCCTGCATAAATTTCGCCGCCAACTATTTCCAACAGTTTAAATTTGATGTCTGAAAATAAGATATAAGAAGGAAAAAAAAGAGGCCAAGTTAAATTAAAGTTGATGAAAGAAAAGAAAAAGAAAGAAAGAAAAAGCAGAAAGGACAGAGAGAGTTATAGAAGAAGTAGAGTTATCCAAGAGGGCAACACTGAATAGGTGCCATCGGACCACACCGCTTTCCTTTCAATGGTCCCCCTTTTCAAAATTCAAATTTTTCAAACCAAAACAAAACCACTACATATTCTATTATCATTTCTATCTATGTCTCTACTCTATCCAGTATTGTACTACGTGTTTGGTATTTGGTATGGATAAATGTGACAATGTGGTAATGTTAGTGTATGATTATCTCCAACTTACCCTTACCCTTCATTTTCCCGCGCAAAGGATGAGGAAATCTGAAATCAGATGACGACAACCACCATCATCATCATCAATGTAAATGATGCCTCTCCTCTCTCTCGCTCCTTGGGCCCCGCACCCCTCCTTCACTTTAAGAATCTAACTGTCCTCCATTACCCGCAAATCAATGTCACCAAAATTACAAACAATTTCCTTTCTTTTTCTTTTCTGATAATACATTTTGGCCAAAAATGTCACCACCATCACATACTACTCATTTTCTAAATCAATCCCCTATTTACAACCTTGTAATTTCGCTAATAAAATCAAATACGCCGCTTCAGTTCACCACTTTCACACTGTTCTTTTCCTTGCACAAACTTCCCCCGAAAAATAATAGTAATAATGAAAAAACAAAACCTTTTTTGGATTATAATATAAAGAACCTTCACCCACTGAAACATCAAGTTTCGTACTTGGGACTTCTCACCCCACACTAACCCCAGCTACTACCCCTCACCTCTCTAATTTCAAAATGTATCAGGGCCTCTCTGCCCTAGCGCCGTCATCCACGGCACTTTTCTCCTTTCCTCTCTTTCTCTTCATTCTCCTCCTCGCCGCGGCTCCGGTCTCGGCATGGCGGCCATGGCCCCAGAACCACCAAATGAACATCACCGATTATGTATTCGGAGACTCCAAGAAATACGAGGGGTCCTCTGAGTTCGTTAAGCTGAGGTACCACATGGGACCGGTTCTCACCTCTAACATCACCGTCCACACCATCTGGTACGGGAAGTGGGACCGGAACCAAAAGAAGATCATCCGCGAGTTCATTAACTCAATCTCCGCCACTAACTCGCCACACCCATCCGTGGCGGGATGGTGGCGCACCGTGCAGCTCTACACAGACCAAACCGGAGCAAACATTTCCAAATCTGTTAAACTCGGGGAAGAGAAAAACGACCGGTTTTATTCGCACGGGAAATCACTGACCAGGTTATCAATACAGTCTGTAATTAAAAGCGCCATCACAGCAAAAACTCGGCCGTTGCCGATCAACCCCCGGAGCGGATTATATCTGCTGCTGACCGCCGATGACGTGTACGTTCAGGATTTCTGCACTTCGGTGTGTGGGTTCCATTACTTCACTTTTCCATCGTTGGTTGGGTATACTCTTCCGTACGCATGGGTGGGTAACTCCGCAAAGTTTTGTCCAGGGCAGTGTGCTTATCCTTTCGCTGTGCCGGCGTATATCCCTAACCACAAACCCTTCAAGTCCCCAAACGGCGACGTTGGGGTTGATGGCATGATTAGTGTGATTGGTCACGAGATGGCCGAGATCGCAACCAACCCATTGGCCAATGCTTGGTATGCTGGTCAAGACCCCTCTTTTCCTGTGGAGATTGCCGATCTCTGTGAGGGAATTTACGGCACCGGTGGCGGTGGCTCCTACACCGGTCAGCTTTTGGACGCTCGAGATGGTGCCACGTATAACATGAACGGCATCAGACGGAGGTTCCTTGTTCAGTGGGTGTGGAGCCACGTTCTCAATTACTGTACTGGACCTAATGCGCTTGATCACTGATCCTCTCGTTTCTTGTGGCTCCACGCCCTCTTCCTTCCCTCTAGGAACAGGACTTTTTTTTTTTTTCCTTTTTTTTTGGTCCCTTTGCTTTGGGCTTTGGTCTTGTGGGGTTCTGTGGGAGTTTGGTAATTTTGTTAAGGTAGTTAAGTTTGTTGATTAATGCAAATAATGTAATTTTATTATTGTTATATGATATCCTGAATTATAAAGGATGAGGAATTGAAGATAGTAAGAGTAGTAGCTAACATATTAATGGAATTAAACATAATTAGGTAGTTATTTTATTGATTTACGAGAAGAAGACCTGCTCGCACTTTCGTTTATCTGCACTCTCCTTATTATGTGATAAATTAAAATTTAAAAGTGGATAATATTTCTTCGTAATCTTAATAATCATATCATATAGGGGAGATAATGCTGAAAAATTATCCATTTCTAATAAGAATGAAGAGATTGAAAGGGAAGATATTGAAAATGAGAATTGAATTGCAGGTTGGCAATGCTAGATGCTCCTATCCTATGATTGAATGCGATGGAAACTAGGCTATATTGTTGCTTGTTACACCAAAAACAAAATAACTGAAATACAAATATTGCAATTATTACACCTTATCAGGTTAAGGCCCCATGCTATATAATACACAGACTGTTCTTATTTTCTAATTCATTTTCTACAATCCAAAATTGTTGTTATCCATACTCATAAATGACACACTTATTCCTTGTTTGGAAAATAATTTGTTTATATGTTTTAATGAATAAATAATTATAATATGGTCACAATTGAGTTTTAATACTTCAAATACATTGATCTAACACTATCAACAGAGTTTAAATCAAAACATTGAGGTTGTATTATAGTATCAATCAGAAGATTTATATTTTGTTTTAATTGTTATCAAGGATAATTATAATTATTTTTAAAGAAAGCTCTTTTTGAATTAATTAAAAATATGATATTATATATATATATATATATATATATATATATATATATATATATAAAAGTGGTCTAAGATTAACAAAATATATTTATATATATAAATTTTAATATTCTATGTAATTCACGATATTCATAATACATTCTTATTTTTTATTTATAAGTTTTTTAAAATGATCATTTTTTTTTAATATTCATAATGAACATTCTTCATTCTTAAGTTATCAAGACACCTTTAAAAATTTGTGATAAAATTAACAAATTTTAAAACATCAAAAATTAAGATTTTAGTCTTAATTAATCCCGTCATTTTCAAACTTAAATGAAAATATTTTAAACTTAATAAATAATAAATTCTCAACTTTATTATTTCTCTCTCTCTTAAAATATATTATATAATATTTTGTTTCTAAATATAAAATGGTTATAAATTTTATCAATGCATTAATTACTTTTATGATTAAAATCACTTTTGGAATCTTTAAAATTAAAACAGTGTTTACATTGGAATCATCAATGATGCTTTACTACTTTAATTAAGCATCACTGGTTAATTATCTAAAATAAAGCATCAATTATTGATATCAATGTATTACTATTTCATTGCTTGCTAATTCATTTGAGTGCAATAATTCCTCTTCCATTTGGAAGGATATTATGTCATTTTCACACACATTACAATTTTTTCATCAAAGTTACAATACATGTTGATAAACTTAGTTATCACATCTACCAAATAGTTAAAATTTTTTATAAGAATTAAATTTTATATTTATGCAAAATTTTATCATTTTGATTAAAAACTAGGAGGAAAACATAACATTTTTTGTTATTTTATAATTTTATTATAAAAACATTAAGATTTAAAGTAAAACAAAAAGTTTCATTTGGAAATTAAATAAATAATGCATATATAAAACAGAGTACAGAAGCAACTTTTAAATAATATAAATTACAGAAAGATAAATTATCTAATGTAATATAATGATTTGAAAAATAAACTAATGTAATTTCAATTAAAGTAAAGAGAATTAAGTATAAAATAAAATAAAAGAATTTACAAGATTAAAAATATTAACAAAAATTAAAGATAAACAAGTTAAATAAAAAAATAAATTTTATTGTTTTTTCATGAAAAATATTATAAATAAAAAAATTTGTTATGATTTATATATTTAATAAATATATAAAATAAAATAATATAATACAACTGATGTGAGAAAAATAAATATATTTAAAAAAGAAAAAATAATTTTTTTAAAATTAATTATAAAAAATATGATATTTTAACAATTATATTTCTACAAATAAATGATAAAAATATAATAACACATCATTATAATTCTATTAGTGACAAATGCAGCTGTTTTAAAAATGTCAAAGTAATTATCCGTATAACAGTTATTGGTTGATAAATATTAATTTTTTATTATTTTTAATGAATTTATTAATAAATTTAGTAATCTTTTTATCATTTTGATTTTTTTCTTTAATTAAAATATCCTTAAATAACTTACTATTTCTTTTCTATATAAAAAATATAATTAAAAATAAAAATATTAATATAATCTTAAATTTGATAATCATAATATATTTATAAAAAATATATTTATAAATAATTGAGAAATAATAAATAAATAACGTATTCCACTTTTACTTCAAACAAATATAATTTTAATACTAAAATATCTAATAATTATCAAAAAAGTTATTTATGCTTCGTTCATATTATTAATTATTTCATAGATGATATAAAATTTTGTCTATCATATCTTCACGATATTTTCTTTCATACAATTTGGTTTATTTATTTTCTTATAAAACATTTCAATTATATTAATGAAAGAGAGGGTGAGAAACCACAAAAACCAAGAAATGATGAGGCGTGGGCAAAGAAGAAGGACAGGACCTACCCTTGGCCCCTTTCTTAAAAAAATTTAAGATAACTTTATGGGGATTTGTGAGGCAAGGCTTATGATGTACTCCTTTTTCTTTTTTGAAAATCAATCTTGAAAATGCTTTTGGAGAGATCTCTTTTTCTTAAAAGTGGGGCACGTTTTGTTCTGTACTAGACACAAAAAGCACCCTGTTGCTCCTTACAAACCCAACCATAAAACTAAAAGACCCTCATGTTTTTACACCACCTTATCACAAATTACATCTGTAGTCTCACCCTTTCCTTTTTACCCCTTATTTATTAACAAATTTGCGGTTTCCAAGTTACCCATCCAAATCTTTTTGTTCAAGTTTACACACTCACCTATCTTATTTTGTCTTTATAATATCTTCTTATTCTCTTTAAAAAAAATCTATACGAAAGAGTACATAGAAATGGAAGAAAAAAAGTTTGAGTTGATTGAGTAGTTGGTGATGAATGCATTGAATACGAAGGTTGACCCAAAAGTGTGAAAATTATGAGACCATTGGTCATCAAATTACGCAATTTCCGGAAGCGAAGCTGGATTTCACTTTAGCGTAAGAGAGATTAAGACATAGATAGAGTAGGGGAGTGTGTGTCTGTGTGATGCCTCCAAAGTCAAAGAATGCACGACCGAGTCAGCCATTCTTTACCCCATGTTTAGACCAAATTGAGTCCTTAACCTTTTTTGTCTTATCACTCTTATCATTTTATATTTCTTCATTAGGATAATATATAAATGATTTTCTTTTTATAACCGAATTTATGTTATAAGAGTACTGCATATAAATGATTTTATGTTTAATAAGATATGATTAATCTTGTGAACAATTAGATTGGTACAGGAAATGTAACGTTACTTTAAAGAAATAAACTCTTGAATTTAATAGAGAGTGTTTATATATACATATACAAAATGTGTAAATTTACTAATTATTTTTTAGTTAAAATATTATATTAAATTAATATTTAATTATAATAATTAGATTATTTTTAAATTGTGAAAAGCTGACATATAAATAAAAATATTGTGAAAATATGAATATTTATAAAAATTATCATTATAAAAATTTAGTATAAATTATTTAAAAGTAATGTGATATAATATGTGTTATTTAGAGTAAAATTATATTATTTGTAAAATGTTTAAAAAATATATAATGTATATTTATGTTATATACTTTTTTCTACTTCTTTTAATTTTTTTTTATTTTTCTCTCAAGTATAAAATAGTAAATAAAAACAATAAAAACTATTATTTTTCTTTATGTTTTTATATTTTTTAAAAACCTCTCTATCTTATATTTATTTGTGTCTAATAATTCATAATTTAAAATTTAATAATTATATCTTAAATTTGTATAAATTAAAATTAAAAACATAATAAAAAGGTGAACATGTTTGCTACGAATAATAAGATCAATAAATAATTAGGAATTCAATAAAGACACGTAAAATTTGCAAAAATCATAAAATAAAATATCAATTTATAAACTTTATAATATTTTAAATAAAGATAAATCTATAAAACAAGTATATTAGGATATATTCAGTAAAAACAACTCAATATAATATTATTTTAAAACAATTTATTATTAATTTTATTTTATTATAATTAAAAAAAATCATTCTCATCTTTAGTTACTTTAATTTAATTATTTTTATAAGTTACTTAATGAACTACTTATTAAAAAAATTTAAACAATTTATTAGGATATATAAAATTCTTTTAATAAAAAGTTTAGGATTTAGTATTTAAGATTAAAAAATTATTTAAAACTATTAATACTTTATTTAATTATGTCAGTAAATAAGTGGAGATGCTTTTTTAAATTTAAGCTTAAAATTTAATAATACACAATAATATTTATCAAGACAAATGTTAATCAATGTTACTAAAACATCGATCAAGAATTTACAAAATAATTATTTTATGAAAACATGTAAAGTATTTTTAATACATTTTATCAAAATTTTAATAAAAATATTATTTCTAAGTTTTTTATGATAATATAATCAGACCAACCAAAGGAGTTTGCAGTGAAGCAATAAGCAAAACGCGTTGAAACAACGTACACACATTACAACAACTGAGACCAACCTGCATATTGAAGCACCCCAAAAATCATTGGAAAAAATGCACAAACACCACACTTTACAGTGTCCAATTCCACACCATCCTCCATCTCACAATATAATACAATACATATTATTCTTTTTTATGGACCTTTTAATATTTTTATTGTTATTTAATTTTCATTATTCTTTTTATAATATTACCGTTTTTTCCCCTAAATTTCATCCTAAATAACTAAATTGCATTCTGCAAACAAAACAAGAGAAATTAATTAATTTAAAAGAGAAAAGATATACCAAATATTTTGTTTATATTCTTAATTAAATATTTAATATGTATAATTTTTTAATTAGATAATTACATAAAGATTATTTTTTTAATTTTGGCTTTTCTTTAAAATATTTTTTATGCTTATAATTTGTGATCGAAATTTTGACTAAGATATAATTTTATCTATTTATTATGTTGGTAAAGTAATTATTTTAAAACCCAATAAAATAAAATGTTTTAATTCCTCACCTTTATAAAAATATATTGTTAAACAATTTGATAGAACAATAATGTATAATCACAGTATGATCCTAGTTAAGAGTGTTTCATTTTTAACCTCCTGAAAGTTAAAACAATATCATGGGAAAAATAAAAGAAATATTTATTTTAAAAAATAATGAATAATTAAATTAAAATTAAATGTTTATTTAATTATAAAATTATTTATATAATTATTAATTAATTTTCTATTAACAATATATATATATATATTAAATATCATTGAGTTAATATAATTTTTTTAATAATATATATTTTGGTATATAATTATAAATATTTTATTATAAAATTATATTTTCTAAATATATTTTAATTTAAATTAATTAAAATAATATATTAAATTATTTATTTAATTTTTATAACTATTTTGATATTTATGACATTTTATTCAAAATAAGATTAACCCATATATCTATATACTAAAATTATAAATATAAAATAAATAATAATTTATATAAGTAAAAATAATTTTGTAAAAAAATATTTTTCCTACATATTTATTATTAATGAAAAATATAAACATATATTATTATAATAAAAAAGTACATATTTTTATTTGTTATTATTAAATAAATAAAATATTAATATTATAATAACTCAACAATAAATATATATATATATATATATATATAATAATAATAATAATTGAGATGTACTAGTAATTTAAGAATAAATCTTTCTGCGTAAGAAAATATATACATACATATCTATCACTTTAAAAGTAAATAAAATATAAATTTATACTATTTCTAATTTCATACTTACTCCGCTGAGGTCTATCACTTATAAAATCTAAATTTTGCTCGTGTAAACACACGATCATCACAGTTATAAACACGTACAAAACATACAGGGTAAGTTAGTAATTCAATTTAAATATACAATATAAAAATGTGAGATAAAACAACATAATTTAACTTCAAGTTTTCATATATCATATCATATATCCATATAGACTCACATTCACATCACACAGACACTAAATGACTTTCAAAATATTAGATATTGAAATAGACATCAAAGATCTGTACCAGTCACATTACAACTCCCCCGAGTGCATAACACAAGGGTGCTCAATTCGGTATATATATTCACGCGTGATCAGGGTAAGTTTCTAAATAACTTATCAAGACACAGTTCATTCTCACATCGCAAGCTAAGTTATTATAATTTTCATTCAACTCTGATCACCTGATTCTTTCATCTATATGATTTCAGTGGTAAGTAGAGTTAGGATATCTGCTTGAGTTTCAAATCAATATTTATTCCTACAACACTACACACATGAAAATATCTTTAGTAATTCTCATATCATAACATAACATTTTTCAAAGTACATAATAACATTCAACACATCTCATTTCATGTTCATAACATGAATTTTAATAGTTTAAAGCAAAAACACATAATTTCTCATATTATAACAATTTTTTTTTCTAATTTAACTTTGGAATTTAGAGTTATTTTTTTATAATTTTTCAAAAACTATTGAGCAAATCTAAAAACATTGAGTGAAATTGAAAGCGCTGAACGAAATTTTGACAGAATGAAACCTTCAACGCTATAGAAAATTCACTAGGCAAAGTTGAAAGCGCTGACCGAACTTCAAGCGCTTTCAACATTGTCTAAAATTTATCAAGCAAATTTAAATCTGCTAGTTCGATTCGTGATAGTAGTAGACTGCATAATCTACTATTCACTAATTTCAATCTAAGAGTAATACATTCATATAAAAAACTATCTTTTTCAATCTCATATAAATCACTTATATATTCACATTCAATACAGTTATCATCAATCAACACATATATAATCACACAATCTAAATTCTTGAAACTTAAAACAATGTGACTAAGTCAACTTTACAATCCAGATCTTCTAGCTTAAAGTACTATGAAAATTGAAAAATAACTAACTTTCCTTATCTCAATATAGTGTCTCCAAGTTAAAGAACCCAAAAAACGTCTAACTTTTTAGAGGATAGATCCTTTTTACAAAAAATTCAAATTAACAAATTGAACATATCATAATGCTCCTAAATTAATTAAAATTCATCTTTTCACAACAAAGTCTATATGCAAGCTTCCTATGACTCATATGCAGTCCTAAACCTAAAAAATGCAAAATGGTCTAAAATTAAAAAAGAAAAACTTACTTTAATTAAAAATTCTGATTGAAAGAATTGATCTCATCTCCTTTAGAAAGACTCATATGCGATTGGATCTAGAAAAATATGAGAGATGGGGCAAGAGATTTAGAAAGAAGTAGAAAAATGTGAGAGATGGGGTAAGAGATTTAGGAAGAAGGTAGAGAAAAAAAATTGTAGAGAGATAATAGTTTTGTAAAAATGAAGTTTAAATATTTAAATTTTTCTATTTATAATTCTTTTTAATTTAAACTATAAAACTTCAAATTTATTCTTATTATATCTAAACCGAATCCTTACTTAAATTATAAATATAATTAATTATTTTAACATACATAAATATAATATTTTTTTAATCAATATATTAATTAATAAATAAGAACTTAACCATTATTTATACAAATTTTATATATATAATAAATTATCGTGCTAACCCTTTCCATTTAATGGTACAAATTAAGATACGATTATAACCAACTAATCATTTCGTCGGTCATATTTTTATTTGAGTTAGAGGTAAAAGAGGATAAAATAAGCTGAATAATCAATTTTACTGTCTTATAAAATACTTTGTTTTTATTAATAGTAAAATATTGTATCTTTGTTTATTGTCTCCATTAATTATTCTGCCTATTATTCTTTCCTGTCCTTAATCTCATTTTTTACAAGAAAATTACAATCATAAACTAATTTGATAGACATGTTTCATTTTCTTCATCTAAATCTTAATGTTGTTCAAATATTCTAACGCATGGTCATATAGATATGAGAAAGTGGTACCAGCGGCGCCAGATTTTTTTGTCTTTGATTTGACCTTAATTCTTTTTCATAAATATTATTATATTATATAATAATAGTCCACATTTTCAGTCACGTGACTCTCGCTTGTTTATTATTACAATTATTCGTTAGTGCACGCCTACTTAATCCCCTCTATCTAATCTTGTTCAATTCTCATGACAACTAAAAAAATATTAGATGGTTAAATTTAATCATTTGATTAGAATTTTTAATTTGCATGATATGTTAACTTAAAATAATAGTTCCATTAGAGATAATATACTCAATAAATTTATTATATATATATATATATTTATATATTAAAAAAAATATCACAGATAAAAACAAACATAAAGTTTACTATAACAAGAATTTGTTTTTTTTAAGTACTTAGAAGTAATTAAATATAGTGGTGTACCAGACACAACAAAAACACAGTCCGGTCATGACTCCATCCAAGGTAAGCTCCTTCCTGCTAACATTATTATGGGCTACATTTATTTTCATTAATGGGGACAACACCCCTTAGCTCCTACAATTTATTACAACATAACTACAATCACCATATCTTCTAAATCCAACAAAAACCCTTGTCATCATTTAAAATATTTGAAATCTCCACCTCTATAATCCATACTTCACTTAAATGACTCAAAATTTAATTATGCAAGAAATTTGGAATGATTTAAAAAAAAAACTGTGGAAAGTACAAAATATATGTGAATGGGAACAAAAATATAGGTTTTTATACATTTAATGATTATGAAAGGGTAGATATTAGGGTTGGAGGGTTAAAAGAATGTGGCACCAGTGAAAAGTGTGTTGTAGTAATTAGTAAGTATGACCCACCTAAAGTTAGAGAGACATGAAGAGAAGGTTACTTTACTGCTAATGTTTTGGCGTGAGTTGAGGAGAAACTGCTCCACCTCAAATTGCACACCATATCTCTCCTTTTCTCATTTTTATGGATGGATATGGATACACACGCAACTCAAAATTAATGTTTTTGTTTTCTTTTGCTATTTTTTACAACTCACTGTTTTTAACCATATTCAAATTCTATCTAATCCAATCTCAGACAGGGTCATGTTAATTCAATTTATTCACATATATTTGCAAAATGTATTATTATGTAATTAAATTATAGAATTTAAAAACTTAGAAGAAACAAATAACCATTCCCAAAAGTAGCTGAGGGTCTTAGTTACAAAAGAGTAAGAAGGAAGAAGAAGAAAAATCAATTTTTATGAGATGAAAACAGGTTAGAGTAAGAATATGGATATAAAATAAAACATGTTGATCATAATAAAAAAAAATATTATGACTCTAAAATTTTAAATATAAGGTTGTAAAATGTTACCAATTCACTTAATTGGGTTAAACGCCTTATTACAAAAACATGATTTTAGTACAGTTGGAATGATCAGTAAAAGAAATAAACTATTCAATTTTCACCGTTGATAAAGTCATACTTACTTACTATCAGATATTATGCTATTTTACATCATTGTGGATCACTTTATCCCTTAAATATATTGGAAGAGATAAAATTCTTACCTGAATTCAAGTAAAGTTCATGACAAAATTAATCATGGTACTTACTTTTAATTTGCTAAATCAAGCATTATTTAAATAGGTGAAATTTTTCATAAACTTAACTTATTTTGGAACGCAGTATTCATTGAAAAGATAAATTGTAGAACGATGATTATTGATTTACAAATAAATTATTAAATTATGTGAAATAAATTTAAAAAATAGTATGAGATGTGAGAAAGGTGAATAATATGTCCACGTAGTAAGTATAAAAATGATGTGACGAGGAAGGAGAGATTGATACAATGTGAGAGAGGAATGAGAGGACCACACTAATATATCCTCTAATGATGTGCCACCAACATGTCGTTTGTCCTCTTTATTCCATGTCAACATCTACATGTTCATACTTCAAATTTCGAACAAATGTTAATTTTTATTTCTGAAATTGCATTTCATTACTCATTTATGACTATTATCATAAATTAATAATTTAAATTGAATTATATTATTTGTCCTACATAATTATTTTTGTTTTAAACAAGGTTAGACATGTTGATAACTGTTTTATAAAAAATAATTATATTAAAATCATGTTAATTATTAATATAAAATAATTAGATATAAATTAAAATTAACTTCATTAATATAATTTAAATTTTGAAAATATATAGCATTTTATTTTATTCAAAATTAATTTTTTTACCTTTTATGATTGAACCAAAATAAATTAGTAAACACATTATGACTTGTGTGGCACTTAAAATAGACAGAATCTAAAACTTCTTCTAATACCGACCGCTCCAAAGGATGGTCTATTACTGAATCTTCAACTAATACTAACTAACAATCCACTTTCATTTCTCTTTTAAAATACTATGGACATGTTTTTACATGGTGCTGTTGTTGTTACTGATACAACATTTTTTTCTACATTTCAACTATGAATAAGTTTTATTACCTTAAAATGTTAATAACATAATTACAAACATATTGTCTTAAAATTTTAAATTGAAAATAAAATCATATTCTCTTGGTAATCTTAACTTGCATGATTAAATCCAGCAATGTTAACCCCCTTAAAAAATGTTAACATTATAATTTTTTTCAACTTGGGTCTAACAAATAAGAAGAGGAGCGTAGGTCTGTTACATCTTTTAGTGCGAAGAGTTTCACAAGAAGAAAAAAACACTAGGTTTCAAAGCCGAAAGGACATTTACTTACAAGGAACGAAGCCATTTCAAAAATCTGTTACTTGGCCCTATGATGCCATGTCGGTACTAGGGATCCAATAGAAATGGTTCTTAAAACGGTTTTTCTGAAGTTCACATTGTCATCTTTCATCACAACAGGAAAGGGAAATAGGAAAGCCAGGGTATATGATTGCGGTTGCTGTCACTTGTAATTTTACCAGTAGAGCATTGGATTTTTTGTATTATACATGTCAAATTATTTCTGCTCTGTGATTTTCTCATTCTGCAAATACTTAAACACTCCATATGCAACTGCTCCAGCAACAAAGAGAAAAACTGTGGGGGTAAACGATGGATAGAGATACTTTACAAAAACCTGGTCCCACTGTTCTGGTAAGAAGCCTGCAAGAAGAGACTAAAAATTCAGTCACCATATTTTAGATGTAAGGAGACACAAATTACCAACTGCACAAAAATGAAAGTTCCCTATATCTATTGTAGCTCATAAACATGTTATAGAAAGAGGTTTTCCATATTGCATTTAAATTACATATCCTGCTTCACACTTGATCAACTGACAGAAGCCTTGGGCATGAGAAGTTCTCAATTTCGATTTCCAAGACCTGAGTGTTTTGAAATGGATTTGGCCAGGATTTGCGACAAGGCCACATGAGAAGCAGCACATACGCTTTTTTGGTCGTTCTAATACAGATAGAAAATCATTGTCTTAATTGGTGATCTTAGGTTTTGTATGCTGAACTTTACCATGAGATTTGCCCATTGTTTAATTTTCTGGTTAAAATTATTAATAAGTATCTGAAAACTTTTTATTTTGATCTTCCTAATCTTTTATATTTGAATCCGGCCGTTGCTCTATGATAAATATATAATTGAGAGTTTTCAAATAAACAACTTGGTAGACAGTGTTCCCGCAGCGTGAGGGTTTTAGATCCAATTGAGGGTTGAGGGTTTAGATCCACCACTCAGTTTCCCATTTCAAGTCTTGAGATTGAGAGGATATTTTATCCGAAAGCCTACCAAGTCACTTGTTTGGTCAGAATTCGTGAACCTGAAGGCTTCATCTATGGCTAGCCCTCACCTCCTTGGTTGGACCATTATCCTAATTTTGTTTATGAAACAAAGTTAATATTGGTGAGTTGAGTTTCCTATGTGGATTGAATTCAGCACTGATTTCAATAGTGGAATTTCCTAATGAAACGTGGTTACTAAGTGACACAACACTTCTGCTGGCAATGGTCACTGAATTCAATTTGATAGCTTGAAACTATACTAACACTCTCACTCCCAGTTGTTTGTTTCTAAAAAGTCTCTAGCCAAGGTTAGTAATAAAGAGTTAACACAAGAGATTATAGCAAATGATAGACTAATAACCTTTTTTAAAATACAAAACATTTCAAAATAAAGAGAGAGGTGTACCGGATGCTGCAAGACCAATGCCCTCAACGAGAACGACGATGCCAAAACCGAGCATTGCAAGAAGAAAAGCGCTTTCGTTCTTGCTCTCATCCTTGGCCTTACGCTCTTGTTGCTCCGAAACAAAAGCAGGTTTTTCAAGTGGAGCTCGTCGAATTATGGAGGCCCTTTCTCTCTGTCCTTTCTGTTTCTGCTTCTGTTTCTTTTTACTGTTTGCAGTAGCAGCTGTGTCCGATGAGCCGAATCCCTTCGCAGCGGAATCATCGGAGGAGGAGGATTCAGAAGAGGGCTTTTGGGATCTCACAGCGATTCTGAAGGTAGGTTTGGTGCCAACGGGAGAGAAGACGAAGAGGGTGTGTTGAACCGAAGAGAGGAATCGAGTTTGCAGCAACATTTTCTTGTGTGGCTGGAAATGTTTCTGATAATGTCTCCCACATCCCCTTTTTTCTTCAAATTCAAATATTAAAAACATTGTAAAATTCTCACTTTTTATTTAAAATAAAAAAAAAAAGATTGACATAGGTCTCATTTTTAGTGTAATAAAAATCATACAAATTAGTTAATGATTAAAGATGTTAAAAACTATATTAAACAAGATACTATAATTGTGCATCGAGTAACATTGGTTTTGATTTTTTTTTTTCAACTTTTGAAGTGTGAATAAAATTATTTGTGATATTCATCAAAGTTTTTTTAGAAAATATTAATTTATTTTATCATTCAAACAAAATTAATTGGGTAATATTATTTTATAATATAAATTGTTTTTGAAAATTGTTTATTCAAAATCTATATTTTTTTTAAGTTAATTTGTTGGGTAAATTCCAAAATCTCCGTAGCCAACATTAAGTACAACTGGTAAATGGATGAATTGGTCTATTTATTTTATAATAAATAAAACTTGTTGGCCCTTCTTACATTGTTGTGTAGTAAAGTTTGAATTAAATCATTTGGGCTTTGGGCCCTTATTACATTGTAGTGTAGTAAAGTTTGAATTAAATCATTTGGGCTTTGGGCCCTGAGTCAGTTTGGTAGTCAACCAGCATAGTTCGTTTCACTCACGTCCGGTCCTTCCTGTGCCTTTTCCTTTTCCCTTCAACTCAACCTAAAGGACGACGACTGCGTTTTCAGCGCTCAAAACCTCTCTATCTCAACCATGGTATGGTAATCAATTCTCTCGATCCCATTCCCCTATTTTTTCTTCTTTTTTCCATTCCATTACTCCCTTTATTTTCTCGCATTTTATATTTAAATTAGATCGTCGTATAGAATAATCGACCCTTTAATCATTATCAACTCCAAAATTCACCATCCTGTTACGCAAATTGGGTTAGTGTAGCCGTAATGTTATTTCGATATGATTTGATTTATAAAGGTTGGACTTGGATTCAGCTTGTGTTATCGTGATCTATGATTTGATTTATAAGTACTATTCTTTTGTTAGTTAAGGCAGTGGTGTGGAGGAATGGGGAGTGTTGCTAATTGCTAGAGAAATGAATGTTCCCAAATGATTCTTATTCCAGCTACTGCTGTTTTCCGATTTGATTAGGTTCTTCTACAGCTAGATCCGTTTCTCAATGAGCTCACTAGCATGTTTGAGCGCAGCACTGAAAAGGGCTCCGTTTGGGTTACTCTTAAACGATGTGGGTGTTCATTGTTCTCGTCTTGGTTAGGTTGGGTTAAACTTTTGCGTTTAATATGTCTGCAAGCTGACTTGTTCCTGTGCCTCTTTTAGCATCTTTGAAATCTAAGGTGCAGAGGAATAAATTGGCGACTGCTGGGGAAGCAATTGAGTATAGATGCCTTATACGTGCCACTGATGGGAAAAAGACAATTTCTACTTCGGTATGTATCTAAATCTCTCTCTTTCTCTATATATATATATATGAACTTCCCTTTTCAATTATGCTTTTAATTATAACTCGCGGTTGATGCATTTTTTACTTGTAATCATATCGATCAGGGATTATTTTCTCTCTATTTAGCGAGGCATCAAGTTCCTAGTCTGATTCTGACATGCTATTTTGCTATTCTATCTGAGACGGTTAAGAGTTTTAATTAGAGTATGCTGATTTAGCCTAGGGAACAAGTGAAAGAGAAAGAACTAAAAACATGCCACTGGAGTGTAGTCATTTGAAATTTATATTCTTCCTCATCTTCTTTTGGTGATTTTATTACCATTATAAGTTAGGACAAAGCCTAGATGTTGTACTTTAGGTGTGTTTTTTGTGTTGCTCCGCAATCACAATTGGAGTTTCATGTTGGTAACCCATGCAATAAAGGATGAATGCTAAAGTTCAGATGAAACTCCACTTTTGAGTGATGCTTGACACCAAAGGCACTAAAGTTATGTCTTATAAGTTACCTTGTCTGATATTACGAATCTACAGGTGTGTTTGTCCAACTTTATAAACAGGATGGCTAGGTAAATTGGTGGTTATGGATTTTTTTTAGTTCCAGTGCTTATTCTATTTCATTTAATGTGAAAATGATCTCAAATGTTTCAACCAAACAAAATTTTGGCCTTAAAGTAATCAATGTATAGAAATAGATGTTTCCTTATTTTTATCCTCTTTTCTTGTTTTATATTATTCCTAAATTCAAAGCATGTTCACTGAAATTTGTTAGACAAGTTTGAATAATGTTTCATTCAAACAAAAGCTTGGGCTTCTTTTTTGTTTTTATATTATTTCTAATATTCAAAACAGATTCACTAAGACTTGTTAAACAATATTGATAGTTCACTGGTTCAAAAACCAATTCTAGACTTATTTATATGGTTTTATGAAGCTTGTATTAGCTTAAATACTGATTTAGGTCAAGATCTTACTCCTATCATCTTTCCTGTATCAGTTCTGTTGAAGATTAGCTGTTCTCTTTCACCTTTAGATTGGAAAACACAGTTGGAAATGTTATTTTTTTTAAGTGAGGGTTTTATCTATTGTGGAACTTGTTTAATTGATTGTAGTACAACTTGCTTGTGTGGAAAACTTTGCAGTTTGGTCAGTAGTCAAACGAGTTATCCTAATTTCTGCTAGATTTCTTGGTGTTAAATATTTATGTTGTTTGTGCCGTTGTTATCGAAGATGAATTGTTGAGCTATTTTTTGAATCATGAATTGTAGTTTTGTATCAAATTGTAAGATTCAAGTACAATGAAAAATTGCTTCAAATGTCATATAGATGATATGTAGTGTTTAATTCAAACTAGAAATAGGTAAAACAATTTAAGCAGCAGTCATTTAAAACAAAAATATTAGTTACGTCTAAGTTCGTGAAGTCTTTATTTTAAAAGAAAGAAAATAAAACAATTTAATTGCTAAATAGAGTACATGAATTGAATGAGTGACAGATAAAGGTGGAATAATGAAATAAGTTCACCAGTGCTTTTTAAAATTCCTTTTCATTTAAAAATTGTTCACATGACTTTATTTATTTTTTCAATAAGAATTGGTGTAGAAGTAAAGCATATGAATCGTTTAATTGTATTGTCATAAAATTTACATAGATTCATTCATGTATCGTAAGATCCAGTCATTTAATTCATCTTGTGATACAAATCGGTAGATAGTCAAAATATATTGAATCTTGAATCGAAAAATTCTGATAACTATGACTTGTGCTACAAAATAGTACAAGTCATTCAATTTAATTAGAATGTATTTAACTTTATCATTATGGGGAAGGCCACAATTCCAAGTTCAAAAAGTGAGGGAACCAATTTTACTTGTAAAATTTAGGATTCACTTATTAAGTAATGGAAATTATGAAAAAATTGTAATTTGTGAGAAAATAGCGATCGATTTGTAAACGAGGACGATAGTATTTTGTTATGCACTCGTAATCACTTATTCCATATTCCTTTATTGAAAGAATTGCCCTTTCTTCCTGCCCTAGCTGATCTTCCACATGCCGTATATATATATATACATGTTTGCAAGGTTATCAGAATCGAGAGTCTACGTTGACTCGCGAGAGCTTCGTAGACTCGACTCGTAAACCCGACTCGTAGACTCGTAAGAGTCTACTTCATATGAAAAATTCTATATAATAATATAAATTCAGAATTTCATCATCAAAATTAATAAAAATAAAAAACAATAGTTCAATAATTCTAAAATAACTTGGTTCAACACACATGATTGTTATATAAGTTCAAATTACACCAAATAGATAAGTTAATACAAATCACCAAAACATAAATAACTTCAACTTTCTAGCTCCAATCCTCTAATTATATCATCTCCAACATCATCATCTTTTTCATCTTCATCGTCATCTTCTCCATCACCATCAACCTCTTCCTCGGATGATAAGAGTGCATCATCAACATTGGCATCAAACACTATATTATCAAGATCAATTGGTTCTAAAGTAGGATCAATTGAACTTATTTCAGCTATGTCAACATTTTCCTCATCACCTTCACCTTGAACTGGCTCAATCCCAACATTATCACCAAATAATAACTTAACAAATTTGACTTACCATTTCAAATGAGCTCCAATTACGCTCACACCCAGAAGAACTACAAGTTAAGTTCAAAACTCGAACTTCAACTCTGGAGTTCCATCTCCAAACATTTCCCACCATTCTCCAGGAAGCATAACTTTCCTACAATCTTTTGCATTTTCCATTGAGAAAAGTCCTTTTGCAAAATGAAACTCTAGAAGTTGTAAATTAATTTTTTTCCTTTCTGCAACATCCTTGACCAATCTTTTCATGCATTCATACAACCCTTCTTTTACCTCCACATCATCATTTCTAAAATTAGGTTCATAGTGCATGTGAGGGTTAAGGTAATATGCAGCCACATGCAAAGGTCTATGAAGTTGATTATTCCACCTCTCATCAATTATGTTCCAAACAGGTTCATAACTACAATGATGCAATCATGCAATGTTAGAAATACTTACACAAAATAAAGAATGAAAATCTGAAAAAGAGAAAGTTTATAAGTTTTACCTTTTCTTAATATTATTAAAGTTAAATTTGATCTTCTCTTTGGCAAAATCCATTTCTTCATAAATGAAACCCATTGCGGGTTTTATATCTGAATCCACTAATCGAAGGACCACCATCAAAGGGGCAGCAACTTTGAGACAAATGGTTACATTCTTCCAGAACCGACTATCTAATACCACATGCTCAATTTTTCTCCCTTCCATTGAAGTTCCAAATTTGCTTGATTTCCACTCATCAGAGCTAAAGAAGCTCATCAATGATGCTTTCAATTCATGAAGACATGCAAGAGTTAGATAAGATGTGGCAAATCTAGTCATACCTGGCCTTATCAAGTCTCTACCTTTGGTAAACTTCTTTAACATGCTAATTAGCATTGCTCTACCATAAATGTAGGTAGTGATTCTTCTTCCCTTCTTGATAGTAGTTTGATAGTAGTTTGATGGACCTTCAAATGTTTTTCAAAATCTTCAAAAATCAAATCAATGCAATGGGCAGCACATGGGGTCCAATACAAATGCTCTCGTTTTTGCATCAATAACTCTCCAGCTGCCTTGAAATTTGCAGCATTATCGGTAACCACTTGAACCACATTCTCCTCTCCAACAAATTCCACTACATCATCCAACATCTTAAACACTTTATCTGCAGTTTTTGAGATATTTGATGTATCCAATGAGTAAAGAAACACAGTCCCTTTAGGACTATTGACTAGAAAGTTACAAATAGAACGTCTTTTTTTGTCAGTCCATCCATCAGACATGATTGTGCAACCTATTCTTTTCCACTCCTCCTTATATTCTTCAAGGATTACATCAGTTTTTTTCACTGCTTGTTTCAAAAGTTTTTCTCTAATATCATGATATGATGGGGGTTTGTAATGACGCAATGACGTGGAGCTGCGAGGGCTGAGCTGCGGGGGCGAAAACGCGACGCGATGACGCAGAGCTGCGAGGGCTGAGCTGCAGGGCGACACGACCAGAACTCAACGCGTGACACCACTGCAGGGACGAGGGAGGTCAGATCTGGTTTTCATCTTCGATTTTCTCTTCTTCTTCGACTAGGGTTTTTGATTTGGGTTTCAATCGTTTAGGTTTTCGATTTGGGTGGTTAGGGCTTTTGTTTGGGTTTAAAATCGAAATGGTATCGACATTTTTGTTTGTCGTTTCGTCCTCCCTACGAACTCGGTGACTCGCTCTCAAACTCGCGAGTCTATTCCGAGTCAGCGAGTTTATTCCGAGTTCACTCCGAGTCAAACAAAAAACGAGTTTATATGTGAGTTAACTCGTAAACAATAGCTTGACTCGCTGACTCGTACGGGTGTACGAGTCAACCCGCGAGTTCGATAACCATGCATGTTTGTGTGTGTGCGTGTGTCTAAAAGTTGACTTGGGTTAATAACTTAAGATGACAATGTCTAGATGATAAATTTTTGTTAGTGTTGCTTGTAGAAATTCGTTGAAGTGGATGTTATTTGAGTTCCCCTAGACCTTTCTGCTTATATTTGCTTCCCCTTTAATTTCATGTTCATATAAATTGTTTCCATCTGTAATATTTTATATAATTGGGTTTTCAATGCACAGGTTGGACCGAAGGATCACCAGCGCTTTCAAGCCTCTTATGCAACTATACTGAAGGCCCACATGACTGCCCTAAAGAAGAGAGAAAGGAAAGACAAGAAAAAGCCCGCAGAGGCAGATAAAAGAGAAGGGAGTTCAAAGAGACCGAAGAAGTCTTAAAATTAATCTGCCTGACCTGTGCAAACTTCGTTTCCTGCTGACTCTGTTTTTGTTTCCCCCCAGATTTTTTTGTTTTCATTATTAAAGTAGTGAAGGGAAGGGGAAAAGAAGTAAACAAAAAGGAAAAAAAGAGAGACAAAGATAAGTGAAGAATTTTTGCATTTTAATCTTTAGATAAATATTCGTTCAGTGGCAATTTGTGAAAAATTTCTCAGTTCCCTGGGATGTTTAAAATTCATTATGTGTTAATCTTCTTGCAGCAAAATTGGGTTTCTTGGTTCATAGGTGTATACTTATCGTTCGTTACTATAATAGAACGGCTATCATTTTTTTCAGTAGAATATAGTTACTTGTGTGTTTTATTTTCTCACTTTCACGAATAATTATTACAGTCACGTCATGCCCCTTGTTTCGACTCTATCACGAATAATAATGAAGCCGTGGATGATCCATCTTAACCAATTTGGCTTCTGTTTTGTTGAAGGGACTAGCGATTTCAAATCCTGTGGGGCATCCAGGTTTTTGTATTGTAATCAAACAAAAAATTCGAAACTGCCTGGAGTAGTTTCTATGTTTATCAGAGGCTATTGGCAGAAATCCAAGTTCTGAAGTTTATAACTATGCCATGGGCAACGCTGTTCAGTGTGAGGAGTGAGGAACATGATATGTAAGTTTATATATGCAAAATGTTGAACTTCTGAGCTGTGACCCTAATGTTGTGAAGATGCAAATTGGTAATTCATGTAACGAGGGAAAAAAAACAGCTTATGCGGATCCATTAACACCATTATTATGACATTGCCTGGGTTGTCATATCTTCGTGATGGATTGTGATTTGATAATTTTGTTTATCTTTTACCTTACCAAGTTGCGTATTTTCCGTGGCTTCTAACGTAGAAGAAAAAGGCATAGACACATTAAAATAATAATAGTGATATGTTTGTGTGAATCAGGTATAGATGTTAGATGGTCTGAATATGTATTTTATATATTTTTTTTAAAAATTTATATACTAATAGCCACACGCTGGTTGGATTAAACATTCTTTTATTTATTTTAATCACATACGCGAACGAGAGACCCAGAGGCCTACGCTTTAGTCAATTGCCAAATTTTATAACATGTAAATTACGATTTTGTTTGTGACTCACCCAATCTCTTGAATTTAAAAAATTGTAATTTGATTAATTAATAAAAGTTTTGGGAGTAGTAATTAGGTAAATATTGTGGGAATGGGGGTGGGAACGGTTAAGTTGGAGCGGTCTTATTCCCTTCCATACACAAGACACGTAATATTGAATACACTTGGTTCGCGGGAAGCACGTTGACATTGATCTTCCTTTTTATTCTTTAACGAACTGGGCTTAACTGAAAATCCCGGTGTGCTGTCTCCATCTTCTCGTTCCGCTTCCCGTGAATTTCTCATCTCATCCCTCCCACACACCATTGATCCTTTCCATTCATATTTTCTTCTTTCAAATCTCTCTCTTCACTCTCTCACACCACACACACTCACAATGCCATGAAGAATCCCAAACTTATCACCCTCCATGTCGTCCGTCCCTCCGCCGCAGCCACATTCTTTCCTCAAACCTGACCAAGGTGATCCCGCGCCGGGGATGCCTTTTTCGTTCGCCGGCAGAGCTAAGCTCAAGAAGATCCTGCCCATTCCGATTCGACGGAGTAAGTTAGGCAATGAAGATCAGGAAGAGGAAGGAGAAGAAGAAGAAGAAGAAGGTGAATGCGGTGATGTTTCTTCCATCTTGCTAGCGTCTTCTTTAGGGCTGAATCACATTCGAACGCGTTCTTCCTCTTCGCCTCTTCGCTATTCCTCCTCTGTTGGCGCTCCTTCCTTCCTCACACAGAATGCTGTCACTATCAATGACGCCAGATTTAGATCCAAACCTAATTCCCATTCAAAGAGAGAACTAGGTCTGCATTTCCCCTCACTTCCCTCTGCACATTCTCCTCTTTTATTTAGGTTTCAAAATTCAATTATTGTTAAATCTCGCCTCAATTTTATTTTCATTTCCTATTCGGGAATTAGCCAAATGGTTAGTGATTATTTCGTGCTGGCTGTTGCTAATTTCGTTTTTCTTTTAGGGGAAAAAGTTCATTTGAATCAATCCAAATCGCTCAGAACTCCTTCGCAACTCATTCCCGTGCTGGAGGTGATGGATACTATTATTATTGTGCATAATAATATTTACTTAATCACTAGTTTTTCCTATTTAACTGTTTCCTTTTTATGATCAATAGTTGGAGAAATGTAGGTAGCTCAGGTTCATTGCATGTGTTTTACACAGGGTAATCATGCAGCTTTCGCCAAAGAAATGCAATCCCCACGTTTTCAGGAAATATTGCGACTTACCAGTGGACGCAGAAGGAGAAACCCTGATATTAAAAGCTTTTCCCATGAACTCAACTCCAAGGGAGTCAGACCATTTCCAATCTGGAAACATCGTGCCTTTGGCCACATGGAGGTACTCTCCCTTTAACTTATTAAAGTTTCATGTTACTGTTTATTCATTTAAAATACAATAAATTTCTTCCAACACTTGTTTTCCCAAAAATCAAATGTTGCAGGAAGTCATGGCGGCTATTAGAGCTAAGTTTGAAAAATTAAAGGAAGAAGTTGATTCTGACTTGGGTGGTTTCGCTGGAGATTTGGTGGGCATTCTTGAAAAAAACTCACTGTGTGATCGTGAATGGAGAGAGAGGTTAGAGGATCTGTTGGTTGTTGCTCAACATTGTGCAAAGATGTCTCCTACCCAGTTTTGGATCAAATGCGAATCTATTGTTCAAAATCTAGATGACAAACGTCAAGAATTACCGGTGGGGATACTCAAGCAAGCTCATACACGCCTACTGTTCATTCTCACTCGTTGTACACGCTTAGTGCAATTCCAGAAGGAAAGCGGGTATGAACAAGATCACATTCTTGGTCTTCATCAACTCAGCGACCTTGGGGTCTATCATGAGCAAATTTTGAAGGCTGCCGAGCAGTGTTCAAGTATTCCACCCGATGGACATGAGATGGATGAGAAACAGTTAAATATGCCACATGGTAAAGAGAAAGACAAACTGATAACAACACAGAGTCAAGCTGACCAACAAGTAAGTGTTGCGATTGACAATAAGGAGGTTGCTACAGACAAGAGCATTGAATCACCTTCTGGCAACTATAGGATGTCTTCTTGGAGAAAGTTTCCATCTGTTGCTGACAAAAAGCTAAAAAGTCAAGATGCTGTAGATTCCCCTTCCAAAGGCGAAATGGATCACTTGGTAGTCAAAGATGAAAATGCTGAAAATTTGGAAACTTCCTCTTGTCACCCTGAACATCCACAATCATCAACAAGAACGCGAAAGGTTTCTTGGGGATTTTGGGGAGACCAGCAAAATCTTACGTACGAGGATTCAATGATATGCAGAATTTGTGAGGTTGAAATACCGATTGTGCATGTGGAGGAGCACTCAAGAATATGCACAATTGCGGATAGATGTGATTTGAAAGGTTTAACAGTAAATGAACGGCTTGACCGAGTTTCTGAAACCATTGAAAGGATACTGGAATCCTGGACACCAAAAAGCACACCGAAAAGCACTGATACTCCCGGAGAAAGCTTTGACCTCGCCACATCAAGTGTGCTTGAAGAGTTCAACGATTTATCTCTAGATAGAAATAACCTGACTTGTAGATTCTCTGAAGACATGCTCGACTCTACTACGGAGCCTGACAATAATTTTGTCATGGATGATCTGAATCTTTCACCCAGAATATCATGCGAAGCACGCATCTGCTTAAAACCTGATCAGGGAACAAAGGTATCTTCAGCTGGAAGTTTGACACCAAGATCACCATTGGTAACACCACGAACCACTCAGGTAGAAATGTTACTAAGTGGACGAAGAACATTGTCTGAACTTGAAAGTTGTGAGCAGGTATACATACACTTACCAGTAGTTGTCATTCTTCATTTATAATGTTGCACACAGAAACGTTACAATAGATAAAAATATATTATCTACATGTAATCCTTCGTTACATTTTCTTCAGATTTATTTTTTGAATTTTGATATTGATAACTAGTGTCAAATTGCAGATAAGCAAGCTAGTTGAAATAGCCCGTGCTGTTGCAAATGTGAACAACTGTGACTACAGTGCTCTGGAGTATATGCTTGATCGCTTAGAAGACCTGAAATATGCCATTCAAGACAGAAAAGTGGATGCACTTATTGTGGAGACTTTTGGACGACGAATTGAGAAACTTTTGCAGTGAGCACTTAGGACTTCTATGTTTTGCTCTAGTACATTAACTTACTTTTTTACTCTATTTCAAAAGTTTCTGTAAGATTTTGCTAGCATTTTTATAGAACCACTGTTATTGAAATTAAACTGAAATATACCATCTTTTCCCTTTTCTTCTGCTATATTTTTTGGTACTGGCATGATGCTTAAACCTAACCTTGAATCTGCTACTTCATTTTGCAGGGAGAAATATATCTCTCTTTGTGGGCAGATAGAAGATGAAAAGGTGGACTCATCAAATAGCGTGGTTGATGAAGAGAGTTCAGTAGAAGATGATACAGTTCGTAGCCTTCGTGCTAGCCCTATCAATACTTGTTCCAAGGACCGAACCTCTATTGAAGACTTCGAAATAATAAAACCCATAAGTAGGGGTGCATTTGGACGAGTTTTTCTTACCCGAAAAAGGGCAACCGGTGATTTATTTGCTATAAAGGTTAGTTTGCTTATCAAATAAAACGATTTCTTTGCAGAAAAAGGCTAAGATAAATAGTCATTCAATAAATTATGCTGTTAAGCGGCGCACTGAATTATGGTTTTAAATGTTTTTTTTTTAAATAAAAATGTTCTATGTATTTAATCAAAACTTTTAAATGATACAAATAATTCTCGTGATAATTAATTAGGACAATTAGGACTTTTTTTTACGGAAAGTAACGGAATCTATGAATATTTAATTAAAATTAGAATTTATAAAAAAAATTCAGATATTAAAAAATAGATGACTTTTTAGTAAGATGTATAAAAATAACATGGATGAAACAATCTCATTTAAACTATTGAGACTTTCTCGATTCTTTATCTTGTCACGTTAAATGTCAGACATTTTATTTACATCACATAATATATTCTCTTCAATAAAGACATTGACGTGCATTACTTGATAATTTTCTTTATAAATAATGTTATTACGATGAATTTCTAAAGTTTCCAATTAATAAATTAATTTTCATTTTCAATATTATTAGATAACTTGCTTTCATTACCGTTTGAAAATTTGGATTGATTTTCCCAACTTAAATCTATTAAGTCTTCTCAGATGTTGTGAATTCTTAGAATGAATCAATTAAAATTCAACATACAAAATTTAAATCGTAGAAGTCTTTTAAAAAAATAATAAATTATAGCAATCTTCGTAGTTTTCAAAATGTGTAAGACTTTTTTTATACCAAAATAGTCTTTAAAATTCTTAATAATATAATATCCCTTTTAAAGATGTAAAATTGTATGAGCATTCTTTTGTCGAGCACCTCCAATTGGCTATTGATGACTAAAGAAACTACTGAAAGGTCTCTGCCAAATTACTACTGATTACTTAGAATGATTGTAGCTATTTTTTTTATATTTTGAAGGTTCTGAAAAAAGCAGATATGATCCGTAAAAATGCAGTTCAAAGTATCTTGGCAGAGAGAGACATCCTTATATCTGTTCGAAATCCTTTTGTGGTAAGCATACTTGGAACGTAGTTCACTTATGAATTTGTTGCATATTGATACATTGGTCAAATCTATGATGAACAGGTCCGATTTTTCTACTCTTTCACATGTCGAGAAAATCTTTATCTAGTCATGGAGTATTTGAATGGTGGAGATCTTTATTCAATGTTGAGAAATCTAGGTTGCTTAGATGAAGATATGGCTCGTGTATATATTGCAGAAGTTGTAAGCACACTAGCTTCTGTGTTTTGGTAGTTTATTCACCAGGATACTCGTAAGTTCCTCCACAATTGTGTTTATGTTCTTTATCCTTTTCCCTCTATCTTTTTGGTCGCTCAACAGGTTCTTGCATTGGAGTATTTGCATTCCTTGAATGTGATTCACAGAGATTTGAAGCCAGATAACTTACTGATTGGCCAAGATGGTCATATTAAGGTCAGCATAATGAATTCAAATCACCTTTACTCTTCCTTATCCCTCCAATTGAAGAAGGACACCTGAACATGATTTCTCTCTTCGTTGTTAATCTCTTTTACCCATTTATATGGAATGAAGTCTCTTTATATCCCCTTCATATTGCAATTTTACCTGAAAACAGAACTTCAAAGAACCATTTTATTAAGCTCTTAATGATGTTAATAAATTATTTTACGAATTTGGTATTTATGTGTACATGATTTGGGACTGAACATTTGCCTAAATTTTAGTTCTTCCTGAACTTTTATGTGTCAATTTCTAGGAATGGATTGGATGAATGGATATGGATTAAATCTTAAAAGCTAACTCAAGGGGAGAGAATTGTCCAAGTCATTGTCTAACTCTATTTCTGGGCCATAAAGTTTATACATTTGGGGTGTTTTCGAAGTCCTTCATGTGTACGACTACACTTTGTTCATAAAGTATATAGGATTACAAAAATTTTATGACCTGTGGGACACACTAGTTAAGACTATAGTAGGCTTTGATATCATATTTAAATAATGAAAATAGCTAAATTTACCTCTCAAAATTTGCTTAAAGGGAGACAATGTTTAATTGCTTCATTACAATAGGTACTTTACTCACAGTAAGCTACCATGGGATGTTAATATACCCTCCCTCGGCTCTCCCTCATGTTAATAGACTCATCTTTGTGTTATCTCTTCTAGGGCATCGTGATCACAAGAACCAAGCGGCTTTTACTCGGCACTTCATTTGATGGCACTTGATAATTACCTAAGCACTTTGGGAACTCGTCCTCAAAATCTAAATATAAATTAAAGGAGAAGAACCAAACAATTACATACTCCACTCATCATCCCATATCATTCGATAGAGCAGTGTTTGGAAGGCAACGCACTGTTAATAATAATGAATTTATAAATTTCAAAGTTTTATTAATATTATATTATTAAAATGAGTAGTTAAATGAATGTTTACGAGAAAGTAAGTGTCTCCTCTCTCCGATTTTTCCTCTTTCGTTATGTTCTCTTGGTGAGTTTCATCGTTAGCCTCTTGGCTTTCCTCTTGAACTTCTCCTCAGCTTCTATTTTCTTGCTCCCCGTTTATGAACCTTTGGTCAAATCCAAACTTCACGTTGGATTTCTTGAGTACTGTCTTCTGGAAAGTCCGTAAGGTTGCATTCCATTTGTTCTCCTTACAAGAAACCCACCATTTGATACCCTGTCCTTTTAATGACCACATAACCCACAATAGTTTCGTATCTTCATGAACCCAATCGGCCTCAAGATATTGTCTACCTTGATCAGCCACCAACAGGCCCTCCTTCCGTCAAATCTCCGAATAAATCTCTGGGACATCTTCACAACATCTCCCAACAACTCCAAGATCAAGCTCTGATATTGGTTCGTAGAATCTGGATCAGGATTACAAAAAGAACACTGTTTAACCTGTAGAACTTCGAGGGTATTCACATCCCACCCATTGTCCACAGGACTCAAACCTCTCATAAATGATATGATAAAATCCCTCTCAATCCCCCTTCCTATACGGCTACTAGTCTGCTAACGTATATTCACCCTTGATGTGCCTAATCAACTGCACGTCCGTTCCCATTCTTTTCAACCTAACCCCATGTATTTCTTTGAATATCACTAATGAATTACTAATATAACTACCAACTGACCTTTCACCGCAGTCCCCTCTCATGTTTGGGGTATAATGGAACCATCCTATGTTGGTTGAATTGAACGAGCACAAGTTTATAGGCAACTGGTTTATTGCTCCAGTCTCCAAGGGTTATGCTGTGAGTCGTGGGCTAATTTGGAAGCTACTTTTTTAGTATCCTTATTTTTCAGCGTTGTTTATATCAAACTGTGTCATTAATCGTCAGACAATATTCCAAAGAAAATATTATTTATCACTGCTAACTGCTTAATTTGTGTAATTACAGTTGACAGATTTTGGGCTCTCTAAGGTTGGTCTTATAAACAGCACAGATGATTTATCAGCGCCCTCATTTTCCGCCAGTGGTTTCCTAGGAGACGATGAACCAAAACCTCGTCATTCTTCAAAAAGGGAAGAGCGTCAAAGACAATCAGTAGTTGGCACCCCGGATTACTTGGCACCTGAAATACTTCTTGGCATGGGACATGGTTTGCAGTTTATCCGCTGATTAAACAGTACATCTTATACGAAAAATGCTTTTATTTGATACTTTTTTTGTATAAATAATTTATTTATTGTGTTTTTCAAAACTATTCTATATGATTTTCATTCTTGTATACGATTGCTTGTAGGTGTAACCGCTGATTGGTGGTCTGTGGGTGTCATACTATATGAGCTTCTTGTGGGTATTCCACCATTTAATGCTGAACATCCACAGGTAGCTTCTTGTGATATGATAACTCTGGTAATTATAAAATTATGTTCAGACGAGTTTTTGCATAACTTTTTTTAAAAGAGAAAGATATAAAAAAAAATATAACTGATTTTTTTTTATAAGATAAAATTAATTTATGCATGAGTTAATTTTAATTTGTAAAAAAGTTAATTCTATTTTATATATTTATTTATTTAACTTTTTAATTCTTATAAAGATATTGGTCCTAACAAACCTTAACTAATAAAGGAAAACTATGTGAGAGCGTTCTCATTTTCTATGGTTGTTGGAATCACATTTAAAATACTTATAGGCTTAAAGTGGAACATCGTATAACTTCATAATGTCTTCTCTCTCATCTTTAACATGGAGTTGTGTTTGTACGGTGGGCGGTTATCCCCCACAGGAAATTCCATTGCCCATTCACTTAGGTCTAATAGAACATCTTTGTAAATCTTCTAGCCTTGCTTAATCATTTCTAAGTCAATTCTCTGTGATTTGTTTACTTTTATAGCCACCATATTTATCAACTGATATGCCATATGGGCACATATATGCTAGTTAATTATAAATTATGGCAAGCGCTTCACAGCATTTTGTGAAGTTTTTTTTTTTCCTCATTTATATTGTTGTGGATACTTTTGTTTTAGTATATCATAACTCATGCATTTTTTTATATCACAATTTGCCAACTGAATAATAAGCTCGATGTTGTGGTAATGTGATAAGACTCAACAAACTGGAAATGAATGAACACTTATTAGGGTATGGAGAAGGTAATGCACTTAGCCTTACGGCTGCAAGTGAATAAGCTGTTTCTAAGATTTGAACTTGTGACCTCATATCAAAAGGCGACAAGCAAACCTATGGCTACAAACAGCTTTTGTTCAAATTTCACATGAATTTGACATATGGAAATTTTACACCTACCTCCTTACGGTCATATGAAATTTTAACACCCCAATAACAAGCAGTAACGCTAAGGTTTTATAGGAATTCGGGAAAGGTGAATGATTTGGGTTTCAGCAATATGCCAATTTTATGACGTCAAGTCCCGTGTGTAAACATGTGGTGATGAAAAGAAAAAATCATAGTGCATAGGATCGAGATGAAGAGAGGACCCCCCCGCTTTAAATGTTCCTGAGCATCATGCGCTGGTACACATCAGAAGCCTCTTTAGGAGATATTGTCATAGTCCAGGGTGAGGGCTGGCCTTTGAACTCAGTAAGTAACTTAAGAAATTTACAAACAAGTTATTAAATACATAAGCCAATTTTATAACTAATATCACATGCGTCATATGTGACTAAATACATAATTAATTACTAAGGTCATATGGGGCAATCGGTTTATCATCCATTAAGTATACTTTTCTATGTTATATTTATACAACTAACAAATTAAAGGAGACTAGCAAAAATTCTTAGTTATACATATGCATATATATTATTAATTGTTAATTTCATCACTTTGACAATTGAGTAATCTTGCGTATAAGATGAAGATTGTTAAATTCAAACTGCAATCACGCATTTGCCTTGGGAAGGGGGTGAACTCACACCTATATCCTGTCGTCTGTACACATGACGCGCCTAGCAGAAATGTTTCTTTCAAGAGTATTCAAAACTTTGGATCACTGAGGTCCAAAACTTAAAGTACCCTATCAACCATTAATAAACATGAAATGAAAATCTAAATAACTGAATGAAATAATGGAAACCTCTCAAAACTAATGCCAATACATCTGCTAGACCAAGTAAGACTCAAACACAAATTATAAAATTATCTCATTATTCGTAGAGTTAAGATTCAGCAACCAGGTAACCTGATACTAAACCCTCTATTTGTATTTACCTGATAAAACCCTTTGATCATCAAGCTTATTCCTCTGATATTGGGGTGCCCTGTCAGATTGTATCAGTACATTGAATTCATTCCAATCCTCGTCATTACCCATATTGTTAAAATATTTAATATAGATAAGACTGATGCTCTGTGCAATGTGTATACCAATCAATCTGTTGGTCACGGTCATATCAATCAGGAAGCCTTTATTTTAGTAGAAACCTAGTTCAATGTCTATGCCATAAGAATGTGCCTCAATCAATTAAAGTTTTAAGGTTCCTGTGGAATATGGTCACTATTTCTCATGCAAGTCTTACTCGCTTATAAGTTGCATTTTATGATTCTTGATTGAGTACAATGACAGTTTTGAATTAATAGTATCAGGGTTTGGAATATTGAATATTTAGGTCATCTTATTATGCGTGATACACAATAGGAGTTCAGGAGCCCCCTCTGACACAGCATTTTGTGCTTTGATGGTACTTATAATCTGGATAAGGTCCTGTCTGTTTGTAGCTATTTGCATTTACTTCCACGGTTTTGTGCTTCATTGTGTAACAGTTGCTACAGCCTTTTCATCAGGTCATTGGTCATGGACGCCCATATTTTTCTTTTTGCTCAATGCTCTTTGCATGATTATGTTTTTGTGAATGTTCATCATATGTATTCCTATGAATTTATTGGAACTTAAATAGGTCTCTCTCTCTCTCTCTCTCTCTCTATATATATATATATATATTTTTTTTTATTTTTTTTTTAATTATTTGGAAATTGGATGATTATCTGAACACTTTCTCATTGATACTTGTTTTGCAGCAAATTTTCGATAACATAATTAATAGAGATATACAATGGCCCAGAATTCCTGATGAGATCAGCTTTGAAGCATATGATTTGATAAACAAGTAAGCATTACCAAAGTAGAGGTGCATTTTAGCAGGGCTACCGTATGAATTACAAAAGTAATATGGATTCTATTTGTATTTCCCAAATTAAATCCTAACCCTAAAAATCAAAATCCCAGTGAAGAATGATTTGTAGTGAATCTTTTGGTGATAAGAAAAAATTGGCGCTGTTGGTGTACTCTTTGGAAAAATTATGATCATAGTAAAAATCGTGTACATTAATTGTTTTACAGTTTTTAGCATGTTCACTGTGAAAAAATGGAAAATGGAAAATATCCGAAACTTCCACAAGGATCAAATGGTGTAAAACACCTGTATAAGCCAAGATATATGGAAGTAATGGCTTTCAAAATTGGCATAATCTGGCAGGACAAGTAAGATCAGTTTGAGTGAACATGCTGTTAATGAAACAGGATAGACATTTGCTTTTAGTGTTTTTCATTTCTATGATACCTCAAAACGATTTATGCAATTTAAGTTGCTAATATTGTGATTCCTTTCATGTTGGTTATGGCTGACAGTCTATTCTCTTTTAGATTACTGAACGAAAATCCAGTCCAAAGATTAGGCGCAACAGGAGCAACAGAAGTGAGTTATTTATTGCTTAGTACTTCCAAGTTGCAAATTATGTATGGTAGAAGACAACCATAAATATAATTTTTCTGGCAGGTAAAACGCCACGCCTTCTTCAAAGATATTAATTGGGATACACTAGCAAGGCAGAAGGTTCTTTCTAATTTTATTAGAGCTTTGATATGTTTGTGCCATATCTTTTGTTTTGTCACTCGGGATCTACTCTGATTTTCTGTAGGCTATGTTCATTCCATCGGCTGAAACTCTTGATACGAGTTATTTTATGAGCCGGTACATTTGGAATCCCGAGGACGAACATTGTCTCGGAGGTAGTGATTTTGATGAGATTACTGAAACATGCAGCAGTGGTTCAGGCAGTGATTTGTTAGATGAAGATGTAAGAATACTTTCTATTTTCAGTATCCATGCGCTATAAACTACTTTAGCTTTTTAGAAGTTTCCATTTGTTTGAACATAAAATATGAATCTGCATTACATATGAAAGAATCAGTTTACCAAGTTTGTCCATATCAATATCCTTTTTTCTCCCCTTTTTATATTAATTTAAATTAATTTCTAATTTGTTGTGTAACAGAAAATTTATCTGTTATATTTTTCTGACAACGTTTGACCATATTTTTTCTGACTATTTATACTTCGAACTTGTTAAGCAGGGTGATGAATGTGGTAGTTTAGCAGAGTTCGGAGGTCCACCTCTTGAGGTGCAGTACTCATTTAGTAATTTCTCATTCAAGGTAATACTTGCTATGCCTGATGTTCTCTTGTCATTATTTCGTTATGCTAGGGACAAAATATTCCATTTGTTGTCAATATAGTAGGGTCAGTTTGTTGGTGCTTAAAAAATATTGTTAAAAAGTAATTTATTTTTTAGTAACTTTAAGTTACTTTTTTCTTTTTTTTTTATGTACTCATGAAGGATTATAATTATGTTGTAAGTTAATTTTTTTCATTGTTTTTGTATAACATAACATCAACATGTGAATACAAGTTCCATGAAAATTATAATATGGTATATTGATAGTATGATATATTAATAATACAAGTTCCACGAAAATGCCTTTTCTGTCTCTTTTTTAAACACCCCCCCTTTAGTTACTTATCCTGGCTTTGCCATTGGATGCTGGTTTAGATTGCAAGGGAAAAGGAGGTGGTTGCTTATTTGCTTTCTTGAGTTCAAATTTGCTGGGGGTCGGGGAAGTGAAAATGCTCATGAATAGGCCAAAGGTTTAAGCATTGAAACCTGGCCCAAAAGAAGAAATATAAACCTTCCCCTAAACTTCAACATTGAAGTACAACGATCAAAGTAGCTAGACTCTCGTATCGCATAACTTTTGCAGAAATCCATATAAAAATAATTTTGTACTTTTTCATGTGGATTAAAGAAAATTCTTTTATTGCTTGTTTTCTTACAGAACTTGTCTCAGCTAGCTTCTATCAATTATGATTTGGTGATTAAGAACTCCAGGGAATCAACTCAATGACTCCAGGGAATCAGAAAATAATGATTTCATGACATTGCCAAAGGGTTATATATATCACCATCATCAAGGAGAAGCTCAAATAGTTGGATTTCCGGAGTAAAAAAGCATGGGCATGTTTAATACTCACTCTACTGTCGTGTATCTATTACCACTGTATTGAGAAGATTTTAGATGCAAGACCACATGGCCGATAGTTGGTTTTTCTTATCTTTTGTCACTTTCAGTTTAGAATGACAATTATTTCTTTTAGGATTTGGTAGATTGAGAGTACTAGTAGTAGTATTCTTCTATCTTTTTGCCTCGGTAAACAGTGTCTTGTTAACGATTAGAGAAACATTAACGACAAAAATTTTGGGTTATTGATTATTATATTTCATCACATCACATTCTTTATTATTTTTTCTTTCTACCTTTTATTTATTCCTCTTATGTAATCTGCTGAATGTTTAGTTTTTTAAGGGTCTATTAACCATCTCAGGAATAACTCAATGAGTTATTTTTTTATCTTAAAAAATTAAAAAATAAGAATTTATGATGATATATTATTGTTAAGTAATTTATTATTAATTTTACTCTATTATAATTTTTTTAATAATATTTAAAAAATCTATTCTTTCTTCTTTTTATTTGTTTATTTTCATAAGTGGTTCGATGAAATAATTATGAAAAAAAATTTAAATATTTATATTGCTCTGATTGTTTCAATCATAATATAGTGTTGCGAGTAAATAAAAAATCATGATGAAAAAATATTGATAAAATTAAATATTATATCCTTTGATATGAAGATTTCTTATTTTTAAGAAATCTAAATACACTTAATAGTATTATTTATAAAGTTTATCTTATGAAATCATCGATAACTTTGCTCCACAGTAATACTTGATGTATAATAAATAGTTATTTGATTTATAGAATACTTTTTAATTTTAAAAAAATATGTTATTTTTTATTTCTTTTAATTCTTTTCATATTTAAATGCTAGAGACTAAATAAGATACACAAATAATATTTATAAAATAGATGACTTTGATAGAAATTAAATATTATGAACAAAAACTAAAATAGATTATTTTTAGGTTTGAAATAAAAAAATTAAAATTTGTATAAGTATACGAACTAAATGAGTAATTAGATCTAACAATAATTAGTTTTGTATTACAATTGCATAAAATGTAATTAAGATGAATTTAATTAAGTAAAATAGTTTAAAATCAATCCTTTTGAAAATAATGAAAGCATCCAAATGAATAACACTTGTAAAAAATAGTTTCAAAACAGAAAATAACCATAGAATTAAGTTGAGTTGGCGATTAGAAATATAAGAGCATTGGTGGTTCTACTTGCAGCTTCTAACAAGTGGAAATTAGTCATAAAAGGGGGGTAAATCAATTTGGGAATCAACGCTGGCGTACCTAACACCCAAGTGCGCGCACACATGCTAATGCTGTATACTTTCCTGGTACATTTATCATCCTTTTGTCCTCTGGAGTTGTTGCATTGAGCAAAGTTGTAAATCTAAGTAATTGAGAATAAGGTATGTAATGAACGTGGGAAACTGTGGTGCGGAAATGTTGTGAAGCGCAGGGGAGATCGGGGTTGAGGTGGGTATAACTATTATTATTATTATTATTATTATTATTATTATTATTATTATTATTATTATTATTGTTTTAAAAGAAAAAGAAATAGTATTGGCAGGGCAGAGCAGAGCATAGCATCAGTGGAGGGAAGCTGGGAGAAAATGTGCGTACTCATTCTCGTGTCCCTTGTTTGCTTCGCGTAACATCTCTCTTCCTTGACATCATCGTCACCTTAACTCATTACCCTTTCATAAACCCTGATTAATAATCAAATAGAAAATCAGAAACAGAAATGTGGAGACGCGCAACCAAATCATCCCTTTTTCTTCGTCTGCTGGTAATAGAATCATATCCTACTTTCCTTTCTCTCTTAATATATTCATATTCTGACGCTGACCTACTTTGTTTGGATTTCGATTTGGATTTTCATATTATTCTCCGTTCCAGGAACTTCCTAAACACAACGCTTCGCTTTCCCAAACATTCACCACTCGATGCCCCTTCCACACGCGCTTCCAGGTATTTACGACCAACATTTCTTCTTACATGCTGCGCTGCTCTCAAACTGCTTTTTAAGTTATCATCTCCTCCTCCTCCTCCTCCTCTTCTTCTTCTTCTTCTTCTTCTTCTCTTCTTCTTCTTCTTCTAGGGTTCATTGTCTTGTGTTGCATAAACGGTTCTGCTTCTGGATCACAGATTCCTTCCAATTCACACTTTCCTTTTCTTCTCTACTGTGCCGCTTCAGTTCTTGTATCACATTCTCTCATTCATATTTATATAACCAAGCTACCGGAGACCTTACAGTTTTTTCATATCATCGTCTGGAGTTTAATATGTAATGATCACCTTGTTTCTTTGTTCCCTTCAATGCAGGAAAAGGGTGGGATTTCCCCCAAACAAGTAGCTCCGCTTGTAACTTTTGTTTTAGGTAATCACACATTTATTAAATTGTTCACAAAATTGCTGTCAAATCAGATGCAAGTCTTATGCCATTACAACTGTGGTAATTGAGTGGAAAACCAAATACTAATTTTGTGAATGCCTCAAAGTTTGAATTCCGCGCCGCTCTGCATATCTTGTCTTTCTATGCTTACAGTTAGCAGTGTATATGGATGGCTTGTATTCATATTTAACACTGGAAGGTTCACTGATGAGGTTGATAAGGCTCTTATTGTACAATTTAATGGAATGTCAACACCCATATATAGAACTTAAGCTTATGCATGTTTATTGTATTCTTTAAAGCCTGATCAAGGATGTCTTAGAGCTGAGGCATTTTGGATGTTTAGACGTTCAGTTCTTTGTCTCTATCATACTGAGAAGCTTATTAATGGTCCAAAGTAAGTGGAAGTCGTGCATACAAATTTCGTAGAATAACTGAGATGTTCAAAAAATTTACTTGATTGATTTTTCTCATGCTCTAGCTAGATATTGTGTCAATGGTAGTAAAAAAATATGTGTGATAGAAATGGGCATAGCTTTAAAATGTCATGATGACTAAGTTTGGTCCATCTTGAAGCTTGAAAGAAAACTGTATTAACCTAAAATGAATCGGTCAAGTACAAGAATGTTTGATTGTGAGTTTTAAAATACAATGTATACTCTGATAGACTATATATATTTCTGCTTGAAAGGGGATGATAAAAAAGGTAATGTATACTCTTATTTGGCAGAAGGATGGATCATGCATATAAACTTGGTGACAATTGCTAAGCTGAGAATCTTATATTTATTTATTTCGTCTTTCACATTATGTCATCCGAGTAAAACTGTTGGGCTCTATTGATGTAGTGTATTTAATAGAAGTGCCTCAAGTTATTAATGATGCTATCCATACCTTTTTTTAATTTTTGGGGTTTGCCTTAAATAAATGATAATTAAAATTGTTCTTCTCTCAGGAGGCCCTGGTAGTGGAAAAGGTACACAATGTGCAAAAATTGTTGAAACCTTTGGATTTAAGCATCTGAGTGCTGGAGACCTATTGAGAAGGGAGATGATTTCTGATAGTAAATATGGGTGATGTTGTCTTATCCTAATTATTTTTTTGTTTTATTGGTGCATCTTTGGAATTTTAACATTAAAAACACCAAAACAGCTCAATGATTCTGAATACAATCAGTGAAGGAAAAATTGTTCCATCAGAAGTTACTGTCAAATTGATTCTAAGAGAGATGGAATCTAGTGACAAGCAAAAGTTTCTTATTGATGGTTTCCCTAGAAGCGAGGAGAACCGCATAGCTTTTGAACAAATTGTAAGTTTGAATTTTAACCTTGCTTCTTTTCAATTTGAGCTGAAGGAAGTTATGCCCCCAATCCTTTGGCCTCTTATTCTAATGATAAATTGATATAGTACTTGAGTTATTTCTGCACCAGTACCCGTTTATCCATGCATTTAATTTACCATACATTTGTCTCATTCTCTGCATTGAATGTTTTCAAATGACAATATCTGTAGATGAACAAAGTAAATTGTCATGGTAGAAAATTGTTTTTAAGGGTATTAGAACAAAATAGTAATCCCATCTAAATTCTTTCCTGTATTCTTTTGACTAAAACACACTCTTCATTATGCAGATTGGAGCAGAACCACGTTTTGTACTTTTCTTTGATTGCCCTGAAGAAGAGATGGTGAATCGCGTGCTGAGCCGGAATGAGGTCCCATTAAATTCGTGGAGATTTGACTTTAGCAGCTGATTACAAACTTCTGTTTGACGCATACACATTTTATTGCAGGGTCGAATTGATGACAACATAGATACAATGAAGAATCGTCTTAAAGTATTTGAGGCTTTAAATCTTCCCGTTATTGATTATTATGCTAAGAAAGGGAAACTTTACAGGGTAACTATATTTAGTTTTAATGTTCAATTGGATTTTGGAGAACAAGCCTTATTTAGAGAATCGCAACATGACAAGTTACACAAAAATTGAAATGATTTCTGTTTATCATTTTTTAGAGGTTTTTTATTTACTTACCTTGAAAGTGCGTGATCCTAGTTCTTCTGATTGGGAAGTTTCACAGGATAGTCATTTGTGGGTTTAACTTGAATGATGATTGGCCTTGGGTTTAACTTTATACAAGGATAGGATGTGTATGCAATGTAAATTATTTGAAAAATAAATAAATAATCAGCCTGTGGTCAAATTATTTTATGCCTTTCTTGCTTAACTCACTGATTTTGGTTTTGCCTTTAATTTGTACCCTACATGAATTATACCTCAATTATATGACAAGCTAATCTTTGCAGATCAATGCAGTGGGAACAGTGGATGAAATATTTGAGCAAGTTCGGCCAATTTTTGAGGTGTTCGAGGTATATATTTATTAGTTGTTGTTATTTATATAACGTTAGTTAAATGCGTATGAAGCATAATGATCCGCACACAATTGTCTCTTCATGGTCATGCTAACCAAAAGTTCTCTATTGGTAAATGGATTTGAAGTCATTTACTGGGAGCATGACAGCCATCGGCATGCTGTGCTTTGTTAGGCATGGCTTTTTTATTTAGTGAAGCTTGAACCTTTTAACTAGGAGAAATCTAAAACATCGTATATTCTGGGTAGATGTAATTTTGAATTTCATGTCCACTTTGGCTTCCCTCTATCTGGGGATTAAAATATTGTATTTTGTTTTTTAATAGCTCTAATGACTTGCATCATTGTATGCAGCACGAGACTAAATGAAAGCTGTTGGATTTAGCTGAGAGCACTGTGAAGTTGGCTAAATTTTGGATTCAGTGGGAACCCAACATAGTTATCAGTTGATTAGAGGATCAGATCCAAATTCCTGGCTGCTTGTCTTTGGAATTTGATAGCTCTAAACTCATCCGCAAAAGTATTTCAGATTGATATTTATATGCCCACCATTAAAAGGAGATTGGTTCTTGTTGCCTTTTTTCCGTTCCTCCTTATAATGCCTAGCGAGCAATAAACTGCTTATGCGTTATGCCCTCGAGAGAAAGGCCTATGGGTGTGTAGCTAAACTGTCTCCAACAGCATAGGAATTGCTTATAAAGCGCAGAGTATGCGATTAAGTACCGTTTGTTTTGTAACAATAAGTCGAATTGTGTATGTCAGTCGGACCTTTTGAGGTGTTGGACACTTGGACTAGATCCTGACTTCTATCATCTCACATACTGCGAGCAAGTTGGTCTCGCAGTGAGAATAAATCATAAATTTCATCCCTAAAATAATTTTCTCTCTTAAATAGCCTTTAAGCTAAACAAATTATATAAGTAATCATCACGCTCTTTAAATTATACTAAATAGTCTCAAGTATAAAAAATCATCTAATTAGTCTTCAATGTTAGTAAAATATATCAATGAAGAGACTAAATTAATGAATTTTTAATATTTTTAAAGATTATTTATATAATTTATTATTTTTATGCCTGTTTAGGATATGGGATAATACTTGAGGGATTAAATTGATGAATTACAACTGACAGCTAATTGAAGACCTTGCCGCGATGTTTTTAATCCATAATAATTACGAGTAAGAAGATGAATATTAATGTCTCGTATAATGTTCGACGGGAATTATACGTATAATTTGTTAAATAACACGATTTGTTAAAAAATGTGTTTAAACTAGAAATAGCGATGAATCTCGACGATAGGATGAAGTTCCTTATTTTTTTTCTAGGATTTGGATTAAGTTACTCAGGTTCGTTGCTTAAATTAATTGAGGAGATTGTGTCACGTCCAAAAGTATTGATTTTATCACTTGGCTTTGTATTTTTTAGGGCTCAGTTTTGCTAGACTGAATTGTAATAAAAAAATATTTTTAGAATAATATAATTGGAATATTAATGAGGCGCGTGGATATGGAAGTAACTGTGGAAAATATGTTGTATATTGCAGTTGCGATTATCATTATGATATCCAAATGCCCAATCTGTGGTCCAAGAAATTAGAATGATAGGAACGCTAGTGAGGCTCCCACCAAATCGCATGAGCTTGTGCTCCCAGAAGAAGAATAAGAAAAAAAACAGCGAAATCAAAACTTGGAAACAGAGACGATTGGAAAGCCAACAGAAACGAAACGCTCTTTGTTTCCCTAAACCCAAATCAACCCCACTCCTTATCCATCGTCGACCTCCTCCGCAAACCCGATTGGAAGCACTTGAACGAGTCGTCACAGACCTTGAAGCCTCTGTTGAGAAGGGCATCAGAATCGACCCTGAAATCTATGCCTCTTTATTAGAAACCTGCTATCGCTTGCAAGCCATTCGTCCCGGTATCCAACTCCACCGCCTTATCCCAACATCGCTGTTGCATAGAAATGTCGGCATCTCCTCCAAGCTTCTTAGGTTATATGCTTCCTGTGGGTATGTGGATGAAGCCCACGAGTTGTTCGATCAAATGGCTAAGAGGGAGACCTCTGCATTTCCCTGGAATTCACTCATCTCAGGATATGTCCAATTGGGCCTCTACGACGATGCCATTGCACTCTACTTCCAAATGGTGGAAGAGGGTGTCGAACCTGACTTATTCACATTCCCGAGGGTTCTCAAAGTTTGCGCGGGAATTGGGTCTGTTCGAGTAGGGGAAGAAGTGCATCGCCATTTGGTTCGTGCTGGCTTTGCCACTGATGGTTTTGTCCTCAATGCACTTGTTGACATGTATTCTAAGTGCGGTGACATTGTAAAGGCTCGAAAAATCTTTGACAAGATGCCTCATAGAGACCCAATTTCGTGGAATTCCATGCTCACTGCTTATGTTCATCATGGCCTTGAGGTTGGGGCAATGATGATTTTCCGCCAAATGATTTTGGAAGGGTGTGAACCTGATTCTGTTAGCATATCCACCATTCTTACAGGTGTGTCATCTCTAGGTATCGGGGTTCAAATTCATGGATGGATAATCCGGCGAGAACTTGAGTGGAACCTATCCATTGCTAATTCCTTGATGGTGATGTACTCGAGTCATGGTAGGTTACAAATGGCACGATGGATATTCAATCTAATGCCAGAAAGGGATATTGTTTCGTGGAATTCTATAATATCTGCACATTGCAAAAGCCGAGAGGCCCTTGCCTTTTTTGAGCAAATGGAGGAAGCTGGTGTTGAGCCAGATAAAATAACGTTTGTTTCAATACTATCAGCCTGTGCCTATTTGGGTTTAGTGAAGGATGGAGAGAGAGTGTTTGCTCTAATGTATGAAAAATATAAAATAAAACCAATTATGGAACATTATGGTTGTATGGTTAACCTTTATGGAAGAGCAGGATTGATTAAAAAGGCTTATAGCATCATAGTAGGCAGAGTGGGCTCTGAAGCTGCTGCTCCAACGCTTTGGGGAGCTTTATTGTATGCCTGCTATTTTCATGGAGACGCAGTTATAGGAGAGATTGCTGCAAACCGACTCTTTGATTTAGAACCAGACAATGAGCATAACTTTGTACTTCTTATGGGGATTTATGAAAATGCAGGCAGATTAGAGGACATGGAGAGAGTTAGAATGATGCTGGTTGACAGAGGATTGGATTATTAGACAGCTGTACATCCTGATACCTCTCACCTGTTTTCTCGAGTCACCGGAAATGCTTGATGTTTGATTCATTCATTTTCCATTTTGTCCCTCAAAATGTGATTACAGTAGACATTCTTTGTTGTACAGCATCAGCGCATAACATGCTTGATCAAATTCCAACTTGGCATTGACTTCCTTCCTCTCCAGCATTAAACACCAGAAAATATATTATTTTTCGCCTGTAATCTATCTTCACATGAGACGTAATTACTAGGTTGAGTACCTTGGCGGCTAGAACAAGAGATTGAAAAAATGAGTTATTCCACTCATAGAAGTTGATTTGGTAATGCCTTTCTCGATAGTGTTGTTTGGATTTAATGATTTCTAACACCACAAATAGGAAATTCTTTGACATTTTATGTTTTGAAGCAAGGAATTGAGTAAGACATGCTTAAACGTAACATTGTACAAAAGTCTGTTCATCAACTAACACTCCATCCAATATTTTGATCCTTGCAGCAACTTCCACATGCTGCAGCCAAGGACGAGTAAAATAATGATATTTGTTGAATATGGAATTAGAGACGTGCATACTGATATTGATATTTTATCAGACTCTGCCCCAGCCTTCCCGAGGTGAAAATGGAGATCCCAAATTTATGGTCAAGTCGTTGTGTAGTTAATTGGAAATTGTGTACGAAAAAATTATACCTGAAGTCTGAAATGGTACCTGTGGCCTCTTTGAGATTCCTAGCAACCCCTCAACTCTTCCGTATGCCGTATAAGCAATCCTGCTAGCATTTAAGCAACTTATTTCTTTTTTTCTCTATGAACAGCTACAATACAACGCCATCATTCAAAACTAATCTCTCTTTTCTTATGCTTTGATTTGAAGCCAAGTACCTGTTTCCCCTTTTTTATTAGTGAGACTTAAGAAAGTAGACAGACAGCGCAGCACAAAACGGTTGGAGTCTTGTGTTGTGGGGACTTAACGCAAACAGAGATTTTGTCAACGGGGGAGCCAAACAAACACAGATTTTGATGAGTCTTACATCATTTCTTCTCATTCTTATTATGCATAAGCCCGAAGAGATTGTGGCAGGACACTGAACTTCCTAGAAAAGTGCGCAACGCCATTTAATTTGTCTCTTTCCATTGCAAATCATCCAATCAGTAGTATTCCACTAAGTCCATATAACTAATTCCTTAAACCGTGAAAGATGGGATGGCACATGCCACGTGCTGATTCCGTAGTACTCTCTGAATGCACGTGATTCCGTATCCATGAAGAAAATCAAGATCGCGTCGCGTCTACTGTAACATCAAAGATTAAAAAATGAAACAAAAATGGGTCGGCACTGAGCACATGATTGAGAAACTCCCACTCTAAGCTACTAAGAGGGTGCATGGAAGAAAGAAATATATAATTGCCGGCACCCGAAACAAGAAAAGAGAAAAACAGCACCAAAATGACAATGAAGGGAAAGACATTGTTGGCATTGTTATTACTTTCCTCAGTTTTCTCAATAGCAACATCAAGAAGGAGACATTCCAACAACAACATAGATTGGTGGTGCAACCAAACCCCGTACCCCGAGCCATGCAAATTCTACGTGCAACAAAGTCACTACCATCACAAACTCAAACACAAATCTGAATTCCGCGCAATTCTTATTCAGTTGGCGTTGGAGAGAGCAGTGGTCATGCAAAGGAAAGCACGTGAGTTGGGGCAAAACGGGATCACCAAGAAGCAGAAACCAGTGTTCCGTGATTGCTTGAAGCTCTACGACAACACCGTTTTCCATCTTAACCGCACCCTTGAAGGCCTTCACGTGAAGAGAAGCTGTTCGCCCTTTGATGCACAAACGTGGCTCAGCACGGCTCGCACAAACATCGAAACATGTCAGAACGGGGCATTAGAACTTGGAGTTCAAGATTTCATGGCGCCCACTGAGAGATGCAACGTGTCCGAGATTATAAGTAATGGCTTGTTCGTGAACTGGGCTTTCCTGAAGTACGAAGCGGTTCATTACACGGAAGATACAGAAGATGGATTTCCATGTTGGTTTTCCATGAATGAGAGGAAGCTGTTGCAGTCTTCTCCAATAAGGGCACATCTTGTGGTGGCCAAAGATGGTTCGGGACATTTCAAGAGTGTCCAATCTGCTATCAATGCCGCGGCCAGGAGAAGGTTAAAGAGCAGGTTTATTATACATGTCAAGAGAGGAGTTTATAGAGAGAATATTGAGGTTGACAAGACCAACGACAACCTTATGTTGGTCGGCGATGGCATGAGAAATACCATTATCACAAGTGGCAGGAGCGTTAATGTCGGCTATACCACCTATAGTTCCGCAACAGCAGGTCACTGCTCTCAACTACTATTTCATCTTTTTCTCTCGTTTTACTGATTGGTTGCTTCAGTTTTTTTATATTTTCCTGTGATCTGTTTGATTATTTGTTCAATTCATCTTACCTGTTCTTTATTATAAGTCAAATTTGAGGTTTCGAATGTTTAAGGATTCTTCTTCAAATCTTATTTTGTTTGGTATGTGATGCAGTGTGAATTCTGTGTTTCTTTAAAAAAATTTACTTATAAAATGAAAAAGTCTGAATCTAATGAATAGTTTATTCCAAAAACTTAAACTATCAAAAGTATGGGGGTGGATAGATTTTTGAACTTGTATCTGAAGGTAAATGATGCCTTTTTAAATATTGTCCAGAGAGTCAGTGATGCGTGTACCTTTTGACATGTATAACACAGACTTGGCATAATGACATGGAGAAATGCTTGCGATTTAAGCATATTGATTGAGATTTTATTGATTTTCCCATGGTGTTGATTGTCATTGGTGTCTTGTTGGGACTATGGAGCCTATAGACTATGTTAACCCTAGCACTTTTTGCAATAAAAGAAACTGAATTATTATAAAATTTCAGGAATTGATGGTCTTCACTTCATTGCAAGAGACATTACCTTCAGAAACACAGCGGGTCCTCTGAAGGGTCAAGCGGTGGCACTTCGATCAGCCTCTGATCTCTCCGTGTTCTATCGCTGTTCCATAGAAGGTTATCAAGACACCCTCATGGTCCATGCACAGCGACAATTTTACAGAGGATGTTACATATATGGCACAGTTGACTTCATATTTGGCAATGCCGCTGTTGTTTTTCAAAACTCTGTGATTCTTGTAAGAAGGCCCTTAAATGGACAAGCAAACATGATCACGGCTCAAGGTCGAGACGACCCATTTCAAAACACTGGGTTTTCAATTCATAACTCTCAGATCAGGGCTGCCCCAGATTTCAGGCCCGATGTTGGCAAGTTCAACACCTTCTTGGGCCGGCCTTGGCAACGTTACTCAAGAGTTGTTGTCATGAAATCATTCTTAGATAGCTTGGTGAACCCAATGGGTTGGTCTCCATGGGGTGACTCTAATTTTGCTTTGAATACTCTGTACTATGGAGAGTTCAAGAACTTTGGACCCGGTTCATCCACCAGAAACAGGGTACGATGGCCTGGTTTTCATAGTATAACTAGCCCAACTGAGGCATCACAATTCACAGTTGCTAACCTTCTCGCTGGCCGCACATGGTTGCCTGCCACTGGTGTGCCGTTCACTTCTGGCCTTTGATCTTGTTCTTCATACTCCATTGTTTGGAATTAAGTTATGCTGTAGTTTGTGTCTACAAACAACACACTATTCTTTTGTACATTCCAAGAAAAAAAACAATAAACTATAAATAAATAATACATGCATGACCATCTAAAATTCTCTTTTACCCTAAACGTGCTTGATGCATTGTTCATCAGAAGTGTACATTTGTGTGTGTTCTTTCTTGAGTCACCACAAGATATGCTTGATGCATGATTCATTCACTCCATGTTGTCCCACAAATGTGATCACGATAAGGATTCTTTGATCTACAACTTTACATTACCACATAACTTGCATTATCGAATTCCTTCATCGCCTATGCTTAAAGCATAACATGGAACAAAACTCTATTGATTCTTGCAGCAACTTTCACATGTTGCATCAAGCAAATCTACAATAATGATATTTGTTAATACAATTTCTTGAGATGAAAATAAAGATCCTAAATTTACGGTGCAACTTGTATCAATATTATTGTTAATTGTGAATGACCATTAACCAATAATTTCTTCAAAGATCCTTTGTTTTGAAATGGAGTCCCTTTTCCCTCGCAGCACAAAGTGTTGAGTAATGTGGTGACTAAAGCAAAAACTACAAAAATCATATTCTGATATAATAACTTCCAGTGTTTTGGTTAGGATCACTTCTTTCTTGAACATTGATAGTGATGGTTCGATGAACAGGGTTCTTTATAGATGTTGCAGTTTTGCAAAACCATGACATTATTGCCAAATATGAAGTCCATTTGTGTCATAAATGTCACATTTTGTTTTATATGAAGTATAATCATGGTTAAAAACTAATTCTATTAGTTTGTGAATGGATCATTTTCTCATTGTTGGTTTTATTTTATTCTATAAAATTAAGAGTCTAACTCTTTACATATTTTATTTTTGTACTTCTTACTTTTACTAATTAAAATGTAATGTCAAGATATTTGGGTCGGTTAATCATAATCATTAGGAATCAAAATCATATATGATAAGGTTTGAATTAATATCTGCGGATTCACAATCCAGGTCAATTCTTAACTCGTCTTCAATTAAATTTGTAAAAGTTTATATTCTTACAAAATCTTGTATTTATTAAATTATATTATAACAATAAAATTGGTTATAATATTATTCATAATTCAGTATAATTTGAAAAAAAAATGTTAAAATAGATAGATTTTATATAGAGAAAAAACTTTAACAAAATTAATAAATTGTTCATAATTTATTAAAAAATCAATTAATATCTTAAGAAAAATTAGCTCAAATAAAATATTATTAAAATGTTTCATTAAATCAAATAATTTATTATTTTTATAAAATATTATCATATATATTGGATCATGTTGATTTAAATTTATATAATTATTATTCTAATTTTCAGTTTATTTAATTAGCTACACATGTTTATATCTTGAAAAGAAATTTTTGTAGTATATATTTCAATTCATAGGATGAAGTGTGTAGAATAATAAGAAATGACAGTGTGAAAGCCACAATTTTACAATAATAGTGGCTTATGAAACAATTAAACCACGCAAAGCACAGGTATCCCCAGAAAGAGAAAGATTGTGTTTATATGTAGAAGAAACACACATTGAACGAGTATGGTTTACTTGATTGAGCATCAATATTTATTAGTAAAGCCTGTCGACGAGTGCCAAGGCATTGCTATTCAACCAAGAAACAATATAAACGCTGGTTTTGATCTTCTTCTGCAGTGAAGGACGCACTTGTATTTCATCAAACTCATCGGTACATGTAGACTCATCTGTTATGGAAGCACTCATCCAGGTCTTTATGTTATCCCATTGAAACTTCTCTTCAGCAGTAGAGGTACCATTCAAATGTGCCAACCCATCAGCAGATTGCTGAAGCAGATCCAACGTGTCCTCCATGTTCTCTCGACAGTCACCAATGACAGACGTTTCTCCATACGTTAGCTTCCCCTTGGACAGCTTTGTCAATGTGCTGTTTGCACTCTTGGCTGCTTTTAGAGCCACATGAATGGAGAGTTTGGTGAGTGTCACGCGGTTTCTTTTGATGTTTGATGCATATGGGGAGAGAGAGTTGTAGCAAAGTGTTGGATAAGTGGTTGAATTGCACTCATCTTTTATGAACTTTTTGTAGTCTCTGAGGGAACCGGTGGTGGGTGTGGATTTGGAAGACGCAGATGCTGCAAATTTGAGAAAGGTTGAGAGGAATAGAAGTGATGCAATTACTCTAAAGAGAGAGCGCAATGCCATCATTTTGTGTCTTTCTATTGCATTGGTAGAAGTGTCGAACGGGGATTTTATAAGCAAAATTTATAGTATTTGAAGCTATAAGCAATTATGATGATAACGTGAAAGCTATAAGCTAAAAGGAAAGAGAGGGAATGATCAAACAAATGTACGTGCTGATTATGTATTTGATCAATCCACTCTGTTCATAAGCATATTAAACCCTACATACAAGATGGGATGCCACATGCAACAGTCACATGCTGCTATATCGTACACGTAGACGCAGTAAGGTCGCGTCTTGTTTACTGTAATATCAAAGATTAAGGAAAAAATAGGTCAGCACATGATTCTATTATTCACTTTTAAAACATAAATAAGAAGTTAAGGGTTTTGCTTTCTGCTTCCCTTTTTTGTTACCCACGGTTTTTTATTTTTTTCTCTGTCAATTTATAGATACATGAATTTGTTTCATTATAAATTTAAATACTTGAATATAAAAAATATTGACTTTAATTGAAACGTTAAAATACTTAATTCAAAACGATAAAGAGTATACTTATATCTTATAATATTATTGTATTTGTATTCATGTTATCTCTCACCTTGATTTTTTTTCATAACGCTTCCATTATTTAAATATAGAAAGTCAACATTTTAAAAAATAGTCTCCAAAATTGAGATGCAAGAAAAGCTGACATTGCATAAGGATCGTACATGGCAAAGTAGTTGGTATGAATGTTATTTTGAAAAATAAGCATTAAATTTTAAAATACCTTACAATAATGACTCATTTTAGCAATAATAAATTTGAGGTTGGAGAACTATAAAGCACCGTTGTGGGCATTAATACTTCATGAAATGAAAGGAAGAGGTTGAAGATCAACCAAAGGTAGATGATTGTTGGCGGGTCAAAATCGCACGAGATTGATCAAAATATGATACTTTTCTTATTATTTATGGATTTTTTAATTTTAAAACGACAATAATATTAGAACTTTTAATTTAAAATAATTATAAATATAATGACGGGCGATGAGTTTTTGAAACTTGAAGATTTAATCAAACTTTTATTTAAAATCTAAAATAAATAATTAAATAATCAAATTAAATTTCCTTTTCGAAACAAAATATATCAAAAGAAGGAAAAGTAGATAAAACCGACAAGTCAAGAAATCCAAAACCTCAAGTTAATTGCAAATTTTGTCATCTCATTTTAATACTAGTTTCGGTTTTCTGGTTATTCCACAATATTAATTCATGAACATAAGTTTACGAAGAAACACGTATACGCAAAGTATGCATGATAATAACAAGTACCAAAACATGCACGTTGGCATTTCTATTAAATTTTCTGTCAAATTAATCGAATTTTATTGGTTTCCTAGCATAGCTCGCATATTAATGAAATGGAGAGGTTTTATTAGTATTTTGTTCTAAGCTTACGTATGATCACAAACTCTCTTCATAAATTTCTGTTAGTTAATATATATTTCTGGTAGCAATCAATATTTCCAATTGATCATACACACATGCATTACGTACCTACCTGCGTTCTGAATATTTAGAAGACAGCAAGTACAAAATCTTCGTACTGTCATAAGAACTTCACTTTATATTAATTATAAAGTAGTTCACCCCAAACAAAGAAGAAGCTGTGACATAAATCTCTCAACAAATTGCTATCTAAATATTGCAATGTTTCACACTGAAATGAAATTGAACAGCAGCACTAGAAGATAATCTAACTCTGGTGATCACATGCATAACTTGAGACAATAAGATTAAGTAAAATCGATGTTCTATAACACGCCCTTAACCATGAGAATTGGCTAGCTGATTTATCAAAGCCAAGGCATTGCTGGTCAACTGAGCTAGCTGCACAACAAGTCCTCTCACACTGCTCTTGGTGCTTGTACCATCAATGGTTATGGCACTCTCTTGGAACCCATCTGTGCATGTGTTCACATCTGTCAAAGCAGCGCTTACCCATGTTTGTACGTCACTCATTGTCATCTCAAAGTTGGAGGTTCTTAGGTGACTAATCTCATCGATAGACCTTCTCAGTTCATCCACCGAGTCACTCAGCTCCTCCACACAGTCCTTCATCGCTGCAACCTCTCTCGGCTTCAGCCCCTGCCTCTTTGCCATCACTGACATCACTGCTGAGGTCGATTTGGCAGATGCAAGAGTCACATTAAGAGCCGTGCCCGTTAAAAGCACACGGTTTGTTTGGATCAAGTCTGCATGCTTCACTAAGGAGCTATAGCAGAGTCTTGGATAACTTGTGGAGCTACAAGATGTTCTGATGAACACCGTGCTTGCTTCTTGGTAAGGTGTTTCACTAACTTTGTTGGCACACTGTGTGGTGAGAGTAGAAGCAAGAATTATGAAAAGAGTTGTGAAAAGATGTATAGAAGAAATGGTTTCCATTGCTTTGCTATTGGATTAATTTGGTTGGGCGAGGAAAAAATGGGTAGGAAGGTAACCTATATATATAGAGGACTCAGAATTCTACCTTAGGTAATTTTACTATTAACCCTTTGCGCATGTTAAGAAAATATTAAGGTAAGGAATAATTTTCGAACTGGTCCAAACTAAGAAGTTCGGCTTTTATGAAGAGTGATCTAAGAAAGAATCATTTTTCTGTTCATGAAATAAGCATTTCAATAATTGAAAGCCAGTGGGGTTATGGGTCCCTCAATTTCAGACTAGTGGTAGTCACTTTGATGTGTAACATTCTATTCAACGTGGATTCAGTTCCTGCATAGTACGAAATATATATTAGGGTGCAAGTTACAACTTAGGGAAACCGGTACCGTGGGCATCGACCCATCCTGCCCTCAGTTTTACGGGGAAAACCCGACTTGATGGGCGGGGTGGGATGGGTACTTTAAAAACTCATCACAGGTGAGAATCGGTAATCTAATCCTCACCACAAATTTTTAAATTTAAATTTTAAAATATTATTATTTTAAAACTATTTTCTTTTTTATTTTATTACATAAAAGATTAGTTTTCTTATATTTTTTTATTTTTTATTTTTTCTATCTATTTTTTAATTTTTATTTTTATTTTATTTTTTATATCAATTAATTTATTACCTTATTTTCTCTTATTTTTGTATATTTTCTTAATCTTTTTTATCGATTTGTTTTTTTTAATCTTTTCAACCAATTTGATGAACATAATATTAATTTTTTTTTCTTTATCTTTTTTTTAAATATTTTACATAAATCTTAGTAATAACTAATATTATTTTATTTATAATTTATATTTATTAGATTTTATTATGTCATAATTTTTTATTTTATTATTCTTATTTATCATATATCAAAATTTTCTTAATAAAATAATTATACTTTCAACTAATTAAATAAGAATTAACATATTAAATATTTTCTTATAAATTATATATTTCATATTTTTAAATGATAACTTAAAAATAAATTTACTTATATATGTAATTAAATGTTTGAATATAATATTATAATAATAATAATATTATAAGTATTCAAATGAATACAGTGTTATAATAATAATAATGTTATAAATATTCTATATATATATATAAATATTTATTTTACATATATATTTTAATATAAATATAATAAATTAAAATATATATATTTAATTAATAATTATTATAAATTATAAAATTATAAATATTTATTTTTATATAAAAAATACATAGTAAAATTAATTTATTATAAATGTAATTATCTTTTTAATCATAATATAAATTGGGGACGGGACAGATACAGAAAATCCAAAACTAAAAAAAAACAGAGATGATGATTTAATTTCTAATTCCAACAAAAATAAAAAACAAACACGAAGATGATTAAAAAAATAAAAAAAAAATGGGGAAGGCAAAACCCCACCCCCACGACCCGTTACCATGCCTATACAACTCCATCAACAAAAAAATAACTGTCTCCTTCTTTATGGCCTCCTCTAGGTCTCAGGTAGTAAAACATATATGTTTTTTGGGAGACAGTGGTAAACTATAAACATAATATTTATATTAAATAATATAATACTTTAAATTATCATCATGAATCATTACAAATATGAATTGAAGATTACTTATATTAAATAATATAATACTTTATATTCTTATCATGAATCGGTAAAAATATGAATTGAAAACACGACGAATAAATCTCGATTCAAATAAATAATGATAATATTTTCAACAAAAAATTTACGGGGAGGGAGAAACCCTTTTAAAGGACGTTATTAAAAAACACAAGGAACTCTTACTCTACGAATAACTAAAAAAATTGATTAATCATTAAATAATTTTGTAATTTTATTTTCAAATTTTTATAAATAGTATCTTTTAAGATTTTTTATTTTATTTAAATTATATATAATACAATGAATTTGAATAAAAATGGAATAAATTAATAAAAAGACAAGATATAAATTGCATATAGATATATGCAAACAATTTGCACGTCAAATTTGATTTAATAAAATAATTTCTTTAAAATATAGTAATATAATAAGTTTATTAATATAATATATTTTTAAAATTAGTATAATAATAATAATAATATCGTTATTAAATATATTATAATATAGATTACAAATATAAACTAAAGTAAAAAAAAAGAAAATAATTAATAATAAAAATAAGATAAAAATATAATAAAATAACTATTATTTAAAATTGATATAATTTATTTGAATAAAAAAATTAATTTTTTTAATAAAATAATTATCTTTTAAAAAAAATTGATATTTAATTTTTATTTTTTTTACCAAAATTAATATGATTAAAATATTCAATCAATTTTTTCAACGTTATCAAATTTATATCGATTTTTTTATAGTGGTTGAATTAAAATTTTATTAGTTGAAAGCAGTATATCCGTCTCGTACCCTGTTAAACCAACCGTAAAAACTGTGAATAATATATATTGTATTACTTTATACTTACTATGTAAAACAAGTATATCTAAAAAAAAAATTGAGCTATTCTTGCTCACTAACAGAAAACGCAATAATATTGATAGCGAGGGAGATATTTAGTAGAAGATTTTGTCCATGGAAAATAAAAGGCTGAAATTAGTTTAGTACAAATGTAAATTGACAGGGGGCAACGTGAGGCTGAAATTAATCTACTACAATCACGTTTTTGGCTGCAATTAATCCAGAATAGTGTGTGACTTGTTTTAATATGAGGACCACCTGTATCCTTCTTCAACAATTTCTATTTACTCATTTGTTTATGATTATGTGTATTTAGTGAATGGGATTTTGCAAATGTTTTTTATAATTAATATTTTATACTCATATGTAAAATTATAAATTGCGGTTATGTATATTATTTAACCATAACAGTATTAAAAAAATGTAGCAAAGAAATAAAAAATTAATATTAAATGTATTCATAAACAAATATAACTAAAATTTTTAATAAAATTTTATCTTTATTTAGATTAGAGGATGAATTTCAGGATTGAAAAAATTAATAGATTTAAGGGAAAAAAATGAAATTTGAATTAAGGAAAACAAGATACCAAATGAAAGAAAATAAGAAGAAAATTTATGAGTAATTTGATATTGTGAATGACAATTTTTTTTAAATGATTAAATTATCCTTTATCCTTCAAATCCATACTCACAATCCACTCTATCACTAGAAACGAACATAATCTATTCGCGTAAACAGTATTGGAAACAGATACAAGGTTGTCTTTTTTGGTAATTTGAATAATTTAGCTACTAAAGAGAGCTTCATCACTAATTCAAATTTCACATTACTCAATACGGTATCATAGTGTGTTTCATGTCCATTTTCTCTCATTGCTTTGTGCAGGAGCATTCCAAACAATTTTAGATTCATTTTCTTTACCGTGTGGTGAGTTTGCAATCTTGATTATTGATTTTGAGGTCAAATAATATATTATTAATAAATATAAAAAAAAATAAAAAAGTGAAATAAAACTATAAATATATACTTAAATATATTAAATAATAATTAAGTTTGAAAGAGACAAAATCATAAATTATATGAAAGTTATAAAACTGAAGAGAGATCGAGATCGATAAAATTATAAATATTCAAGTAAATATATTAAATTTTTATTAAATTTAGGAAATTAAAATCATAAATTACGAGTTATAAAATTTTGGAAGAGTGATGAACTCTTCGACTCTTAAAAAGATCTGCCTCTTCGTGTCCTCGTCGGAGCACCGGTTCGTTGACAACCAACCAAGCCGACATGAGATTCAAAAGGGTGTTGGAGAACAATGTGATCTCCTTCAATTCCTTTGAAAATATAGTGTTCTCCTTCCTCAAAATCCAAGTTCACTCTAAACATGTGTATGCTTCCGAAGTACTATAGCCAAGGAAAATGGAAAGTAAGATATGGGCATATGGATATTTTTTTTAATAGATTGATTTGGATAGAAATAGAGGAGACGAATTTGTGGGACTACCAAACATATTTCAGTTTTTAAAAGAAAATATTCATGGGAAAAGATAAGAAAGTTTATTTTATTTTTTAAAATTTTGTTAACATATTTTTTTATTTTATCATTCATAATTAAATTTTTTATATAACCAATATATATAATAAATATGAATTAAAAAAATTCAATAAAAAACATTTTAATAATCAATTAGAATGTAAATCATAATATATATATATATATATATATATATATATATATGAATAACTTTTAAAATATGAGATCAAAATAATTGATGATATTTAATTATAAATCACTTAAAAATTAATTAAAACTATAAATAAATAATAACTTAAATTTTAATAATTTTTATTTTCGAAGATATATTTTTATTTTAAATAATAATAATAATACTAATTTTTATCAAAACGGTAATTTTGTCATCTTATTTTTTTTATTCAAATATTTTTTATCATTCACGTCAATCAAATCATTTGTGCATTTTCATCTCATTTTTTAATTTTTTACCCCTCTTTCCTTAATCTAAATAATCTTACTCACATTTTTTTTACCCTCAAATCTATTATTTTCTATTTCTCAAATTTATCAGTTGATCAAACAAGGACTAAAAGTTGATTTCTTTTGAGAAAAATTAAATAATTTATAAATAAAAAAGACTTATAATCTCTTGAGTTGAATATAATATTATATCTTTTTTATCCCGTGCCTATCTCATGAGAATCTGCATGTGCCAGCATTCTAATCCATACATGACATTCTTTTATTAATAGAGTAGTTAAAATAGACAACTCAATTTAGTTTGACTTCACCTTATAAGTAAAGAAACAAAATTTGATAACCTAAATTAACTTATATTTTAAAATATACCATAATTTTTAGTTTAGGTTAATAAGTTAACGAGCTAATTTTGATTTGATTGAAAAAAAAATTAACATATTTATATGAAAATGATTAATTAAAATTTATTTAAATAAAAATAAAACTAAAAAAATATTTTTAAAATTTAAATTATATTAATAAAATTAATTTTTATTTAGAATATACTAATTTAATATATAAATTATAAGAGAATGAATTCAAATTTAGTTAAAAACTTACTCTTTTTTATTATTACTTATTTTTTTAGTAATTTTTAATCTAAAATACTAATTAATCTTAATTATTATATCTTGAAATAAGTGATTGTTAAAGATTTATTCTAGTATTTATTGTTAGAATAAGTGAATATCTTGTCAAATTAATTCATAATATATATATATATATTAATAAAATAATATTATTTTTATTTTATTTTAAAAAATTATTATTATTCTATAAAATAAGTTGACTTATAAATTTATAAATTATTATGTTATAAGTTTATGTAAATCATGATTTAAATATGTCATATCAAATATATGTTTGATTTAATTTAAATTATAATTTTTTTTATTTAACATGATGTCTTGAGTCTTTCTATTGATGTATTGAGTTAAGCCTATTTTAATATCTAATTTATACATATTTTAAGTTTTTTGTTGATATAATATTCTAAGTTTTTGTGGTTGATATGATATTCTTTTGACTCATGTTTATTTTGCAAAAATATTCTTAAATTAACCTTGAAAGATACACGATATTATTTTTATTAGTTAATCACCCCGGATTAAAATGAAATTTGTCAACTAAATTAAATGAATTATAGATTGAAATAGATGAAAATAAGAGATTTAAGATATATATATTTCCTATTTGAGCAATCAAATATATTTCATCAATAGGGTTAATGTATTTGTAATTTTAACGTAAGGAGAATATAATAAAAGTACAATATCAAAATATTCTAACTAAACAAGATAACTGGAATATGAGTCTTGTCGGGTAAAAAACGGAACTAACAATAATTATTGACGACAAAAGGGGAGAGATTGAGAAGAGAAGGAAGATCTTGTACATGGAAAATAAAAGGCTGAAATTAGTCTAGTACATTGTGATTTGATACTCACAACGTGAGGCTAAAATTAATGTAGTACATTACGAATTGACACATGGAACATTAAGCTGAAATTAAACCCGCATAATGTGAACCTACGCCACTAGAAAATATGAAAAAAAATCTAATTTTTTAAATCTAGTTAATTTTAACTCAATTCAATTAATTAGATTTATATTTAATAAAACAATCTTCTATATTTCAAAATCAATATTGGTTTTAAAAGGTTGTTTAATCAGAGATAATGTCTTTTGGCTGAAACATCTTTTACTTAATTCACAAAATATTTTGTATTAATCAAAATATTGGTGGATCAACAACATTGGATGATACTTTTTATTTAAGTTCGATTTCGACATCTTCAATTACTAAAATATCACCGAACACTGCATTAAAAATAAGTTTTATTTATTAGATAAATTATTATTTATTTTTAAAAAAATATATTGAAGAAAAAAATCGACAAATATACATAAAGAAATCTAATATTAATTTTGTCATAAGATATAAAAATATATTCTATAAAAAATTAAACAATAAAAATATCCTATCTAAAAAAATTATTTCAATAAAAAATATGAAACACCTGTATGTTCTCGTTAAAAAAAAAAAAAAGAATCGTAATTAGTTGATAAAAAATATAACAAATAAATTAGTTTAAGTAAAATTTAATTTAAGAACAGTCATGAGAAATTATTTTTGCAACATCTTCCTATTCCTATATCTCCCATTAAAATAAATTACATTTTCTATTATTCCTATAAATTACAACACATATATTAATACTTAATTATGATCATTGTAATATATGTATGACCTATGACTATTAAAAAATAATGTTTTGCTTGTTCAGTATTTCATAGTTGGTTATAAATTCCATGATAGGGCTCCCCAACTATTTGTTGGACATGTATTTCTAATTGAAGACGGTGACTTGTTTTAACGAGGATGAACTCTAGCCTTCTTCAACATGTATTATTTCTTTATAAACATTTTTAATTTGATATACAAAAACTTTTAATCACGTATATTGTAATAATATTTAGGAGGCAGTAAGTTGAGAATCTTGACATAACCTCAGCAACTTCACTTGATAATAATTATACAAGTGATTGAACAACAAAAATAAAAAAGAAGTAAATAAAAGACAATAATATAATAGCCTAACTCAAAGCACTGGAATCAGTGAACCAGCTAGCAGCAGACACATTAACAGTTTAACGCTAGCGGGGACATGAATCTCACCAAATTACTATATATATTTACATCACTTCACACTCACTGTAGCACACATGGAAGGGGAGACTAAAAGGAGAGAAGATTAACCATGAGAATTGGCTAGCTGATTTATCAGAGCCAAGGCATTGCTGGTCAATTGGGCTACCTGCACAACAAGTCCTCTCACACTTCTCTTAAGATTTGAACCACCAGTCTCAGTCTCTTGGAATCCATCACTGCACGTGCTCTCATCCGTCAAAGCAGCACTCACCCACGTTTGTACGTCACTCATTGTCATCTCAAAGTTGGAGGGTCTTAGATGATTCATCTCATCGATAGACCTTCTCAGTTCATCCACTGAGTCACTCAGCTCCTCCACACAGTCCTTCATCGCCGCAACCTCTCTTGGCTTCAGCCCCTGTCTCTTTGCCAGTGCTGAAATCATTGCCGAGGTCGATTTCGCAGATGCAAGAGTCACATTCAGGGCCGTGCCTGTTAGCACCACGTGATTTGTTTGGATCAAGTCTGCATGCTTCACCAGGGAGCTGTAGCAGAGTCTTGGATATGTTGTGGAACTACATGATGTTCTAATGAACACTGTGCTCGCTTCTTGGTATGGTCTTTCATTAACTTTGTTGGTACCCTGAGCGGTGAAACTAGAAGAAAGAATTATGAGAAGGGTCGTGATAAGGTGCTTGGAAGATATGGCCTCCATTGTTTTCCTATCTCAGATTAGAATTAATTTGGTTGGGTGAGGAAAATGGGAAGGAAGGTAACCCATATATATAGGACTCAGAAATTATATTCTATCCGTGGACAGTTTTACTATTAGTCCTTTGCATATCACAATTCAAATAAGTAACCCGTTAGGACGATATTTTCCATAAACAGATTTTCTAGGACGATATTTTAGGGGCAAAAGATTTTCAAAACGAAGTTCGGTTTTTAGGAAGAAGAGTCATCCTACAAGAGGGACATGAGTCATCTACTCACGCTATAAGTCCAATAATTGGGACCAGTGGGGTTCTCTTGGTTCCCCCTCAATTTAAAGTTTAAACAATGACTAGCATGTGAGTGGGGTCACTTTATAAATCAACCAAAATTCAGTGTAACGTCTCACATTGAATCCTAGTTGAGCCTGTGATTCTTTCCCGTTTTGATGCCTCTTTATTGGATACACTTCCTGCATAATAAAACGTAGTAGTAAAAACTTGCGATTTTCGAATCAACTCCTTATAATATAGACCAAATTCTTTTTGTGTAGACCCGTCTCCGTCTTACTGGCGTTTAAGCTCAGAAGCAGTAAAACATACATATGCATTATCTGAGGGAAAGAACATTTTCGTACGTTTACAGTTGACTCACAACGTGTGGCTGCTAATTATCCTGTATGGTGGCTGCTTCCTAAGCCATGCATATCGTTCCTATTGATCAGGGAGCATCTTGGATTAACTAACCAAATACTGTTACTCTTTGTTTATGTATTTAATGGTGCACGGCTATCTTCTCCCTAAGAATAAGACATGTTTCTTATCATAGGATTATTAGCATTCATTATATATCTAATACATTATTTATTTTATAATTTTAATTTGTTATAATTTTATTTTTAAAATACGTCTCAATATAATATATTAACAGAGTAAGATGAATATCAACTTCAACTCTGGACAACATGAAACCTATGAGAATATTAAAGCATGAACATATTGAATTATTTTTTTATTAGAAATTGATTCAATAATAAAAAAACCATTAACAAATTTTAGTTAAATGAAAATAGTTTTTAAAATAGTAAATTATGATAAAATTTGTTAAACACTAAACTTGTTTAAATTCATGATATTTTATTTTATTTTATTTTTAACTTCACGAATAATTGCCCGCTATCAGAGCCTATCAATAATGTATCATTGGATGGGAGAGGTTGGACACTGCAGAAGATATTTTAGAAGAAAAAGGAAGAAATAATGTTGTGAATCGATGTGGGGCATCACCATACTTTCCTTTTCAGAAGATGTTAAAACGTCACATATTTTTTAATAATACAGTCCAATGTTCATGATGTGGATAACTGCAATTGAAAATGAGAAGGAAACAGAAACTCCCTACACGAAATAAACATGATAATAGTTCTGGTAAAATTAATTACTAGCACCTATCCTTGAAATTGACAAGGAGCTGAAAGGTTTTTTCTTTCCCTTGTATTATTCCTCAAGTTGTGCGGATATACAGTGTTAATTTGAGATCACAGGATTATTACTTAATTTCAGCACCAATGCAAGTTGAGTAGAACAGAAAGTCCTTTTCCATAATAAATGTAAGAAAGTGAGGTATTGTTTGAAGGAGATAAGGACAAAATAGGGTTTGTATGAGGGTGGAAGTGTGGTGATAGTGGGAAGAGAACATCTCAAAATTGAATCCTTGAAGGAATATGAATGTATGATTAGTTACAGAGTGAATGAGATTGGATGGAAGAAGCCAGTGGGGCAACAAGTGGCTTAGAGGCTGCTGCAATGCAATCATGAGAATGAGAAGTTGAATGGTCTGTTCCATTGGTCCTCTCTGTGTCCCTCGATTTGGCAATTTGCATCTATTCCACTTCATCAAATCTTCTGGCTAATCCATAACAACACTAAATAATAAATAAAAACTCTTTGTTGATGTCATCAAGATTTTCAACTAATTAAGTGCCATGTGATTAATCTCATAAAAATATAACCAAATTGTAAGACAAATTGTACACCACTTGTTGATTTCATAGCAGCATTCTGTACAAGAGTAGTATTTGAAATTCTAAAAAAATTGTGTACAATTATTGATCAAAATTAAAAATATAAACTTAAAAAATAAAATAATAAACCATATTTTAAAACAAATCTCAGATTTATATATAATTAATATTGATGTGAAATATATGATTTTAACAATCGTATACTTTCATTACTATTCAACATTTTCAGCCGTTATCCGTTATTATATAGATTTTGAGGTAATTAAAATCCAAAACATCTTTAGCAAAATATTTTTTTAATTTTTTATTATAACTTATCTTCTAATAATATGGCATATTATAATTATAATTTTTAAAATATGATTTCAGAGTGTTAAGTTTGTGTTAACAACTTAGTTATTTAGTAGTATAGTTAATTTTATTTTTTATTATATATTCTTATGCTCTTTCTTTTCACGTATGGTTATTTACAATTTTTTTATCCCTTAGTTAACAAGAATAAAATATGTTATTTGTAATTATTATTCTTTATTGTTTTTTCTTCTTTCATATTTAATATGGTATCATTTTCCTCTGTGAAACTTTGATTTTTCATTTTTACTATCATAACTAATTTTATAATGGAAGTTGTAATTCTAACTTAAATACCAAATCTTAAAGTCAGCATTGTTCATATCAATATTATCCTTAGTGGCAAGAATTATTATTTTGGTCCGGATTAATGACCATGATCCTCTGTCCGAAGTTTAATAAGCTTGTATTCGTAAATGATGATATTTTCACACTCATTTCTAGTGATTTTTTTAGCATGGATTGGTGCCACAATGTGACATATGACCAAATTCAAAACAAATTTCCACCAAGTTGGTATTTTTAAGATTTTAAGAAAAAAATTGTTTATATAAATAAGTGATATATATATATATATATATATTTATTATTATTAAAAACTATAATTTTTTATATTAATTATTGAATCGATATAAAAAATATAAATTTTTTAATATTGATTAATAACTAATATAAAAGTGAATATATAATATCTATTTTTAAAAAAATAATATAATATTATATTATATTTGTGTTAAATATGATTGTTTATTTGGTAAGAAAACGAACGTCGTTAATTGATTATTAGCAAGTTTTTTAACCTTTGAAAATTTAAGATTTATAGACGGTTATTAATTCCAAGTACTTTTCTATGGTTTAGAACCCTTGTTATCTCTCTGCGGTTTTAAAATCCCCACTATTTCTCCACAATTTTAAAATCCCCACTACTTCTTTACAATTTTAAAATCCCTACTACCTTTTAGCAATTTCGAAATCTCTGCTTTGTTATCTCTAGTGATTTATAATCTCTGTAATTTTACTTGAGATTTAGAATCCCATTAATTTCATTTGTTTTCTAGTACTCATTTATTTCTAATAAAAATAATGATAAACTATTAATAAAATAAAAAAATGTCTAAAAGTCTTATATCTTGGAACCAATAAAATCATTGAAAATAAATATTAAAATACTATCAAATAAATAAGAAATTAATATTTTCTAATTTAATATGATAATTAAAATCAACATTTATAAAAAAACAAAGTTTACAAATTTAAATTAAGTTAATATATAATAAAATATAATATCAAAATTTTAAACCAATTTTAAACACACATCTCTGTAGAAGCTAATTGTAATATACATATATATGGTCGATGAGAATAAGTTAATATATATTTTCTGTATTAAATGTTTTAAATATTCTTAAATAGGGTACACAATGTTTTATAATTATTAGTATATGATTAATAAAAAAATATAAAAAATACCCTCTCCTACTGGACTGTTTAAAAGTGTAGAATGATTTAATCTAGAGATACAGATAAAAAAAAGATTTCCTATAGTCTCCAATCACCCACTCATTTATTGATAATAATAGATATTTTTGTAAGATCTTCTCCTTACTAGCTGTAATAACAAAAACTTTGTACTATTTTATAGTTAAATGGACTGACATGATCCCTATACTTAACAATCATATATTTTCATACCGTTATCAGTTGTTATATAGATTTTGAGGTAATTAAAATCCAAAAACATCTTTAGCAAAATATTTTTTATTATAACTTATCTTCTAATAATATTGGATATTATAATTTTAATTTTTAAAATATATATGATGTCAGAGTGTTAAGTTTGTTTTAACAACTTAGTTTTTTAGTTCTATACTTAATTTATTTTTTCATTATATATTCTTATGCTCTTTCTTTTCACGTATGGTGTTATTTACAATTTTTTTATCCCTTAATTAACAAGAATAAAATATGTTATGTATAATTATTATTCTTTATTGTTTTTTCTTTCATATTTAATATGCTATCATTTTCCTCTGTGAAACTTTGACTTTTCATTTTTACTATTATAACTAATTCTATAATGGAAATTGTATTCCAAATTAAATACCAAATCTTAAAGTCAGCATTGTCCATATCAATATTATCCTTAGTGGCAAGAATTATCATTAAACTTGTATTCGTAAATGATGATATTTTCAAACTCATTTCTAGTGTGTTTTTTTTTAGTATGGATTGGTGCGACAATGCTTCTCTCTCGGATTCATATATTCCATGTATTCCACAATCCTTCTTTGAATTGAAACCATGTGACATATAACCAAATTCAAAACAAATTTCCACCAAGTTGGTAATTTTAAGAAAAAATTATTTATATAAAGATGATATATATAATTTATTATTAAAAAATATATTTTATATATTATTTATTTTAATTTTTTTATATTAATTATTAAATTAATATAAAAATATAAAATTTTTAACATTATTAATAACTAATATAAAAGTGAATATATACTATCGGTCCTAAAAAAATTAATATAATATATTACATTCTACTCTACGTTGATTATGTATAAGTCACAATTATTAATGTGTTTTATTTATTTTTTATATGAATATAGATTATGACAAATAATTAATTTAAAAATTCATATTATATTTAATTTTTTTAATCAATATTACATATGGTATTTTTTTATTTTTATTTTTAAGATGTTCTTATCCCATTATAAATTTTTCAGAGTGAAGTGACGGTTGGTTATACATGTTTGTTTAATAATTTGAATAGATAATGAATGATAAAATTGTACGAATACGATGAACAAATAGATTTTTTATTGAATAGATAAATACACATAATTTTGCACATAATTTAAAAATAACTGATAAATTATAAAACATGTTTGGACAAAACTAAAGCTAACTAACAGTAACAGTAGGTTTGTTGAAGTAAGCCAAAACACCAACAAAAGGAGCATTGATGTATGTGGTTGGCTCTGACTGGGCAACATTTAAACGGGAATCCTGAAAGGAATCATCTTCTGCAGGTCCTCCAACAACAGCCCCAATTAGGACGTTAAGATTGGTTTTATCTGACTTGAAGTATTCATCTCCATCACGACAACCAAGGTGTTGAGGGTGTGCATCCAAAGATGGCACCACAGAACCACGATGATGTATCTTTTCAGGAAACTTGTCTCCATATCCCACCATGTATGACATTCCCAGAGGGTTCTTTCCCAATATGTAATCAGCCTACAATCATCATATCATATGCATATATATATTTTAACTAATTACTACATCTTCAAACATGAATATATCAATCATCCACACTAGGCCTGTGCATGCATATATACCTGACTTTTTGCAATATTTATGAGCAAAGTTGGATCCGCAACTTCTTGCCCACAAGGTATTTTCTTGTTTGCCGCATGCATGTAACGTGCATAAACAATTAAAAGAAATGACAAAGCTGATGTGTGTTGTAGATTACTTCCTCCAGGTTTGAATAGAAGACCACCTGATGATTACCACTCAATTTTACATTCGATTCAGTTAGTGACCCAGTATGTATGTATGTATATAATGATTTGGTACCTTTAGAGTAGGATACTGATTTGGTTGGCGAATTTGGCAACAAAGAACAGATAAGTTTATCTGCATTAGGAATGAAAGGACTTGCGCTTGTTGAATCACCCATCGCCCACTGTCAAATCAAAGTCCAATTTTCTAAAATCTAGAATAAAAAGTTACATAAAATTACTAGAACAAAAGTGAACTTGAAGAGGAAATGCAAGATGACTAAACTAACCTGAGAAACAAGTACATTTATACCAGCATTCTTGCAATCCCATCCAAATTCAAAATTATTATTGTCTATAGATTGAATGTTTGCTTTTACAAAATCCCAGTAACTGGTTGTCTCCGTGGCTTTATACAACCATGCCGCACCCCAGATCAACTCATCCTGAATTGTAATAATAATAATAATTTGTACTTTATTATATGAATAATATTACTATATGAAAGGGAAACTCATACCACGTAGCCACTATAATCACAGTAGAATGGACATGCTCCCTCACCTACGCTGAGATTATAAGATCCACGATACTTATTTGCAAAGTCAAACACCTAAGTAATCAGGACAAGACAAGTCATTGAAAGACATTAATATTAATTACAGTTGATGAGTACGCATATATAGTTACTGTGAAATTGAAATACTACCTGAATAGCCCTATTGAGAAGAAAGTTGGAATAGGAAGCATCGGTTGACCTAAATGCAATGGAAGATGCTGCAAGTGCTGCTGCAATCTCAGCAGAAACTTCTGAACCTGGTTTGTTTTGAGTTACATAGTACGAGGTTCGAGGAGTGTCCATGTCTTCTGGTCTCTCCCAACAATTGTGATCCTTAACGGGATCGCCCACTACTGCCACAACCTTATCAGGAAATTTGGTGGCTTTGATGAAATAATCAGTTCCCCACCTGATTGCATCCAATGCATTTTTAAGCTCTGAGCCCATCGAATCTCCGAATTCAACCACACTCCACGCCAGCATCGTCGTCGTGAATGCCATTGGAAAATTGAATTTCACATTGTCGCCAGCATCGTAGTATCCACCTACCAAATCCATCTGTGATGCCATGCAGAATACAACGTACACACTTTTCAATTAGTAAAAGCAAATTTAATTATACCAATAATTTTGTAATTAATGCATTTACTCACTTAATTAATTTATAACAATTAAGGAAATTGATTATTTTGGTTAATTTGTAGCATTACATTATGTATATATTTTCGTAAATTGTCTCTAATGTTAATTAAACATATTCTTGTACTTCATAAAATATTAATTAGTTTAGTAGACATCTCATATCAATATATGTTTATTATTTGAATTCTTAGTATCTGATAAAGTAAGATTTCCAAAACATTTTGGTATATTTGGACAAACATTTTGGTAAAGACTAATAAAATATTAAATAAGAAAAATGAAATAAAATTCTTAATAAATTTAAGTTAGATTAAAAATAAACTAAAAAAAATTATAAAATTCATTTGAAAAATTAATTATATAAATTAGTTTATCACATAAATTAAGTTTTTTTGAGAATATTTATTTTAATTTTTTCTCTTAAAAGTGGTTACCAAAAAGTTTGTCTACACCCTATATTTAAATAGGTATAAAGTTATATTTTTATTATCCAAAAATGATAATTATGTTAAATATAAAAAATAAATTTAAATATGTTTTTTATTCTTACGAAATAAGCGAGTATAATTTTTTTAAAGTTATCGAGTTTTCATTATTTTTAAATTTATAATAATTTTTTTCTCCTAAAATTAGTTTTTATTCTTAAAAAAGTAATTAAGTCTTATTTTGTTTTAAATTAAAAAATGTAAGGGATTTCACATCTAATATATAAAATCTAAGAATAGAATGTTGTTGAAATTGTAAATTATTTTTTATTAAACAAATAATGATTAAATAAGAATGATATAGAGTAAAAAAAAAGGAAAAAAAATAAAATTTGAGAAATCAAAATTTCAGATTTATTTGAAAAATGATGAAAAAAAAATAATCTTCAACTTCGACTCTTCAAAGTGAAGAGGCATGATGAAATCTCATATAATTAAAAATATCATAATATTGTATGATAAAATTGTACTATATAGGAAAGTAATGTCTACTTAACCAATTTTTTTGTAAAATTGTATCATGAATTTCAGCATTTCTAATAAAAAAAATGAATCCAAAAAATGATTTTTATTTCACAGAGAGCGGAGCATATACGGAGAGTTTGTTTACTTGAATATCTGAGCCATCAGAAAGTGCCGAGTCTTTCCTCCATTTCATGCGTTGAGAAGGTGGCAACTTGCCAGACCTCTGACCTTCGAAGAAGAGAATGCTCTTTCCTAATGCTTCTGCGTAGTTCATTGAAGCTGCTTTCGTCACTGTCACCATCACCATCACCACTATCATCGTTATCATTCTTACTATGCATGATACCTTTGACATGGCTACTCTCTTTCCTCTCTCTTCTTTTGCTCTGTGCGTCTCGGCACTCTCCATTCACCTCTGCATCTCTATAAATAACCATACACTCCCTCTTCTCACATCTCATATTTGCTCATTACAGTTCCATTCACACATAAGATACATAATCAATATGCCATGTGAAACGATCTCATAAGAAAACAATTAAAAGTATTAGATAATTAATATTTTTAATACTCAAATATTGCATGTATCGTTCTGATAATTGACTACTTAGATTGTTATTGCCTTTGTTTGCGTATGTGCTGATACTGTGAGCCAAGTACAGGGATTTTTCACAATCCTTTGTTTATGACAATTTTCTTAGGTTACTATTCGGAAGAGGAGGGGATCCCACTCCACATAAAATAAAATATCATTCATCATGAAACATTAATGGATACGGATATATTCCTTAAAACATATGAACGTTTCAATTAATTAGAGTTTAATTGCATTTTTATAAGTTTTTATGCTATTAATCAATTAGAAAATATGGAAAATCAAATCAATTAAAAATAAATAATATTGTGATATTGTTGGTTTGGATAATTGGAATGGAGAGAAATTAGACTAAATATAAATATACAACTTTACATTTATTTTATTAATTTAGAAATGTAACCACGATCATATAAAAACAATTGAAAAATCAACCTTGAATCACCGTATAATTAATGATCAAGAACGATTAATGAAAAATGTTCTCCTCAAGACCTGCTATGCTGAAAAACTGCTTCGAGAAAAATATGATAAAATATAAATGTAATAATATCATCGGAAAATTGAATCTATAATAATATTAGATTGATGAGTTGTGTTCGAAACATTACAAAAACCAAGCCTTAAGAGGAAGGATACAAAGACCAAGCCTGTCTTCCTCTCTGAAAAAGGCATCTGGGGCATAAAGATTCTTTTTTTGGACTAATCTATAAATAAATGTAAGAATAATCGGAAACAATTTTATGAGATTAAATTAAATATTTCATACATTATTTATATTAAAATAATATATGTTTTAATTTTTGAATGCATTAATAATTATTTCTCATAATTAACCTAAAACAAATTAACATATCAATTATTCAACCAACATTTATTTAATATGTTTATTGAGAGGCTGACAAATTATTTTTAATAATTAACCTAAAAAATGTATTTTAAGGATAGTTATATTTAAAATATTATTACGTGATATTTTAATAATTAATCTTAAAATATACAATCAAGTAAACACATTTATCGTGGGAGGTGTGACAATAAAAACCTAAATGATCAGCTTCACTTCGTTTTAGCCCAAAAATTTGAACAATATGGTTAAACTTCCCAAACCAAACACGTGATGATTGTTTAAGATCATAGAGAGAAGGAAGTGACTTACATACAAATCTGCACTACAAGAAATATTGAAACCGACGGTCAAAATCCATCGGTAATAACAAAAATCCGTCGGTAAATAGATATTACCGAAAGAATTCCGATGGCCAAAAATTCGTCGAAATTTGGTCGTCGGTAAATATTTTACAAAATTACCGACGGATGGAACTCCATCGGATGTACCTTAGAGTTAGAGACCGATACTCCAACCACTAAGCTACTAAAATTTTTTGATAATAATTTACAAATAAATTATATTTATATACAAATATATTTATATATTTATATATTTTGATATATTTATATACTTATATATTTATATATATATATAATTAAATATTTATTTTTTTTAAATGATTTAATTTAATAAATTATTATAAATTAATCTAATTATGATTAAATTAAATTATTAAATAAAAAAATATTTAATTTTTTAATTAGGTGAATAATTAGTTTATTAGAATATATTAAGTAATTACTATATAATTTTACCGACGGATATATCTATCGGTAATTAATTGTTAATTTACCAATGGATTTACGACGGAAATATCCGCCGATAAATAATTTTTAATTTACTAACGAATTTATCGACGGATATATTCGTCGGTAATTAATTGTTAATTTTTATCGGTAATTAATTGTTAATTTATCGATGGATATATTCGTCGGTAATTAATTGTTAATTTACCATCGGATTTACCGATGGATATATCCGTCGGTAACTAATTATTATTTTACCGACGGATATATCTATCGGTAAGACCAAATTCTATATCTGTCGGTAATTTCCATCGGTAATGACTCATTTTTCGACGGCTACAAATCCGTTGGTAAAAATCCGTCGGAAATATGAGATTTTCTTGTAGTGCTGGACTCCCCTTGAGCAACAAAATCAAAAGGTTGTTCCATGTAAACCTTTTCCTCTAAATCACCGTGAAGAAATACATTTTTAGTATTCAGTTGATGAAGAGACCAATGACGAATAGTGGTCATGGCAAAGAAAAGATGGATAGTAGTCATTTTGGCAACTGGTGAAAAAGTATCACTGTAGTCAAGACCATAAATCTATATATACCCTTTTGTAACTAATCGTGCCTTGAGATGATCAATGTCACCGTTGGGGCCAACTTTAATGGCATAAACCCATCGACATCCAATTATCTTCTTCCCAAGTGGAAGAGACACTAACTCCCATGTGTAATTCTGGTCAAAATCTTACATCTCGACAATCACAACTTGTTGTCATCCAGGATGATTGAGAGCTTCAGTCACAATTTTTGGAATAAAGATAGAAGATACTGAAGATAAAAAAGAACAATAGGAAGGAGACACCCTATGATAACTCAGAAAATTATAAATAGGATGAGGGTTGCATGTAGAACTAGTACATTTTCTGATAGCAATGGACTAGGCTGAATCATCAGCATTAGGAGGCATGGTATGGATTGCTGATTGAGAAGAACTTGAAAAAGAGGAATGATCTTAGAGTATGGGGCAAGGTGTGAGAGGAGATGATGGTTTAGGATTAGTGGGACTAGGATTTGAATTGTCAGACGCACTAGGAACAATGGACTGGACTCAATTATGGGTATAGGTAATGTTGTAAAATAAGGGGTATTGCAAAACTTAGAACGTTCCAGAGAGTGTTACAAAGAACATTACAAAAAACGTTACAGAGAACGTAGGTAGTTAGGGTTTTAGGTCCAATATACTCCTATAAATAGAGATCATTTCACATTCTTAAAAAAACACATCTCTCATCTTATCTATTTTCTTCTTGTTCTGCTATTATCCTGGGTTTATTTACTCTTTTAAGAGTTTCTTGCTAGTTTTCGAGATCCTCGGAAATTCTGAGAAGTTCCTGTTGTATCCTGGGGGACTTGTGCAATACACCACGGATAAGTCCTTAAGGGCAGTGATTATACACGTCTCACGAATAAAGTTTATTCGTGTCTCTGTTAGCTTTTACAACAATGACTTAAGCTGACAATACGAATATCAATAATAACTCTGTACCCTTGGGTAAAGGAGGTTGGAAAACAAAGATATTAAAGAACAAATTCTCATGAATCAAGGTTAGTTTTCTTATTATGATTCATGTATCTTATCATAAGAGAATATCTTATTTTGTGAGAAACTGTAAATTAGGAACTTAGGAAAACTGCAAATTAACTTACATGTGGTATCAAAGTCATAATTATTAGATTTATGATTTTTCTCTTATGATAGTTTTCCCAAATTAAGATAAACCCTAATTATGAATTTAAGGATTTCTCTATCCGATTAGAATGAACCCTAATTAATTTCTAAATTTGTTTTTTAAAATTGACTAAAGGAATAAATCCTAATTTATGTTTTCAATTGCAATCAATTTCAAATTGAAACCAAATTCATAGCCCCTGTGTGTGAATGATCGTGTAATTCTAATTGAAATGTGAATAATCTCGTAATTGATTTTAATTGAAAAGGAAAATTACGTGATTGGGTTAAAGGTGAATAATGTATGAAATTGATTTCACTCCATGTTATAATTATGATGGAAGAAAGGTAAACTGTTAGATTAAGTGCTATCAACATGCATCATGCAGGGTGCGCACAAAGCACACGTGTCAAACACAAGTTCCTTTTTTCGGATTTATTACACCAATGCAACAGGAAAATGAATTATGCATGAGTATTATATGTTGTAAGAGATTTTTGGTAGTGAACAATTAGCAGTTACATATGCATGACTTAGATCTACATATTATTTTGTACATACGTGTAGGATATTATTTTGTCTATATATTATTTTGTACATACGTATAAGAAAAGGTTTCAGACTGTTTGAAACCAATGGATCTAACCCCACCTTACCTTCAATAAGAAGGGAATTACTTTGTTTGTGGAAAACCAAGTCATCATGCATCTCAGTGCAGACATAGAATAAGAAACGATAATCCTCCTAAGGGAAAATTTTAGTTTTAGTCAAAGTAGAAAATACCATTGTTGTGGTCGTTTCCCAAGAAATGTGAGCAAATAGATGGTAGACTCTGGTGCTATCAGGCACATCTGTGCAAACACAAGTGCTTTTACCTCTTACACTAGTGTGGGGATGGAAAAGAATATGTTTATCTCGGGGATTCCAGTATAACTCCTGTTTTAGGAAAAACAAAAGTTCTTCTAAAACTCACATCTGGAAAGACTCTATGTTACATGTGCCATTAATCAAGAACATTGGAACGCACTTGCAAGACTTATGAGATACTTAAGAGGTTCAATGGATTATGCCATTGAATATAGTAGATTTCCTGCTCTACTAGAAATGTATAGTGATGCTAATTGGATCTCTGATTCAGATGAGACAAAATTCACTAGTGGTTATGTATTCACATTTGGGGGTGGTGCGATTATATGAAAATCAGCCAGACAAACAATTATTGCAAGATCAATAATGAAATCTGAATTTGTTGCTCTCAAAATGGCTGGTAATGAAACTGAGTGGTTGAAAAACTTCTTAGCAAACATTTCATTAGGAATAAAACTGATCCCGTTTGTATCAATTTACTGTGATTTCCAATCTGCAATAGCTATAGCTAAAAATATAAGAACTATAATGTATAAAAAATATAGACATATACAATTGAGACATAATTTAGTGACGCAACTGCTAAAAAATGAAACAATTTCCATTAACTATGTGAAGTCAAACAAAATCTAGCAGATCCTATGACAAAACTCTTAGCGAGAAATATGATTTTAAAAACATCAAAAGAAATGAGACTTAAGGCACTTGCAAACAAATAGGTGATGATAACATAACCTTTGTGATTGAAGATCCCATGAATAAGGTTCATATGGGTAAAAACAAGTCACTTGTTAGTTCTGCTAACACTAAAATTGATTAAAATCAATTATGTCAATTCCTACGGTGTATATGTGAAAGTGTTAGATACTGCATCATTGAGAGGTTAAATTTTGTAATTAAAATTCTATGTGGTGTACAAATTTTAGTCTAAACAAAGTTTTTAACAGATTTTATATTCCTTACAGGTGGTGTATGATTTGCAGCATACACTTGATGAAGTCACCTATATGAGTGTCGAGTGGGACCGCTTGTATGAAATCTTTGCAAGATTTCTAGAACACTCATGAATATCAGACACGTGCATGGCCTAGTAAGCGCAATACAGTGATAATAACAAGAATTCTGGGGGTGTATTGTGATTGTTAAACTGCTAAAAACACTAAGTGTTTTGGTTCATACACTACAAGAAAAATTAAAATTATCGACGGACAAAATTTGTCGGTAATTATGTTGTTGGTAAATTTACCGACGAATTTATGTCTGTCGGTAAATGTTACGAGTAAATATTTTATTATTTATTAAATTTTTTATTTATTTATTAAAAAATGCTTTTCTAGAGACACCCCTCCCCTTTTCTTTATATTATAGTATTATTATTTAATTCCCCCTCTTTTATATTTTTAGAAGTTTGAATTATAAGTTGTCACTGACGAATTCGAGCCCAGTACCTTCGAATCGAGGTCGATACTCCAATCACTAAGCTACCAGAATTTTTCGATTATAGTTTATAATAAATTATATTTATATACAAATAAATGTATATCCAAATAAATATATAAATACAATATATTTATATATTTATATTTTTATATATTTATATATATATATATATATATATATATTTGTATATTTATATATTTGTATATATTTATATATTTTTATATATTTATATATATTTAGATATTTATATATTTATATATTTATATATTATTATATTTATATATTTTTATATTTTTATATTTTTATATTTTTATATTTTTATATTTTTATATATAATTAAATATTTATTTTTTAAATTATTTAATTTAATAAATTATTTTAAATTAATCTAATTATGATTAAATTAAATTATTAAATAAAAAAATATTTAATTTTTTAATTAGGTGAATAATTAATTTATTAGAATATATTAAATAATTATTATACAATTTTAGCGACGGATATATCTGTCGGTAATTAATTGTTAATTTACCGATAGATTTACCGAATGAAATATCCATCGGTAAATAATTGTTAATTTACAAACGAGATATATCCATTGGTAATTAATTGTTAATTTACCGACGGGATATATCCATCGGTAAGACCAAATTCTATATCCGTCGGTAATTTCCGTCGGTAATGACTCATTTTCCGACGGCTACAAATCCGTCGGTAAAAATCCATCGGAAATATGCGATTTTCTTGTAGTGATATAACTTGTTACACCAACTACATTGTGTGTTAAGTTTTCAGTCTAAAACTGGTTCATATAGCTTGCTATATCAACTCTGATGCATTACATCTTATATGAGACCCAAAATTTTCTTCTTTTATTTTTTTATCTCTTTTGTTTTCCAATATGTGAGGGATTGTTGTAAAATAATGGGTATTGCAAAACTTAGAACGTTCCCTGGAACATTACAAGGAACATTACAGGGAACATTACAAGGAACATTACAGGGAACATTACAAGGAACATTACAGAGAACGTTACAGAGAACGTAGGTAGTTAGGGTTTGGGCCCAATCTACATCTATAAATAGAGACCACTTTACACTCTTCAAAAAAATCTCTCTCATCTTATCTTCTCTATTTTCTTCTTGTTCTACTATTATCCTAGGTTATTTACTCCTTTAAGAGTTTCTCACTAGTTTCTGAGATCCTGGGAAATTCCGAGAAGTTCCTGTTGTATCCTGGGTGACTTGTGTAATACACCGTAGATAAGTCCTTAAGGACAATTATTATACACGCCTCAAGAATAAAATTTGTTCATTCATGTCTCTATCAGCTTTTACAACAGGTAAGACCTCCTGGATGGAAGGGATGTCTGGAACAGATGAAGAAAAGTAAGGAGTCTGTTCAAAGAATGTGACACTGGCAGACATGTAGTACTTTTTTGTTTCAGGAGAATAACACTGATATCCTTTTTGAAGCCTAGAATAGCCCAAGAATATACTTTTAACAGCATGGGTAGATAGTTTATTTAAGCTAGGAGACATGTCATGAACAAAGCAGACATAACCAAACATACGAGGAGAAACATGGAAGAAAGGGTCATTTGGGAAGAGAATGGAATATGGGATCTTATTGTTAAGAGAGGATGATGACATTCTATTAATAAGAAAACAACCAATTAGGATAACATCTCCCCAATAATTGACTCGTAAGTGGGGCATCAATCAATAAGGCACGAACAGTTTCAACCAAGTGTTTATTTTTCCTTTCAGAAATACCATTTTGTTGAAGAGTGTGGTGAGAAGTAAACTGATGTAAAATATCATGTGAACTTAAAATTTGTGAGAAATTGGAAGAGAAGTACTCTTTGATATTGTCACTTATGAGAATTTTAGTCACTTTACCAAATTGATTTTTAACTTCCTTCAAAAAAGAGGTAAAGATGGATAACAATTCAGAATGATCTTTCATCAAATACACCTAAGTACACCTGAAATATTCATCAATAAATGTAACAAAACCCAAAAAATGAGACATGACTTGGATCCCAAATATCTAAATGGATGATAGAGAAAACAAAATTACTAGTTTTTTTGAAAAAATAAGCTCATCAATAAAGTCTAAATACTACTAATTTCAGGGACTATTTTTTATTTTATTTTGATAAGTGAGAATGACCCAACCGATCATGTAACAATTTTGGGAATGCAAAACAAGACACATGTCCTTCTCCAATCTGACACCCCGTACCACGTTCCTATTTGACAAAATAATCAGCATCAAAGGTTATTGAACAATTGAAGGACTTGATTAATTGACCTAAGGAAATAAGATTGAAGGGACAAGAAAGAACAAAAAGAAGAGATTTTAAATTTAATGAAGGAGAAAGAGAGATTTGATTGACTCTTTGGGATGCAACTTTAGAACCATTAGCTAAAGTTATGAAATGATAACTTTTTGAAAAAGGTAGGGATGAGAATAATGATGTATTACTAGAAATGTGATCAAATGTACCTGAGTCAATGGTCTATGAATTTTGACTTTCTACATATTATGAGATGCAAGTTGTCGACAAACTGAGAATTGTAGATAATTGTGTCAAGCTATTGGATTTCAACCTTAGGTACTCTTAATATTCTTCATTAGAAAATTTTGGTTCAGCAGTATCAGTTATAGAGATATGGGCAGACTTGTCAGGAAAACCATGCAATACGAAACAATTCTCTTGAACAAGACCCATCCTTTTACAATATGAGCAGTAAGGACGATCTCGGTCATCATGTCTTCCTCTAATATGACATCCTCATTCTTTTCCACGTGTGAAAACCATGACAGAAGATTTCATAAGGTTATGAGCATTTTTTTTTTTTTTTGAAAAATAGGAACGAAGATGAGTGGTCAAACTTTCCATAAATGGGACTTCATGTCCTGTTAGCAATTGATCTCTAACATGTTCAAAGTTAGGATGCATGACACAAAGTATCATCACCATATAAAATTTATCTAATTTTTTCTTGATTTCTTCTAATGACTTCACTCCCAAAAACGTTTTTAACTCTTCTATAGTAGATTGAGCTTCACTTATGAATGATATCATATCATGATCAGATTATTTAAGGGAGACAAGTCTATTTGTAGAGTCATGCAGGTGCGAATATCATTTGCAAAGATACTCTAAATCTTTTTTCAAAAGGAGTTATAATGTTTAAATGATCTAATCGTACCCAATAATTTAGGTTCCACAAACTACCAAAGTAGTGCACAGAGTTGAAAATTAGTTCTCTTCCATTGTTCATCTTTATCAGGAGGCATGTACTATGCTTGCATCTTGTTCAAGGTGGTCATGAACCACATTTCAATGAAAGCATATCAAGAAAGATAATTTTTTTCATTCAATTAGTGATGGTAGGAGTGCTTGAGAAAGAAAAACAACCGATTTAGAAAACATATTTGTTGGAATTTTTTATTTATTTATAGAAGATTGCAGAGATAATAAAGAGATACAGTGGCAACAGCGAATGGCGACCGACAAAAGGAGATGGCAGTCGGTGGCCGACAACGACTGAGACTAGTAAAACAGGATTAACCTGCTCTAATACCAACTTAATATTAATCATATATATATATATTCAATAGATACAATTCATAAATTCAACTACTACCATCAATAATAATACTCCTAATAGTCACTTAACTATAATAATTTTAACACTATTAATATTATTAATGTTTAAACAAGATAGTAAAATTTTATTATTGTTTAAAAGAAACTAATTAAATAATTTGTCTTCACCATGAAATCATTAGTTGTTTAAAAATTATTTAATATTAATTTCTAATTAATATTAGAAATATTACCAATTTTTTTCTATAAGTTTGTCTGTTGTTGTTTAATTGAAATTATTAATTTTAGAAATTTAAAGTGTTAAATTCGAATAAAAACTTGTTAAATAAAAAGTGAAACCCATTAAATTTGATAATTTTAAATAGGGTTTCATCAATAATAAAGAAAATGTTAAAAAGAAAATTTCAAGAGAGTATTTCTAATACCCCATTTTTAATTATGGAAAATGTTGAGGTTACTCGGACAAAAATTATCCTTCCCTGTATAAATAATATCATAATAGGAGAAGACAAATTTATCATTCTTACAGGTTTTTTTTTTATTATTTATTGATTAAGCTTAATTATTATTTTATTATATTAATTTTTTTTGCAAAATTATTTTCTCTAATACATAATTTCAATTTATACATAATTTAATAAAGGTATTTAATATATATATATATATATATATATTAATTATGTTAAACTTGTAGAGTTTGATAAAGAAGTATTTAATATATATATATATATATATATATATATATATATAGAAACTTATATATTATTAAAAAATTAATATTTAAATTTCAATAATTTAAAATCATAATTTTTTATGAATATTTTTTCTTTTTTAAGGTTATTTTCTTTTCAAACGAAATATATATTTTATTTATTTGTTTTAATTTGTTTTTTTTACAATATTTTTATTATTAAATGAATTTTAAAATAAATAAATTTTAAAATATCTATGTGATTAATATATATATATATATATATATATATATATATATAACTTATATATTATTAAAATTTAAGATTTTAGTTTCAATAATTTTTAATTTATATGAAAAAAAATTTATTGTTTAATATACTTAATTTTTATTCATTATTTTGTACGAATATTTTTCTTTTTAAAATGTTATTTTGTTTTCAAACGAAATACATTTTGTATTTTATTTCTTTGTTTTTTAGCATTTTTTTATTATGTAATGAATTTTAAAATAAATAAATTTTAAAATCTCTGACTTTATTCTTAAAATAAATAAATAAATAAAACCATCATAAAATATATATCATTCGATTAATATTATAATCAATGCATTAATGTATACTTATGTAAGAGTGAAGCATTATGCCGTTTTTTATCGCACCTATTAAAAGTTTATATTATTGGTAGATCTTCTAAAATATTTTTTTAACCAATATTTTTTGCTAATAACATATTTAATAATAAAAAAAAACAATCGTATAGGCTAGATTATATTTTTTTAAAATTGAAATAAATATATTTTTGTCTCTCAAAACTCTAAAAAAATATTTTTAGTGGAGTGTTTATAAGTACATGTCATCTGCAACTGATTGGACCAAAGTTAAGCTAATAAACTTAAATTAATTTTTTTCAGTGTCTAAATCAAATCAAACCTTCTTGCACAATTATGTCACAATCTTTAATTTTAAAATTCTTAAACACACAATCTTAATACATATATTCTTTATATATGTATATGTATTTTACTCAGTCTTATGTGTTTAAAATTCATACAAATTAGTTTTTTTAGAAGTATGTCTATCTTTCATCGAATCATTAAAAAGAAAAAGGAGAGATAATAAAATGTGAGATGTAGGTGATGTGAATGGAAAAATTGAATGAAAAACAAAAGGATGTTATGAGAAATGAATATGTTATTGAAATGTACATACATATTGTGTGTATTTTCTGTTTACACATACTTTATTATAGACATGTGTGTGTGCAATGTTTATGCAGCAACATAACTAAATAACAGTAGCAGTAATAGTGGGTTTGTTGAAGTAAGCCAAAACACCAACAAAAGGAGCATTCATGTATGTGGTTGGCTCTGTTTGGGAAGGATTATAGCGGGAATCTACAAAGGAATCATCTTGTCCTGGTCCTCCAACAAGAGCCCCTGTCAGCACGTTAATATTAGGCCTGTTTTCTTTGAAGTATTTATCTCCATTACGACACCCCACTTTCTGTGGGATGGAATCCAAAGATGGTATCACTGAACCACGATGATGCACTCTTTCTGGAAACTTGCCTCCATACCCCACCATGTATGACATTCCTAGTGGGTTATTTCCCAATATGTAATCCACCTACATTCATAGTATACATGAATTCATTACTAGTTCTTCAAACAAAGATTATCAAGCTTAATTATCCTTTTGCATGCATGCAATGTAATTGCATATATACCTGACTTTTTGCTATTTTTATAAGCCAATTCGGGTCGACAACTTCTTTCTCACATTGTATTGTTTTCTTCGCAGCATGCATGTTGCGTGCATAAACAATTAAGAGAAATGACAAAGCTGTTGGGTTTTGTATATTAGCTATTCCAGGTTTGAAGAGAAGACCACCTAATCACCAATCAATTTTTCATTGGATTCAATTAATTAGTCACAAAGTATATGTATGTTTGTGTGTTTTTTGGTACCTTTAGTGTAGGAGACTGATTTGGTTGGCGAATTTGGCGACAGAGAACAGATAAATCTATCTGCGTTAGGAATGAAAAGACTTGCGCTACTTGAATCACCCATCGCCCACTGCAAGATTGAAAGGATACAAAGTTAGCAAAATCAAGGTGCATCCTTTAAAAAACTTGAACCGAAAGTTAGATCAATTTACTAAAACGAAAGGTTAAGAAATAAGAGAAAATGAAAGATGACTAAACTAACCTGAGAAACAAGCACATTTATGCCAGCATTCTTGCTATCCCATCCAAATTGATAAATATTATAGTCTAATGAATGAATATTTGCTTTTACAAAATCCCAATAACTGGTTTTACTTGTGGCTTTATACAACCATGCTGCACCCCAGACCAACTCATCCTGAATGGTGTAATAATAAGAAAAATTTGTACTTCATTTTTCATACAAAAAATATGATAATATTATGAGAGTGAAACTTATACCATGTAACCACTAATATCACAGTAGAATGGACATGCTCCCGCACCTACGCTGAGATTATAAGATCCCCGATACTTATTTGCAAAGTCAAACACCTAAGTAATCAAGACAAGACAAGTCATTAAAAGACATTAATATTAATTACAGTAGATGAGTACGCATATATAGTTACTGTGAAATTGAAATACTACCCGAATAGCCCTATTGAGAAGAAAGTTGGAATAGGAAGCATCGGTTGACCTAAATGCAATGGAAGATGCTGCAAGTGCTGCTGCAATCTCAGCAGAAACTTCTGAACCTGGTTTGTTTTGAGTTACATAGTACGTGGTTCGAGGAGTGTCCATGTCTTCTGGTCTCTCCCAACAATCGTGATCCTGAACGGGATCGCCCACTACTGCGACAACCTTATCAGGAAATTTGGTGGCTTTAATGAAATAATCAGCTCCCCACCTAATTGCATCCAATGCATTTTTAAGCTCTGAACCCATCGAATCTCCGAACTCAACCACACTCCACGCTAGCATCGTCGTGGTGAATGCCATAGGAAAATTGAATTTCACATTGTCACCAGCATCATAATATCCACCTACCAAATCCATCTGATGCGACGCAGAATACAACATACACACTTTTCAATTAGTAAAAAGCAAATTTAATTATAGTAATAATCTTGTAGTTAAGACTTTTACTCAGTTAGTTAATTTATGACAATTAAGGAAATTGATGCGGAATACAATAGTATGTACATTTTTCAAATAATTAAAGCACTTTTAATTGTAGTTATTTTTCTATAATTAATACTTTTACTCGGTTAATTAATCTATAACAATTAAGGAAAGTAATTATTTAGGTTAACGAGTAGATTTTAATTTATCTATATTTTTATAAATTATCTCTAACAATGATCCAAACATACTGTCAAACTTTTTTTAAGAAAATCAATAGGCTTTAACTATTTTAGTGTATATTTCATTATTAATATGTTTATTAATTAATTTTTTGTTAGCAATGAAATTGAAAAGATAAACCAAGGTTTCCAAAACACCCTAAATTCTAAAGGATAAAGTTAATTCCATGTTTCGAAAAGTAACTCAACAATAATAATTGGGTTAGGTATTAAAATAAGACGGCTTTTAATTTTAATTCTTTAAATTTTTTCTTTAACATTGATCATTTTTCTGTAACACCAATAATTTTTTGTTTTTATTTTTGTCCATGTAGGAAAAAAATCATTTACCAAAAATTTAAACTCTTGATTTTGTTCTTTAATATTAATTTAAGAGAGACAAATAACTATTTATTTTAAAAATTAAAAGAGATTTTCCAATAATAACATGATATCACAAACCTAAAAACTTTCTTAAAATTTACATTAATTTAACAAATAATCAATAATGAAAAAATAAAATAAAAGATGGTTAAAAAATATAGGTGCGAGTTTAAGTCATAAGTAAAGTGAATAACGTATAAGAAATAAAAATTTATAATTAATTTTTAAGATCTTTTATTAAAATTGGTGTTAATATGTGTGATTGATGTTCTCTTTCTTTAATAAATCTCCTGACAAATGAAAGAGTATCTGGGTTTTAGTTTAAAATAGGTGTAGTTATTTAAGTGAATTCAACTGATATCTTTTCCATGGTATAAAACTCAATTTTTAGAAAATTATCATGATTTGGACAACTTTCAAATCAAATTTTTTTATATTTATAAATACTGAAAATATGTTTAAATATTATATATATATATATAGAGAGAGAGAGAGAGAGAGAGATTTTTTCTTTTTTTGAGAGAGAGATTAATTACATGAATATCGGAACCATCATGAAGTGCTGAGTCTTTCCTCCATTTCATGCGTTGAGAAGGTGGCAACTTGCCAGACCTCTGACCTTCGAAGAAGAGAATGCTCTTTCCTAATGCTTCTGCGTAGTTCATTGAAGTTGCTTTCGTCACTGTCACCATCACCATCACCACCACCATCATTATCATTCTTACTATGCATGATACCTTTGACATGGCTACTCTCTTTCCTCTCTCGTCTTTTGCTCTGTGCATCTCTGCACTCTCCATTCACCTCTGCATCTCTATAAATAACCAGACACTCCCTCTTCTCACATCTCATATTTGCTCATTGCATTCCCACGTGTTTACCACTATCACACTAAACAGATACGAATAAGATAAATAATAAATATACTATGTGAAACTAAAAAAGTATTAAAAGAATATGTGTAGTATTAAAAAGTTTGTAGTATCGTTCTTCTCACAATTAATAAATTACAATGTATTGCCTTTGTTTGCATGCTGATACTGTATGCCAGGTTAAAGGATTTTTAAGTAGAAAATTTTATTATAGAAAGTATTATGTTGCTTTGGGAAGTAGAGGGTGATATACTTGGCTAGATTATTATGTTGAGAAATTGTTGGTTTGGATAATGGGGTGGAGTAAAATTAGATTAAGCATAAGGATATATAGTATTTTACTTTTCCTAAATTAGCGATGACGATTATTATAATCAATACAAGTTGATGTATGATTTTTCGATTTCAAGAATGGTGCTTGTATAAGGTTTATAAGTTTTACATTATTTAAAAATAAAATCATAAGATAGTTGAATTAAATTTCAAAACAGATAATGATTAATTATAGCAATATAGACTTGAAATTTGAACATTAACATTATTTTTACCAGCACAACCTTTTAGCCACAACTATAGACTTGTTTATGTACCTTCATAAATCACATTAGTTGAGTGGACGATATTAGTTATAATTAGAGTCGAGATCAAGATAATGTTTCTGAGTCATCACATTAGTTAATTATTAACGAAGATAATTGATTTTGTTATTCTATAAGTGACAAAAGGTAAATAAATCATATTCTTATCGCATTTTATCGTTATATGTCTCACTTATTTTGCACAAAAATATTTAGAAAGAGGCCATTTATTTCTTTTCTCGTTAATCGATCTTTACCGAACAACTCCGTTTATTTGTATTTTTGTCATTTACCCAATTTCTCACACATTTTACTCCTTTGGAATCATAATCATATTATCAATGTATATATGTACTATTTTCTTTGTATAGCTAAAAGAACTATTTTAAGTTTTTCCCGATATATATATATATATATATATATATATATATATATATATATATATATATATATATATATATACGAAATCTCCTAGTTATAAAAAAGGATAAAGTACTACATGTACTTTTTTTATCTTTTCAAAATACTAATGTGTTATTTTTATAAACAAGTAGAAGGAATATTAAGGGAATAAATGTGTAAGAGGATATATACTTTTTTAGAAACATTGTTAGTATGAGAAAAATCATGATATCTAAAGTGAAAAATAAAATTTATGTTATCGAAGTTTTTTTTTAATTTGTTTGGCTTAAATAAATTAGCATTTAAGAGGAGTGTTTATACAAACAATATTATCATGCATGGGAAAACTTCTTTTATAAGTTAAAATAGTCAACATGTAGAAGTTATTTAAAAAAAATATATTTAAACTTTTATAAAATTTGATTTTATGAATAAATTAATTTTAACTTATGAAAAAATTAATTTAATTTATTACTTTCTTCTTGTCAAAAAAATTAAAAATTTATTCAATAAAAAATGAGTTGACCTTTTTTTTCATTAGTAAAATAAGTATTTTACTTTGAAATATTAATGTAAGGAAAATTGGTTGTCAGAAAAGACTGTCTTTCGCATATGTAATTTATTTAATGAGTTGAATTAATGATTTTAAAGTTTTTAATAAATTATAAACAAAAAAAGTTTAATAACTATTGTGATTATGTATTAATAATAGACCACGTATAGACACTATATTTCAATTGACATTCTATATAGAAACAGGGCGTGGCGTAACCAAAAAAATTCAAAAGAAAAGTGAAAACGAATGAGGAAATTAAGACAAATAAAGAAAAAAGAAGAAGAGAGAGAGAGTAGAAAAGAGTTTGGATAAAGAAAATGGAAGTCTTAAGGTTTGAGTTTAACATGGATGTGCATTGAAGTAGGCCAAAACACCCACTAGAGGTGCATTGATGTATGTTGTAGGTTCAGACTGTACAAAATCTGATCGAGAATCTGCGTATGAATCATTAGAATCAGGTCCCCCCACAACAGCTCCTAAGAGTAAGTTGGAGTTTGGATTTTGAGTTTCATAATAAAATGATCCTTCTTTGCAACCAATGTGAGGAGGGTACTGATCCATTGATGGCAATGACGACGCACGATGATGTATTCTTTCAGGATATTTTGATCCATATCCTACCATGTATGACATATTCAGTGGATTGCTTCCTAGTATGTAATCCACCTGCACATGACTTAAATCTATGAAAACAAATTAACAATAGATGTTCAATATCCACATATATGTTATTATCTGTTATATCTTTCATGCATAGAATTCTCTGTTACATTACATAAATTATATTCACAAAACCATGTACCTGGCCTCTTGCTATTTGTTTTAGTCGGGTTGAAGAAGCAAAAACTTCACCGCCACAATCAATCTCTTTATTTGTCTTTCTCAAATAGTCAGCATGAACCAGAAACAGGAATGAGATTGCTGTTGTATGCTGCAAATTACTCCCTCCAGGCTTGAATAGAAGCCCACCTAATTTCTCAAAAGTGTAACTGAGTTAGATCATCGACAGGAAACCAGAGTTTGGAAGATTCTGAATCCAATAGTGCAAACTTGTCTTCATATAATATGATTGTGTACTTTTGCATCATGGGCAGTTAATATACCTGGAGAGTATGAGACTGATACTGAAGGTGATTCAGGTAACACAGAACAAACAAACTTGTCCGCATTGAAGATGAAAGGCATAGAATTTGAGGTACTATTGATTAGAAGCTGCCGGTAATCATGGTTAGAAAAGCAAAAAAATCATCAGCAAGAACATAAACATTACCATGGATGGAGTAAAATATGATACAAATGAAAAAAAAGTAGCTGCAGAAAGAAATAGCAGTTAATGTTTAAAAGCAGAAAACTAGGGTTATATACCTTAGAAAGGAGCACGTTGATGCCAGCATCCTTTGAGTCCCATCCAAATTCAGCGAAGTTATTCACATTGTGAATGTTTTGGTCAATATAATTCAAGTAATAAGGGAGCCTAGTAGCCTTCAATAACCATGCTGCTCCCCACACCAATTCGTCCTATATATTAATATCATTCACAAATTATTCAAGTAATTTTTTTCTAATACCCAATGGAATGTTTGTAAATATAAAATTCCACCATATTTGTAAAACTAGAATCCAATTCAATCTTGGCCTACCTGGTAGCCACCAAAATCACAATAGAATGGGCATACCCACATTCCCAGGCTATCATTGTATGATCCTCTGTATTTATCAGCAAACTCGAAAACCTAAAATATTGAACCAGATTATACATATTTGTGACAAGAAAATGAAGATTAACTAAACCAGATAGATGCATAGAAATATATATATATATATATATATATATATATACCATTATGGCCCTTTGGAGAAGTCTTGCAGAATAACCAATATGATATTTCCTGAAGACAATTGAAGAGGCTGCAAGTGCTGCTGCAATCTCTGCAGAGATTTCAGAGCCAGGGTACTCCTTGCTAACAGCATAGGCTGTTCTGGGGGTGTCCATGTCTTCAGGTCTCTCCCAGCAATTATGATCAGCATAAGGGTCACCAACTTGTGCAAACACTATTCCGGGGATGCTTGTGGCTTTCAGAAAATAGTCACTGCCCCAACGAATAGCGTCTAGCGCATATTTAAGATCTGGTCCCATGAATTTTCCGAACTCTATTACACTCCACGCCAGCGTGGTTGTTGAAAATGCCATTGGAAAGTTGAATTTCACGTTGTCACCAGCATCGTAGTAACCCCCAACCAAGTCAACCTATTTCGTCTTCATCGTGTCAATTAATTTATTCACATAAATTTCTGTATAACGGAGTTTCATGTACTTCATATTTAAATGAATCCCAACCCTTGTCTTATGAGTAAGCAAAGAGCCATTAATTCAAACTGCGTACATATAGTTATATAATTTGATTTTGATTACTACTATATAATTGACCAAAGATTCATCTTATTATTATATATTAATTTTCATTTCCTAGGTTAATCTTTTTACAAGTACCTCTAATCTAAAGGCCCTTCCAATACTTAAGAAAAAAAGTTGTAGTTATTTACTACTATTTTTTTATTTTTTTGCAGATACTGTCTCATTCGTACTGCTTAAACTTTTTATTTATATTATAGTTATACTCTTCATAAATCATTCTTTTTTCCCTGTGTCTTCAAACTATACTGCTTTGTCAAAATATTAATTTTATTTTTTATTGAGATATAATGACCAAAATTGAACAAGGGATAAAAGATAGGGAAGAGAAAAAATACTAGAGAAAAATCGATTAGTCTTAAAAATTACCTTGTCACTAATAATTAAGTTTAAATATACTCAACTTGATGTTTATCCAAATTTAATAATATTTTTATAATATAATTATAAATATAAAATATATCAAAAATATAAGATAGATAATAAATTATTATAAATATAAAATAAATATATAAGATCATTTTAAAAAAATAATAGTTAAAATAAAACAAAAATATTATAAAATTATTGTGAGATAAAAAACCTGAATAATATTTTATTTTTTATAAAAAATATATTAAAAAAAATTTTCATCTTTATTTTCTTTTTTATAAAATTTGATAAAAATCTAATTGATTTTTCTTATTTTGTAATTTTTTTAATTAAATTAAAATGAGTAACATACCAGTTTTAAAATCGATTAAATCTCTTATCCGATATTTAAAACAGTGGTTAAAATATTATTATACGAAAACACTACTCAAAATAAGATAAAATTGAAACATGATAAAGTAAAAAAAAAAAAAACTAAATTTTACCATAATATTAGGACGAAATTTTACGTAAATTTTACGTAATGAAAAAGAGCATTATAATAGAAAGGGATTGAATAAATTACTTGGGAAAGGAGAGGGAACGAAGCGGTGGAAGGATATGGAGGGAGTAGATAGAGATCTTGAAGAGCAGAATCCTTTCTCCAAGTCAACCTCTGTGATGGTGGCAACTTCCCTGATCTCTGCCCTTCAAAGAACAGAATGCTCTTTGACAACGCTTCCCCGTAATCATGCTGCAAACCCCTTACAATTACACAACTCATCCATAATAACATGGAACCGACCACAACCATTGTCACGGACACTAACCTTAACCTTTGCGAGAAACCCATATTCTCTATGTCTTATGATGATTGCCTGGAGAAGAGGCAAGGGTTAACAAATTCATTAAATACAAGGGTTAACAAATTCATTAAATACAATGAGCGTTAAACAAGCTTATATTCATGAAAAGAAAGGTTATGAACGTGACGCGTACGGAATATGTTTATCTTCAAAAGGTAACCGAGTAGGCCTTTGCATGCGCAAGAAAGTGAAACTAACAAAGAACATGCAAACAAAAAGAATAAAAGAAATAATTAATTTTGACACAGAAATGGTGGAATAAGGCATGTACCTGCGGAGCTTGCGTACCAACTTGAATCAACTTCATCTTCACCATTAATGTTGGGATAAAAATAATGTATAATAAAAAATCTGAAATAATATTTAATAATTTCTTCTAATGTTATAAATATATAGAAACAGTTAAAACGTCCGTTTCCAATTTTTTTTTATATTTTTTTCTTTATATTCTTTACATATATCTCACATTCTTTTTCTATTTATTATTATACTTTCTTTTCCATCGTTATAGTTTTTTATTCATCTTTCTGAATAATTAATTTTTTAAAAATATTTCTTTTTAAAAAAATATTTTTCTATTTTTTAAATATATTTCTATTTTTATTAATTATACATCATATTTTTTCTATTCTATGTTTTAATATTTTCTAAATATATAAATTATAATAAAAAATTTAAGTATAATATTTTTATTTTTTTTCTTTTCTATGAGACCAATAAATAGTTATAAAAGTATCTTTATTATATATATATATATATATATATATATATATATATATATATATATATATATATATATATATATATATATATATACTAGCGAAAATATAGGCGATAAAAGAGCCTGTTGTCCAATTTTTTATATAATTAATTTTTTAAAAGATATTATTTTAAATTTTAAATTTTTCTCTTTCTATTCTTTAAATATATCTACTTTTTTTTCTTTTTATATAATTTTATTATTTTTTTAAATATATAAATCATAATAACTATTTTTTTCTTTAAATTAAAACATTTTTATTTTTTTCTCTCCAATAGAAAAAAGTCATTAAACTTTTAAATTTTATTTTATTTTCACTTTCTATTCTTTAAATATATCTACTTTTTTTTCATTTTATTATTTTTAAAATATATAAATTATAAAAACTATTTTGTTCTTTAAATTAAAACATTTTTATTTTTTCTCTCCAATAAAAAAAAAGTCATTAATAAAGCATTTTCTCATTAATACCCACTCTCTTCACTTAGTACTACAGTCTTACTTTCTGTTCACTTCATTTTAAAAAAAAAAAAACTCTTGCCTAACTGTCTATATAATGGTCCCCACAATATATTAGACATGTGATAAGTGGTGCATAAAAATTAATTAATCAAGTACTTTTCTTTATGTGTGTGTTTACTTTCAAACATAGCATCAATTTATGAGAAGTCACAAGCCATAAACCAGTGAACATTAATAAATTTGTGCAAGTCACGTACCATTTCTACTATGTAGCACTTCAAACTTAGAAGGGTTGATATGAGTTTTAAAATTATCCATGATCTCCATTTATTTTTAGTAGTCAATTGTTTTACAGAAAAATTGCTTCAATCAGTATAAATATATAGTTAAATTTGTTTTAATTTTTTTTCAAAACTGTTGACCTTAATTAATTCTCATAAATTGTAAAGTTTTAAATAATAATAACAACAATAATATTAAACAATTTGCATATAAAGCTTAATAGGTTTAAGGTATCTAAAATGCATAAAAAATATATCTAAACTAAAAATTTATGTCCTAAATTAAATAAGACTTTGACTCTTGTAAACTATAACATACATAGATTTAAAACCTACATAGATTTAAATTAGACTAATTTATAAATTTAGTGAATTAGTCCACTCACTCATGGGCTATTTCATTTTATAAAATAATAATTATTTTTAAATAAAAATAAAAAAATAATTATTTTATTAAATATATATATATATAAATTAATCTGAAAAAATATTCATTTAGTTTAAGAATAAATATTAAAATAACTCTAACAATTATTTATTTCAATATTTGATTGTTAAAGTTAATTATTATTTTTAATTAATAAATTATTAAAAAATAAATAATAATAATAATAATAAAAAAATAAATTTTTAACTCTTATTTTAATATTAAGTGAATATATTTTTTTATAATTTATATATTAAATAATTATATTTTAAATAAAAATTCATTTCATTAATATAATTTAAATTTAAAATTTTTATTTTTTTATTTTTTTATTTTTATTTAAATATTTTTAATTGATTATATATATATATATATATTTTTTTTTTTTTCAATCAGACTCATTAATTTCCTAACCTAACATAAAATTAAATTAAAGTAAAAGTTTTATGATCTATTTTAAAATATAAATTGGATTACACCATAAAACAATATAAATTGGATTAGACCATCAAATTATTTTATTAGTATGATAGTTGTACGGTTTGTTTTTAAAGTTCTACATTAGATTTAAGCTTTTTTATTTAAATAAATTAAAAAAAAGTTTTAATCAAACCATAAACTACATTTTTAATGAAACCATTTATACGCGTTATTTTTTATTCTTAAAAAATATAAAATATGAATTTATTATATTATATTATTTATAATTGATTTTATTTTAATAAAAAATTTCTTCTTAAATTTTTTTTTTTAATCTCTCTTCTTATTTAACTTGTTTAGTAAAATAAACAACAACCCCCGTTAAAAATATTTTTATCAACTATGTCGGATACGGGCTGGATTGCAATTCACAACCCTCAGGCCTCTCTAATGGACAGGTAGTCTTCTTTCTGTCACTGGAAACAATCAATGCAGAAAATATATTAATTAGAAAAGATTACTTTTATCAATTTTAATAAACCGTTACACTTTATATAATTATGAAAAGAAAAATTATCTGCTACAATTATTATATATCATAAATGATATATTTTTATCTATAATTGTAACCGTCACTATATCTTGAATTTAGATTAAAAATTAAAATCAATTTAAGAATTAATATTTGAAAAGACTAAAAATCACGTAGTCAATTCATCAGAAATTACATGACTTTACAGAAGTTTTTCAGGAATAAACCACTTTATTTTAAATTATGAGATGAGCAAAAACTCTCTGGATTATTTATTTCACACGACCTTTCTTTTAGTGAGAATTTGGATTCTAAAAAGTCAAATTTTAAGTTATATTTTCCTGAATCTTTATGGAAGAACCGGTTAAAATTGGATTCTTTGGAATTAATCTGAAGATAATCTATTTTAAAATATAAATAAATGTAAAACATGTTTTATAAAAATTATATTTATTTTTTAATGTAATATTTGTATTTATTAAAAACTGACCATTTATGTAAAAAAAATTATAAGATAAAAAAGCTATAATATGTATTTATTGAGTCGTAAATATAATGAGTTAAATAACTTTAAAATTATGATATATGACTAAAATAGAATATTTATCTATATTTTTTTTGCACTTAACATTATTTTAATATAAAATTTTATATATAGCATACTGTAAGTAATACGAATAGCACATTTTTTGAAAAGTCAAAATTTAAATTCACATATCTTTTAACTGTTTGTGATAGCTTCGAGGACCAAGCCCCATCTCCGCTTATCAAAAAGCCACCTCTTTTCGTCCTCGAGCCTTCATTCGACTATCCAAAAAAAATGGTTGTAGCAAAAAAAAAATGTACTAACGTTATATATTAATATATTAAATATATATATATTAAAAAAATTATTTATATAATTATATAAAATCAATATAAATATTTTTTTACATATCACAAAAATATATTTATATAATTATATTATTAATATATTTTTTATAAATATAATAAATACATATATTTATATATTTAATAAATATATATTTATATCTTTCTATATACATAATAACATAAATAAATTATATATATATATATATATATTAATTAAGTATAAATAATATTTCTTTTATAAAAATATATAAATATTTTTATTATATTTTAATATGTTTGGTATAAATATTTTGTTAAAATTCTGTATAAATAAAAATTTTAATTAGATAATTTGAGTAAGATATATTATTTGAATTAAAGTGAATTGATATTTTAGATATTAAATCAATGAAATATGAATAAACAACCAAACATGAATAAATAAGTTAGAAAATCACAAAGGAGTAGAATGATTATTTATTTAATGATTATAATGTCATATTACAAAACTACAATAGATTTATCTATGAGGAGTTGATCCCTAAGGCCAGGGTTATGTGTGGACAATGATTTCTTGTGTGACAATACACTACAAGAAAAATGACATTTAGCCACCGAAATTAGCGACCGAATTTTTTCGATCGCAAATAGCGACCGATTTAGCGATCGATTTAATTTTGGTCGCAAATAGCAACCGATTTAGCGACCACTTTAATTCGGTCGCAATTAGCGACCGATTCAGTGACCACTTTAATTCGGTCGCAATTAGCGACCGATTTAGCGACCAAAATATGAATTGGTTTTCATTTTGTTATTTAGCGATCGAAATAGCGACCAATAATTTGCGTCGCAAAATTTCGATCGCTAAATCAGTGGCTATTCCACTCTAAAATAAAAAAATCATTTAGCGACTGATTTAGCGACCGAATTACAAATTGAAATAGTGACCGAATTATAATCGGTCGCTAATGAGAAAATAGCGACCGAATTGAAATCGGTCGCTAATGAATATTATTTTTTTATTATATTTAAATTTTTTTTTATAAATATACTTTAATTTTTTAGTATATTTTTTACAATTTATTTTTTAAAAGTAATTTAGTTTTTAAAAATAATTTAATTTTTAAAATATACTTTAAAAATAAACTTTGGTCTCAATATTAACAAAATGAATTGTAATAAATCAAATTTATTAAAAATTTAAATTGTAATAAATTAAGACTAGAGTGATGTTAACTATTCAATACATTGTTTAAGAAAAGTTTAATAACAAATATTCTTGAATTTATTTTTCAATTGACAATTTCAATTGAAATTAATTAATATTTTAAAAATTTATATTAAAAAATTGAAGAAAATAGAGATTTAATTATACTTTTAATAAATTTAACATAATAATAGTTTTGATTTTTATTTTTAAATATTTATTTTAATTTTTTAAAACAGAGAAACTATAATTTTAGTTTCTAAATACTAAATTTAAAGAGTTAAATTTATTATTATTTAATATTTTAATTTTAGTATTAAAAATTTAAATTATATTTTAATACCTTGAGAATGAAAAATATAATTAAACTAAAACTGAAAATATTATAATACATTTTTGAACTCTTTTTGATTAATTTTTTGTTCCTAATTTTTTATAAAGTCAATTTTAATATTTAAAAGTATTTAACATTTTGCTTTCTGAAATGTTTTCTCGTATTACCAAATTCCAACTGAGAGAAACCAAGTGCCCAAATTCCAGGCACCAAACAATACAAAAAGAATGTAAAGAAATGAAAAAGAAGAAACTAGAATGCTCAAACCAGCTTTATGCAATTCTGCTGTAAGTGTTTCTTCTTCAAAAGAAATCAAGTTGCCTCAAGAAAGATTTTCAAAGAACTTCTCAAAAACTGATGCGAATCTTTCTTGAAAAGAGTGCTTGAAGTTTGCTTGATTGATTGCTCAAGGATGTGTAAAAGATGATATTCAATGTATGTTAAAAAAGTTCAAACCAAACTGTTTTAATAGAAGATTTTCAAAACTACTGGTTTAATTAATCTGTTAAAAGATTCTTTTAATCTGTTAAAAGTGCAGTTTTAATCTGTTAAAACTTCTTTTAATCCATTAATACGTTCTTGATTCTTTAACAGATTTGTTTTAACTGATACGACAACGTTTATATCAATTAAAACACTTTACAAAAAATCCTCTAAGTTGATTTAATCGATTGTTTCACGATTCAATCGATTGAAATATCTGCAAAACTTTCTTGTAAAACTTTTCAAGTTATTTTAACTGATAAAAATAATTTTTAATCGATTAAAACTCTGTGTAGAAATTTTAAGTTGTTTTAATCGATTGAAACAAGATTTAATCGATTAAAATCGCTTCGATCGGTCATAATTGCATTATGATCGATCATCCTGAACCCTTAAGTGATTTTAATCGATTAAAATTAAGTTGTATCGATTAAAATATTGTCATTTCGCTTGAGCGACGCTGGTCTCGCTCGAGCGAAACGCCTATCGCACAAAATTGGCATTCTCGGGTTGTATTTCGCTTGAGCGACACTACTCTCGCTCGAGCGAAATACGATTCTGATCGATCAAAACTTGAAGTGATCGATCATAATTTAGAGGATATAATAGCGGTTAGGAATTAACCGCTATCTAAAATGTATTTAAGATAGCGGTTATGGGTTAACCGCTATCTAAATCATATTTTAGATAGCGGTTAAGCGTTAACCGCTATTAGAAGTCTTATTCGCTCAAGCGAAAATAAAATCGCTCGAGCGAAACGCCCTGCACAAAATTGGCATTCTCGGGTTGTATTTCGCTTGAGCGACTCTAGTCTCGCTCGAGCGAAATCCGATTCTGATCGATTATTTTTTCTAAATGATCGATCATATTTGATAATTTTTTCAAATAATTAATTATAATCGATTAGTTTTCTAAATTATTGATTAGAATTGATTAGTTTTTCAAATAATAGATTAGAATGTATTAATTTATGAAATTTAAAATTAAAAATATAGATTATTTAAGAATATTAACTATTGTAAAGATAAAGTAGAACATGGGATGAGATGAGGATGATAATATAATGATAGAAGTTACAAAAATGTAGAATTGAGAAGTTTGAAACAAAAAAAATGAAGATAATACTAGTTTTGATATTGATTTTTATTTTAATTATTTAAAACAGAGAAACTATAATTTTAGTTTCTAAATACTCAATTTAAAGAATTACAATATAATTACAATAGAATTACAATAGAATTACAATATAATTACAATATATTTTATTAAATTAAAATAATTACAATATAATTTTCTACTTTGAGAATGAACAATATAATTAAGAAGATCAAGTCTAATGTTATTGATGCTAATTTTAACAATAATACAATAATATTATTTTCGAAAACGCCCATATGAATGTGAATATTTTGATTATTATTATATAAAATAATTAAAAGAATAAGGTAAATATTATATAAAATAATTAAAAGAATAAGGTAAATAGAAAAGTAAAATGCATGGTTATACCACTTTCCTTTTAATCTATAATTAGTTAGGTATGAATCAAATGTAAAGTCTAATGTTATTGATGCTAATTTTAAGAAGATCACAAAATGTATTTTGAGAGGATATAATAGCGGTTAGGGGTTAACCGCTATCTAAAATGTATTTTAGATAGCGGTTATGGGTTAACCGCTATCTTAATCATATTTTAGATAGCGGTTAAGCTTTAACCACTATTAGAAGTCTTATTCGCTCAAGCGAAAATAAAATCGCTCGAGCGAAACGCCGTTGCACAAAATTGGCATTCTCTGGTTGTATTTCGCTTGAGCGACTATAGTCTCGCTCGAGCGATTTTTTCTCTGATCGATCAGATTTTTGAAATGATCGATCATATTTGATAATTTTTTCAAATAATTAATTATAATCGATTAGTTTTATAAATTATTGATTAGAATTGATTAGTTTTTCAAAGAATAGATTAGAATTGATTAATTTCTAAATATATACTAAAAAATTATAAATAAAAATATAAATTAGTTAAGAATATTGGCTATTGTAAAGATAAAGTAGAACATGGGAGGAGATGAGGATGATAATATAATGATAGAACTTACAAAAATGTAGAATTGAGATGTTTGAAACAAATAAAATTAAGAAAATAGAGATTTAATTACACTTTTAATAAATTTAAGATAATACTAGTTTTGATTTTTATTTTTAAATAGTTATTTTAATTTTTTAAAAACAGAGAAACTATAATTTTAGTTTCTAAATACTAAATTTAAAGAATTAAATTTATTATTAATATTTTTTAATATTGTTTTAAATGTGGATATCTTTAATATTTTGGACATATAAATATAATTTATACATGTTTTTAAACCTTTTTCTAATATTTGTTTTTAAAAATATAATATCATTTTTAATATTTTATAGATTTTATAAAAGTAATTGGATTAAATTTATTATTCTCTCATATATTATTATACATTTAGCGTAATTTTAGTTTAATTTAAAATTAGAATACAAATATACTATACTAATATACCATTATATTATTTTCATTGTATATAAATTACAAAATTAATAATTTGTATACTATACTATACTAACATATTATTTGTATACTATACTAATAGTATAATATACTATATTATAATATTATTTGTATACAAAACTAATATCTTTATATATAAATATATAAATATGGAAAGATATAAATATATGTAAAAATATAAACATATAAATATATATAAATATGTAAAGATATAAACATATATCTTTAATATTTTGTACATGTAAATATAATTTTTATATATTTTTAAATCTTTTTCTAATATTTATTTTTAAAAATATAATATTATTTTTAAAATTTAATATTTTTTTTTCAAATATATAAATATATATAAAGATATAAATGTATAAGGATATAAATAAATATATCAATATATCAATATATAAATATATCAAAATATTAATATATAAATATATTAATATATAAATATATTAATATATAAATATATTAATATATAAATATATTAATATATAAATATATATATATATAAATATATAAATATATATATATATATATATATATATATATATATACACAAATATATCAATATATCAATATTATCCCCTCATATATTAATATACATTATTAGCATAATTTTAATTTAATTAAAAATTAGAATACAAATATACTATCCTATACTAATATACCATTATATTATTTTCATTGTATATAAATTACAAAATTAATAATTTGTATACTATACTATACTAATATATTATTTGTATACTATACTAATAGTATAATATACTATATTATAATATTATTTATATAGAAAACTAATATCTTTATATATAAATATGAAAAGATATAAATATATGTAAAAATATGAAGATATAAATATATAAAAATATAAATATATGTAAAAATATAAAGATATAAAGATATAAATATATCAATATATAAATATATCAATATTTAAATATATATTAAAATATATAAATATATTTTTATTTATAGATTTTATATTTATATATTTATACTGATATACATTTATTTGTATATAAATATAATTTATTTGTAAGTTATTATTAAAAGATCCTAAGTAGCTCAGTGGTTGGAGTTTCAGCCTCCAACTCTAAGGTATCGGGTTCGAATCCTGACAATGACAATAAATCACCTAATAAGTTAAACTTCTAAAAAATATAATATAATTAAGAGATAGGAGAAATAAATATAAATAAAAACTTAAATAAGCAAAAATATAATATAATTAAGAGGTAGGGAAAATAAATAATAAATATAATAAAAATAATTAAATTTGTTATTGATTTAGCGACCGATTTAAATCGATCGCTATTTTTTTAAATTTTTCATTGATTTAGTGACCGATTTAAATCGGTCGCTATTTTTTTACCTTTGTCATTGATTTAGCGATCGATTTAAATCGGTCGCTATTTAAGGTCGCTATTTAGCGATCGATTTAGCGACCGATTTTAATTATTATTTAAATAATTATATTAATATATTAGCGACCGAATATATTGGTCGCTATTTTTTAAAACTTTACCACGAATTTAGCGACCGATTTAGCGACCACTTAATTCGGTCGCTATTTTGGTCTCCAATGAATAAGTGACCAAATTATTTAGCGACCACCAGATCGGTCGCTATTTAGCGACCGAAATGTAAATCGGTCGCTAACAACTTAGCGACTTGCCCTTTTGCGACCAACCATTTCGGTCGCTAATTTCGGTCGCTAACAGAATAGCGACCGAATTTTGGCCATTAGCGACCGATTTTTTCGGTCGCTAAAAGCGATTTTTCTTGTAGTGATAGGAGCATTTCTTTAGGTGACCTTCTTCGCAGATATCCATTTCAGTCCTAGTTCGTGTTGACATAAGAGTTAGATAGTCATGTGAGTGGTGGGAGAGTTTAGGTAGGCATGTGAGTAACAAAAGAGTTAGGTGGTCATGTGAATGATAAGTAAATTTAGATATACAAATATATATATATATATATATATATATATATATATATTAAATATCTTATTATATATATATATATATATATATTATAAATCCATATTTATTTAATTTATTTAAATATTAAATCTATAATATTGTAATTTATTTGTATTTTTCTAATTTTTTACATCAAAATTATTATTAAATAAATTTTATTCATACAATATCTTATATAAATTTATTTTTGATTTATTATTCCTATAAATTATTATTTTTATCAATTTTTTTCTTCAACTAATTTATATTAAATAAAATTTAAATATTATATATTGTTAGATATTGTTTATATATTATTTGATATTGTTAAGATATTGTTAGATATTGGTAACCACAATATCAAACAATATCTTCTGTTTATTCTGTTACTTTCAGTTACTCTTTTAGTTGTATTTCTCTACTATAAATAGACCACCCTATGTGTGATTTATACACAAGGGAAATTAATTCCAAACTATATTTTCTTTATATTCAACATGGTATCTAGAGCTTAAGGTTGTCTTGAATTTTTTTCCGCCTTTTGTCCATCTGTTGGAGCCGCCCCACCGCTGCTAGAGCCGCCCCACTGCTTCGGTAAGCCGATCCTCCACATCAGAAAAGAATTATCTTTGTCATTGAATTTTATTTGGTAGTGTGAAAGTGCATGTTTAGGAAAGTTCTGGCAAGGAAAGACTTGGTATTTAAGTGTGTCCATTAGTGACCCACCTCTCTTTCCTGGGAACTTACCTAGTGTACTAGTTCACGTTCATCGTCACCGCTGCCACTCGGAGCGAGTCACTGGGTCCGCCGTCGTCGGAGAATTCGCCGGAGTTTCATTTTTTTTACCGGTGACATATGATTTTGCTTGTCTCGGTCGGGGTTTGTTCTCCCGCTCTTCATGACTTCTTCCACTATTTCCAATTTTGTTAACGATTCTTTTGTGTTGACATCCCATCGTGATGACCGGGCTCGCCCTCGCAAACAGGAAAAATGGCGTCCTAAGTGTGAACATTGTGGCAAGCTAGGTCACAAGATTAACAAGTGTTATACATTACATGGTCGTTCTCCTCGATCTGCTGTAGTTGTTCGGACCAATCTTTCCCCACCTTTATCTGTAGGGATCTTCCTTCTTCGTTGCATCCGACATGTCTGCTATGTTCAACAAATTTCTCGAATGGTATAAGGATCAACAGTCTTCTAGTTCCACTATATCTGTCACACATACAAATACATATTTTGCTGGTCTGACCCAATCATTTTCTCCTGGTCCTTGGGTTTTTGATTCAGGAGCCACTGATCATATTACCGGTAACAAATCTTTGTTCTCCTCTTTATCCTCTCCTAATCATTTACCTTCTGTTACACTGGCTGATGGCTCTAGAGTATCATCTCATGGTGTTGGAACGGTTAAACTCTTTCCTTCTTTAACCATTGATAATGTTCTTTATGTCCCTGGGTCTCCTTTTAACCTGTTGTCCATCAGTCGTCTAACTCGTTCTCTTGATTGTGTTGTTACTTTTACCAACAATTCTGTGTGTTTACAGGACCGGAGTTCGAAACAGGTGATTGGCACAGGATGTGAGTCTCATGGTCTTTATTATCTCCGTCCCTCTACACATGTTAGTACAGTTATGGAGTCTCCCTCTCTTCTTCATGCTCAGTTAGGTCATCCAAGCCTTGCCAAGTTACAGAAACTTGTCCCTGCCTTGTCTAACTTATCTAGTTTGGCGTGTGAGTCATGTCAATTAGGCAAGCATAGTCGTACTTCCTTTCCTCGTAGTTTCACACGTGGTGCTTCGTCCCCTTTTGCCGTGGTTCACTCTGACATTTGGGGACCTAGCCGCGTTAAGTCTACTTTAGGTTTTCAATACTTTGTTACTTTCATTGATGATTATTCCAGATGCACTTGGTTATTTTTGATGAAAAATCGTTCTGAATTATTTCATATCTTTCAAACTTTTTTTAATGAAATTCAAACTCAGTTCGGTGTTTCTATTAGAGTTTTGCGTAGTGATAATGGCCGTGAATATCTTTCTCATTCTTTTAAACAATTCATGGCTTCTCACGGTATTTTGCATCAAACTTCTTGTGCTTATACACCTCAACAAAATGGTGTAGCTGAACGTAAAAATAGACATCTTATTGAAACAACTCGCACACTTTTAATTCATGGAGATGTTCCTCAACATTTTTGGGGTGATGCTCTTCTTACTGCATGTTATCTCATTAATCGCATGCCTTCTTCGGTTTTAGATAATAAAATACCTCATTCCATTTTATTCCCTCATGAACCACTTCATCCTTTACCTCACGAAAGTTTTCGGGTCTACATGTTTTGTTCATAATTTCAATTCTAGTCTGGACAAGCTTTCTCCTAGATCACATAAATGTGTTTTCTTAGGGTTTACAAGATCACAAAAAGGATACAAATGTTTTTCTCCTTCTCTTAACCGTTATTTTGTGTCAAAAGATGTCACCTTTGATGAGTTGTCTCTTTATTTTAAAAGTCAAACTTCACCTCTGTCTCCATCCAATCTTGTCAACACTCCTAATACATTTAATGTTCCTGTTGTTTGTGACCCTCTAATTGTGTCTTCTTCACCATTAGTTTCTGCTCCGCGATTAGCTTCTTCTCCACTGCCTCTTCGATTTATAGTTCTCGAAACCAATCACAACCACCACCATGTGACTCTACTCAAGTGCCAACTACTCTGTCTCCTCCGGATCCGACACATGAGTCCGACCTTCCCATTGCCCTCCGAAAAGGTATTCGTTCTACACGTAATCCCTCTCCCCATTATATTGCTTTGAGTTATCATCGACTGTCATTACCTTTTTATACATGTCTTTCCTCTATTTCTTCTCGTGACCATTCCAAAAGCTGTCTGTGAAGCTTTAGCCCATCCTGGTTGGCGTCAGGCCATGTTAGATGAACTAAGTGCTCTTCATAATAGTGGAACTTGGGAATTGGTCCCGTTACCGTCTGGGAAATCTGTTGTTGGTTGCAGGTGGGTGTTTGCTATCAAAGTTGGACCCGATGGTACTATTGATCGCCTCAAAGCTCGTCTTGTGGCCAAAGGTTATACTCAAATTTTTGGGTTGGATTATGGAGATACCTTTTCCCCTGTGGCAAAGATGGCTTCTGTTCGTTTATTTATCACCATGGCTGCTCTTCAACAATGGCCTCTTTATCAACTGGATGTTAAAAATGCTTTCCTCAATGGTGATTTGCAAGAAGAAATATATATGGAGCAACCTCCTGGGTTTGTTGCTCAGGGGAGTCTTCCGGGATGGTATGTCGTCTTCGCAAATCCCTATATGGCCTAAAACAGTCTCCTAGGGCTTGGTTTGGAAAGTTTAGCAAGGTTGTTCAACAATTTGGTATGACTCGGTGTGAATCAGATCATTCTGTCTTTTATCGACACTCGAGTGCTTGGATGTGTTTACTTGATAGTATATGTTGATGATATTGTTCTTACGGGTAGTGACAACCATGGCATCTCTCGGTTGAAACAACATCTTTGTCACCATTTTCGAGACCAAAGATCTTGGCAAACTTAGATATTTCTTGGGTATTGAGGTAGCACGATCCAATGATGGTATTGTTATATCTCGGAGGAAGTATGCCATAGATATTTTGGAAGAAACTGGGTTGATGAGTTCAAAGTCCGTTGATACACCCATGGATCCCAATACTAAACTTCTACCAAATCGGGGGAGCCTATATCTGATCCTAAGCAGTATAGAAGATTGGTTGGAAAATTGAATTATCTTGCAGTTACTCGTCCTGACATTTCCTTTGCAATCAGTGTGGTAAGTCAATTTCTTAATTCACCATGTGAAGATCATTGGAATGCGATCATTCGTATCTTGAAGTATATTAAAGGATCTCCTGGAAAAGGATTGTTATATGCTTCTAATAACCATACAAGAGTTGTTTGCTACTCGGATGTCGATTAGGCAGGATCTCCTTCGGATAGAAGATCTACATCTCGGATATTGTGTCTCCATTGGTGGTAACTTGATTTCATGGAAAAGTAAGAAACAAAGTGTTGTGGCAAGATCCAAGTGCGGAAGCGAATATAGAGCTATGGCCTCGAGCTTCCTGTGAACTTGTTTGGCTCAAGCAATTGCTTAGAGAGTTACAATTTGGAGATGTCACTCAAATGACACTTGTGTGTGACAATCAAGCTGCTCTTCATATTAGTTCTAATCCTGTCTTTCATGAGAGGACCAAACACATTGAGATTGATCTGTCATTTTATTCGAGAAAAGATTATGTATGGAGATATCAAGACCGAGTTTGTTAACTCAAGTGATCAGTTAGCGAGATATTTTTACTAAATCTTTACGGGGTCCTAGAATTGATTATATTTGTAACAAGCTTGGCACATACGATTTGTATGCTCCAAGCTTGAGGGGGAGTGTTAGATATTGTTTATATATTATTTGATATTGTTAAGATATTGTTAGATATTGGTAACCACAATATCAAACAATATCTTCTGTTTATTCATTACTTTCAGTTACTCTTTTAGTTGTATTTCTCTACTATAAATAGACCACCCTATGTGTGATTTATACACAAGGGAAATTAATTCCAAACTATATTTTCTTTATATTCAACATATATATATATATATTAAATATATTTATATTTACTATATTTATAAAAGTATATTAAACATATAATTATATAAATATATTTTCATATAGGTAAAAAGAATATTTATATTAATTTGATATAATTATATAAATAAATATTTAAATATTATATATATATATTAAATATATTTATATTTATTATATTTATAAAAATATATTAATAATATAATTATATAAATAAAAAAATTTAATATATATATATATATATATTAATGGATTTAAAATATAAAATTTCTAATAATTACTATTTTTTATTTGAAATATTTAACTTTTTGAAAAACTATGTTAATTCTGTAAATATTATATATAATATGTTATATATGAAATTTTATATTAAAACAATGCTACACGCGAAAAAAAATCTATCTATATATATATATATATAATTTCTGACAATTAAATTAATAATAATATTAAAATAAAAGATCGAGTATATACAAATATATTAGTTTTATTTATTGAACTTTATAATCATATATTTTTAATAACAAATAATATTATAATAATAAATGTATTTATGAAGATAGAATATGTCCCAATATTTTCTATATATTATTGTATATTTATTATGTCCAATAATCAAATTTATTATTTTTCGGAGAGTTGTTAAATATTTCATGATATTAAATTTTAATTACTTTTTGACTCCATAAATTACGATAAATACAAATTTATTATATCCATTATCTCAACTAGTGTTAAAAAAACATTCAGCCATGCATTATAGAGAAAAAAAAGAGTAAAAAACATATTGTTCACGAAATCTTTGTTTTTTTTAAAGAGACTTTTGCTTTATGTGCCCAACATTAATTCTGAGTCATAGTACATGCTACTTTTAAGTTTAACTTTGAGGAAAATAGAGGAAGTTAAGATTATTTCTTCATTAATTATGAGTCACAGACCATGCTATTATTATCTTTTTTGAGAATTTAATTCTGCAATAAATATAAATAAAAAATTAGAATAACATATAATATCATATAGACTTAACTCGTTTTATTATAAAAATCTCTTTAATATTAATCCCTCCAAAATATCATACACACTTTCAATAACCGATAATTAAATCATCATCACCCAAAATTGAACCATGTCAATCCGTATCCTCCCACTTATAGTGAAATTCTAACACTCTAATCGTATCTTTTTTCACATTCTAATAAGTTGGCATTGCATATCTTCAAGATGGATTTAGGATTGTCAACAAGGTAATTCTAACACTTATGAGAGCTATAGTCATCTTAAAATCATGTGGAAAGAGTTAGAAATATACAAATATGATTTCCTCTGTACATGTTCGACGTTTTGCCCTGTGGAATAGTTTCAAAGCTAAAGCAAGAACAGAAAGATGATTGTCCTATTATTGTGTGATCTTAATGATGAGTATGCACAAGTTTCATCTCATGTGAAACTCATAGAATCACGTCTTCTTTGGTCAAAATATTCTCACGTGTTCTTCAACATGCACCGCAAGAAATTTTAATATTACGGACGGTCAAAATCCGTCGAGTAATATTTTTATTATTTATTAAATATTTTACTTATATAATTTATTTATTATTATTTACTATTAATTATTTTCCCCTATTACATTTTTAAAGCCTTTAATTATTATTAGATTAAGAGAATTGTTATTGGCAGATTGAACCAGTACTTTAGAGTTGGAGCTAACTCTAGAATTTTTGATATAATTTACAAATAAATTATATTTATATATTTATATATTTATATATTTATATATTTATATATTTATATATTTATATATTTATATATTTATATATTTATATATTTATATATTTATATATTTATATATTTATATATTTATATATTTATATATTTATATATTTATATATTTATATATTTATATATTTATATATTTATATATTTATATATTTATATATTTATATATTTATATATTTATATATTTATATTTTATATATTTATATATTTTTATTTTATATATTTATATATATTTATATATTTATATATAATTAAATATTTATTTTTTAAAATTATTTAATTTAAGAAATTATTATAAATTAATCTAATTATGATTAAATTAAATTATTAAATAAAAAATATTTAATTTTTTAATTAAGTGAATATTTACTAATTGTTAATTTACAGACGGAAATATTCATCGGTAATTTACAGATGAATTTACCGACGGATATATTCGTCGGTAAATTCATCTGTAAATTACTGACAGATTACTTGACGGATATATCCATCGGTAAATTCATCTGTAAATTACAGACGGATTTATCGACGGATATATTCGTCGGTAACTAATTATTATTTTACCGACGGATATATCCGTCGGTAAAATCAAATTTCACAAATATTTTATATCCGTCGGTAATTTCCGTCGGTAATAATTATTTACCGACGAATTTAAATTTGTCGGTAAATATCCGTCGGTAATACGCGATTTTCTTGTAGTGATGAAGAAGAATTTGTTAACCAATTTTAACTTTTATTGCCTTTTCACATTTTCAAGAGGAAATTAAACAAGCATCCTTCAACAAAGCAATTTCAGCTAATCCCGATGAAAATTTTGGTAAAGGAAATGGTGATAAGTATAACAATATAACCTATTTTATCATGCTTATTGGACATTTTCTTATATTTATAATTCTTACAAACAACACCTTTCAAATAAGTTTCACGTCAAAGATGTTAGTGATTTGAGATTTTTCTAAGGTTTTAAAGTTGCTCTAGTTGGTATTGGTGGAGAAGAAGAAGTGAGTATTACAAAAGAAAAATCCTAAATTCATGAATCCCACATTTGCACATAAGTTGTTAATCCCACGTTGGTGTGTGCCCCATTCTAAACGTGGGCTCCAATCGGTGTATCATAGCACTTCGGTAGGGGAGAAGCCTGATGAAAATATTTTGATCACACGAAATATTGATAAAAAAATAATAAATAAGTTGTTAAATTAATGTAGTATAGTTCATATATGTCGAATCTCACAATTAGGCATGGTATCAAGGCGGGGCAGGAGCGGGTTTTGCCTCTCCGATCCCCGTATTCGACTTTTTAACTATCTCTCGTTTCAGTCTCGATCCCGCTAGAGTTAGAAATTAAGTCTTCATCTCCGTTTCAGTCCTTGCTGGGTTTTGGGTTCTCCACCCCACCCTGTCCCCGATTTATATTATTTTTAAAAAGATAATTACATTTATAATAAATTAATTTTATTATATATTTTTTATATATAAATAAATATTTATAACTTTATAATTTATAATTATTATTAATTAAACATACATTTTAATTTATTATATTTATATTAAAATATATATGTAAAAGAAATATTTAATCATTTTTTATTTATATATATAGAATATTTATAACATTATTATTATTATTATAAAAATGTATCCAAATATTTGAATACTTCTAATATTATTATTATATTACTGTATTCAAATATTTGATTATATATATATATATATATATATATATATATATATATATATAAGTTAATTCATTTTTAAGTTGTTATTTAAAAATATGAAATATATAGTTTATAAAGAAATATTTAATAAGTTAATTCTTATTTAATTAGTTCGAAGTAATAAAAGTTTAAATTATCAATTCCTTTTATTCCTTTAAAATATAATTATTTTATTAAGATAAAATTTGATATATGATAAATAAGAATAATAAAATAAAAAATATGACATAATAAAACTTAATAAATATAAATTATAAATAAAATAATATTAGTTACTACTAAGATTTATGTAAAATATTTAGAAAAAGATAAAAAAAATTAACTTTGTGTTCATCAAATTGGTTGAAAAAATTGAAAAAAATTGATATAAAATATATAAAAGATATATAGTTTAAATTCATATTAAAGAACTGTATTTTAAAGAATTAAAAGGAATTGATAATTTAAACTTTTATTACTTTAAACTAATTAAATAAGAATTAACTTATTAAGTATTTCCTTATAAACTATATATTTTATATTTTAAATGACAACTTAAAAATAAATTAATTTATATGTATAATCAAATGTTTGAATACAGTATTATAATAATAATATTATAAGTATTCAAATATTTGAATACAGATGTTATAACAATAATAATGTTATAAATATTCTATATATATATATATATATATATATAAAATGATTAAATATTTCTTTTACATACATATTTTAATATAAATATAATAAATTAAAATGTATATTTAATTAATAATTATTATAAATTATAAATATTTATTTATATATAAAAAATACATAATAAAATTAATTTATTATAAATGTAATTATCTTTTTAAAAATAATATAGATCAGGGACGGAATGGGAAACCCGAAACTTAGTAAGGACGAGGATAAAGACTTAATTTCTAACCCCGGCGGGGATCGGGGACGGAGACAATGATGGTTTAAAAAGTTGGGGGCGGGGATCGGGGACGGAGACAATGATGCCATGTGTACATAGGGGAGACGTGACTGTTGGTAGTTATTTAGCTTGATCTATTAGGATTTTGGGTTCAATCTATACCTATAAATAAATCACTTCACACTCCTCCAAAGGCACACCTGATTTATTTTTTCTTCTCTCTTGTTCTATTCTTATCCTGACTTTATTTACTTTTTTAAAAGTTTTTTACTAGTCTCTGAGTTCCTCGAAAAATCTGAAAATTTTCCCTTATATCTCAAAGAATTTGTGCAATATAATGCGAATAAGTCCTTAAAATTGTAATTATGCACAATTTTTATTTATGTGTTTGTCAGCTTTTACAATCGGTCTCACGCTAAATCAAAAGAAAATTACTTGAAAATCATTTCTAAATATAACTTGGTTGCAAATTAGTCCATTCTTCTGTTTTTTTTTTAATTTAAATTAAGATTATCTTCTAGTTTATCCTAACTCTTTTTAAAAAAAAAATTGATAAGCTATTGGACTAACACAATTTAATATAGATTTTGTTGTTCATTAGATTGGTCAATTTGTTTTCAAACTAAGGACCCCTCATATACAAGATATTGAAAACTGTCCCATAAATGAGATTGTTCTATTATGTTCATAGTGATCATGATTTCAAGCCTCTCAAATTCAAATTGAGATACTGTCAAATTGTTATTGGGAATTGTGCTTTTAAATCCAAAAAATAATCTATAGTATCTAAAACTTGAATGGAAACTAAGTATAAATTTTTGGCTTAAATTCTGGACTTCTTTATTTTAAAGTTGATCTTTAATTCATTATTTATATGATAGAGATAAGTCAATTATAGCTCTAAACTTAGTCAAATTAAGGTTTTTTTTTTTTCTGTAAAAGTTTTAGTGCCATTTATTTGCCGTCTCTATTCTAATGTTTTATATCAATAAGCGTGGAAATATAGTTAGTTAATAAAGAGACTGAAGATAGCTAGCTTTTTCACTAATCGAAAGGTTTTTATTACGAGAGCATGACATAATGAAGAGCTCACTCATGTTTTGGTGTGTGAAAAATAAAATAAAATACAAGTGGTGTGTTATTAATATGAAGCAGTTTATGACTATACTCTAAAGTTGGCGAATATGATTACAAAAGACGCTTCTTCTAATCCTATCTGTATCTTATTCATATTATTACGGTTATAATTGGTTTGATCATTTTTAAGGTGGCATAGCAGAAATCCACATGTAATCATGTACATTTTTCCCTGTTTTGTTATTATCTAACTTTAGGTATTACCATTTTGTGACACAATGGAAACTAGAAAATCAACACAATTATTAAAATGATTAACCCCAGAGGCTGCTTCCACGAGCTCTTGTTTCATTGATGAAATAAGTTGACAAATCGTGGATACGCACACATAAATAATGTTTCTTATTCTCTTTTAACGACTCACTAATGTTCTTCTGGGCTCACTTTGATGCGAGAGGATCATTAAATACTCGTAATATCATATAAAAATGATGACCTGATTTAACAGACATACACGACCCATCACTTTTCTCATTCACATCAAAGTTTTCGCAGCTTCTTGTAAATCAGTAATGGCCTCAATGTTCCCCCACGGAAAAAAAACTAAACAAATATTCTCCATACGTGCAAATAACTGAACTTGCGGGGCGTAACCAGCTAACCAAGAATTTTAAATAAGGGCATTAAGATATAAAAATTAAGTATTATGTAAAAAGAAATATATTATATATTTAATATATTAATTGAATTTAAATTTTAGAAAATAAAATTTATTTTATTTATCATTTTTTAAATAAATTTATAATTTTATTTTTAAATATCTGTAAAATTTAAACTGATTTTTTTAATATTTTAATATTAAAATATAATATCATAAAACATTAAAATAATTAATTAATTTATAATAAATAAAATAATTTATATCAATATTTTATATTTTTATATTATATTACACATACTAATTTATTATAATAATAAATAAAAGTAATAATAAATTTGTTATTATTTTTTATTTTAAAAAAATATAGAAAGATATATCATTTATTTTTTAACATTTAATGTGTTAAGATAAAAAAAAATAAAGAATAAAAAAATTAAAAATTAGAGAAATTTTTTTACAAAAGATAAAACAGAGAAAAATATGAAAATGAATAAATGATAAAATAAAAAAATAAAAACGTGAAAAGATAATAAAAATAAATATATAATAAAGATAAAAAATAAAAATGTGAAAAAAATAAAATAAATGTGATAGAAATAGTTGAAGTAAAAAAATGAACTAATAATAAAAATAAAAAGTAAAAATAAGACAAAATAAATATGTTTATCTAAAAATAAAAAATAAGAGAAAAAATATAAAAATCTGAAAATAAAAAAAAAACTAAGTGTAAGTAATAAATTGTATAAAAAATATATATAATATTTATTATAAATTAAAAAACTAAAAATAAAAAAATTAAATTTTATTTACATTTATAAAATAATTTTTTTTAAATAATATATATATAAATTGCTGTTTGGGGCGTGAGCCTGAACCTGAGCCTGCTGCCCCACGGTAATTCCCTCTGAAAACTTAAAAATTATAACTAAATTTCTCGTACTCTGAGTTGATATACATATTATATTTTCAAAAGACATGTACCATACCTTGATGTATTAATATACTCACACCTCTTGAGATATTTTGGAACCCTACTTTCCCATTTTATCCTCATTGAATGTTACACAACTCGAAGAGGGTTCATGGTGGTGTAAAGGGCAAGATTGTCTTTTGGGAAGTATAAAAAAAGTGTAGAGGATAAGCAACCGATACCAAACCCTAGACATGGAAACCCTACGCTTGCTTGTTCTGAAAATGGGAGAAAATTGGATGGAAACAAGAAAGTGATATCAGAGTTGGGGCCCATCCATCCCATGTGTTGCCCGCCACGTCAGCAAGAAGTGATGATTCATCACTGGGGTCCATTTCATTGAATCACAAACCCCACATCCCAAGGTCAACTACATTTTCGTATTTATTTATTTTAAAAATTGATTAATGGTTGATTCGGTGAATCCTTAGTTATTGTTATTATTATTGTGAGGTGAACATAATACCCACGTTCACACACAACACACTATATCCATTTTCGTTTATGATCAGTAAAACAACACAATTATATTGGTGTACAACTTGCTATAAAGACAAAGTAATGTTTTGGTTGAAGAAAAGAGGCACAAGAATAATTACGTTGTATTGGTATTATGAGTTGCACTCCCACTCTGGTGAAATTGCACGTGTTGTTGCGCTTAAAGAGTGTGTGAAGTGTGAATTGTGGAAGATGAATATCCCAATTCCCAACAAAAATGGACCACGTCTTGGGCCCACATAACATAGTGGGCTCCGCACAACTCAGCCCAACTTGCAATGCTAATCATATGGGCTAGCTCACGCCGGACCACAAGCCGCTACGTACACTCAGCCATCCAACATAGGTGGGTCCCACAGTCCACCACACTGGTCATTCTCTACCTCGGCTTGCTTCGCCGCATATACGTAGCCGCGGCTACCTTAGCTGCTTTCCAAAGGTTCATCTCATGGGCCCATTAATTTTCTGTTAAAATTAAAATAATATTTATACATAAGAAAATAATATTTGTCTTTTTTTTTTTATGAAGTTAGGATAACAAATGTCTATACTTTTTATTTAAATCTTATGATGCACTTCCTCAACAATCTTATTTGATTTTCCATTAACCCTCTTAGACCATATATTTAATTAATTTAATAATGTCGTTACAAAAACATTGAATTCTGCTTTCCATCTATACAAAAGTAACAACGATATTGCTTTAAACGTATATATAACATAAAATATCTTAACAAATCCATAATTGGGGGGTGAAAGAAAAAAATAAAAAAAGTTTCAATTTTTGGGATCCGTTAACTATCTAGGTATAAATAATTAATGGTTACTTGAGGGAAACCAAGGCCAAACTAACGTACACTTTTAACGTTAAAAAAAAAAGAATTAAAAAGTATTAGTTAAGATTAATTTAACGTAGGTAGCCATTGATGAAACGTGTGAAGTGTCTGAGAACGGAACGAGGAGTGAATCCCGTAATGAGTTCACCACCTGTGACAGTGAGACGTGCAACTGATGTAACATCAATTATGACCCTCGATAGTGTCATGGAAACGCATTTGGTCCTAAGAATATTAGTTACATCTAAAAAATTTAAAATATAAAGCTTATTTCTAAAATTATATTTTTGAAATAAATTAAATAGAATGGTGTAATTGGAGAAGTGGAAGAAAGATAAAATATAAAAAATATTTATTATATTATGATACAAAAAAGTGGATAAAGAAAGAAATTTCTTTTATATAATTGGTAAAAATACAATTTTTTAAAAAAATGAAAGAACATCATTGTGTCACAATTGACAGTAAATAACAATGTGGTTGAATAAAAATTTCATTGGGCAATCGAAGTTGCACAGGTGATCAATATTGCAATGTTTGTAGCGATGGTGGCTTCTGTTTCCTTTTGACTTTAAGTTTGCAAGGAGCATTGCATGATAATCATTTATTTCGTGGAGTTAAGAAGAAAGCAGATTAATTAGGACACAACTAATGCTTCAATAAGTTAATTTTGGTTGTTTACTTCACAATAATAAATTCATAAATAGCGAATATCTGTTTTATATTTTTCTATACTATTTTTTCGCAGAAAATGGTTTAAAAAAATAAAAAACCACTACAATAAATATATTAAATATCAATTAATTTAAAAACATAAGATATTTACTTATTATATTGATTAAATTAAAAATTATTTTAACTAAATTAATTTGTGAATTATAATTTAAATTAGTATTTGTAACGTTAAGGTTTTAATTATTATTTGAAATTAAACTTTAAATTATTAAATTGAAGTTTAATTTTCAATTAGTAACTAGAATTTGTCACTAGATTAAAATTCTAATTCAGAAACAAATGTAATTAAAATAATTTTTAACTTACTCAATATAATAATTAAATATTTTTTGTCTATTAAGAAAATTATTGTAGTAAATTATATACCCCGAAGGGAGAATGACTTCCAAGGAATTGTTTTGTTCCTTTAATGTGGTCAACACTTATATTCGATGTTTTTTTTTCTTTCAAATAGATAACTAATTATATGCATATATTTGACTAATATTTACGAAGTACTTATTGTATAAAGTTTCGTTCAGGAAATATAGTTAGTATGACAGAGTTATACAATTCTACTAATCAGAAAGGGAAAATGGTTGCTTCAAACAAGTAGTTTATTCTTTTCTTTTGTCTTGTTCAAGACAGATGAAATAATCATCACTTTAAAGACATTAACTTTTCCACATTTACTCTGATATAATCATTAGAGGAACAACTTTGGCATTAATCAGGTGAATGAATGAATACATGTATGTTGTAACTAAGAGTATATATGGTTAGTGGCACTATAACTTTAGTAATTAGATATTAATGCAAGGCCTGCAAGAATTGTATGATTAGCCTAATTATAAGAGAAACAACAACCACCACTAGTGATAGAAGAGAGAAGGGAGCATTAGGTATATATATCTACTGTTTTTGTTTCGAAGATTTGGCATATATGAGAGACAAATGTCCCGTAGAACATTCATGAGATCCAGTGTCACTTCCAATTCAGACCATCATAACAATTTAATTACAGTTGAGAATCGAAGGTAGTGGAAATGGTAGGGACTAAGAATGAAGGAGGGGGCCACCATGCCTCATTTGTGTGGGAGGGTATGCATGCCTTTTTTTTTTTTTTTGCAAAAGCCAGAGGGGTTGGCTGTTCCATTACGTCACCACCAATGCCCCTACGAAATTTGTTTACTCTTTTTAGTGCCTTGTGGCATGCCTTTAAGATTGGTGATTGGTCTGAGCTGTTAGTTCCTCTTTGCCTTCACCGTTTCACTTTCCTCTCTGCACTCTTTTCACCACATTTTATGCAAAGCTTGCTCATAGATACATAGAAAGAGACCCTTTTTTTCTGAGAGAAAACAAATATATTTGTAGCTGTTCACTCGGTGTTGGTTGGGTTGCGTCTCTTTCGGTTGCGGGTAGAGGTGGCACTAGAGAACCGTTTCCTTCCAACTCTACCTCTGCCATTTTTCCGCCACCTTTTGTCCCTCTCTCTCACTCAAGAACCTTTCCCACCAATTCAGCTCAACCGACAGTGAGATCTTGTTCATCATATATCGTTTCCCAGAACCAAAGAGAAGCATGTATCTCGTTAGGGTTTCATTTTTTTAATTTACTTTTTTGCCTTCCTGTTTAACCCTACTTCACCAGAAACCAAAGACACATCGTTTATCCTCAGACGTTGCCATTTTCTGTTCCTCTTTTATGCTGTTTTTCCTCGGGATCCGATCCCACAAGTAAAACACAGGTTGTTCCTTGTGAGAGAGCAAAAAGCTAACAGAAAAGGTTGACGGGTTCTATTCCCGAGGACTTGTGTTTGTTACTGTTTCAACCTTTTTTGTGCTTCTATTGCGTGAAAATCTTTGTCTGATTTAGGAGCTGCCTCGATATATATTTTGGAGTTGGGTTGAGACATATCACCATACCTCCACTTTCACCTCAGTTTATATAAACACCTAGTCATTTTTGGAGGAAGATTTGTGACTGAACCACCGTACCTAGATCTGTGAAGACTGCTGTTGCTAGCTTGATCTCTGTGAGCTCTCTTACACTTTCTGTCTAAATTTTTTTGTATCTGCGACTCCTTTTTCAAATTTCTTTGCTTTGTCTTGAAGACTGAACGAACCACCGTCAGGGATCCTTGTTCTAAATTATCGATGTGAGTAATTTGTTACGAGATATACAAGAGCCATATATACTTTACATAACCCAAAAAAAGAAGTGTAGAGTTTTCACTTTAGAGATCTTAAACTGAACAATCCTTAAATTGATCAAATTTAAAGGGTCTTTTTCATTCGTTTGATTTGCACCCGCTTCTCTCCAACCCCGAGGAGGCTCTTTCTATATGATCCTTGTTAAGTGTAAGCATATATACTGTTACTCATTATAAGAAGGTTCATAAACTTTATGCCTTTATAAGCATGGGTCATGTATTAGTGGCAATCACAATGAGTAACAATCACTTGTATGTTCATCTAGTACTAGTAAGTCTTGTGCATGTCATCGCATGTGTGTTGACTATGTGAGTATTTCGCACGCATAATCATCATGGTCATGCCTTTTCTCCATATATATTATATAGCAATTATATTCTTCTTTTTCGATATATTCACTATCTGATCGATAATCTTTAATGCTATCAAAGCATTATGTGTATAGACATTTTGTTAAGATGTATGGTAACTTAAGTATATGATCTATTCTTTTCCCACCTTTTCTTACTAAAGATACGGAAATAGGAGGAAAAAAGGGAGATAATTTAGGTAATTTGACAGTGAAAGATAGAAAATAGATGAGTTATAAAAAATGTTGTAAAATAGGAAGATAATATAAATCCATTAAAATAAGTTTTAGATTAATCGACTGTGAAAATTTGGATCACAAATAGTAATTAAGTTTGGATTAGTAAAGAACGTGATCTGATGATTGTTATTGAGTTTCATGTCGGTACTGTGTAGCTAAGTTATGCATAAAGTTTAGCTTATTTGTTTATATGGGAACCTAATTCCCTAATTTTCAAAGGTTACTATTAAATGTTAAAACTTGTAAGTGGAAAACTACTTTTAACTCACTCTAATCATGTTTACTGTCAATAAGTTCAGGGAAAACATTATTAAACCAAAAAGAAAGAAAAAGACCTTAACAATGCCTCACTATTTTTTTAATTATTATTCACGAAGGGTGAAAATTCAATATAATGATCAAATTTGCCTTATCAAAGTGCAAGAGAACAGTTATTTGACCAGCTGCCATGTGTTAAGCTGCTAACTTTTTTGTATCTCCAGTAACATTTACTAATCCTTTCACCTGGGTTGAGGACGAAATTAATTTTATAAATATAACTGGAAAATATCATTTGCTCAGTTTCCAAACTAGTAATAGCTTCCTGTTGCTTGCTTATATCATAGGACAAAAAATTTGGTTGTATGGAGAGAGTACTGGTACAGTTTAACTTGTTAAAAACTATGATTGAAGGTGAAATTTACTTGACCATATTTTCTATCATATTGCAGGACCCAACAGAGGGAGAACATGGATACTTTCACTCATGTCCCCCCCGGTTTTAGGTTCCATCCTACGGATGAAGAACTTGTTGATTACTACCTTAGGAAGAAAATTGCTTCAAGGAGGATTGACCTAGATGTCATAAAAGATGTTGACCTCTACAAAATTGAGCCATGGGATCTTCAAGGTAGTTCTACCGATCGAGTTTATAGCATCTGAATTCAAAAAGAGGCAGTTTTATTGGTGATAGAAATACTGTTAACATTTTCAATGTTTTTCATTTTCGTTTCAAATTTTATAGAGATTTGCAGAATAGGAACGGAAGAGCAAAATGAATGGTACTTCTTTAGCCATAAAGATAAGAAGTATCCAACTGGAACTCGCACAAATAGAGCAACTGCAGCAGGGTTTTGGAAAGCAACAGGAAGAGACAAGGCAATCTATTCAAAGCATGATCTGATAGGCATGAGGAAAACCTTAGTCTTTTATAAAGGCCGAGCTCCAAATGGACAAAAGTCTGATTGGATAATGCATGAATATCGGCTTGAAACTGATGAAAATGGCACTCCACAGGCAAGTTAATTTCTGCAATCATAAGCTCTTGACAAAAAGAAAAAACTGTTTCCTAATCAACATAGAAAAATAAAGAACGAGATTGAGTTCATTTTATAGTTATAACGTGTTACAATAAATTACTGTAACTTTAATGTGTGCAAAGGCTCTCACGAGCTAGTTAAACGTTGCTGGGAATCATTAATCAAACAACGACAAAAGGAAAGAACATCATGCATGCATGCATGTAGCATTTATAGTATATAGTTCATCTTCCTTATTGATGAACCACTATTAGATTTGATAATGAGTGAGCTATAACTTTCTTGTTGGTGAGTTGTCTCATTACATCCCCGTAAAGTAACGATTGTTTTTGTCCTTCACGTGGAAACTTCAAATTTTGTATGTCTGAAGCAGGAAGAAGGATGGGTTGTGTGTAGAGTATTCAAGAAGAGAGTAACAACGATGCGTAAAGTGAGTGAGCACGACTCCCCTTGTTGGTATGAAGACCAAGTGCCTTTCATTCCAGACATGGACTCACCAAAGCAAACCTCTCAATCTAATTTGATCTACCAGCTTCCGTATCCTTGCAAGAAAGAGCTAGAATTGCCATACCAATTGCCTCACGACCACTTCCTCCAGCTTCCACTTCTAGAGAGCCCAAAACTGCTTCAATCTGCTTCAGCCATAACCCCTAATCCCATGGCACCATATCTTGTAGATCATGTAAACCACTCCACTACTCTGCTTCCCTCATTACTCATACAAGAGGAACAGGTTATGGGTCAGCAAATAAACTATCAGGCAAATTATGGCAACAACAACAACTCCAATGAACAAGCAGTGGATCAAGTAACTGATTGGCGAGTGCTTCACAAGTTTGTTGCTTCACAACTCAGTCAAGATGCATGCAAAGACAATACCTACTCAAACACCTCAGCCAATATCTTTCACGGCACGGACAATGGCAACTGCAACGTCCAGTTCAGACATTTGGACAAACAAGAGATAGTGGTGCCTCAAGAAAATGCGTCAACATCAAACTCCAGCTGCCCAGTTGCATTGTGGAAATAGTGGCTGCTTTATAAGTTGGTTTTGGGTACATACTAATTATAGGGTACTTAGCTAAATCATCACTTCCAAGTCCTGTTTAAGTGCCTGTACATAATAAACTTTATGGGCAAAACTTCAACTATTGTGTGGAGCTTCTCGCCCCACCACTTTCTCCCTAGCTTCTAGCATATTCAATTGAAAAGAAAAGAAAAATTGATGGGACGGTTAAATATAGTTAGTACAAAGCCATCTATATTTCCCTGAAGATGGAAAGGTTTGCATGGTTGTATTGTTCAGTACGCATGCATGATGAGATCTACTATGTAAACCAAGGTCCAACAGCCACATATGCTGTTTATATTGGATTGACCGGGTGGTCGATATACTTTTGTCTATCTATCTATCCCTATCTCTGTATGGTACAATTAAATGAAATATAGTTATAGAATAAAATCTTCTTTCTTTCTTTGTTAATTTTTAGCATCTATTTAACAAGTTATTATGCAACTTTTTTTTACAGGAGTAAGACTAGTAATGTGATATATATATATATATATATATATATATATATAAAGAGAGAGAAAGAGAGGGAGGGAGGGGGGAAGAAAAATAGGAGTGTTATTGTAAGTTATTTTACAACATTATATCTCTTTTTCTAAATCAGTTTGGACATGGTTATTGTGTCTTTATGCTAAGAGTTATCATAAAAATGAGATCCGAATGCAAAATCTTAATAGATATTTTTTTACTGGTTTTGATATTATGTAAATCTTGATCTTCTCCTTCAAAAATAGCCTGTTATGAGTCATGCTCTCTTTTCTTGGAAACAAAGATTAAAATATACATCAAGCTTAAATACTAAGACAAATCAAGGGTTAATTAAAGACATATATATTCTCAAAAGTTAATTAGAAATCTAATTAAAAGTTTCCATTTCCCTGCACCTATGGGACTGATCTTGATTTGGCTTGTGTGATAATATTTGATGATGAAGCAAGAAAAGAAAACAGTACTTAACACACCCACAAGACGACAGATGGTACCACAGATTCTTTGCTCCTAAGTCTCGCAATATATACCCCGCATATGCATCAAAACCCATCTGAGGTTTAGAAGGCAAGCAAAAGATATAACTAGCCTAGACGTGATATTGGGAATACAAGAAGGTAGTTCTTTATTTAGTTATTCCAAGTGGCAACAAATCATGGAACAAAATTATTACAGCCATGATAGGGATCACAAGTGCCTGCCATATGATATGATACGTAACTTCAACGCCTTGTAGAAGATTCAAACCCATTTCTAAACAAATTCAATTATATATGGGAATATGGCACTAAATACATGCCAGTAATTACAATCAAACTCGAAGTAATAATATAGGGTTGAATAAGGCTAAGTAATAGAATAAATCGACGCATATATATGAATCAAAGTGAAACAGAAACAATATTTAGACCTTTGGCCGCAAAAACTAATGTTTAAAAGGATTTTCAAAAGTAAGTAGACTCCTAAGGGATGATTGTTATCTCTTTGTTTTGGAAATATGTATCAAATATTATTTGGGTAAGAAAAATTTGTTAAATAATTACCTGTGCTGCATTAGAGATCTGCAAATCTTCTCTAGCATTAATTATGTATAGTAAGGGCAACAAAGAAAGCTGCAAATCAGCCACATGTAAATGAGGTAGAGAATCGCATTAAACTTCAAAAAACTAAAGAAGAAGCACTTCACAACAAATTCAGAGTGTATGATGATGAAGTTTCGGATGAAAGAATGCGATGCAACAACACATTAAGTATACTGTGCTCTTCGGACAAAAAAATGCCAATTTAAAACTCATAAACAAGTTCGCTATGGCTGCATGAAATTCCATAAAAGCATCGCACAGAGAAGCATGAAACCAAAGTTTCTTTTTGGGTGGAACAGAGAAAATAATCCTGATAAGGTGAGAACAAATGGCTTAGTAGAGAAGTGAATGCAAAACATTATGAAACTAGCTAGCTTAAAAGACTGAAGTGAAACTTAAAATAAGAACTAGTCTAGTAGGGTTCTATATATGGGGTGAGAGCTTGATATATAGCAACCTATGGGTTGAATATATACGCTAGAAGAAGCACCATGGGAACTGCAAAGGTGAGAACTGTTAGACTTTATTCATTACTTAAATATACAAGGCAACAATGGCATTTATTTCTTGTGAAGTCAAGGTTGATCTTCTACTCTTCATAACTTTTAAGCAATTATGTTCCCAGACGACACACTCATGAACTATGCTCTAGGTGGAAGGAGATAAAGATGCATAAAAATGGAGGCAGTGATTAAGTTGTGGATTCCAAGGTAGTAAAAGAAGTTGAAAGTCAGAGCCAGTTTCTGACTTTGCTTTCGCGTGTCCATTCCTTGTTGTTAATAAGTTGTGACAGAGAGAGAAAGCATGTGCATGCGTTTAAAAATTAGCCTCAACAAGGGCATGCCATAGCAATAACATAGGCAACACGAGAGTGGATGAATAATTAGAGTTTATTACAGTGTGACATTTTTTTAGTTTATGTATATATGTTATTTCTAGTGGAAGGAACAATAAAGTATCATTCGTTCACACATAGGAACATGTCCATGTGAATGCTATTATGTTCTCCCATCCACTACATACAGAAATGTATTTGTGTCCCACCCTGCATGAATATCATAAAAGCAACACCCACTCGGCATGGTGTATATATATGGTATAACTTAATTACAACTTAATTTATATATATTATCTTCTCTTAATACATTAATTTATTTTCTTTTAATCTATTAATTTATTGAAGTAAATAAGAGTTCTAAAATAAATAATAACTCCTATATAATATCGAATGTTCTCATTTCTCAAATAGAATATTAACATTCATGACGTTAATAATAGAATTTTGTTCCAATCATATTTACTCCTTAATTTTTTATTAAAAACTTGTATTAAGTAGATGTATGACTTATGAATTGAAGTAAAAAGTAATTTATACATATTATGATGGATAAAAATTTCAAAACGAATAATACTTTACACGTAATTATTGACCCTGATGGTATCATAACAAACATAATATCGAATCTTCTTCTTATATGTAATAAATATATATATATATATATATATATATATATATATATATTTATTGGATTGAATGGTTAAATTAAAAAAAAAATCAAAAGTCATATTTAAAGAATTGTAGTGATTGACAATAAAAAAATTATTTATAAAATCGTGTATTAAAATTCAGATATTTAAAACTTCTATGGAATTTATTTTCTTTTTAAGTTTATTCAAGTTGCAAATATTCGTGATAAAAAAAATTATTTGAACTTCTTATATAAGGATAAATTATGTTAATTAAAAAAATTTATATCTTTTAGTTTAACTGATATAAATGTTTTTTCCTAAACTACCCGTCTGTGGAAATTCATGTTAAAAGAATCATTAACAGGATACATTTCCCTTAAAGGATATTTGCGATATTTTTTTATTAAATAGGTTGAAAATAATTTAGATTGAATTCATAAATTTCAATCTCTTTTTTTCGTATGGGGTTTAGAATTTTGGATTATAAATTTTCAAAATTAAAATCAATATATAGGTTTTCAACTTTCATATTGTGATTTAAAAAAGTCTTAATTTCAAAATCCATACCATACTAATTCATGTTTGATTGGGATGTCTTATTACTATTATTATTATTATTATTATTATTATTATTATTATTATTATTATTATTATTATTATTATTTATTTTATTATTATTAATCAATTAAGTAAAATTATTTGCAATAATTAAAACGATTAATTATAGTCATTTTAGTGATTACAATTTATATCACAATTATGATTATTCATATGTGACGATAATAATTTCATTAGTAAATACGATTTTAGTAAAAGAAATAAAAAATTTAAATTAACTAATTTAACTGTTATAGTTCGAATGAATGAATTACTGTTTTTATATAAAGGATTAGTGAAATCGGTGGGAAAAAATGAAATTTTTATTTAGTTTAAGTTAGTTTTCATTTTAGTAGGAGTGAAATATACTTTTATCTCTATTTAATTTCAGATATCGGGTTTTAGTAACATAAATTCATTTGTCTATTTTAAGTTCCTCATTTATTTATTTCTATCCATAATTATTCTATATTGAGTTTTTTTTTATTGTTTTTTTTTTCCTTTCAGTGGTTAATAATGAATAACAAAAATAAACAAGAGATAAAATGAAAAAAATCAGAAGTACTAAAATTTGAATTTGAATTGAAATCTGAATTAATTCTATCAAGAATAAAACCCTATTCAACCCCTTTAATATAAAATTAAAGTGTATTTTAGCCAAGTTTAATAGTGAGTCATTCACGTATATATTTGACCTTGTAATATCCACATACAAACTTATGCTTTTTACGTGAGGGCCCACGCGGGGTTTTCTATATATTTCCTGAAAAAAACAAAAAGTGTATTTGTAATATGTAAATAATGAATTTGTATGTCATATTTAAATATTATATTATCTAATATCTTTTTAGGTATTTTAAACATTTATTAAAATGTTTATTATTATTATTATTATTATTATTATTATTATTATTATTATTATTATTATTATTATTATGTACATAGACACAATTACAAACTAACTAACTAACTTGAAATGGACGTTTGAGGATGAGACTCAGGTGACTAAAACAAACTAACTTGAAAATGGGCCACAATTATCCAATGTCGCCTAGTGTTAGTCCGACATGTTAATGGGCTTTTACTAACAAACAACTATTTTTTGCACAACACCTAACGGGCCGGTCCTATTTTGGTTTTGCCCACCTCTAACATGCTAAAACGGTGCAGGCGAACTGATCTGGTATGGATAAACTACATATCCCACTTCGCTTAGTCAAAGGACAAGCTGATGTCAGTTAATAATTTTTTTACATAAAATTTTTTATATATTTTTTTTAAAATATATTTAATTATATAAATAATTTTTAAGTTTTTATTTATGTATTAAAATAAATAATTATAATTAATAAATTTAATTTAATTTATTAATTTTTATAATTTTAATTATAATATTATAAATAATTACATATTTTAATAATATAAAAAAATATAATACTTTTTATTTTTATTTTAATATAAAAATATTTTTTAAAACGAATCAACTTATCTCACTCTAATCTAATCTTAACCTATCAGGTTGAATTAACAAAACAGAATGACAAATTAAAACTGTCCACTCACCCTGTCATTTTTTAGAGGAGGAACCGGCCGACCAGAGTTAACTCATTTTATCAACCTACTTTGTTGGTTTATTTTTTCAAGAAAACATTTTCTTTCAATTCTCTTTTTTTATTTTATTTTGAAAATATTGTTGTATATCTAAACATTGAAAACTTTGTAATAGCTTTTACAATTTAAATCCAAAATTGTAAACAAATCATTTTGAAATAAAAAAATATAATTCTACCTTTTTTCAAATAAAAAATATAGTAAGATATTATCGTTAGTTATTAAAATAACATTAACAAAATATTGTTTTGGATGGATATAAATATTTATATATGTACATAAAGTTGATATTCATACGGTTTCATATTATTTATTAATTAATTGAAGTATGATATATATATATATATATATATATATATATATATATATATATATATATATATATATATATATATATATATGAGCATTTATTGCCAATCGTTCTTTAATTAATAAATGAACTAATAGATTAATTATATTTAGAGTAATAAAATGGCTCAGTTTTAAAAATATGATGATTTATGATAATTAGATGGATGATAAATCTAAGTATGTTCCCTAAAAATAGGGATAACGGGTTAATCTAGTAGTATTTTTCATGTAAAACTTTTTTATATGTTTATTTAAAAATACATATTTAATTACATGAATATTTTTAATTAATTAATTATTAATTAATATTTTTTATTAAATAAATTAAAAAATTTACTACATTTATATATTAAAAATTTAATTATAATTCATATTTTAAAATTAATTATATAATATTTTTATTTTAAAAATAATCAACAAACAATCTGTTAATTGACTAATAAAATAGATCAAAATCACTATTTATATTCTATTATATATGAGTACCAATATAATAAAACATAATACAAATTTATTCTTACAATGTATCCTATATCACTGGCTCATTAAATATTTTACATAATTGTCAATGACAGAATTGACACTTTTCTGTCTTTTACATCATAAAAATTTATTCAGAGAAAACTAGTAGAATAAGACAACATTAATGTTTACAAATTATTGCACACCATTTTGTAAGTAGCAGAAGTACAATGATGATATACTTCATATTTCACTATTTAATAATTAATAAAGCCTATAATTAAAACATTGTAGAAACAACTGATTTAATAGGGTTGAAAACTCCCATCTTGTATAATTAGTGGACATGGAGTATCAGAAGCAAACTGTGCAAAGTTATAAACTGCATTATTCTCCACAATCTGCAAAATGTAATCATATTTTAAAATGATTTTTCCAACAAAATATATAACATTACTACGTGTTTCTAAACAAAATTTGTACTTAATAAATAGAAATAGGCATTACCTTATCATGCAGATATTTATTTGCCGCTTTTAGTGTTCCCTCCTACAATCCACAGTTAACAAGTTGGTTTTCATTCATTTAAAAAATAAAATAAAATTACAAGCTTTTTATTTTAAAACAATATTTTAGAGCGAATAGAAAAATAAGTTAATTATGTTATTATAAAATTACTAAAAGAACGAGTTTTCTCATTTTCACTTGAATAACTTGTCCAAGGTATTTGTATATAATTGAATATATTAATGTCAATTGTATATAATAAAATTTTGTATATAATAATAAATTGATCTTATTATGTAAATAAATTGACGATTTTTTTATTCATTTTTTTAAAATCTATTATTTATTATATTGTTTTTACAATTATGACAAGTAAAAAATTTAAATATAAAAAAATCAGGGATGAATTTATGCTAACCTTATCTTTCAATGCTTGAATTTCTTGTAACATCAAATTCATCTGTTGTTCATATAAGCGTACCAGGGAATCATCAATGTATAAGAATATACGAGACATTATTATATAAATATTTTTATTATATAAATATTTGTCAGTACCTTCATTGATCGAATATGATATATCCAAGTTTCCAGATTCTTCTCTATCACTTGTAGTTCATCCATTGTCATAGTCTTGTTTCCACCTCCAAACAAATACCTAATAAAGATTATACTAATATTTAGTTTTCCTACTAATTTATATATATATGAAATAATAATCACATTAATACATATCTGGATTTTCTTATTTATCATAATTAATATTAAATAATAACTAATTGATTAAATTGGACTAGTTAATTATCAAGGACTAATTTATCTGAATTCAATAATCGACATCATTTAATTTGTATTTTTTAACCAGAAAAGAAAAACATATTAAGGAATATATTTATTTTAGACAATTATAAAGTTTTACAATGTAACTATAATTAAATATAGGACTTTTTATATATAAAAAATATAAATATATTTTGTTTTGATTTTATTAGGATGAAGATAATTATAACTTTTTAATATATAATGTATCTATTAAACAAAACTTAATAACTACTATCAATAACCTTCTTTTTTTATTCTCTTTAATTGTCTAGTTAATTGTAGAGGTTTTTGTATGCACAAACTAATTTTATTCTAAGAATAGGCTAAAAACACTGCAAACTGATTTCATTATGAAGAAAGTAAGAATTTAGTTTTTGAAATTTTGTACATATTAATTCATTTATCAATACACAAAAGAATTACCAAATCAACTATAAAAATAGTTTAACTAAAATTTAACTAACTAATGAACAAAGTTAACTTTCAGCTCATCCAATCATAATCAAAAACTGATAAATTAATTAAGTTAATTATTAACCTATGCTAAAAAAGAAATCAAATAGACCAAACTATTATGTTGGTCACGGACAAATAGAAAAAATAAAATGTTGGATAGGTATGAATAGAATAATCATAATACTTGATACTTGTGAGCAGTGGCGGATCTTGATCTTAGGGGCCAAATAATATATTATTAATAAATAAATACAAAAGGAAGAAAGAAGATGAAAGGGTGAAAAGATGAAATTATAGATATATACTTAAATATATTAAATGATCATTAAATTTGAGGGGAACAACATCATAAATTATATGAGAGTTACAAAACTGAGGAGGAGATGAGAGTATAAAATTGTAAATATACAAGTAAATATATTAAATGTTCATTATGTTTATGGGGGCCAAAATCATAAATTACATGGGAGTTACAAAACTTTGGGGGTCGTGGCCCACCTCAGCTCCCAAGAAGATCTGCACTGATCGTGAGTTACGATGTTAAATAATTTTTTTGTTGGAAAGAATTTGGATATAAGTAGGGTTGTCTTGTAATCTATGGATAAACTTAGCTAATTATATATTTGATTTTTTTTTATGTTTATTGATAATAGGTTAAAAATGAATCTGACTCACATAGTAGGTTAGAGTTATCGTAAGTTGATCTGTAACCAACCATTCATTTTAAATTTTAAAAAATTTATAATAATTTAGTAATCCTACTTAATGTTATATTGTCTCTCCACCTCTATCCCACGTCGCTATTACAAGTCAAACTCATATTCAGGTTTGTCATTAGTTGTTTGTCACACCAATACGTTTGTTGATGTACTTAGGTCATTTTTTATTCGTTCGTTGCACCATTGTATCACTATGTTTGTTACGTTTATTGTGCCACTGTGCACAACGTTTGTCGTGCCACAATGTTTGTCATGCCATAATGTTTATCGCATTTCAGTCACACATTTTAGTTGTATAACAACGTTTGTCGTGTCACCATGTCACTGCACCATTACATTTCGGTCTCATGTTTGTCGTGTCACTGCATTCATCTTGTCATAGCGTTTGTCGTGTCATTGTACCACTACGTTTCAGTCCCGCAATTCAGTCGTGCTTAAATTGAAGAAAAAATAAATAAATATGGGTTAGTGAATCAAATCACATAACCCACCAACTCATAGTGGGTGTTGAGTAATCCAAGTGTGATTTTAAGTCTCACACTGTGTAAGAATGAGGAAGTTGAACAACATATAAAGAAGTATGACCCATAACCCAATGCATTAAGATTTTTTGTTGAAAATGGTGTCAATCCTTTATGTGGGTTAGACTTATGTCTCATCGGTGTTGTGCTCTTCCCAATTAATCCTCCCTCGAAAGACCTAATAGTGGGTTGAGTCGGGTTGTGTGTTGGGTCTTTCAAGGGATTAACGGGGGAGAAACAACACCAATAACATATGAGTCCGTCCACATAAGAGATTGACACCACTTCAACCCAAATTCAAGTGTGAGTCTAAGTCTCACTAGTGAATCAGGTAAACATATCTTGTTATGATGAATAATGATAAAGGTCATTATTGGATAATCCAAATATGAGTCTAAATCTCACATAAGTAAAAATGAGAAAACTGAACACATATAAAGAAAAAAGACCCAACTTTGTGAAATTTCTGGTTTGCTATAAAGTGAGTCGAGTTGAACTCACATATTTTCAACTCAGTCCGTAGTGAGCTAACCCATGAAAGTTAGGTTGACTCACTTTAACACCTTTAGATAAAGTGCTTTTGTGGAAATATTCGTTAGTTGATAACCTAAGAAAACAATTGAAATGAAATATTTTTATATCTTGATCTAAATGTAACTAAAATCCATTGTTTGGTCATCTAATTTGTGATCCCATATAATCTATGGAGTGATTGTTTTTAACATAATTCATGATTTTAAGTAATTTATTGTGTAATTATATTTAATCAATTCATTAACTTATATGATCCATTGTGTGGTCTTCATTAATCCTATTCTTACTCAAAAAGTGAATCATTATAAAAATCTAAATTACATATATTTATTCAGTAATATTTTAATTGATATGTAAGTTTAGTATATTACTATAAGTTTTGTTACTTTGTATTAGTTAAAATTGACTAAAATCTAATCCTCGTATAAGGATAACATAAATAACTAGTAGTAAGATATTAATAGTTTAAAACAAATAGAAAATTAACTAAAGGATTCAAAAACCTTTAGTTGTTCAAAATACAAAACATTTAGGAAACTTAAAAATTGTTTAATGACATGTGTTGTGATGTTTCCACCCAAAAGCAAAGCATCAATTAGTTTTTCTAGGGTGGTATTTTCAAACCCCATCTACAAGATTGAATCTAATTAAGTTGGTGACCAAAATGTTAAGCTTAATGTTTTGGTCTTAAGACAAAACAGCTATATAGTACCAGGATTTGATGGCCGACCTATTTTGATGAAAGTCATCAATATTTTAATGATTTTTGGACAAGAGTTTAAGTTTAAATATTTTTACTTTGAGGATGAATGATTTTTGTAGTGTTTCAAGATATTCGGACCTTTATTAGTCTAGTGAGTCAATATCCAATCTATAAAAAAGTAATTTTTTTTTAAATATCATATCACCATAAATAAATTATTTACAGTAAGGGATTGCTGCAACAAATCTAGCAAAACAAAAATAAAACCACTAAAAACGTATAACATTAGACTGTTAAGTAAAAGATGAATTAACTAGATAAAAGTAACTTCTAACATTAGAAATAGCTAAATTTTTTATTGTCCTTCTTTAATATTGATTTCTAAGTTTTTAGTAACTTTTGACTACATCGGTAACAAATAAAAATGAGTTGAACCAAAATTTATGCTTTTACTTGCTTTAGTTCATATAGAAATTTTTAAAGCTTGTATATAGAATAGGATTTTGACTAGAACAGTAACAGATAGAAAGGAGTTGAACCAATCTTATGATTACACTCGTTTGCTTTAATTCATATAGAAATCTTTAAAGCTTGCGCACACAATTAGGGTTAGGAACGATCACTTCATGAGGTTATCTCATTTAAACCTCCTTGAGTTTCCACGAAAATAGTATTATTGTCCACTGATAATCAATTCTATAAATAATACATTTTAAAATAAAAAATACTCTAATAAAATTTTTACCAATATATTTATTAAGATAGACCTGTTTCTGTTTATATATCATTTTTTTCCTTATATTTTTTTCTTCTATCCCTTCATTCACTCATTATTTTTCTTTCCTATCCCACGTATTTTATTTTTCTCTCTCCTCTCTTAATTATTCTTGTACTTAAAACTACTATACTCAAATTTAATAGAAATATATTAAATTAATTTTTTAAAAATCAACATTAAAACTAAAAAAATATCAATTTATGATGACAATAAATAATTTTATTTATTATGATAGTAAAAAAAGTTATTTATAATGATGTAAATAATTAATTTAAAATTATTTTATTATAATAAACAATTACTTATCTAATTAAAAAATATGAGATAAATATATTTTTATTTAGTAATTTAATTTAACTACAATTAGATTGAGTAATGATGATTATTAAGGTAATTTAAAAAGAATATTTATTAAAAAAGTTACTTAAAATAAATATTTAAATTTTTAATCTAGTTATCAAATTTATTATATAATTTTTTTAAAATATAATATATTAAATGATAGTACTTTTGAATAATTTCCATTTTATCAAAATTAAATTTAGTATTTTTAATTAAAATAATAAGATAGAGTGAGAGAAGAACAAAATAAGAGGACAGATAAAAAAAACACTAACAATAAATAAATTAAATAAATTAGAAGAGAGAACAAATAAAAAAATAAATGAAAAAAAGAGAGAATAATAATTATATTATGTGAGAAAAGTTTATTTTTTATTATTAAATTTTGTGTGTAAATAATAAACAGATGTGATTAAATAAATAAATTTTAAAAAAATATTATTTAAATATTTTTTAAATATATTATTAATAAAATGGATTCTCAATATCCAATTATTATAAATAATAATAAATAAGAGAAACTTCATAAGTATCAGTTGGTGGGGTATAGAAGAGAAAGTTTTAAAGAAATTCATCCCCTATCTTTGACTAAAGCTTTGTATATATAATCTTACCTTTTATCAAACTTTGTTTTATCTGAAGTTAGAGTATCAGTAAAAGCTAAGCAACCAAAAGTTCTAAGATTTGTAAATTCAGGACTACAAACCAAAAATCATTTCATAAGAAGACTTTTCATTTTTAAAAGGTGTAGGTGATTTCTATACAACTCTCGCACACAAAATAAATATTTGAATTACCCTTGACCAACAAAACAAGAACAAAAATAGAACAAACCACATTTATATATTTCTAACTCACTTTCACATGATTTTAAGACAAGTAGGGTGCTCAAAAATATTTGAATTATCATGTTTACAATTCTAGATTTAACTTAAAAACCTGCAATGCAAAACCAGCTATAAAAATAGTTGGAAGTAAAAATATAACTATCATAATTAGTTCATTACTATAGACTAACTAAGTTAATTAATTATTACTAGTTAATGACAAAATTAAAATAAAATGTTAGATATAACAGAATAATCCTAATACTTGTTAGTCAAATTAAAAAAATATATATCTAGATAGAAGACAAAACTAAGAAATTATTCTAATTTGTTTTTCTAATTGAATTGTATATATAATATTGTAACATTTTGAAGATGATAAATATTATTACCTGATACCCTTTTGCAAAGTTTGGATTTCTTGTTTTAGCAGGGTAGATTCCTCCTTTGCATCCTATACAACAATTATGCAATGAATGAAGTGAGCAAGACATTCAATACAAAACAGTTACAAAGTTAATGTAAAAGTTGCAGGTGTTGCACATATATTAATTGTTATAATAACCACTCTTCTGAAAATACAGAAGAATACAGTGCATAAATAGTGTTAGTGCGGTATTGAAAGATTTTTTAAAATGAAAAAGAAAGTGCAATGTAATGTAGCATGCTGTGAAGCTACATCTTACAATTGAAGAAGTTTTGACTCAAGATAAAAACTTGAGACGAGTCAAGTTCTTGACTCGGATAAGAATGAAAGGAAGTTAACGTGTGAATATAAAACCATTTAAGAAGAACAAGTGGAGGAAATATTTGAGGTGGGACTTCCAACAAATATTCCCTCGTTAATGGTTCAATAATTCACAGTGCAAACAGCATCGAAAAGACCAATTCCATAGCAGCAGAGAGAGAGAAAGATGTTATGTACCAGAGGAGGTGGTTGAGGTGGTGGTGCTTCAGGTAGAGACCCTCGTGTGAACTTCATGTACCTCTCAATCAGCCCTTGCATGGTTCTTTGATAAATGAAAGATGAAAAGTCAGAGACGAAGGTGTGTGAGAAGATGCATGGAGAGAGAGATAAGAAAAATGACCCTTTGGTGGCGAGTTCATAGAGCTTTCCATGGGCGGAGAAAATGAAAAGACCAATTTCAGCATCGCACAGCACAGAGAGCTCCTTAGCCTTCTTGAGAAGACCAGCTCGGCGCTTGCAGAAGGTAACCTGTCTGTGCACTGGGTTCTCAATTCTCTTCACCTGAACCTTTCCGCGAGCCATATTTTATGATCCTTTCTTTCTCTCTTTCTCTCTTTCTCTCTTTCTCACTCTGCGCTTCTATGCACACAACCTCCCACTAGTTTGAACTAGCTTCGAGGTTGCTGCAGACAGGTACGTAGTACCCTTCTCCGATTTTCTCCCCCAATTTGGCTTCAATTTCCCATTCAACACCTTTTATATTAAAACATTTCGCCTCCTCACCCTTTCATAATAATATGTTACTCACAAGTAATTTATTCTCAGCAATGACACCGCCAACTTTACACCACACTAACTTTTTGTTTACTAGTCTATGGATTCCAATTAATTTCATCATAAATCAAATCAAAGCATGTGATACTAAAGCTGCTTGTACCCATAGAATATGGTTCATTTCACTAAAATATTTCTGCACAACCTTTATTCCTCATTCACTGTGTGCGCAACTGTATTGCTTATACATACCCTGCATCAAAGTGGCAAAGTAATATTATGCTATTAGTGCTACTCTGTTCTGCACCTATCTACCAGAGACTGCTTTTTCCATGTTTCCACAATACATTAAATTAACACCAATAATTCCTTTCCTCCTGGATCCTCTGCTCTGCTATATGTGGCATGCCAAAAGTTTCAAGTTTATCATTGCCTCCACCCCTTATTCACTCTCTAAAACCCCACATTTTTCTCACTGTCACGAGAAGATTCAACAAGGGTAGTGATGGTGAGACTTCTTCTATTCTTCTTTCAAGAAGCCATGATTCAGCGTTTGGTTAAACTTAAACTGAATACAGTCGGAATAAAACCAGGAATCAAGTAAAGTAGAAGAAAGTTAATCATAAAACGGTGCTGAGCTAAACTATTATTAAATCAGATCAAATCCACAAAACAGTTCCCCTGATTGGCTGATATATATATTATCGTGATCGCGTTGTTAGTTATGCTGCACCCTGTACTACAGAACGAGGAATCATATCATATGAATATCAATAAATCTAGTCAAATCCGAATTTTCTTGCATCGCAAATAAGTTGGGTCCAATCATTCAAATTAAATTATATAACTTGCAGTGGATGGCTTATATTAAAAATGATCAAGGAATGCTTCTGAAGAAAGCTGAGTGCCATTCAGTATAATCTAATTGAAAATTTTGTGTTTTTCTTTTTTTTCTTACTCATTATCATTGCCCATTTCTGGCTCTTGCTCGTTACTTTATAATTAAAAGTATTAATTCGCTAAAGGAATCATTTTGAAGACGGTGTTTATATAGTTTTATTCTCGAATAAATATCCGCTGATAAGAAATATCATAATAGGACAAAAATGGATAAATATGAATCTAGGGATGGCACCAATAAGGGGAGAAAATAATGATGCATGCACATTCTTATAACGGACTATTTCAACTTCTTTTTTCAGAATAAAATATATGTATATATATATATATATATATATATATATATATATATATATGATATAATTTTTTTCACACACTAAAATTAATTTATAATCAAAATTTGAAACTTATATATAAGTTAATTTTAATTTTTTTGAGATTTTTTTTCTCTCAAAGGTGTATAAAGTTTTTCTTAAACAAAATAGACATTATTATGATATTTAGGAGGATCTTCATATATAATTACTCAATGGGTAAAATTTAATCGCTTGACTAGTCCCAAATAATATGAATCCAATCCAAGGCTTGAGTTATGGGTACCAGGCACTAGCATCAGGAATTCAGGCTAAAACTTCACAGATTTATATATGTATGGTAGATGCCGCAAGATTTTCATTGTTTTTATTTTTTTCATGGGAGGGGCAATAATAGTATACCCTACTCCACAACATAGTTTTCAGTTTCACAATTTGTGGTGAAAGGGAAAGGGACGTATAAAAGCTGAGTTCAACTGCCAGATCTTGAGGGAGACCTTGATGTTTATGTCTGTTGCGTTGTTGAACACAAACAATCTTGCAGCTCCGTATATTGCTTCTGTTGGATAAACTCTTGATGAGATCACAGTCCTCCCTCCCTGAGCAAAGCTTTCAATGACTGAATGGTCCACCTGAGATCATCATATTCAAAATTTAATAGTCATAATGCTAACCAACAAAACAATTCTATCCTTCACCTTAAATGTGTAAGCATTTCTTGATTCACACTTACCAATACCCTCATTGATAATCTTTCATCACTGACCACTGGAACTCGGCTTCCAAAAACGAGTTTTGAAACATCAGGAGCCTTAGAAGACCTACGGTATCCAATAACATGTCATACTCATGAGATTAGATTTCACGGTTTTGGTCTCTCTTTTTTTTTTTTTTTTTTTTTATGCAAGTAAGAACAAATGAAAACTGTCAGTACCTTGTTTCATCAACACAGAAGGAAGTGGTTAAACTGCTGGTGGTACTAGAAAGATGAAAATAAATTGGTGTAAGCTCAGAAAGTTGGTCATCTGCAATAGCCAGAATGCCAAATGGTCCCAAACTACTTCTGTCAACAGCTCCATTTCCACACCCTACATCGTCCTCCTTCTTGCCAGTTTGGGATACTAAATATTCTATTTCAAATTCAGCAAATATGTCCAACTGAAAAATTTTCAAGAAATGTATCGATTCACTTTTCACAACTTACGCAACAAAAAACTAAGTGATTAGCTAAATGCTATTAGCAAACCTGTGTGGCTGGGCCTATGTCCAGTGGCACAACCGAGCCAGGCTTAACCACAACTTCTTCAAAATCATAACTGCTAAGCCTTAAGCTCTCTATTTCTTCCACTGGCCACTGAAGCAAATGAGTTCTAGTCTTGTTGTCAAACACCACTGTTCTTGGAATACTCTGATTTCCCCAAAAGAAAAAATTGGATGAGATCAAATTCATAACAACATAAATAACTGAATCACCACCACTTGTAAAATTTAATAACTGTTTCTGCTGCTGGAGCTCCTTTTCAAATTAATACTAGGTCTGTAAAAATTCAAAACTGAAAAATGCTGATACACTTAGCAAGTATAGTACTTACAAGACTGTCTATTGGAAAACTAAATTCAAATTAGATACCTTGAAATAAATTATCTGATCTCAATTGATATCAAAGTACACAAGATTTATTAAATAATTTCTGCTAACATTATTGGTTGTGTTTGGAACAGAAGAAAAAAATGTTCCATACCTGAAGAGATGCCCAACCCTTTTTCAAGTCAGCGGTTTCGCTATCTGATTCGTTGATCCAACCCCACAGGACCCTTCTCTTTTTGTATTGGTCATAAAATGTCTTTGACGCATAAAATCTCCCATAATCCAACTTCAACCCGATACCCACATCCTCATCCGGGTTATCGGGTACCCATGTATCATTTTCAATGAAGTAGGTCCCGATCGCGTAATGATCCCCCCTTGTGTCATCCAAACTGGACTTCAACACATGTTTCACATTCGGCCCATTTACGGATGTATCCAACCCATCAGACCCATTTACTGAAACCGGGTAAAAGTCCACGCACTCCCACATACCCGTACCCGGGACCCCATGCATATACTCATCGTTGAGTTCATAGTGGATGAAATCTTGGGTTTTATACACCAATGAAAGACCTGTCCGGTTGACCTTCGACCCAATAGCGATCCTCCATTTCTGATCCGGCCCAATCCAGGCAGTTGTTGGGTCACGAAAATCTTTCGGCCCAATCCCTTGTGGGGGCACCAAGACCGGGTTATCAGGATATTTGACCCAATGAACGAGGAGGGGATCGGATAGGTTGGCGGGGTACGCAAGATTCTGAACTTGCACGTTTTGATGAGTGTTACCCGTGTAAAGCATCACGATTTTGCCATCTGGCAAAAGGGTGGCTGATCCTGACCACACACCGTTGATATCGAACCACGAATCTCGATGCATCGCAACGGGAAGGTAGAGCCAGTGAACCATGTCCCTTGATACAGCGTGGCCCCACGATATGTTGGCAAACACAGCTGAATCAGGATTGTATTGGTAAAATATATGGTACCACCCCATGTAAAACAATGGACCTGCAACGTAACAATATGCGTCAAAACTAATATTTTGAGACCGGACTAATTACTGAACGGTAAAATCATAGATTCAAATATAAATTGGGAATGGAATTTAATAAAATAATTTTTTTATAATATAAAGTATATAATAAATTTATTAATAATAATTTTTTAAAATAATAATAAAGATTATTCTCATAATTGTGATAAATTATAATAAAGATTATAAATATAAAACATATTAAAAAATGCAAAATGATTTAATTAATATAAATAAAAAAAGAAAAAAAATTAAAATATATTATATTTTTTATAAAAATTACATTAATTTTCTTTTTATCGTTTAATCAGAAAATTCAATTGATTTTATTTTAATTTAATTAAAATCTGATTATTTAAAAATAATAGATCAGTGGAGCGATTGAACCAATCCAATCTGATTTTCAAATGAACGGTGAAAATAATAATGTACCATTTTATTTATAATGCAATCCATATTTAATAATAATAATAATAATAGTAATTTCAAACTCTAACTTAAATTATTTATCAAATTTATGTTTTAGAAGAAAAGCTAGATTGACTTTGTGCTTCTAATGAAATCATGGATGGACCCATGTTAGCTTCAGCTGAAAACAACGTGTTGGGCATGCCCAGAGGTGGTAGCCAAATTTAAACTAAAAGCAAACGTCAACCTCTAAAACATGGAGACTTCATATTAAGCTAGCGTTTAATATAAGTTGTTTCAATTTTTTTTTTTCCCACTCAAACTTCCAAGTTTTTCCCTAACGTTGTCCAATGCAGAGTCATACAATTCAAATTTCATAACTTAACGTAAAAACGGAAGTATGTATAACTTGTCAATTCTTTTAGTGATGGATATTCGAAGTTGACGGTAACAAAGAAGCAGTGAATGAAATGACCACGGTTTTAGTTGCTTTACTAAATTGGAATTTATTCATGTTCACTGTTAAATTAAGAATAATACTACACTTCTACACCATGAACACAAAACCTACACCTTCTTCCTCAATCTTATCTTCACCCCCGCATAGTAATATATATACATATATATACTGTTCATACAAAATATCATCATTTTTATTTATCATAATACTATATATATAGCAGTGATTCTATATAAATAAATACTAGTCCAATATTATATAGATATGGTTAATAACAAAATTTAATGGTGATTCTTGTATGTCAGCAAATATTCAGACCAATAAAACAGCGTTTTAGAAATCAAAAACTAAGCCAAAAGATAAATAATATAAAGAGTAATTCGCAAATGAAAGGACGTACCGTTAGGATCTGAAGCAGATTACAACCGAACATGCGCACAGCAACGCCAATATATACGACAAGAAAACACTGTTGATTAGCCTCTTCATTGTAGAAAATAAAAACCAAAGGAATTGAAGAAAGAGGTGATTGTGGTCAAACAAATACTGTTCGATAGTATTTCTTATGTTTTGGTTGAATTTCATCTGGATAGACTGAAATAACGAGTTTAAAGATGTTTTAAAGACCTGTAAATCTCAGAAGAACTTGTAAGCCAAAAATACTTTTAAAAATTTGGAGAGCAAATGTAAACTTGAGATTTTGATGAGTGAGTAATTATTGGTTAGAGACAATGTAATGAAATAAGCACTTGAATGAATTACCGTTCATCCAGTTTTTCTGAGGTTGAAAATGGAAAGCTGTTCTCTGCCACGATAACATGGCATTTGTCCAATTAAATGAACCTTTCAGTGACAGATATGGATTTGACTTGGGTGAAACCCCTTCAGCAACCCCTCTAGGTTGCAATGGAAGGGACTTGGTTTCCTTACTGAAAAGCTTCAGAATGTTATTCTCTAAGGGTTCATGGCCATGCAGGCTTATGAAGAGTGCAGCCAATGACATTAGGAAAACGATGGAAAGAATGAAAAGAAGGGCACCCTTTTGTGCTCTCCCCCCACTTTCCCTCCTTAGAAAACCTGGAGGACTCAGCAAGGGAATTTGTGGATCAGGGTTCATTGTCTTTGCCTTTATATGATGATAGATAGCTGAACTGAATATGTGACTAAATTCATCACCAAGTGAAGCTTATATATATACACACACACAAGTATATATACATATATATATACAAACTATATTTATATTTATGAAAGATTTTGTTTTCAACTTATATATAGACTAACTTTAATTAAGCTTTTTTAGAAGAACTTGTAGAGAAATTGGTTGATCCATATATTAGTGGAATGAGTGATGAAATTATGGAACTTAAATCTTTCTGATTCGTTGACCGTTCATCAAACAAAGGGTGCACGTAACTTGGTATTGAAATTTTCTTTTTCTTAGACGGTTGTATTGAAAATTAAAATACTATATACTTGGGTAGGTCAAACAAACCGTTGAAAAGAGGTTATTAAAAACTCAATGTGAACAGTGTTGTAGTTTCAGACTACAAATTTGGAACATGTACTTTTTGCTTCTTCCGAATTTTTTATTTTACATTTAATGACAATGTTTTTACTATTAAAACGCTCGTTGTCAAAAAAAAAAAAAAAATATATATATATATATATATATATATATATATATATGTACTCAACTTATTTCAAAAATAAAGAGAGCTATGAATTTTTATGAAATTAATTCTTTAGATTTTTATTCGTCTTTTAGCATAAATTTTTAACTGTGTTCTTTAAAAACATCCTAATAACTTAGCTTTTACCACCTTTTTATTGTTCGACTGTACATACCTTGTTAGCTTAGGTAGTTGCCGCTAATCTATTATACAGTTATTTTATTTGACGGTTACTATTTTTCTCACGTGGCCAAGATATTAATTTTTTAAAATATTTTTTATGAACAAAATTATAATGAATCAGAACTCCAAAATAATATAATATGTAATGATTGATATGATTATATTATTTAATCAAATTATATTATTTGTGTTCTCTAAAGTTTCAATACTATCTATTTTTATCAAAATTCTAACCAATGTGAATAAATAAATAAAATTGAAGCTCTCAAAGTGCTGTATTTAAAGAACTAACGTAAACTTCGCTCGTATTACTGAAAAGAGATAGTAATATAAAACATGTATCATAACTCTGATTAATACCAATTTTGAAAGTATTTGGTAATTTCGTACATTGGAGAAATACGCGAGGTGTTACCAATCTCTATACGTATTTCATTTTATGTAGTAACTACAGTAAATATGGTTGAAAATTTTTAAAAATAACGTGCAAGACACAATATAAAGTCAAATGATATTATAGGTAGAAGAAAATAACATTGATAAGTGAGAAAGATTGGTAATTAAATTTTTTTTATTGAAGATAATTAATATCATATTTTCTTATTTATTTAATTGAATCATTATTTTATTTGTGAAAAATTTCGAGATAATTCTTCTTAAAAATAGCCAATAAACAAAACATGAATTCTGTTGTATGAATTATGCAACATGTGTGTGAACAGTGTAATGATTGGGTGGATAATGGATTCGAGAAGAATAAAGGAAAATCAGGCACTGCTTGTGAATTGACAACTTTCCCTCCTAAATTTCTGCATCAATCTCGTGCATCTATTTAGAACAACTTTTCTGTCTGAAAATATAACACTTTCCACCTTCTCCAACTAAATAAAACAGGACCAATAAATACACTAATAAACTTGGTAAAAAAAGAAAAAAAAAACTACTAATTTTCATCAATTTTACTCTCAATTTCTGTATTTTTTTCACTGGTATATTTGTTTTGTTCTCGTCAACCAATTTTAGAATAAAGTAATGTTTCCAGTAACAAGTTTATGTCTTTGGAAAGTGAGTCGCATACCTGATTAGGAGATTCATATATAAATATATAAAATAAAATAAGAATCAACTTATAAATAAACTCATTTAACTTTTAATCCTTGAGAAAATAGATATATGTATATATACGAGTTGAGAAAATGGATATATACGAGTGTACAAATATATCTATATTATTAAGTACAAGTATATTTTATATATTTGAACTTGTTAATGACTTCTTTTAATAGATGTGTATAATTGAGAGTATATAAATACATTATGAGTTGAAAAATAAATTAATCCCACTTATTTATAGTTATAGATCCGGTGACATTGGATTTACATAAACCAAACCAGATTAATTTAAAAACTATAATAATGATAAAATAGATTATTAATAATAATATACTAATTTATTAGTTTTTTTACAAATAAAAATTAAGTTTTGGCTAAAAGTTTGCATCTAAATTATATGCTTCCCTTATTTTAACAAAAATTATATTTAAAAGGATATAATTTATGGTTTGATGGTGGAACATAAAACGTTGGACCCTAATAACGACGAGACCAGCTTGAGCGTGCCATTATTATCAAATTCTTTAGGGTATATTCTTTCTCTACCTTCGTACTTTCTTCTTACACCCTCAAATTTAAAAGATAATAATAATATCTTAATTTCATAAAGTATTTCGGACTGAAATATATGGAAAATTATTGGATGAATGGATCTATAAATATATAATTTTGTTATGTTTTTGAATTATGTAATTCAGAATCTAATTTTACCATTCCAAAAAAATTAACCGACAAAATTGTCGGAAAACTAAATTCATAAATGATTTTTCACATGTGAATTGACTCTTTCAAAAACTTTTTAGTATAAGATTTTCAAAAATATTTTAGAATGATCCTTCCAAAAACATTTCATGGAATCAGTTTAACCTTCCGTAATCAGTTCACTTTTTTAATTTGGAAAACTAATTTCATAACATTTTCGAAAAGTTTAAGGAGGAGTGAATCTAACACTTATTTATATTAATAATAATATTGTCTTTTTAAATGAATGTGGGACACACAGAGAGAGTATGGAGTGCATAAAGAAAAAGCCTTCTTTAGTTTCATTATTTCTTCTAAAAAAAATTATAATTATTTGAGGTATAGATACTACCCATTTACATTCTGGGTAGTAATTCCCTTCTTTGATGGACGAGAAAAAAAAAATGAATGAAAATTATATGATTTGATTAAAAAGAAATGTGTTAAAAAAAGAATAAAAGAGAAATAAGCACTTATGATCTGTGAGAGAGATATGTATAGTTTGATTAACCAATTATGTAAAAATATATTGGATGAGTCTGTTTTATGCTTATTCAAAAAACATAGACAAATTTTATTATATATATCCATAATATATTTATTTTATTAAATAAGCAATCTGTAATTTATTTCATTAAATAAACTTATTAATGTCTTAAATAAATAATACTTAAAAAAAAAAGTATTTTTAGTTTATACCAACGTCAAGAAGCAAAAACACAATTCTTTCTGCCCAATTTTTTGTCTTACAGGAAGAAATTAATTTTATTGAAGTCCACTTATTTTTCCTTTAGTTTTTTGTGTTTTATTTTTTTCATTTCAAAGTTACCAAACTACTCATCCTTTGTCATTTCAACCACAACACTTGAGTAAATAAAAATTACAAAATTAATGATGAAAATAGTACAAGTTAATAATAAATATATATATTAATATAGCAATTTTCACTAAAACAGTATTTATAATTGGATATTTGAACTTTTTTTTTTAATATGTATACAAAGTGTTCTTTTTTTCCAAACAGACATGTTACAGTAGAAATCCTTTTATATAAAGAAAAAAACTTTAAATTAACTTACTAACAGTTTGAACGGACTTCTGTCCCTTAAATTATTATTGGACTATAAAAGCTTTTTTTTTTCCTTTATTTTTCAATGCGCAAAAACAATAATCGCCAAGAATATCTATTAAAAAGCTATCATAAATAAATTATATTATTCAAACGATCAAAATAGATGCAAAAAGAATTGAAAAAAATGAATGATTTCTCATGTGTATCTCCCATTTACTGGTTAGACATAGTAATCAAAACTGAAACCGCAATGACGAGTGGGGGAAAAAGAAAAACTGAGCACATTCTCTTTAATTCTTGAAGATATTTATAATTATGAGGCAGGAATTTACAGCTAACGCAGTTGGTTTGAGCAAAACAAGTGGGTAGCGACAGACAGCGCTGTTGGTATCATAAGAGGTCTTCTGTGCGTAAAACTGCTCCAGGAAACCTCTTTCAATGTTTCCGAGAAAACCAAAATTGAAAAAGCTGTTTTTTTTTTATGATGTAGTATAGTATAGTAGAGTATATTCTCCTCCGTAAACTATATAAGACTTTTTAAGGAGCTTAACTTCCATAACACAAGTGACTTGAGAAATTCCATGACCTGTACGTGCACAAGCACATCGAATTAGTTCAAAGAAATTGAACAAGAAACTATGAGAAATTTTTCAAACGGCTTATGTGAACCCAGTTAAAAGTGAGATTTACCTCTGATGGATCACGAAGAGAGTAAACTGCGTTGCTTTCTTTGGGTGATGAAGACACCAAGATCCCATAACCTTTATTTCCCTCTCTCAAAACCTGTCACAGATTGTTTGGAATCAGCATTACGGTAAAAAATAAACAGTGAAAATACAGGAAATAGGTACAATCCACAACATCACTGAGAGTTAAATATTACCTTAAATGCATCTTCGTCAGTCCGATCATCTCCGATATATATAGGAAGGACATCATCACAATTGTTTAGCCCTGAAAAACAGTACGTATAATGTCAATTACTGCAACACAATGAACAGAGATCACTAAAGGAAGAAACCATACCAATAAAAACAGAAAATGAACTCACCAAGCGACTCAAGTAAAAACGTGACTGCTTTCCCCTTATCCCAGTTAATCACAGGTCGGATCTCTAAAACCTGGAAAATAGTATGCAGAAACTAATTATAAACGAGAAAACATCCTTGTCAAAGCACTGAACAGTATATTCTCGAAAATAACGAGTCAAAATGTTGGCTTTGGCTATACAAACAGTACCTTCCGCCCATGAGTTAAGCGCAAACGCGGATAGCCCTTCAGAACATCATGAACACGTTGCCCCACCAAATCCCAATACTGTATTATATTAAATTGAAAGGAAAAATAATTACAAACATACGGGGGTAATAAGTTCGGGAAAAGGCAAATCAACTTAGCAGAAAATTATCAAGCATAAGAGCAGAAGCCTATACCTTGTCATCAACATTCCGGTAGTGCACAGATACACAAAATTTATTGTTCTCAACCTTAGCACCTTTAATGTCTTTCGTACACTCATCAAGAGACTTAAGTACCTGCCCAAGCACGAGCAAATCAGGATCAAGTTTCAATAAAGAAAAAATATTGAAAGATGACGATTCATTGTAGATTATTTAAAAGCTACCTCATTAATCATGGGCAGAAACTCAGCAGCAGGTTGGAACAAGTTTACTTCCTTACCCTGTAAATTTAAAAATCATAACAGATGCCATATAATTAAAAAAATAAAAATAAATTAAAAAGATTGGAAAGTGAGAGAAAGATTCATAAAACAGATGACAGAGAAACTTTAAGCCCCCAGTACCTGCTTGTCTGTAGACCTAATGCAATTCGGGTGATCATCAGATACAGATTGTCTAACAGGGCCAATGATGTCCATCCCGTGACTACCAGCGTAGTAGAGTTCTGTTAGTCCCACAAATTGATATACCTGAGCCAACACGGATAACATTGAAGTTAGAACCAGCAACGGACATAGAAGCTTCTTTTGAACAGGAGTATATGCGGCGCAGTTGCGTTCAGATAGATGAGCAAATTAAAAATAGATAGGAAATTGTTTGTATCTTTTAAAAACTGATCAATTACCTTATCACGACTTCTTCCACTAATAATTGCTGTTGGAAAATATTCTGCCACTTTTTTAACAGCTGCACGCATCTGCAGTTTACAGCATCATAATTAGCCAAAGAAGAATCGAAAAACAATTAAAACCAAATGATGTTATGGATAGTAAACCCAAGGAGAGTGTCATACATTGTCGGACATGAACGCACAGTCAGGATTATCCACAATTGGGGAAAGAGTTCCATCATAATCCATAAACAACGCAATTCTTTTTCCTTTTGCATAGGTTGTGATTTGATCAAAACATGTAAGCGCAGATGGGTATTTGAGCTGTGAAAATAACACAGAAAAAAAAAAAGAATAAATAACCCCCTTATACCAGTGAAATTCAGAAACTAACCAAAAGGGATGTATGTAATACCAGCCAGCTAAAATAAGCACCGGCAGTATCAGAGTCCGATGATGCAAACCCATGGCTAACATCCTTTGTTATCTTCCTGGCTGGAGGTGAAGATGACTTCATGGCATCCAACCAACCACTACAGCGGACATCTTCAAGAATCCCTGTCTTCTTCCTCGGGATAGTTAATAACATTCCATGTGTAAAGGTTGCCCCAGAATGGGAGTACGGCAACAAACTGGAATGCACACCCAGTCTAGACTTTGTTACGGGTGCAGAATCAGTGAGAACAGGAGTATGATTCGACTTCAAGTCCATGGGATCCAGGTTTCAGCCCACTTCACAGTCCGGTAACAATGCAAGAATTTTAAGTAGTATTGAGCAATGATCAAACTAATATCTATCAGATTTCCACTTCACCCAACTCTTTTATCAATAAAAAACCACCTCTTTAGTGTTTTCTTGTCACTGCTCTTGGGGTAACAGTCCATCAACTGCTGAGCTCCTGAAAATAATGATCATATAATTTATTTACTTTGAAATACTTGAACATCAGGTGACAAGAATAATTTAAACAAATGGAAATCTTGAGTTTGAGTCCACTTGTTCGTCTTCCCATCAACAATCAAAGTAATAAAAGGGTTGCGGGAATGTATTGGAAAACATGATCTTTAAAAATGTTGAAAAGAAAAATAATTCTAAATAATAATCAACATCCAATAAAAATGGAAAAAAACTAGTAGGTCTGATGGATGTGAGAGAAAAAAGAGCACAGGAAAATGATATGATCAATAAATAACAAAGCTGCTAGAGATGGATAGAAGTTATACTTGAAACACATGAAGCAAGCAAAAGCATGAATGGGAAGCAAGGAGCGGAAAAGTGAAGGCAGACAGCTTTAGGAACCGATGTTATAAAAAGCATAATTACATAACATTAACCATTTAAAAATATATAAAAAGGAAGTATTATTGATTCTTCCCATCATGTATTTATTCAATAGAAGGATCCCTCTTATTAATGATTGGTCTAAAAATGCAATTCACTAAAATCCAAATAAAGACGTTAAAGGGTCCATCCTACTAGTAGTAAGCTATATACATACACCGAGCACAAGTTGGCCTTAATTGACAGCTAAACATTATTGAGGTTTACCTTGAATTATGGTTGAGTAATACATAGGTTTTACGATCATGTACATTCATGTAACTTGTATAAGAAAAGGTTGAAAGAGAAAAGGCATCTACGGCAATTCTATGCACTTACACTCTTTCTTACTTTTGTAATTAGAATATAAAAATGGAAATAATTTAGCCAAAGGGAAAAGGAAGATTAACAATTCTTGGACTTTATTCTAGATCGTTGCTTATATAATCGTACAGCAACAGCGGCTAATGAACAGAAGAAATAGCATAATTTTCCCACTATATGTCCCTTAACTATTACATTGACAAAAAGAGACACTCTTATGACTGGTATCAAAGGTCAAGTCCTCTTGCAGATTCGAATCTTTCCATATAAACTCAATTTCAACAACATAACAGGGGATAAAAGAAAACCATTTTAAGAAAATCAAAACACAATATGCTTCCACGCTTGATTACTAAAGGGTACTCCACTCCTGGAAAGGTTTCAATCAGTGCGAACTGAACATGACAACGATTAATGCTCCAGATATTTATTAAAGAATGGACAAACTAGTTATATCTACTACAGAGTAACAACTAATTAAATATGACAACTGATAGATATCACTAACGATGACTACAACATATCGCAGAAAATAAATATGAAAACAAACTACCCTACACTGACAAAAATCGGAAATGAAAAAATCCAAATATCACTACTATCAAAAGAAAGGAAGATAAAAAAATTCAACAGCTTTAGCGTACTAAGCTGTCAATGATTAATGAAACAATTAAGAAAAAACTGATTTTCTGCATAATGTAGAGTTGTACTACCCCACCTAGTGGACACGGAAGAAAACAATACCATATGCAACCACACATCTTGGGCCTACAAAGAGTGGGAGTGAATAATACAAATGGACCCAGCACATAAAGATTCTGCGATGAAATAGACAAACTGACATAGATTATCAATAAAGAATGAGGAAGAATAAAAATTTCCCCAAACTTTTAAGGGTACATTTCCTCCGAAACCAAACGTAAATTACAAGTATTTCAACGGTTTAAGTTTAAAATACTCCGAAAGACAACCCAAGACCGGGAAATCAAACACACGGTGATGTAGACTTGAGAAATTGACTTTTTCCTCATTTTCCTCTATATTTTGCATTCTTTTAAATGGTTCACATTAGTTTACATGATGAGGACAATAAACAATTAGACTAAAAAAATCAAGGGTGTAAACAAAGAACATCACATCAGCACAATCACAAACAGCTCCGGGGAAGACAAATCAGAATCAATAGTCGACAGCACCCATCTCACGGTCGGGAAAAACTCAAAACTGATAAAACGGAATTAACCAATCACTCAAGGATCGGTCAAAGTAGAATATGATTAACTAGAAAAAAAAAAAAAGTTCAATCAAAATAAGTTGAAAAGAGAAAATAAAAAGGTGGCTTGAAATACTAGATTCTGACCAGTTCCCAAAACTTCTAACACGAGATTGAATAATAATTATCACTAAAAGCGAAGGTAACACGAAACATTCACAAGTCAAAACGGCACCGTCCCTTTTGAATGTCAATCGTTTTACCCAATCGGGACCCCAAAACAAGTAAAGCAATGGAAAAATTGGAAACCAAACAAAAGAAACAGAGGAAAAGGGGCAAACAAGTTTGATGAAAATATATTACCTAAAAAACGAGCTCCAACCACGGGAAGAAAGAAATTAGATTGGTCATGAATCTTCAGAATGCAGCTTCTCGTCGAATAATCTTCAAAAGCGAAAAAGAAGGACCAGTTAGAAGAGGAAAAGCAAATTAAAAGACACGCGCACACTGATATTTTAAGTTTGGCGGCCAACAAATAAATAGGCTACAATTTTTTTATATAAAAAGGAAAAAAAAAAGTGGTAGAAAACCCAGAAAGGAGACAAAAGGCACAAATTGTTGTTTGGCAGAAGCTAAAAATGGGGTATAATTATGGGCAGCCAAACATGGCCAAAGAGACAATAGGGAAGGCAATGCGTTATTCGTACTTTCGGAGAGAAACACGAAACGCGATAATATTCACCTGAGAAAATAATAATAAACAGCTGAGAAAGAAAGAAAATGGACGAACGAAACCCAAAACGGTGCGCAGAGAAACGCAAGGCAAAGCAGCGAAGAGAAGAAGAAAGAAAATGGCAAATAAGAAACGGGGTATTTATAGCGTTTCGCTCCTTGCAAACGTGCTTTACAAGGAAACCTTCCTCGGTTCGGTTGTTGAATTGGGAAACACCACCAATAAAATACGCCCCCAGAAAACTCCCTCACTCCATTCCTCTTCTCTCCCCAGCGCGTGCTCTCCACTCCCCAACTCTAAAGCTGGCAGCGCGTCACCCCCATGACGGCGCGTGGGTTTCTTATGATTAACGCATGACCAAAAGTACGAAAAGCGAAGATTTGATTTCATTGGTTCGCGAACCTTTTTTAATTTAAAATAAAGGAAATTGCTGGAGTGGGTCCCGCAGAGTATGTGGAGACACGTGGCGGAGGTAAAGCGCGTCTGGACACGTGTAAATGAGACGAGGTCGACGTGGCCACGTTGGGGTGCGGGGCCCGCCACGTACGTGGGGACGACGTGTGCAAGCGTGTCGTCGCTTTCGGGGAACGAGTGGTTGTCGTCGGTGACGGTGGGGTTTGTCGGAAACAGCCAGTGAGACGGTCCCACGTGGCAAGATGGGGTCCACATCGGGAAATGATGGCCTCATAACGAGGTGAAGTGGCATGGTATGGGCCTTCATGCAATAACCGATATTGTCAACCCCAATCACAGAGACACGTGTCTACAGTAACAATAAATAATGCTGTCAAATTTTCCCAACTTCACACCTATTTCCTTCTATTACATTCACCACCTTACAAATGTTTTTAATTACATTAAATACTAATAAATATTGATTTATAAAATGTTTTAGAAAGGGAAAGAGTGGCAAGGTAGAAGAGGTGATGCATATAAAATATTAAGGCATATATATCTAATTGGAAGTGGTGAAGATGTTGAAGGGAGGTGTTTTGGTACTGTAAAGGTCCATCTGGTCCCATGCTGATGAGATGATAATAATCTTTGTTCTTCCATTTTCAGTGATTCACATATATGCAATCCTATGCAATGCAAGCATGACATCATAAATACCACAAACTTTCTAATCACACCCATCATCAACTTTAGTCATATATTACTGTGTGAAAGCTCTACCTAATCTGTTGCTTCACTAGCGTCAATTTAGTCTCTTGTCTCCATCAATTACTCTGAGATCAGGGTTGGCTTATATGTCTCATGCAGAAGTTGGAAGCAGACTTTCCATACTTCTACCTAAATTTAGTGATTGTTAGATTATGCAGTAACAGATCATAATGTGAAAGCTAGAATTATTATTTCATCTATTAATCTAACTCATTTCTGTTAATTACTTAATTCTTTTTAAAAAGTTTAAGTCAAAAATAGTTTCGAATTTGATCTAGATTCATTTTTTTTTTTCATTTTATGGTTTCAAAATTCTTTTTAATGAAGCGGTTATGTGTGATTAGGACATGTGGAACCACTTGTGAGGTATGTGACTCTAAGTTACCCTGAAACATCATTTCATTGTCTTAAAGTATGCATGGCCATGGCCTCCACGGTGGTGGACCCTTTACCCACCTCAGATCAGATCGGATCCAATTCAAGGTTTCAATTTGTAGGTTCCTTTTAACTTATGCTTCAAGAGATGATATAGAGAGTAAAAGAAATAACAATAATAATAATAAAAAAAAAACTAAAAGATTACAATATTAAAAAATAAAGTTATTAGATAGATTAATAAATGAAGGAGATAAAAGCATCTAATCTATCACTGATAAAATGAACATTATACAAAAAGTAAATACTGTATAATGTGGATAGATACACGAAATTTATGTTCACATCAATAACTAGGGAAGATATAATAGCATCCTTATTTACTGAGGGCAATCGCCACCCATAAAATTGTATAATTATTTTTATATATTAAGAAAAATAAAATAATTTTTAGCTAGACAATTATATCAATAAACTGTTTTTAATAAACTTACTTTTTTCCTATATTCTGTAAAATTATAGGTGGACGAAATTGTTGAACAATTAAAATATCAATTATTATCATAGCATATACTCAAATATAAGCCAACCAACAAAATTTAGTATAATTTTGATTTTTTTTTCAATTATTAAAATATAATTTATTTTCTTATAAGTAATAAGCTTTCATTTTAACTTTTACGTATAAAAATGTAAATACAAATTAAAAACTACAAATAACAATGAATACATAGTTGACGTGCAAGTTAAAAATGATTCCAATTTCTTTGAAAATAATAAATAATGGTTTGAAACTTTCAACGGCGTGACATAAAGCGAGACATACGAGAGTGAGGTGTTTTCTTGGTAGGGTGTTGACAATAGAATAGAATAGGGCAATGAATTCACAGAGTCCAATCTTGAAATATTCAATGTGAACGATCTAAACTAAGTTTACTTCACTTCACTCAAAATGTTTTTTGGTTAATTATTTTTATTTATAATTATTATACATAATGTATATTTTTATACATGATTAAATTAATATACAATTTTTATTTTATTAATTTAAGTTAGATGTATATTTACTTTTTTAAATATAATATTAAATTGATAAAAGAATCATTTTAACATGATATTATAATTTATTTCAATGGTAGATTATTATTATGATATTATTTATTAGATAAAATATATTCAAATTATTTACTAAATAGAATTAAATTAATAAATTATTATATATTAATTTTGTAAAGTTAAATTAGATTTTTTTATTTATAAATGATGTTGAGATTTTCTTTTTTAATAGATGAAAGATTTATTTGTTTTTAAATACCGACTGCGTAATTGCCTAATATTTTGCATGTGTTGAGAAATAGATTATATTATCTTAATTGTAACAATTGTTTACAAACTATGAATCTCGTAAACCCTAATTGAAGCATGTGTTTTGCCAGACCAACCAACATTAGCTGATAAATTTTCTTCCTTTTCTTTCATTCATCTTGAATTATAAATTTTCAAAACTTTAATTTTTAAAATTTTAAACTGTTTATTATTTTTTTTATTTCGATAACTTAGTTCATTTTTTATTATTATTTTAACCTGAGACAGTACTTACATTTTTTTTAATGGAAAAGGTTACATAATTATTTTAAAAATAAAACTTTGATATTAACCTTATGAAATAAATGGGTAAATGTTAAAATTTAATAATAAAAATATATGATATTTAATTATTTAAAAATATAGATCATTAATAATTTTGATATTGATAGAGAGAAAATATAAAAAAAATATCAAAAGATAACATGGAGAAAAGATAAGATAAAAGAGACGAGAAAAAAATATAAAATACTAAAAGGTGGAGAGAAAAAAATAATTAAATAAATGAAAGAACGAGAAAAAATGAAAGAAAAAAGGGCACTAATAAGAGAAAGGAGGCATAAATTTTTAAGAAAAAAAAGCATAATTTATTTTATTTATTTGTTCAATCTGAAATTATGCTATTTTTAGTAATTAAAATATATATTTTTATTTTTCTATTAAAATAAAATATTATCAAATCTTTCTCTTGGAATTCACGTCAAAAAACCACTATATATTTTTTTTTAAGTTGCAGCAGATCTCATTTAGCTGAATTTGCCAGCTGGTGCCAGTTCCGTTTGTTTTTTTTGACTAAAGGCCATTGTACCCCATTAAATATGCTATGCTTTGTGAGGAGTGAGAGAGAGTGTTAATAATTTTAGTTTTAAATTGAATTAATTATTTGTCAAGAAATGCAACATTTTGAAATATAATATTTTCCAGTTAACGATTAGTTTACTTTATTGCCGTATTTAACCTGTAATCCTTTATTAATTTCTTAGATTATAAATTTGAACGTCTATTTTAGGAGTGTTTTTAAGAGTTTTTTTTTTATTATTATAATAAAGACGTTTTCAATACCTATCATGCGCGTATTGCCTGTGATATTTTTAGACGTAAAAGATGATATACAAAACTATAATTAATATACTATTACTTTTGATCATTATAAATAATTTGACTTTATTATCAATTTCAAAAGTAATAAATTGACATATTTAAATACTTAACATTAAAACATCTTATTTTCAATAATTTGATTAAATTAATTCCATTACGTCTCACATTAGAACTTGCTTCAGTATTTTTTTTTTTTTCCTTTTGGTCACAAGCATTTGGGTTAAAAGCTGTAGAGGACAACCATGTCACTTACATCATGAATGAGATATTTTTCAACCCCTACAGAGCAATACAACAACTCAGGCAGTGGTGCAAACTGCAAGAATGCTAGTTCTGATATTTTCAAAACTAAGAATAATCTGAATGTGTCCTAAAGAATGAAACGATAACCACAAAGAGAGAGAGAGACAGAACATCGCATCAAGCAATAAGCACTTAAGTTCAATGCATTTTTGTTCTAATCTTTTCAATTTACCAATCTAATAATGTTTATAATTTACTCTAAAATTGAGAGGAAATTACTGATGAATTAATAAAACACCAGAGAAATTAAATGAAGTGCAAATAACCCATGTGTTGTGGACAACAAAAGACAGATACAAATGAGCAAGGTTCTCTAAGTCGTCATGGTTAAATAACAGTATAACACAGCTCCAACACAAGCCAATCTTTCCATTCAGAATGTGCTAAAAAGTTCAGTAAAATAAATACGATTGGATGAAAAGCCTTAATTTAGAAGTCTTTTGAACATGGACTAAATACGCCTACCAACAAACTACAACAACAGAAGGAAAGCATGGAATACTAGGATAAATATTACTTTCTTGATCTCACAGTTATGCTCCAAAGGTGTTGCTGCTATTCTCTGCTTCTTCAAGCATTTGCACAACCTGTGCAACCCCTTCTTCAATTTCCTTCCGGATGACTCCATCAGGCATATCAAATGTCCTTCTTTTGAATGAGAGTGATGCTGATCTTCTACCAGGCTGGGGATCTACCACATCAAGCATTGCTTCTAGCTCATCCACCATTGACCTCTTCGCTGATCTTACCATAATATCAGCTCCCTACAATGAACAAACCTGTTAGGATAAACCGCTAAATGGTGATTTTCTGTATCTTTATGGTGTACAACAACTGTCAAGTATTTCTCCTAATTCTCCCACTTGCAAACAGTTCCTTCTTGTTTCTCTGGCTAGGATCACCGTGACTAAACAGATAAAATATAATGGTTTATACTAATTTATTTTAGATACTCAGACTTTTCAATAACTGTCATTTTGCGCACAATATTACTCCAGATCCAGAATATATATTTTATCATGATTCACATCATCAGAATATTGGTTAGAAATTTTTAGGACTAATGAGAACTTAAACTCCAAACTCCTAAACCAAACTTAGAGACATGTAGACGAGATGCAGTGTCCAGTAAGATTCTCCAACAATTAAACTAAGTAGTAAGGATTATGATAAAAACACAATATGAGGTGCCTATGAATATTCAAAAATTGTATACGCATACATGGTTTACTTCTAGGTTATATTCTACTCTGGACGAGGAAAGTAAACTACAGAATTACAACTAAATTAAAATCTGGTATGATGTTTAGCAGAATTCAAAATTTTGGAGAAAGTTCAATCAATTCAATAAAGAGATATTTACAAAAGGAGATCACTACCTCAATGGCATCAACAGTGAGGAGCAAGACGATGATTTTCTCAGAAAACCGCTGGCGCTCCTCTGCATCATGAGCTACATGACGTCGGTAGGAAAAGTTATTGAACTGGGCTCTGATTTCCTTTAATTTAGATTTTGCAACAGCCAGTTCTCTAAGGGCGCGAAGAGCCTTTGACCTGCGGATCAAGTAAGCTCTAAAACTGATCTGGATCAACAAAGCAGCATCTTGAGGAGACAAGTCCTTCTTTTTACCCCTATTATTTTGAACAGCTCCAAACCTCTTGGCAAATGCCTTCCTCAATAAGAAGTTGGCAGACAGAACAAGTCAGCCTATTGGTAATCTTTCATATTCTAAATGTAGTAAATTCATTACAAAATACATCAAAGATAAAGGTGAAAAGCCGCTAATATTTCTCCAACTGAAAGTCCAATCTTCACAAACATGTTTATTTGATAAAGCAACACCGTCTTTTAGAAGAATATGTATTGAAATACAGATTTCATCCATGAAATTTGATTTGTAAACATAAATTCAGTCTGCTAGCTGATAAAAAATTTAACAAATCATCTCCTACCCCTGGTACAGAATGCCAGAGCACAATTATGAAGAATGAGCAACTGCTGATACGGAAAAAGCTCATCGTCAACAAAAATTTAGTTCATGTTTATGAACAAGGTTTTAGCCATGAGTCTGGCATTTCAGGTTTCTTATTTTGAACAATAAAACAAACAAAAGTCAAGACATTGAATGAAAATACAATTACATAGAAGTGACCCCCAATTAACTACTCATTCAAAGATGTTGTCAGAAGCAATACATATTACATGATGTAGAGCTATAATGTGAGCAAATTCAGACAGAAGAGAATCCCTAAGGAAAGATAAATACGTGCAAGTAGTTTCCAGAATATACAATTAGTAATAAATGCAATCTCCTGAACAGATAAACTTGCATGTTATTTTGAATTTAAATTGGACATATGCAAGGTCTAAGGAATGAATTCTAGTTCTTCAAAGAGAAATGCAGATGCGTGTGAAAGAAGCATTAAATAGACAGCAAATGCATGTTAGTAAACTTTGAAATGGAGCATACCTTCCATAGTTCGGATTTTAACTTTGGACGCTACAGTTAGTAGTTACCTATTTCTACTTACTACGTGTTTCATTAAATTATAAATCACAAGTCACAAGTACATATGTAACCAGCAACGTTAATTTAACTAGATTTATCCATATACAACAACTATTTAACCCTATCTAGTCACACTATGGGCTAGAAAGATAACATCACATTTCCTATCCAAATCAAAAGGTTCAACTAAGTCTTGACTCTTTTCCATTTATCCAATCCATTTTGTTTTCTGAAAAGGCATTAGTTGGACTATTCAGACAGCATAAAACTCTGTATTAGCTTACTCCTGCTTGCTAAATAGTGGCATTTTAACTCCCCCCCACAAGGTCCAGTCTCTGAACCCCGGCCATATAAGGAACTTTCAGAGCTTAAATCTGTAACTCGCTCTTTGGGGAAGGAAAGGGGAAGCACAATGCATAATAACTGTCACAAGCACAAATCAGATTTCACCTTAAGTAATGTTTCAAGTTAAAACCAAATCATTTTCACTACTTCCTACTAACTTGTCTACATAGATTCACACCCAAAAGAAAATAGACCATAAAAAGGTACATGCAAAGTGCAAGCAATAGCTGATCCCCATAGAAAGGGAGAAACGACGTCGCATTAAACAGTCAATAGTCAAAATCTAATGCATCACTGTCATATGGCCCTGATATTATTCCCAACACTAGCTCACCCACCAACCAACAACCAAATTATTGAGCTCCCAACTAGAAATCACAAATTCAAAGCAACCAAAAACCAAACAAGATCACATGTCAAGTTTCACAGAATGTTGAAAAGCTACCCAACCTGTCTCAAAACAACATCTCTATGATTACTTGGCTCGTGAATCTCCACAATGCGCAATCCATTTCCCTTCTTCTTCTCCTTTTCCTTCTCCTTCTCCTTCACCTTCTCCTTCTTCTCAGCATCTCCACTTTCTACCTGAAACGTGTACTTCCTAGAGCTCCCACTGTTCTCCCCTTTTCCCTTGATCTCAGCCGTCCATTTCACGTTCTTCGCAACACCCTTCACCAACTTCTTCTTCTCTCCCTCCTCACCCTCACTCTCCAGCTGAATCGTCCATGTCACATTCTTATCCTTCACCACTTTCTTCACCTGCTTCTTCTTTTCTTCCTCAACGATCTCCGCAACCCACTTGTACTTCCTGTCAAACCCATTCTTCTCCGCTCCCTTGATCTCCGCCGTCCACGTGTACTTCCGATCGCCGCCTAGCAGACGGTCAAACCGCGACTCCAACTCCGCCACGCGGTCGTTGAGGCTCTGCAAGCGCAACTCAGTCTCGAGCTGCCTCGCCACGCGCTGGTAGGCCAACGACGGCGCGTGAAGCAGATCCGCGACGGCGTCGAAGTGGCCCGGAACTAGCAACAGGTCGAGATCGAGGTCAAGAGATTGTTCGAGAAAGGAAGGGAAAGTTAGGGTTTGAAAGGGTGAGGAGTAGCATAGAGGGAATGGGTGTTCAATGAGCTCAAATCGCCTGAATCGGCTCATGTTGAGTGAGTGGAATCGGTGAAAACTCGTTCGGAATCGAATAACGATTATAATAGTGAACGATCAGTGTCAGCGATGATTCATTGTGATGTTGAAAGGGAATGAATGGGTTTAAAGGAAAAGGGGAATGGAGATGGCGACAAAGAAATGAGGGGTACGAGGATGGAGAGGAACGGAAATGATGAGGGTAGATCTGGAATTTCCGCATGGGGTTTAAAATGGATGGGACGAGGGGATTAGGTGTAAACGTTGGGCGCCGCGTCGTGAATTGACGAAAGTGGGTCCCGCGTTGGATTAAATTACGGGGACACTGAGAACCCGTTGGAGATGATTTTGCTTCTGCGATCCAACTGTGCCATGTGATTTGAGGATTTCATATTTTTCTGATTTCTTGACCCCACCTCATCGTCACCACTTTCTCCTGTTCCTTTTTTTTTTCTTTTGTTTTGGTTAAAGTTAACTTTTACTGATGTTTTTTCAAGGTAAGAGGAAAGTATTACAAATCATTAGTTTATATAAAGTCCAAAAACGGGATAGTCCACGGATTGGTCCATCGTAATTATGGTGAGCTACATATTCTAATCGTTACGTTAGAAAACAGGTTGAGATCCATCAATTTTTATTTTTTATTTTTTTTTCTGTTTTTTTATTATATTTTTTTATATAGAATAATTTTTAAGTTTTTATCCAATAATTAATTTAGATAAATATAATATATCCAAGGAGTTTAACTTTTATGTTGCAGTAATTTGGAATTTAAAATAATAAATTAAAATACATAATAATTTTATTATTTTTTTGTAATTTTATAAAAATAAAGAGTTTATTTTTACTTATAATTCAAGATTTACCAAGTGTATTTTTATTATTCAAAAGTTTGTTGAAAAGAAATATGTAATTAGTATTGGTTTAATAATTATATGTTTTGTGTTATTATTATTATTAAGTGATAACATATTACATATAAACACTATAATTTGATTTTATTTTAAAATATGTACCTAAGTGTATTTCTGTTTAATACATTGAATAGTTTTATATTTCGGCAATTAATAAATAATATAGTAATATTTTAAATTTTTCTCTTTATTAATAGATAATATAGACTATTTTATTTTATAATTTTTTGTAGTTAGATAAAATTTTCAGGTCAAAAGTTTAATGATTTTATCACGTCTACCGCAGTCATATACTTTTATCATTCTAAAATGAAAACGGATTTATTTGATTTTTTACATATATTTTTTTAATCTTTCGTGTATATTTTTATTTAGTTTTAAAATTTTTGACGCCTTTTTATAATGAAAAAAATCTTTTATTACATTAATATAAATTAAAATATAATTTTGTACCCTTCAAAGATTTAATATAATTTTTAACATAAAATATGAATAGAAATGTATATTTTAATAGTTGTCAAAATCAGATCTAATTTAATTAGGGATGGCAAAACGAAGCTAGGTCCCATCGTAGGCGTCTGCCAACTCGCCATAATATGGGGGCGGGTTGGTATTTTCAGCCCACCAGCCGCTTTGGCCGCCCTGCCAACCGTCGGGCCAACCCGCGAGACGGGCGAGCCGACTTGCGGCCGCCTAATTAATAAAAAATATTTTTTTATTGTAATAAAATTAATTATAAAGATAATATATAAAGTTAAAATTTTAAAAAGAGAATTAAAAAAGTTTAATTCTCACGAGAAAATATTTTCCTTCCCGAAATATAACCTCCTCTCCTGTTCTCCTTATTTATCCTAAGTACTCGATTATATTTATTCTTATTACTTGAATTAAAGGTATAAGAATTACTCAACCAAGAATAATATGAAGTTTTATCGAATAAAAAAGATATACGTATTTGAATTTTTCAATATAAAAAATATAAATTTTATAAGTTTAACGTTATTTATATATATATATATATATATATAAATATATATATATTTGTTATTATTTATTATTATTATAATTTCTTAAAATAATGTATTGATTTATATTATTAAATTGAAATAATATATATATATATATTGAATTATTGACAAACAAATAATAATCTTATTATTAAATTTATTAAAAAAATTATTTTTCTAAATTATGGCGGGCCAGCCACTAACCCGCCTTGGCGAGGCGGCCAAGGTCTACGACCGTCATGACTATATCGGCCAGACAGCTACGTCCGCTTTTGGCGGCCAAAGCTGACGAGCCAAAGCGAGTGGTGACCGTTTTGCCATCCCTAAATTTAATATGATACGACGTTATTAGTCAAATAAAAAATTAATGATTTAATTTTATCTATACTTTAAAAAGGTAAAAAAGTAATAATTTTTAGTTTAACTTAATTATATATTAAATCAAAGAATTAAAAATTTAAATTTGACTTGATTAAAAACTAAACAAATGATATTCATAACAAATTAATTAATTTAAAAATATTTAAACAAAAATAATATAAAAATATATTTTAAAAATTTAAATTATATTACAAAAAGTAGTATTTATTTAAAATATAATTATTAAATATATAAATTACAAAAAAATATATTAATTTAATTTTAGAATAAAAATTAAAAAATTACTATTATATTTATTTATAAAATAAGAGATTTTTTTATTAAATAAATTATATATATATATATATATATATTAACAAAATACTATTATTTTTATTTTAAAATTATTATTATTATATAAAATCAATATAACTCATGATTTAAATAAGTAAAAAAAGAAAAACATAATTTAATTAAGATTACAAATTTTTGGGCTTAATATATTTATTTAGAGTTTTTCTGGTGTGTAATGTTAAATCTATTTTAATACCTAGGTATAAGAATGACGAACGAGTAAGGTCCGAGCTCAACCCACCAACCCATTATAAATATGATAGGAAAGATTAATATTTTTAGCCTGTCTTCCCACTCTAACTCGTATCACCAAACTCATTGGACCAACTGCGGGATGAGACAGGTCAATCCCACGACTTAATTAATTTATTACAAAAAAAATTATTGTAATATAGTCAATTACAAAGGCAAAAAGGTGAAGTTTGTGAAAAATAAAATTAAAAAGTCTCACTTTCCTTACGAAAAATACTTTCTTTTCTTAAATACAAGCTCCTATTGTTCTTGCTATTAAAGTTATAAGAATAATATAAAACGGAACAATTTGAAATTTTATCAAATAAAAAATATAATATAAATTTTTATTTTAGGTGTTTAAATTTTTCAATATAAAAAATAAATATTTTACAAGTTTTGACGTTACTTCCATGTATTTATTATTGTATAAATTTTATATTAGTTTGATTATTTTAAATTATAATTTCTTTAGATAGTGTGTCAATTTATATTATTAACTTGAAATATATATATATATATATATATATATATATATATATATATATATGTGGGAAATGGTTGACAAACAAATGATAATATTATTAAAAATTTTGATTTAAAATACAAATAAATTAACTAAAAAAGATTATGGCGAAATAGTTTACCAATCCACCCTTTGACGAGACGGACTAAGATTTACAACTCGTTATGACTATAACAAATAAAATCATCGCATCCCATTTTTAACTTATTATTAAAGGTAAAATTACAAATTTATCAAAATGGGAAGAATTGTTAAAAGATTATATTAATAATTGGAGACATCGAAAGATTGAGGATCGATATTAATTTAAGGAAATTGTCAGAAAATGGAAACTTACACATGATTTGTGGGATTGAAAGTACATATGACAAATAATTAGGAAGTGCTCAAAATAATAAAGGTTATAGAAAAGGGGGGTCAAGGAATATATTGAGAGATAACATGTCCTATGTATTATTAATCCAATATCGAAAGTTGAAGAGTAGAGGGCATCGAGACTTGTGGTGCAAAATGACAATGATGGGATATCCAGAGGAAGCAACATAATCGAGAGATATATAAAGACAATTATTATCCTATTATGATATGTGCACACTAATAAGAGGTACGTTGCAACGACGTGGGGTCGAAGAAAGGGATGACAGTTATAATAAAGTAACCTTTCGTGATTTTTTATTTGTTTTATTTTATTTGACTATATTGTACTTCAGTTGTAATTTTTATTTATTTGGGTAGTTTTATTTTAGCGGTTACATATAAAGAAAATATAAATAGGGAAAAATAAATATAAAAGGGGTAATTGTCAAATTGTACGAAAACTTGCTTTGAAAAACATTACGAACACTGAAGAAACATTTTCAATGGAGTTCTTTGTAATTTGGATTGTTATTTTAGTTTATTTTCTCTACCAATTTTTGTTTTATCATTGGTAATGGTTAAATTTATCTTTCTGTCATCTATTTCTTCGCACATTTATTTTTCAGCAATTTACTTTTATTTTAATAATTTACTTTAAATGTTTCAAATTATATTGGAAATAAAAATTGTGTGGATCAATCTTTAGTTGCAATATATTGTGTTTTAAATATCGAACCTGCATGGTATTTAAATGATTAATCGCGTAATTGAATATAAGTTCAATTAAATCGAACAACAAATTATTTACACTAAAAAGGAATTGGCACACCCGATAGGATTCTATCTTGAATAGTGCATGAGATTAAAAAGTGGTATAATAATTATGACAAGTCAAAGCACACAAAGTTCTATGCGCATTAACATCTAGTGTTGTGCCAAATGACAATAATGAGGGTCAGAATATAGGACATGTGAGTGAAAATGTTTCAGGTGTTATTATAGATTCAAATGCTTATAGTCAAAGCAATTAAGGAACATCAATAATACAACCAATAAATAATCCAATAGGTAACACTTATATAGGACCACATGTGACAACAAGTAGACCTGGTACACTGGGAAAGTATAATGCTAGTGTGGGTACATCAGACCAAAGAAATAATTGGGGAGTAGCAATAGTTGAAAGATATCCCTAGGGAATGTCATCATGGTAATCAACTCCAAATTATAGTAGGATGAATGATCGAAGTCAAAATCAGCTTAGACTAGGAAATGACAGGGGGAATCCTCAAGGCGATTTTGAAAAAATAAACACAAGAATATCAAGTAATATGTTAAGAGTGATAAGACAACAAATGGATGATAGTAATCATGAAATAGTTTATTTGTTGTTGGGACAATAAATGACCACTATCTTGAATCCTTTAGTACAGATAATCGCTAATAGTTTTCAAAGATTTGCTGAACAAATGACAAGAATAAGAGATGCACTTGTTATTCTGAGGAGAAATAATTTGGTAAATGTCAATGTGCAAATAAGAAATCATCAAGTTGAACCTCTTCGATAGCAAAACAATAATAATTGAAATATACAAGGAAATTATAATTCGTTGATAGATATTAAAATGGTCAATAGAGGTCAAGATGTGGACCAAATCTTCCACGTTTGGGATAATATACGTAGGAATAATCAGAATAATGAGAATTATCAACAAAATGCTTATAACCAAGTAATTGTACAATGGAATCAACCAGATGTGGGAATAAGATTATATAACCAGCCATATTTGTAGGTGTAGGTAACACCTTAGGGAATGAGTTAATGGAATTGGGATGTGATGAACGCTTGGCTCAATCTGAATTAGCGTGAGAAGTGTTGAGTGACATAGGATAAAAAATTGACATCTTTCATTTGGAATCCAACAACCAATATGTCTTAAGTTAAGAAACACTCTAAATTTCGATGATTTCGGCTTATAGTTCTGAAGTGTCGGCTGGAGACTTCGATTACAACCATGGTTGTCCACGAATGTCTCGAGGGGAATTACCAATTTTCCATAAAGGAACAAGGATGTTAACAAATTATATATATGCTAATAAGAATTTGAGGTAAGAATTGTGAAAGGTGATGTCTAGTTTGTAATGTTTGGGATGACAGGTGACTAATTGGATGCCTTCCAAAGGGTATGATGGGACTAAGCTAAAGGTTACTAAGGGGTGTGGAAGGCGCGATTAGAAAATGGTTATCAATCATAATTAATGAACTATAATGGACTAGAGAGGTTGCCACCAGGTCGATTGGATCGAAGGGTGTTGGTTGCTTCTCCAAAAGCAGCATATACGTGGGCGAGAAACCATTTGGCCAAACAAATGATGGGGATTTCTCGATGAAGTAGGAAGGCCAAGTTATATTAATATGGGGAAATTTGGATTGATTGAGGACAAAAAACGTGTGTTCAAAGCCAGTACACGAGGAAAGTTACGTGCTCTTCTTCAAAACCTCAATTGATGGGTCATCGACGGATTGTTCTTGGAGAAAAATGGTCATACACTTTTTTGTTCCAACAGATTTTTGACTCGATTCTCTTTACTAGTGGAAAAACGTTGATATGGTATTTTCCTCCCACACGTTTGAGACATGTGATAGAATTTACGTTAAGAGAGTTGGGGAGACAGGTCACAAGGAAGCTCCAAGGCATGGAGATCCTTGTTTCACAATTGGAGTGCATATAGGAACATCAACATATCAAGATAGTCGATGTTGAAGCGAGAGAGAAGAAGAAAATTGTAGATACCAATTTTCTTCTAATGGTTTTTGAATTTTGGTTTGACTCGATCAAACCATTTGAGATACGAGTTTTTTTTTTTTTGTGGCCCAGAGCAATATACTTTGGACGCTTGGGAGAGAAAGTCCACTTTGAACTTCTTGATTGCTTGTTGGAGTATAGAGTTTCCTTCATTGGATAAAGGAAAATCCTCTGGTTTGTCAGGATCAGGGATCAAGGGTCATCCAAAGGCGAGTGGAACACCTCTTATTGAATATGGGAACAATACCTGTGTTGAGCAGAGTTTTTGGGATTCCCCTAGTAATCCTACAACTGACATGAAGGTTTTATCATTAATTTCAACAAACTAGGTGAATATAGGTTGAATGTTGGAAGGTTAAGAGGTTGTGGAAGATGAAACCATTTTTTGGTTATTAAAAGGGTTGATGAAGAAGGAAAGTAGCTGGGGTGAGTAATGTTGAAAGAAGGGAAGTAGAGGAAGTTTAGAGGACAATAGAGATTGGATGAGTGTTGTGGTGAGGGAGATGAAACCATTTTGATTTAAAAGAAAACAATTTCCTAGGAAAAGTGGGGTTGGTAATGGGCTTTTGTGTAGGCCCATATTTGATTATACAAATATTTTAACCTAATTTTAGGTCAATGTCGACTAAATGAATGACGATACAATGATGGAACATTGGATGAAGCAACTTTTGAATAAAGTAAGAATAAAAACGTTTTGGAGTTATTTTATCATCTAGGATAAGAGAATTTACATTCATCGAAACACATGTATCATTCTCTTAAGGGGCATTCTGTTAAAGGTAAAATTACAAATATATCGAAATGAATGAATCATGAAATAAGAAGAATTGTTAAGAGAATATATTGATAATTGGAGACATCGAAAGATTGAGGATCAATATTAATTTAAGGAAACTGTTATAAAAGGAAAACTTAACATAGATTTGTGGGATTGAAAGTACAGGTGACGAATAATTAGAAAGTACTAAAAAGAATCAAGGTTATTGAAAAAGGGGTCGAGAAATATAATGAGAGATAACATATCCTATATGTGATTAATCCTATATCAAAAGTTGAAAAGGAAAAGATATCGAGACTCATGGTGCAAAATGACAAAGATGAGATATTGAGAGAAAACAACATAATCGAGAAATATGTGGATATAATTATTATTTCATTATGATACAAGCGTATTAATAGGAGGTACGTGGCGACAATGTGGGTCGAACAAAGGGAGGACAATTATAATAAAGTAATCGCTCGTGAATTTTTATTTGTTTTGTTTTATTTAACTGTATTTTACTCTAGTTGTAACTTTTATTTATTTGGGTAGTTTTATTATAGCGGTTACACGTAAGAAAAATATAAATAGGGGAAATAAATATAAAAAGGGTGATTGTCAAATTGTACTTGCTCTGAAAAATACTATAAACACTAAACAAACATTTTCAATAGAGTTCTTTGCAATTTGGATGACCATCTTAGTTGATTTTCTCTACTAATTTATATTTTATCCTTAGTAATGAGTTAAATTTATCTTTCTATCATTTATTTTCTTCGCACATTTACTTTGTGAGAATATGAGTAGAGAAATTCCACATCAGAAAAATTATATGTTGGTGCTTACTTTTCTTGTTATAAAAAAAGCACAATGTTTACTTTGTAAATCATCCCAAATCTCTTCATTCTCCTTTCTATTAGTGCATTGTATAGTAGTTGAGTTCTCTTATTTCAGGGAGTGAATATTATTATTGTTTTCTCCTTATATTTAAAAAGGGTATTGTTATTTCTTCCAATAGTAAAATTATTTTATTTCCTATTGTCAGTTTTGTTTCTCTTTTCTCATCTTTTATTTTAGTTGTGAGTTCTTATGCAGTTACTCTGATTTCTAATAGCGGTATCAGAGCCGATGATTGGTTTCTTATTTATGATATTATTCTGTTGCTATGGTCATTAGAATAGTGTTGGAGAAAATTCTTAGTATATTAGAAAAGAGTTATTCTAGTTACTAGATATAAAGTGTGGTAGTGTGACAGTGCATGTCTAGGAAAAGTTCTGGCAATGAAAGTCTTGATATTTAAGTGTGTTAGTAACCCACCTCTATTTCCTAGAAGCTTATCAGGTGTACTAGTTACAATTTACGTTGTTGTTCTATTAGACAATGTTATTTATAGTGAAAGGTGCATAAGTTAGTTAAAACGATGACAACAAAATATGAGATAAAGAAGTTTAATGAGAATAGTTTCTCATTGTGGAAATTGAAGATGAAAACAATTTTGAGAAAAGACAATTATGTAAAAGTAACTGGAGAAAGATCATGGGCATCATAGATCGAAGGTGGGGAAAAATTTACAATAACGCTATAGCAAATTTGTGGAGAAAGGTACAATGAAGGAGATTTGAAAGTCTCTTGTCAAATTGCATGAGGAGGAAACACATAACAAATTTGTGAAGAAGGATACAATAAACGAGATTTGGGAGTCTCTTGTCAAATTGTATAAGGAGGAAACACATATTAAACTTTATTTATTATGATGTGTTGAATTTGCCAGTATTATCCTTAAGAGGAGCCAAATATTTTGTGTCAGTGATGACAATGATTACTCTAGGAGATTATGGATGTACCGCATCAAAAGGAAGTTTGTGTTTTCAAAATTCGAGAAAGAAAAATTCTTAGACTATGCTAACAATGTGAAAGGGTATTTCCTGTGTGATGTAAAAATAAAGTAAGGTGCAGAATTTTAAGCAATAAAGTAAGCAAACCCAAAAAAAAATTTCACTGGACATTAAGATAGTTGTTTATCCAAATGTGAAGGTTCATTTCTAAGGATTATGGAGGGAGGAAGAGATGGAATGAAACTATAAAAGAATAAAGACAAGGGCTGAAAAAATGGACTAGCCCCTTTGATAAATTAATGAAGTGAAGAAATAAAGAAGAAAAGATGAAGAGAAGAGAAATATGGTGGTGGTGGAGTGTTGACACGCCACTAGGGGATGAACCACCCTAGATAAGTGGTGGTTGCCGCCACTTGAACCAAGGTTCAAGATAAGACATTCAAAGATATGGAACACTCTAAGAAACCTCACAAACTTTTCATAAATGTTCAACCTCGTTCCATGAGGGGAAGCCTTCTGTTTATAGGCTTTTGGAGGAGGGACCTAGATGGAATTGCAAAATGAGATATAAACTTAACCTAAACTTAACCTAAACTTAAAGGCTAGAGTCTCCATGATCCAAATATGTTAAATTCGTCTTAGCTCATTAAAAATACCTCTAAAGGTGTGGAAAACATAACAAAAGAGGTGTGTGTCCTTTTAAGTTGTCGCAAGACAATCATACCCGCAAGCCAAGCTTCTTCCTCTTCAAAAAGGGATGTAGGACATAAAAAATGAGTGTCTTACACCTTTGGGCTGCCCACACATATATTCTATGTATCCAAACCCTTTTTTCCAACAAGAGAGGTGGTATTCTTCAAAAAGAATGTGCAAAAAGTGAGCCTACAAAAGGAAAGCGAAAATAAGTGAAAAATATAAGAAAAGAAAATACTGAGTAAATTAAAAATGAAGGGTGAGGAGGAAGCCTCCATTTTAGCCATGCTCCTAATGATCCTCTTAAGGATGACCTATTCCATCTCCGAGACAACTAGGGACTCATCATTGTGGATCCCACTATCCACAAGGTTATTGTTAACGGTGATACAAATATTAATTTTCTGCAAGGTGAACTGAGAAAAAGGATTGATGTGCTCCAACCAGAAGACTTAAAGAAAAAGGAAACTTTGGAAGGGTCATTGGTGTACCAATATGAAAGGACTCACACTTAAGGGAGAGATTGTTGGATAATCCAAGTATGAGTAGTGTTCCACATTTAGTAAGAATGAGAAAGTTGAGCAACATATAAGGAAGAAAGATCCATGACCTAATGCCTTAAGATTTTGGATTGAAGGTGATGTCATATTCTTTTATATGATTGACTCGGGTTCCATTTGTGAAAATCTCCCTGTTGTTAGCCCCCTCAGAAAGACCCAACAATGGTATCATATTTGATGGTTAATCTGATGACCAACTCAGTTGAGTATGATTATAGTAGGTGAAGGTCTTTGTATCGAAAGTCTTCCTGACAAGCCTTTCAGGCAAACGAGTCCCGTTAAGTTGAATGCGGTACAAGTAAGGTCATTACTAGGTACTCATAACTTAAGTTGAATGCGGTACAAGTAAGGTCATTACTAGGTACTCATAACTAAAAAATGTTTCCGCTTGAGGGAGATGTATACCAATGTGAAAGAGAATCACACTTGAGGGGGAGATGTTGAGAATTCAAGTGAGTTTGAAGTCTCACATTGGGTAGAAATGGAAACGTTGAGTAACTTATAAGTGAGAAAGACTCATAACCTAATGCCTTAAGGTTTTGAATTAAAGGTGGTGTCATATTCTCTTATATGGTTGACTCAAGTTTTATTTATGAAAATTCCCCTATTGTTAGTCCCCTCGAAAAGACCGAATATACTTTTTAATAATTTACTTTTATTACCCTTTACTATTTTAGCAATTTAATTCAAATGTTTCAAATTATATTGGAAATAAATTTTGTGTGTGACTAATCTTTAGTTGAAATATATTATGTTTTAAATATATCATGATTGATATAAAACGAACTTGCATAATTATTATAAATTTAATTAAATTTAACAACGAATTATTTACACTAAAAACATATACTAAAATATAGCAAAGTAAAAAAAGACGAATTGAATGAAATAGTCATCCATGATTATTGTAATTCTTAGTATTTTCAACCTTGTAGAGAATGAGATTTATATTTACATAGGATAGGGATGAAAAAATGGATCAGGCTCGACGGGTCGGTCCAGTCATAATATGACAGAGCAGGTTGGTATTTTTAGCCCGTTCGACTGCATGACCGTCTAATTAATAAAAATATTTTTTTATTATAATAAAATTAATTATAAAGATAATATCTAAGGTTAAATTTTTTAAAAAGAGAATTAAAAAAGTTTCACTTTCACAAAAAGTATTCTCCTTACTTGAAACATAAACTTCTCTCTCATGTTCTCCTTGTTCATCTTAAATATGTATTATTCTTATCCTTATAACTTGAATTAAAAGTGTAAGAATTACTCAAGCGAGAACAATGTCAAGTTTTATCAAACAAAAAAGATATAGGTATTTAAAATTTTCAATATAAAAAATATAAATTTTATAAGTTTTAACATTATATATATATATATATATATATATATATATATATTTGTTATTATTTATTATTATGTAAAATTTATTATTATCCTAAATTATAATTTCTTAAAATAATGTGTTGATTTATATTATTAAATTGAAATAATATATATATATATATATATATTAAATTATTAACAAATAAATAATAATCTTATTATTAAAAATTTTAATTTAAAAAAATAAATTAATTTTTTTAAATTATGGTGGACTAGCCACGACACATGACCCACCAACCCGTCCCTTGGGGGCCAAAGGCGGGATGGGTCAAAACGGGACGGACTGACCCGTTTTGCCTTCCCTAACACAGGACAATCAATCAAATTTACACGAAATCCCTAAAATTAATTAATTAATTAATTGAATACAAATCAAAGTAAACTAAACTAAATGAAATTGAATTTGGTTTTAAAACCAAAGCAAATAGATACATTTCTAATAAAAATTAATATAGATAAATTTGATGAATATTTGGTACTAATAGAATGGTTACTCAAGATATTTATTTAATTTTTACATATAAAAGGTATTTGTAATTTAAGCTATATTTGTTAGTGATAATTTTTTTCTCATTTGTGGTTACGGATATGAAAATTTAAATTATTAATTATTCAAAAATAGTATTTTGATATAAATAATCAAAATAATTTAAATCACACTTGAATATATCATTATATACTTGCACAGCTGAACTGAATTGAATTCAGATTGAAATCGATTATCAAAAGTTACTTATCAAAAATAGAATCAACTCAGTAATCGTAGTTAATATTTAGGCCCAGCCCAAAAGAAAGCATGAAATAGAAGATGCAGGCCCAAGAAAAAAAGTGTTGGAAATTTTTTTGATCAAATGAACCGGGTGGAACATTTTGTGGACAATTTACGAAGGTGAGAAGGGTTGTGTTCTGAGGTGAAATTTGAGAGATTGTCGTTGATTCCAATTCAAGACGGAGGAGTGAGAATCACAACCTCCACCGGCCAAACCTGTAACTGTCGGCGACGCTCAACCGTCCTACAACGCCGATAGGTAAACCGATTTCACTCTCCACTGCCTACCACTATTTCTTCAGCGTTTATTTATTTACGTTTGTTGTTTTTTTCATCTCTGAATGAAGTTACGAGTTGCGAGGAATATCGAAGAATCGAAAGTTTTACCCTAGTTTTTCTTAGTTTAGGTTTTATAGATTTTGTTGCGTTGTGTTGATGAATGTTAACGTGCAACAGTGATGGAGAATGCTTTTGCAAGCGCTTCTGCGATTACAGACCAGAGGCAAAAAATAGAGCAGTATAAGAGCATACTTGCTGCTGTCATTTCATCCAATGACATTGCTCAGGCTAGGAAATTCATCGATCACAGTTAAGTCTCTTTCTTCTCATCTAGGGTTTCTTTGTGGCTAGTGTTCCTCTATTTCAAGTTCTCAGACCTTCATATTTCGTATTTCAGTGTTATCAGATGATGTTCCATTAGTAGTTTCGCGACAACTTTTGCAGACTTTTGCTCAAGAGTTGGGAAGATTGGAGCCTGAGATACAGAAAGAGATTGCTCATTACACGCTTGCCCAAATTCAGCCTCGCGTTGTGTCATTCGAAGAGCAGGTTCTATTTTTGTGCATTCAGCTAAAATACTGCATACTTGTATTGTTTAGTTTCAGCAAATAGGAACGTTTAGTTATTACTACTTCATTTCAATTGGGATTTTCTTAGAGGACAAGAACGAAAAATTACAATGTACCTACACCACTTTGTAAACATGCTTGACTAACTCTCTGTCCCCATTTTTCTAATAAACAATTATATAAATTTTTGTTTCGTTTACTATTTACTTATTTAGGTATTAAATTATGTGATAGAAAAGATGGACAGAAAAAGTTAGATATAGTTATTTTGAACTCAACTTTTGCGCCGTCTGAGTAATTTTATAAATTGTAGTGAGGTAGAGTATGGGAGAGAAAATAATCATTCTTTGTCAATCAGAATCACAAATTTAGTTATGCATTAAATCGAAAAAAGTATTTCTGCCTCTATGCCGGTCAAAAGGGTTTTTCATGGGTGGAGAAGGTGAAATATAAAGTGTAATTAGATTTTAAGAAAAGCTAATAAATTATTTCAAGCGGAGTTTGTTTGAAGAAAATTCTAACCAAAATAATACTATGAGGAAACTGGCTAATTGTGATTGTGAATGTTCCTTGCTTCCAATAAAGATGTTTCTCCCATAATCTCTTCATATATTTTTGTTTTGATCCATCATCCAATTAATGGTGAAGTATGCATTTTTCCTTCCTCTTGTATTTGGCCTACTCAATTCAATTACTCTAATGGCCACTTGTTATGTTATTTTAGGTTTTAGTTATTAGAGAGAAACTTGCCGAGCTTTATGAATCTGAGAAGCAATGGTCGAAAGCAGCTCAAATGCTCAGTGGTATTGACCTAGATTCAGGAATGAGGTCTCATAATTTCTTAACTCCCGAATTTATTTGTTTGTGTAAAGTATTATAATTCTGCCAAAATTGAGAATATCACTTTTACTTATTTGTACATTGTTTTATTTTATCAGGGTGATTGATGATGCATTCAGGTTGTCAAAGTGTGTCCAAATTGCTTGTTTATACCTTGAGGTATCGCCTCTTTTGTGCAAAGAAATTCATGTTTGATTGGCTAAGACCAAAATGGGAGTCATAACAATCCACACACGAGTATCATTATCTTTGATTTGTAGATCTCTAACATTCTGCCCTTTTCTTGTTATACATCTTCATATTCAAAAAGGCAATATTTTTATAACTGCAACATTCACGTTCTTCATCTTATGCACATACATAAGGAATAATTTTAATATTGTAAGTATGGGAACATCTGTTCCCATTTTAAAAATATGAAGGGTATACTTGTTATTAATGCCAAAGTCATGATTTTTTGTTGACAGGACGATGATGCTGTCAATGCTGAAGCTTTTATTAATAAAGCATCATTCTTGGTCAGCAATAGTCCGCATGAAGTACTCAATTTAAAGTACAAGGTTTGAAAATAATAGCTGCTTAGGGGTAACTGAGCTAAAATATCAATGCCTGAGCTGAGGCTAGTCTTTTCTGTTTTCCCCATTTTTTTTCTTTCTGTTTTCAGGTATGTTATGCAAGGATCTTAGATTTGAAGAGGAAGTTTTTGGAAGCAGCGTTACGGTATTATGATATATCTCAAATTGAGAAAAGGAAAATAGGAGACGAGTATGTATCTTCTATGTCATTTTTTCCTTGCTTTAGTTTTTTCATAATCATTTTTGTGCGAGTGAAGGGAATCATTTTGCATGAATCTGAATTTTTGTCATATGCCCCTTTTTTCTGTAGTTGGAATAGAATCTAGTGTTTGCCTATATATTCTTCTTAGATTTTATTCTTCAGTAACTATTGTTGCAGATCCCAGAATTTAGGTTTGATACTACAATCCAAATTTCAAATCCTAGCTGAGAAAATAAGGGATTATTTGGTTTCAGAAAATGTTCTGTATTCATTCTTTGTATGTACTTCCAATTAAAAACAGACACCCTGTTATCATTTTGTTCTGTTTTTTCAAATATTTGTATAAGAGATATGATTATGACTATCAACCATACATGAATGGCTGATAGAATGCTTAATACGTGTGTACCTGATATTTGTGCCAGAGTATGAGAATCTTTGACATTGTAAACAAAATGTGTAGTGTGCGTTTGGAAAGCAGTGAAAACCCGTATTCAATGCCAATCCGCCATTGGAAAGTGGGATGCTGCATATACAAATGCACACTGTCTTCTTGTCATGTTTTGGCAAACTGCTATTTATATTGTGCATTACTTGATAAGAAATTCTCGTGTTTTTATCATCCATGGAAATTAGTTAGTTGGGGCCTTTTAATTCTCATGTTAACAATAACATATTTTTTGGGTCCATAATGAATCTAATTCCTAAATTGCCTTCTAGTTTGGTTCGCAAGCAGTATTACTTCCTCAGTCCATTGGGAGGTAATACCTACATCTTGTATTCACATTCTATATTTAAAATGTGGTATCTCAGCATTTATTAAATCAAATGAAGAACTTATTAACATGTCGAATGATGATAAATATTGTACACGACAGAATCCTTGACCTTCAACTTTACTGACGCCTGGCCAGAACTACAGCCTGTATTTGTTATATCTTTTGCATGCGTCCATTGTGGTTTATGTTTGTCCTATATTACATATAATTATTGCTGTAATGGTATGGCTCTTTGGCAGTCATCACACATGGTTTATTTATAATATTTTAGGGAGATTAATGAGGAAGCACTTGAACAAGCTTTATCTGCTGCTGTTACATGCACCATATTGGCAGCTGCAGGACCTCAGCGTTCCCGTGTTCTTGCCACTTTGTATAAGGTGAATGCTTCACTCATTAAATGTTTTCAAAGTCTCGTTTGCAAAGGTCAACTTTCATCACAATAATGTTTGTGGGCTTGGATTAGGATGAGCGTTGTTCAAAGTTGAAGATCTATCCAATATTGCAGAAGGTATTTCGGCCCCACTCACCTCTCTTGTATGGCTTTGCACATGGATCATATAATGTGAATCTCTTCTATATCAGGTGTATTTGGAGAGAATTCTAAGAAAACCAGAAATTGATGCTTTTGCAGAAGAATTGAAACCACATCAGGTTATATAAAGTTTTTTTGTATCTTCATAGTTTTGGAAGCCATGGTAGGCATGCCTCAGCTTTTACTTTTTCCCACAGAAAGCTCTTCTTCCAGACAATTTCACGGTGCTGGACCGTGCTATGATTGAGCATAATCTTCTTAGTGCAAGCAAACTTTATACTAATATCAGGTTTGGAAAATTATACTGTATGCTTATTTCTTCCTTGTATACATGCATTTTAATATCTGTATGCCTCTCTTGCAGCTTTGATGAGCTAGGCACGCTGTTGGGAATCCCCCCTCACAAGGTATAGAATTTTGGCTCAGCCGTTATACTTTTTTATTTTTATATTTTTTGGCAAAGAACAAATAATAATAGTGCCTTTTAAATAAAGAAACAAACTTCGCTATTGAATTTTCTGTTTCATGGATCATTTATATGGCCCTTTTCCATATTGAAGATTTAATTTATTTTTAATCATCAGAGTAATAATTCTGATGTTATTACTGAAAAAAATTTCATAAGTGGAATTTGCTATTGCATATTTTTTTAGGAGTGCCAGCTACACATTCTAACACACTCTCTATAGGAAGTTACGGAATCATGCTACTTGTTAAATAAGAATGAGACCCACATGTAAATTAATGAAGTGTGTTAGAGATGTAAATAATATTTCTCTTTTTAATGTCAGTGGTGGTAGAGTTTGCTTGATTTGATTTGTGTTAATATTTCTCTATCTACAAATATTTTTCTCAGGCTGAGAAGATAGCATCAAGAATGATTTACGAGGATAGGATGAGGGGATCTATCGATCAGGTATAAATAACCATTGACTTCTGTTTATGAAAGTACACTAAGGAAAATAAAAATAATAATTAAAGGAATCTTCTTGTTGAACTGCTGGATGGGAACTAGGAAAAAGGTTGGGTGTAGGGGTAGAGTTAATAGCTGTTCTGAGACCGAGAAAACATTATTAGGTTTTTCCTTTTTAACCTCTTTAAGGAGAAATGACCAATTTTTGTGTGATTTATTGCAGGTTGAAGCAGTCATACATTTTGATGACGACACTGAAGAGTTGCAAAGATGGGACCAGCAGGTAATTTTGTTTTAAAGATCTGATATCTCTGGATGCAGTGGTTATAGGTGGATTAAATTATAATCAGGGAATCTCACTCACAACTGCTGTGGCTACCTAAAATTTGTGAAATTTCCAGTGTTATATTAGAACACATTCCGATTTAAAAAAAAAAAAACATGAATAGCTAAAACTCTTAAAAATTGAGTATTCTTTACAATTATAATCTTTTATTGATGAATGAATCTCAAATAAATTAGTTGACTTTAAGTTTAAGTTTTTTATATAATCAATTCCCGTGAGCCTGAAGAAAAGGAGAATTGGAAAAATAATTATTGTATGCTGGTCAAGTACGTTGCATTCTGTGCTTAAATGTATTTATTGGATGAGCCGTTCTGTTGTATGTATGCACCTGTACATCCACTAGAACATATTCTTTGAGGACCATATTGTTTAATTTTTGATGAGTGACTTCAATGGTTCAATTTCCTCAAGCTTTTACTTATGATTGTTTTCGTTGCAGATTGTAGGTCTATGTCAAGCCCTCAACGATGTTTTGGATAGCATGGCCAAGAAGGGCTTTCCAGTTCCTGTTTAACGTGGATGATTTTGACAATTTCTTTGTTTATACATTCTTAGTAAAGCATCTTTTTTCTTTCTCTTGTTGATTTTTTGTGAACTTCACTACACAAACAATACCATTAATTTCCTCATATATTAGATTCGAAATTCGGTTTATCCAAGGTCTTGTTTAATTCGTGTTTCTGCTTAACGAGTTTCTGAACTTCAAGATGGTTGTCCATTTTTTTTTTCACGGGTATTTTGTTTGGGAGACAATTTTATTCAAGAATCTTATGTCAAAGTAACTACAATATTTCATAAATCACAAGTATTAATATAAAAACAAGAATCTTATACCAAAGTAACTACAATATTTCATATATGGCAAGTTAATTAGAGTTGTTGTAGCAAACTTTCATTTATTTAATTAGTATGATATTGCAATTTGTATAAATCCCTTCATATAGTTTTTTTAAAATCTTTATTCTTTTATTTTATTTTTTTTCTTCCTAATTTTTTATTAATGTTTCTTCTAAATTTTTTTTGCAGAGAAGATCTTCTAAACAGCTTTCCTCATTTTTCAATTGTTTTTTCGTCTTTTGTTCAAAATATTATGAGAAAAATTGTACAAAATTTATCTCATTCAGAACTTGTTTTAAAAAAATTCTAACAATATATATTTTTTATTAATTAAAATGTATTTGAAATAAAAAAATTTGTTTTACATTTTATTCAACGATTCCACTCATTTTAACCATATATAAATAGAAATATATAGCTATCACTCCCATTATTTTGCAGTTTCAGTGTTTCGTAGCGAAACAATTTGTTCGGATGAGGTAAGACATTCAACGTTCCTCCACTCAAGTGACGGTCAGTTTAAATATACACATACACATTAAATTGTCTGAACTGATCTAATTCTGAATTACAAAGTAGTACTGACAAACGATGATAATAGTATTGTAGAATGCCTTTGAAGTAAATTGTGTGGAAGAACCACACAGGCAAATTTTACCATTAAATAGCTCATATTTCTAAGTTGGAACCGCAAAACTTAGTTCTTCTACGTAATGAAAGCAATCAGAAGTATTTAGCATGATGATAAAGGCCATTAGTATCATCCCAATAACAACCCCACCAGCCATTGCACGAAATCTCTCCCCAAATGTAATCTCTCTTCTCCCTTCTCCTTCTAAATCATTACCCTCCCCTTCACTTTTTGTTAGTAAATCACCCACAAATCCCACAACCTCCTTGTCTCCTGTAAAGTCTTCAAAAACGTCCTCTGCGTCTTCATAATCGGAAGATGCCAAATTATCAAATCCATTTCCCGTCTCTTTGTCTTCCTCAACACACCCAGTTGCCGCAGCCACAGCACCGCTATATTCCACCACACCCTCCTCACAATTAGAATCAAGACAAACCTTTTCTGGCTCTTCAGAAACAACCAAACCAGTTTCATCAAGTGCCTTCCCACCATCGCTGTCAAAATCCCTCTCCAATTTGTACAACCACTCTGAAATGTGGTGCAAGTTATGGGGTAAGGATGGATGAGAAGAAACTTCAGCAGATACAAAGTTGCGAATGAAACTGAGTTTCTTTTTGATGTTGCTAGAGATGGAGTTGTGGGAGTGCGTCTCGGGGCCGTGCAGCAATGCTTCATCCAATATACATTGCAGTTCCTGGAGCTTCGCCTCCAAAAATTTCGTTGTCATCTTCCTTTAAACTCGTTTACTCTCCGTCTTCAACCTTCAGACGCTGCCTTTTGTGTTTCCGCAAACTGTTCCAAATTTGTCTCCTTTTATACATGGTAACTGCTGTCACCTCATTTACTCAACCGTTTTCGTTTCCATTTTATCATACATTCTAATTTTCTATTCAAATAATTAATATAAAATATATTCCAACATTGCAAAACCCAGTAGCACTGAACAAAAAGCATTGAGTTGCTATGGGCTCAACCTCACAGAAGCAGAATCTTCTTCGTCTTCTGGAACAATGCTCAAGCATGAGAGAAATGAAGCAAATCCACGCCTACGCCATCACCACCTCCCTCGCTCGCTTCACCTTCATCTCAAGCAAACTCTTAGCCTTCTGCGCCCTCTCTCCCCACGCCGATCTCCGCCACGCCCACACCCTCTTCTCTCACATCCCTTTCCCCACTCTCTTCCACTACAACACCATCATCGCCGCCTTCTCCCGCCGCTCCTCCTCCTTCTTCCTCCGCATGCTCAACAACACCACCATTCGCCCCAACTCCCGCACCTTCACCCTCCTCCTCTCCAAAGCCTCCCCCTCTCTCCCCTTCCTCCAACAGCTCCACTCCCTCATCCTCCGACACGGCTACCTCTCCGACCCCTACGTCATCACCTCCCTCGTCACCGCCTACTCCAACCACGCCTCCACACGCACCGCGCGCAACGTGTTCGACGAAAGTCCCAACCAAAACGTCGCGTGCTGCACCAGTCTTCTCACTGGCTACTGCAACAACGGCTTGGTAAACGACGCGAGGGAGGTGTTCAACGCAATCCCCTACAAAAACGACGTGTCGTATAGCGCAATGGTTTCCGGGTACGTCAGAAACGGTTTTTTCCGCGAGGCAATTCAGCTTTTCCGTGAGCTCAAGAAAAATCGGTTTGCAACAGTGAAGCCGAATAACTCTCTTCTGGTGAGCGTTCTCAGCGCATGTGCTGCCATCGGCGCGTTTGAAGAAGGGAAGTGGATTCAGTCTCACGTGGACCAAAACGAGGAGTTGGAACATTACGAACTTGAGCTCGGAACGGCGTTGATCGATTTCTACACCAAATGCGGTTGCATGGAACCTGCTGAGCGGGTATTCGGTAAGATGAAAGACAAAGACGTCGCGGCGTGGAGCGCTATGATATTGGGCCTGGCCATCAACGGGGAGAATTACTCGGCCCTTGAGCTGTTCGCGGAGATGGAGAAGGTGGGCCCGAGGCCCAATGCGGTTACCTTCATCGGGGTTCTGAGCGCGTGCAATCACAAAGAGCTGTTTGGGAGAGCAGTTTCATTGTTCAACTACATGAGGGAAAAACATGGGATTGTGGCGTGGATTGAGCACTACGGGTGCGTCGTTGATGCGTTGGCTCGTGGCGGGAAAATCGATGAGGCGTTGGAGTTCGTGAAGACCATGGAAATGGAAGCTGACGGAGCCATATGGGGGTGTTTGGTGAATGCGTGTTTGTTGCATGGTTACGTTGAGCTGGGACTCAGAATTGGGAAATATTTGGTGGAGTTTGAACGTGGCCACAGCGGAAGATACGTTGTTCTGGCCAACGTGTACGCGAGATTAGGGAGGTGGGAGGGTGTTTTGGAGACGAGGAATTTGATGAAAGGCAGAGGTGTCTCTGCAGTTACTGCTTGGAGTTTCATAGAGATTGATGGAACCCTGCACAAGTTTGTTGTTGACGATAACTCTGCTCCTTACTCCGGAGAACTGTATAGAATGCTGAACCACCTGGGAAAGAAACTGGAAGATTCTGACAATGCAAATTATTCTTTCTTTGTATAAATTGCATCTAAAGAGTTCTGCTTACAAGTGCACCGTTTTATTCACCCGAGCTGAGTTTTAAGGATAAAATCAAGATGATTAGAGTTATGGGACACTGTTGATCATAGTCTGAATGGGATCGAGAACAGAATATCCTTCAATCATAACTCTTCATCTTCAACTGAAGCTAAATTCCAAGAGTAGAGATCAACATCATATACATCCTCCTCTCGTCAGACCGATACGAAACGTTATCGAAGTAGGAGAAGCAACTAAGGAAATCCTGAAATGTAACCAAGAAAGAAAGAGGTATGTCTTCAAAACTCCATTAACACACTGAATAACCTACTAAATTAGAGTATATTATTGTAATGATCAATTAGAAATTATGAAGGATACAATAAATATTATCTAAAAGCATGCTAATATTTTTTTATAATTAAAATTTAAAATTTTTCATTTAAACTGTACAATTACTACCTGGAAACTTTAATTTTAATTATAAACAGCAGTTTCCACCTATTCTTTTATCATTTCAAGAAATATTAAAAATTATTTTAAAATCTCTTTAAATTTGTTTTATCTAACTAGACCGATATATTATTTATACATAAAATTCAATAATAAAAAATAATTCTTCTCATATAATATAGATATTTTATTCCTTTTTTTATTTATTTTTTTACTTTTCTCCCTGTTCATTTATTTATTGTATTTTGTTTTTCTCTATCTTTTTTTTTTTTATCATTTATCTTATTTTTTTTAATTAAAAATATTAAATTCTCCCTGTTCATTTTTTAATGAATATTTTCATATTTTTAAAAAATAAAAATATTTAATTTATCTGAAAATATTATAATTTAACATATTATATTTATAAATATTATATTATAAATTTCAACAAATTATTATGTTATAATTATTAAAAAATATATATATCATGTCTCTCTTTATAAGAAAAAAATAAAGTTTTAAAATCAATATTAAAATTAAAAAATATCAACTATTTATTTTAAATTATGATTAAAATAAATAATTTTATTTATTATATAACAGTATAAATAATTAATTTTAAATTATTATACATTTAAATAAAACATATCAAATATTTACTCGTATATTTTATATAATAATTTAATCTAATCATAATTAGATTGAATTATGAAAATTAATCATATTAGATCATTTTAAAAAATTATTTATTAAAAAATATTTTAAAATAAATATTTTTTAATAATTATAACATAACAATGTATAATACCTCAAATTTATAATATAATATTTTTAGATAATTTAAATATTTTTATTTTTTAAAAATAATAAAAAACTTATTTTATCAAATTTTAGTTTAATATTTTTAATTAGAAAAAATAAGATGAGCGAAAAAAAGTATTGAGATAAAGAAAAAATAATAATTAAATGAAAAGAGAGAAAATATAAAAATAAAAAAGGAAAGAGAACAAAAATATTTGTATTACATAACAGAAATTTATTTTTCATTCTTAAATTTTGTATATAAATAATAAACAATCTATTCAATAAATTTTTTCTTTCAAATATATTATTTAAGAGATTCGTTCCTATCAGAGTTTTATAAGATTTTTTAATCGTATAATTGGAAATATAATGTAAAATTGGGATTTAAATTGGAAATGTATTTGATGCAGTAATTAATTTAAACATTATATCTTAAATAAATTTAAAGTGAATTATGAAATAAATTATGCGATGATGTATCAAATTAAAGGATTTAAATAAATTTAAAAAATATTAAATTAATTTTTATTTTTAACATATTAATTGTTTTTTAGTATTCATTGTTAGTATATTAATTTATAATTTTATATAATAAATAATTATTTTATTTATTAAAAAATAAAATAGTCAAATCTAAATATAATATAAAAGATAATTATGTATAATAATTGACCATTTATGTACGTAATTATTTATTTTATAAATTCAACCTCTATATATTTTTATGGAAAATTGGTCTCTGGGTTATATATCTGTTCTTTTTATGTATGTAACTATTTAGTTTAATTTTTTTTAAAAGATAAAATTATAAGAAATTTTGAAAAAAAAAATGACATATTTTAGTGATACATTTATATTATATTACTAAAATTAATACATTTTTTACTATATAAACTATTTACTCCAGAAATAATAAATATTCTCATATAGTTTATGATATGATATTCATACAATTCTATACCATTACTCCTATTATATCAATTGTGTTAAATAAATAAATAATAATAATAATAATAATAATAATAATAATAAATCAGAAGCCTCTTATCATATGAATGATGATGCCCTTGGCCCTTTCTTGTGTTATATATATATATATACATTTTCAGCAATATTCTTGAATGTGGTGTTGACAAAGGGAGACGTGTTGTATAAGGGGCAATTTCCAAAACCTTTCATCTTCGCACCATCACCTCTTCCTCCTTCAATCTCTTTCACCATTTCTCAAAATCTTTAGTGGGAGGAAGAGATGGTTCTGTCTCAGAAGCTTCACGAAGCTTTCAAAGGCACCGTGGAGAGGATCACTGGCCCAAGAACCGTTTCCGCCTTCAAAGAAAAGGGTGTTCTCAGTGTCTCCGAGTTCGTTACCGCCGGCGATAGTCTCGTTGCCAAGTGCCCCACCTGGTCCTGGTAATTCTAATTCCTCTCTTTTTCTAATTTTCATTTTTTCCGCTTTTTTTTTTCTTTTTTTTTTTTTTTTTATGGGGATTGCGTATTTAAGTTCAACTTTCTTTTTGTATCTGAAAAATTGTTCCTTTCCAAAGGGTTTTTTTGTTGAAGTATATGGTACTGTTTCAAGATTTCCTGTGACAAACTTAGTAATAAATGTTTAATTTACTTGAGCATGTAGGATCTTTCCAACTGTTGATGTGTGTGGTTCTGTTTTCCGACAGGGAATCGGGTGAGTCAGGGAAGAGGAAGCCGTATTTGCCACTTGAGAAACAGTTCTTGATTACTAGAAATGGTATGATTAAGATCTGAGTGTAGTGTCTCTGATGTTTTCTTTTCCTCTATTAAAAGCAAGCAGTAAGATCTAGAATGTTCTCTTTCATTATCATACTGATTTTTGGAGTTACTTAATAATTAACAGTGCCTTGTCTTCGGAGGGCTGCATCTGTTGAAGAAGAATACGAAGCTGCCGGAGGGGAAGTTCTGCTTGATGGCGAAGATAATGATGGTTGGCTAGCCACTCATGGGAAACCTAAGGGTATATATTGCTGTTGGACTGGGGCTCGTATATTAGTGTGCTTTGACTTTAATTCTCATAGCTTATGCTTTTACTTTTTTTTTTTTTTTTTTTTCAAGAAAACAAATCTGATGAAGATGAGAATTTACCTTCCATGGAAAGCTTAGAAATCAGCAAAAAAAATTCTATTAAGCAAATTTCTTCTTACTTGGGAACCGAGGATGATGAAGATATTCCAGATATGGAAGAATTCGATGATAATAGCAATGTTATGGAAAATGATCCTGTAAGTTGATTCTGCATATTTGGAAAAGGGGTTGTATTTCCTAACCGTCCTACATCTATTTCAGATTCGATAGTTAAATTTTACGGAATCAAATGAAGGATAATAGAAATATATAGTCTGCTATGTATCATCACATTTTCTATTTGGTTAGTCTTTCCTAGCATTGTGAGACCCTAGTAAGAAATAGATTTATTGGAAAAGAAGTTGGGGAGATAGGTCCTAATAGCAGTTATGCAACTGCTGCTGTATGGTAGTGTCATTTGAGAATATATGTCTTCACTTTTTCAGTATAATCTTCATGCATATGATCAAGGGGAAACATAAATGCCATCTTTTATTTTTGTTTACTACTATATCTTTGTTTCACCCTCCTTTGTACTTTAAGAAGCCTGAATACTTCTCTATAGGCTGAAAGCCTTTACTAAGTACCTGAGAGTCTTTTACTAACTTTTTAACTCAAAGACTGGAGGACTGAGTATCTTTGAGCATTTAGAATGAAGCCTAGAATGACTGTAGAACCACTATTTAATTTGGGTTAAGTGACTTTTTCACTATTCCTTTCTAGTGTTTAAGAATGTGGATCTGGGCCATGGTGCACCTGAGCGCTTATTTCGTGTTCTTTATTTATTGATTTATATAATTTGTAATATTTCAATTAATTTTATATTAGTTATTTTTTTTTAACAATGTACTTTTTCTTAATTCTTCTATTTTTCTCATACTGATTTAAGAAATGTGATTTGTCTAATTTATTTGTTCTCATGTTAATGGGAGGCCACTTCAGTCCACGTATCTTGTAGCTCATGAACCTGAAGATGATAATATTCTACGAACCCGAACTTATGATATCAGTATCACGTAAGATGAGTTTCAATAGAATTTTACATGTTTGTCATTTTATGCATGCTAGTCATTACTTTTAACCCTCAACCAGGCTTATTAAATGTATACCTCTATATCATTAATGTTTTACGACTTCAATCTTAATGTCTATGGCCACTCTTTGATATTCTGAGTATGGTTGTTTCCACAAAATTGCTATTTATGATGATATATGAAAATTTGGTATATCTGCAATATATTGTTAGTTTGGCTCTGCTACTTTTTGTAGAAAGGTTTTTAACTATTTTAAACAAATCATCATTTAAAAACAATTATTTGGAGACAATGTTATATTGTTTTTAAATGTTTGTGTGGACAGGAGCAGTAGAAGTGCTATAAATTTCTATTTTGGATGATGCCTTATACTGTCTTTTTACCTTTTCTGAGAACGATTTTAAAGTGGAACTTGCTTGTTTTGCAGGTATGATAAATATTATCAAACGCCACGAGTATGGCTTACTGGGTATGATGAGGTTTGTTTTATCCACTTGATCATTGTTTGAATTGTCTATAGCAAAGCTATTTGAACTAGAATTAGCATTACCGATTTATTAGCATTGAATAAAACCTGATGGTAATAAATAAGAAGGCCTGATTCTTAACACGGGGATGAACGAAAATTAATGTACTCTTCAAAGTTTTATGAATAAGGAAGGAATAATTTGTGCATCCTCTGTTATCTATATGAAATATTGGTACTGGAAAAATGATGCTGTGACTGACACAGCGCCATGTTGTATTGTATTCTCATTTGACATTTTGATGTTTTATTTTTTAGGTTGAATACTTGTAGAAACATATAAACCTTTTCATCATTTCCAATTCTATACCTCGGAAACTTGTTAATAATTTAGTGATCCCATGTCTTATATTTGGTAGACTAGAATGCTTTTGCAACCAGAACTTGTCCTTGAAGATGTCAGTCAAGACCATGCTCGCAAAACGGTAAGATACTAGACATGAATATTATGTGTGTCCTCTCTTTCTCAGTTTCTCACATAAGAGAGGCCCTTTCTTACAAATTTAACTGGTCGCAGGTAACAATTGAAGATCATCCACACTTGCCTGGGAAGCATGCATCTATTCATCCATGTCGACATGGAGCAGTGATGAAGAAAATCATTGATGTGTTGATGTCACGTGGAGTTGAGCCTGAAGTTGACAAGTAAACCCTTTCTTCCTAAGATATTATTTTCATTTTGGAGAAACATTTCATCCATATTATGACTATTGGTATCCCATGTTGTGGCACCACAATACAAATATTTATTACCATAGTGTCATAAATGTATAGCCATTAGATATGGATTTTACCCCCTTTCTTCTAGTTCATGATTCTTAAGTGCAATATTTGTACCTAATGATTTATACGCGTGTGGGTGTGTATGAGATGACATAAGCACATATACTTATTCCTGTAGGTACCTATTCTTGTTCCTAAAATTCATGGCTTCTGTAATTCCAACAATAGAGTACGATTACACCATGGACTTTGATCTTGGTAGCTCCGGCAATTGACCAAGGTAAACGTGATTAATATTTATTATTTGTTATCATCTAAATTGCTTATTGTTTCTATTATTAATGATTCACAAGTGATGGTGCCTCATACCATAAGTCATGTAAATGTCAATACTCTACCTATGCCAAATACTTGTAAAATTTAACAATCATGAATCCCTTCCTCCCTTTTTCTCAGTTGTTGGACGTAATTGTGGCTTCGCTAGGACACTGGTATATGCTTTTTTCATCACAGATATTAGTCATTTATGATGATTTGAATTGTTTGTGTTTTTCAGATGGTAACTGCAAGTTCATTGATCCAAAGCACCAATGCTTTCTGTCTATTTCTGAGTATAATCTTCAGTTGTCACACAGTTGGTGTACATGTCATGTAAATTGTGACCGTGTGAATCATGACTATAAGATGTTGGACAAATTTCTTTTAAGATGTGTACATAATTGACACACCATTCGCAAATATAATGTTACTCTTGTCCCTATGATATAAAATAGACATGGTTAACTCCACTTCAAGTTCCTATACCTTGTCAGTGATCAAAATAATTAATTATTTTCATTCCTATTTCTTATTGGTACTCGGCAATTTCTATACATTCTTCAAAATAGTGCAAAATTTGTCATTATTAATAAAAATAGAATGTCAGAAAATGTGCGATAATGTTGTATTCAATAGAATAAATAATTATCCATGACAATAATTTATTTATGTATTAGTGCTATTAATTTCACTAGGGATTGTTTTCATGGACATAAAATAAAGTATAATAATGTACTTTTTTTCTAAATTTAAGTTAATTTATATGAGATAATCTAACTCAATTTAAGGATAGATATACTATATCTTTCTGAATATATTGAGTGAAATGTATTAAACTATACCATTGAGTAAAATGTAGGATAGAGTAGGGGCATGTCTATATATATATATGTATATATATATATATATATATATATATATATATATATATATATATATATATATATATATATATATATATATTACACAGAATCAAGATTCAAATAAAAGAATAATAATTTATAGATAATTAATTAGAGTGCAGACATTATTCTTTAAATTATATCCAGAAATGTGTAAATGTGCAAGTTGATCAAGTTAAACAAAAAACAAACAACTTTTTTATTTGGCAAAATTGTGATTTTAAATAACTTTTGAAAATTTCACTTATTATATCCCCACAGTATATCACTCATACACGAATATGTTTATTAGATTAATATACTGATTAATTTTCTCCATTATCATTTGTTAGTCTTGAAATACATGAAATAGTTTTCATTTGTAGCCCCCTTTCACTACATATATCTCTTCTTCTGCTTTATTTTGATGAATAAACTTAAATAAAAAAATGAGTTGAAAAGACAAAATTAATGCAAGACATCCAAAATAAAATAGGAGTTTAATAAATGTATGTGATTAATATATATTATTCTCAAGAAAAAAATACAAAAGCGCCTTTCTATTTTTTTATAATAATGATACAAATAATTATAATAATGATAAAAATAATTATAATAATGGACATTAGTTTTTAATTTTTACTCTCTTTTCCCTCTTCTCTAAATACAGTAACATAAAATAATCACAATAAAATAAGTTATCTTAATTTTAAAGATAAGATTGAAAGAAAATAGATTAAAAAAAAGTGACACAAGTATATATATATATATATATATATATATATATATATATATATATATATATATATATATATATATATATATATATATATGGTGATGAAATAAATGTTATTGCTTAATATAGAATTTAACCATCTAATCACCTTAGAATAATAATGAAAATACCATTTTTTAAATTGAAGAGAAAAAAAACTTAAATACGCTTGCATTTTACGGTGCCGGATCACTCGTGTTCTTCTTCCTTAGCAGGGTTAGGTTAGCGCCTGCAGATTTACGCTGCATTTCATTACGGTACGAATATTTGCTTATTCTATTTTCTTATTTTCTATTTTCTACTTTCAATCAATTCAAGCGACGTAACACTGGACTCCATTACTCAATTGCTTTCTCTGTTATTTGAACTCCAAAAATTTAGTTTTTTATGGTTTTAACTGTGATATTATTATTATTTTTATTATCTTGATTGAGTAATCCACTAATTTGATATACAATGCAGACCTTTTTTTTTTTTTCAATTGAAGCTTATGGATCAGAGAGCAGGGGATAGCAGCAGTGTGAAGAAAATAAATTCAGCTTGTGATGTTGAGGCTTTAAAAAAGTGTCTGGAAGAGAGCAAGGGAGACTATGTCAAATGTCAGACACAAATTGAGGCTTTCAAATCATCATGCTCAATCAAGAAACAAAACCCCTCTCTTGATTCTGCTGCACATTAGATTAAATTAGATGGTTCTGATTCTTTAGTTGGTATTTACCAGTTTTTGGTAAAGGGGAGAATATGAACTGTACTTTGTGTATTTCCGAATGATATTCCTGAGTTGTATCATTATTTGATAATAATTGAGAGATAATAATATGTTCTCATGAGTTTTCATTCATAGCGGTGATTGTTTAGAATTAGAATCTCCTGGAGGTTTCTGATGCTTTTGCCACCCTTTTGTGGCATTGAATTTGTCAACAGCTTGCAAATGATATTATGACATCATTGACTTGGGTCAACACTATCTGTTCCTCTTCTATTTTCTTTACAAATTGTGTATCTTTTTCTTGACTTCGTTTATTTTCTTACTGCATATTGAGGATGTTAGCTTGAAATTTGCTCCATATTCAAGAGCCTGTTACTGTTATTATATTATTTCAGGGTATACAAGTATGCAACATCAAAATCCAACAACGAAGAGAAGTAACATAGAAGGGAAAAGTGTAGACTGTAGATTTTTATTGTCACTCTGATTCTTGAGGGGAAATGGGTTCAAAATGAGCTAGAGGGTCAAGAAACTAAAAATCAGAGGTTATTAGAGGCATTTTAATGTTGTAACTTTGAACAAGTTTGGAAGTTGTGTTCCTGTCAGGATAATTAGATTAGATATATCCTATAAGTAACTTTCATTGAGGTAAATATACGACTATAGTATAACATCCTTTTATTAACAGACAAATTAAGTCACACTTAACTTGATTCATTGGAATAAGGTAACCGAGTAAAAGTTGAAAAGGAAATGATAAGTTATCAAGATCTACAAGGAACAAACAATGGGAAAGATAAACATTTCAACAGGTCTCATGGAAGCTTAGAAGAAAACTTAATCGATATATGAAATGATTGTTTGAACTGGAACTCAGACAGGATAATCTTGAACTGAAAATTAATGATTTCATAGCTGTTTCTGCTTTTCACATGCTATCTTTGTTACAATGGGCGTGTAGAGGAGAACATTTCGATTAGTTTTTGACATGCTTTCCTGTGCCTTGAAATTGAAATTAGTTTCTGAACTGGTCGTCTGAATCTGGATATCTTTTTGACTGTTTCATTGCTGTGTTTACAGGGAGAAAAGCTTTTGGGAAGTCTTGGTGCCATGCTCTCCAGAACTTGGAAACCAATGAATGTTGGTGCAATAACTTACTGAAGTTGGCAAAATTAGTCTTTTATGATAATTTGGTTTTGACTGGGGACATGAGAGGTAAACGTGACCAAGTGGCTCAAGAAAAAAAAAAAAAAGTTTATTAAAGGAAGGTCACCTACCACATAATAGATATCATAAATTGATCTCATATGTGGCTAGTAATAAATATTTCCTCTTATTATTTATTTTTCGTCAAATGTACTGTTATTTGTAGCAACACCAATTCGTGACTGAGGACGGAATCCTTATACCCTAATAAGTCCTCCAATAATTCTTTAGATAACAGGAGCTGAACAAGCTAACATAGCCTATCAGAACCAGGCCCTGGCTAGTGGCCTAAACATTTTATCACTGTGACAAACTAAACAAAGGTCATTCATACCATCTAAGGTCCCAACACACCGTACTCCAGGTGAAAATCTACGTGTGCACAAGTTCTTGTCTATCTGCTGTTGTGTCTAACCCATGAATTAGTTTCCAACTCCGTTTGTGTATGATCTTTTTGCAACTTATGATAAAAATATGGGGAAATTAACATTGAAGCAATTGTGAAGTAATAGAAAGACATCTTTTATTGTAGCTTTTGTTTCCTCAGCACTGGATGAATTTTGGTTTATACAGTTAAGAAATATGAATTGATAATTGATGGTTAGTTTGTGGAATCCATATCTAGGAACGCAATTAGCTAATGCATTGAATTGTGAGTAGAGAAAGAGCATGGTTTAATATGCCAAAATATAGGGCTATACAAAGTATTTGTTTTCTCTTGGTTGGTTGACACCAATCATAGTCTACAAACCATCAAATCAAATATTGAAAAGACATGCATGGGACTGATGCTTATTACATTGTTAATGACCACTCGATCTGGTTCTTACATTTCTTACAAAATTTAACTGCTGGTATTTGTGGCATCTATTGTTCATCAAGTTTATGTTCTCTTGTTGGTTCTTTATACACTGAAAGCTGCAAGATAAAGGAGAAAACTTGTGGAGTCGAAATCTGCATCTGGGGCAATTATCAGCAACAGCTGGTTTAAAATCGAACTGATAAAAAATAATTAAAAATTAATTCAAAAACCAAAAAAATTATTAAAACTGATTTTTTTATTGAATTTTTCTATCCACTTTTTTCTAAATCACACAATTTAATCAAATTCTTTATTCTCAAACAATAAAAATGTAGTTTGAAGGTTATTTTATAATTTTATTTTATTTTATTTCCAATATATTTATATCTATTACAAATATTATAGTAAATTTGGATTGTAATTTTTTATTATGAGATGCTGTAATTTATTATAAATATTAAAAAAATTAACTTATGAATATAGCAATAATTATATAAAAAAAATTATATGATACATTTCTTTATTTCTAAGTTTTTTATTATAAAATTTTGAAAAAAATTATAAAAGTAAAAATTGTAAAATCGATCTAAACTGATTGGCATAGAATGATCTTATTTGGTTTCAATTTTTTGTTAAATTAACATCAAATTAAAATCTAATCAACTGGAAACACGTTTAATTTTTATATTTAATTAAATAATTTTTAATGAAAAAATGTTTATTAAAAGTTAAGTATAGTAAATATGTTCAAGAAATCAGTGATGTACATTAGGAAAAGAAAAATATACTAGAATGCAAAATAAGTATGAGCTTGTTGAATTAAGGAAAAGAAGATAAGAAATATAAAAAAATTTGATGAAAGTTTACGAGTGATTTGATTCAAATAAGATTTGACGAAAGTTTACCATTTGATTCAATAAGATAAATATTTTAATAGAAGTAATTTGAAGATAATAAATTACCCTTTTAATAAAAATCATTGTTATTATTAGAATTTAAAATATTATAAATATATCAATTATTTTTATTTTGATTAGTGATATAAAAAAATATTATTATTATTATAGTTATAATTATTATTATCTGTATTATTAATAATATAATAACAATTATTATTATTTATATATATTGTTACAAATATTATTATTGTTGTTATTAAATAATTTTTAAAGTACAATAATTTTATGGAATAAAAATGATAGAGAAAATTAAAATACATTTTTTAAAAATAAAAAGTTCTTAAAAAATAAAATTTATATATTTTTAACTATTTTATTAAAAATATTTTTTTTAATTAATACATAATTTAAAAAAATTCATATAATATTATAATAATTATGAAATAAAAAAATATAAATAATTAAAAGTTATGATTAACGAGTGATCTATGAAAAGTAGAATGACAGATTAATTTAAGAGTAAAATAGTAATTTTTGTTTTGACAAGTTGACTTTCTTAGCTTTTCATCACTTCGAATTGTTTCTTCTTCTTTCTCCCCTTCGTATTTCTCATAAACCAAATTTATAGAATCTATTCAAATCATCTTATATCCATATTAACAGTAAATAGACTAAACCAACACATAGGCTTAGAATTCATGTCATGATTCAATTTCACTTTCCCTCCGAATATCGAGATCTACTTTGAAGAAGAATTGAATTAGAGATATCTCTTTATATTTAGAATAATTTCATAATCATCACTTTAATAAAATATTTTTTTTTGAATAATTTCAGAATCATTGCTTTAAAAATATTCTATAATTGTACTGTAGTTAATAATGATTTTTTTTAATTTTTATATTAGTTTTAATAAAAAAAATTAAAATTTTTTAATTTATATATATATATATATATATTTTTTTTTAAGATGAAAACATTAAAATCTTTTGCCAATAATCAAATTCGGGTTTATTATACGCGGATATTTGGGCTCCAAATCCAACTCGGGTTGCGTATTTAAATTGGATGGGTCACGTGGACATTTGATAAGTCATCACAACCTTCGTCTTCTTTGTCGACAATTGTTGGTGCTGTTTCCACTCTCACGTTAAAACCCTAACCCTATCTTTCTGCTCACTCCATGGACGCCCTCGATTCAACCCCAAATCTACCTCCCATCCATCCCTATGATCCATCATCGCAGAACCAAGCGCCATCAGAGTATCACAACCCGTCGCAACCCCAATCGGAAACCGGACAAAACGGTAACGGGACCAGCGACGGAAAAACAACGGACAACGGCCAGGACACTTACGATAACAACGGTTTACATCCTCAGATTTCGAAACCATTGTTTTCCGAAGGATTGACCCGGAGCGGCACCGACAGGGACCAATCCGGAGGCGAGGAGGAGACTTCAAGCAAGCGGCGCCGTCGGAGCCGGTGGGACCCGCAGCCGGAATCGAATGACCAGAGCGGCGGGGAATTGGGGTCCGGGCCGAAGAAGAGGAAGTCTCGTTGGGCGGATGACGAGCCCAAGCCGGTGATTCAGCTTCCTGATTTTATGGGCGGTATTGAATTTGATCCAGAGATCCAGGCTTTGAACAGTAGGCTTCTGGAGATTAGTCGAATGTTACAGTCAGGTCTGCCCTTAGATGATCGCCCCGAAGGTGCTCGATCTCCTTCTCCGGAACCGATTTATGATAACATGGGTATTAGGATTAACACTAGGGAATATCGTGCGCGTGAGAGATTGCAAAAAGAGAGGCAGGAAATTATATCTCAGATCATTAAGAAGAACCCTGCGTTTAAGCCACCTGCGGATTATAGGCCGCCCAAGCTTCAGAAGAAGCTATATATACCGATGAAGGAATACCCCGGTTACAATTTTATTGGGCTTATTATTGGTCCCAGAGGTAACACCCAGAAGCGGATGGAGAAAGAAACTGGTGCTAAAATTGTGATTCGAGGTAAAGGATCTGTGAAAGAGGGCAGGCTACAGCAGAAGAGGGATCTGAAGCCTGACCCTTCGGAGAATGAGGATTTGCATGTGTTGGTAGAGGCTGAGACGCCGGAGTCGCTTGAGGCTGCTGCAGGTATGGTGGAGAAGCTCTTGCAGCCTGTGGATGAGGTGTTGAATGAACACAAGAGACAACAACTTAGGGAACTTGCTGCATTGAATGGGACGATCAGGGATGAGGAGTATTGCAGGTTGTGTGGTGAACCTGGTCATCGCCAATATGCGTGTCCTACTAGGACGTCGACGTTTAAGAGTGAAGTTGTCTGTAAACATTGTGGGGATGGTGGTCATCCAAGCATAGACTGTCCGGTGAAGGGTGCTACTGGGAAGAAGATGGATGATGAGTATCAGAATTTCCTAGCAGAGTTGGGTGGTTCGGTTCCTGAATCTGCAACAAAGCAAACCAGTACCTTGGCGATTGGTGCAGGCACTTCTGGAAGCAATCCTCCTTGGGCTAACAATTCCGCTACGGCTGGTGGTTTGCCTCAGGCTGGCTTAGGTGCTGCTGCAGTTAAAAAAGAAATCGATGATACAAATTTGTACATAGGATATTTGCCGCCCAGTCTTGATGATGATGGCCTAATCCAGTTATTTCAACAATTTGGAGAGATTGTTATGGCAAAAGTGATCAAGGATCGAATGTCGGGTTTAAGTAAAGGATACGGTTTTGTGAAGTATACTGATATCACAATGGCAAACAATGCAATATTGGCCATGAACGGTTATCGCCTTGAGGGTCGAACAATTGCAGTGAGAGTTGCTGGTAAGCCTCCTCAGCCTGTTGTACCTCCTGGCCCACCAACATCTGCTGTGCCCACATATCCTGTTCCAAGCCAACCACTCGGTGCTTATCCATCCCAACAGTATGCTGCCGGTGGCCCCCTTGGGACTGCTCCTCCTGGGAGTTACGGTGGTACCCCAGTGCCATGGGGACCCCCTGTTCCTCCTCCATATGCTCCTTTTGCTCCTCCTCCACCTGGGTCAACTATGTATCCATCTATGCCAGGTCAACCTATGCCTCCTTATGGCGTTCAATATCCTCCTCCTGTGCAGGCTGGCCCTCCCGGTGCCCCGTCCCAGCCTGCAACTTCTAGTGAAGTGCAGCAGAGTTACCCACCCGGAGTGCAGTCTGACAATAGTACCTCAACTCAATCTGTAGCAGTCAATGTATATGGTAACTCGGTACCTTCAATGCCACCTGCAGCGCAACCTACATATCCTGCATCTTATGGATATCCACCTTACTATAATGCAGTTCCTCCTCCCCCTCCCCCTCCTGGCCCCATTCCTGTTTCAACTTCAGACCAATCCCACAACATTGCAAATGTGCCTTGGGCCAATAACTCCCTTGTTCCACCACCTGCTTCATCCGCAGACAAGACTACATATGGTACAGATCAGTCCCATGGCATTGGAAACGTGCCTAGGTCCACAAATCCGCCAGTGCCTCCTCCACCTTCATCAGCTGAGAAGACTTCATATGCCGCTGACTCAGAGTATGAGAAGTTCATGGCAGAGATGAAATGATTTTGTTCAATAGTGTTTCCGTTTTCCAAAAGGTGCGTTTGTGATCTTGATTTCATTTGTGTTTGACAGTTCATATACATGTTTTATTTTGACATGATTTAGCATTCAATTCCTGATTTGTTTTCGTAACTGAAATAAGGCTTAAACTTTTCTATTTTGAAATATGGGTCCTTTATAGAATTGTTGGTTTCACTAGCTATTTAGAATTGTCTGAGATTAGATTCGTAATTTGTTCCTTAAAAAGAAATTATCACCTTGGAAGTATCTATTCAAAAGTCATATTTCAGCAGATGAGCATCCCACCAAAATCATGAGCCTTTCTGTCATTCTTCTAGTTGTAGACAGGTGGGACCAGGGAATATTTTTTAATTTGGCTCCTTCCTAATACATCATTGCTTTTAGAATTAACTTTTACGTGCCCACGTTCATAGATAAATGCTGTATTCCCTCATTCAAGTTGGGATTTTCATCTGCAAGTTGATGATTATTGAGTTTGCTGTGCACATCTTGTTTCATTAGCGCGTCGTTAGCAAGTTGAGATTTTTTAACCTTCCGATGGTTTCTTAATTTCATGTATCCATTTTCCCTGTAGTTTATTTTTCTTCTGGCTGATAAAGCTTCTCCACTACCAACTGACCCCACAAATAAAGATATTTTAGCCATATGAAATAGTTGTGTATTCAATGTTCTTTGTTAACTTTCTTGCACATAAGTTCTACCTTATTTTCTGTATGACTGAAGGGCCCTTACAGAAGAAAGGGCAAACTGGTATATGACTTTGTAAGTATTTGATATCTGCACAAAAGCTTTCTTGGATTTATTTTCTCCAGCTCATGTATGAATGTGATGGTGTCTGGTCTCCTTCATAATTTTTTGGTGCGTTGGAGCAGAAACTAAAAGCCGCATCTTGGTATGAATTAAAAAGCAAGAAACCTCTGTTGTCTTTTATGTGTTGGCTAATTGGTTTATCCCACGGTAATGTGTATGTTTGAATGCATCGGTTTGCTTATTACATAAGTAAATTCCTTTTATCATTTTCAAAGGTCTATTGTCATGCTTCTTGATGATGGTGTCCATACTCAAGCTTTGTAATCATGCATAAAATCAACAAATGCCTTTTGCATGTTTATTTGATATTTCATCACGATTTTACCTCTCTTAACTCTTCATTGATTTTACCTCTCTTAACTCTTCATTGTTTTATGATGTAACGTTGTGACAGGCCTGATGTTTCTTGGAGCTCTTGTGAACCTGATTTCTTAACCTCTTGCCATGTCTTTCTTCGAAGTTTGGGACTCACTTCTTTAACCTTGCTGTACTGTTATGAAATTTGCAGAGATTCGGGCTAGAAGTTGATAGCAGTCTTCATACGGCAGAAGTCAAAAGCATCTTAAAAAATTATGATTATTATTAATCATTTCTTGTCGTGTAGGACTTAATACTGTCTGAATTATTTTCTGTGGCATTTTATTGATTTACACAGTATTGTCTGGTTGCTAATGTTTCCTTTTGAAAGTTTGTTTGAACTTTTATGGCAGCTGGTTCCTGGTGTTTCATGTTGATACTTTTCTGTTGTCACATTCAGTTATTCTATATTTTTAGTTCATTCACAACTGATTCTAACTTATTTATAGTTTTGGTGATGAGCTTAAATTTTTTTGTTTGGGGACTATAGTTCTGTTAATCGCTTGGTGCTGAAGCTGCGTTTTAGATGCCTTTAATCATACATCTCTGATCACGAAGGTAATCAAACCTTGCCAATTGCTTTAGGCATTCTGGGTTGGTAGAAAAAGATTTTTTTTATTAAATGGTTTGATCATGCAACTATAAAATGTATTTAACATTTCCAAGTGTGACAGGTATAAGAGTTGAAACGTTTTTCTGTTCCTGGCATGATAAATGCCAGACTTTGGCATCGTTACATTTTTTGCCTCAAATTAAAAGTTTAGCTGACATGGGTGTTATCAACACCAAGTTCTTGTATCATGACACAGGCAATTATCAAGTTTCTCATTTGTTTCTGAAGTGATCATGTGGTCCAGTTGACACGGCCAATATTATTTGGCATAAGGTGAAGGCTGAGGTGAAAATGATAGTGTTTGAGTTGTCTGCACATGCTTCGTTTAGCTCTGTTGCTGGGCGAAGATAGAGTAAATGATCAAAGAATTGTTGTAGAAATTTTCTATATTCTCCTTCATATCTGACTTTTTGAATTAAAACATCTTTGTATTGTCACTAGGGATATATAAAATTTTCTAGCTCGACTATGCAATATTAGGTCATGGCCATCAATCAAATCCACTAATCTTTCTAGTTTGCTGATGTGCCTTTGTTAGTCGCTGTTTGCCCAAAAAACTATTATTAGTATGACCGTTATTTAATAGTGGATATGCTGTTTACGTGGTTTGATAACAAATGGGAAGTATTTTTATTTTTTTCTGGAATCTATTAAGGCCGTAAGATCCTTAGAACGTAGTTAGTTTAGATAGACGAATTAAGCGCTGGAAAGATTCTTTAAACTACTGTTATGGTTTTCCTCTAACCCACATTTTTCTGAAGCCAGGAGTAATCCGATAATCTATAATTGCAATCTATTTTAAGTCTGTGATTTAGTTATTCTATTTGTGTCATTCAGTTAGAAAGACAGTCTTCTTTTCACTCAGGTTAGTCCAAGTTGAAAACATGCATGTTGTTTCGGCTGATAATTCTCGTTATATGGGCAATTTCATCATAATTTGCTGCCGTGTGCGTTCGATATTGGGGGTTTATAGTTGTGCTCTAGCAATTCTATTTGGTGTTGAGTATTGTCGTCGCATCGAGTAAATTCAGGACATTTTGGTTATAGTTCTTGCAGTGTGTGAATCCATTTGTTTTTTATGTTGACGTTGTTAATGAAAAAAGTTATAAAATAGAAATTGGATGGATGAAAATAATAAAGATGAGCGAGAAGTAAAATAGAGCAATAGAGAGCTGAGTGGAAATAGATGAAAAATGGTGGTGGTTTTACTATTAACACTATTTTTAGATATAATAGATGAGAAATAGCTGAAATTATGACTCAGGCTATTATTTTTTTGTTTATTCATGAACACACCTGTTCCGAGGCAACTTTTTTTAGATATAACCAAATAATAAATGTGAGAAAAAATTCCACATTAAATTTGACATTAATTTTTTAAGTAGAGACTTACCCTTTTGCGACAATCAATTACTACATTGACTTCTTTAAAGAATAATTTGATGTTTTTCTTTCTCGTGTAACTAACAAAAGGATGAGCTGTATTATGTTTATTCCTAGTATTTTCCTTTTCATAGAAGTAATGTTTACATACAATCTCTTCAGATAAATCATCCGAATAGATTAATTGTAATAGTGTTTGTACAACTTAATCTAACAGGGAAAAAAAAAATAAGAAAGTAAAGGAATACGTAGAAGTTATTTCACTACATACTGTAGTTGAAAAGAGAAATTCAGATATAAAGGCACGTGGATTTTCTCTATTTTTATTTTTAATTGTAGAACGGAAACTCATTGTGTTACTTTATAGGTAACTTTACAAATTATTCTTAACATAGAATTAGCTGAGTGGAATAACTCGTAGAACATTTCATTTTGATTTTTGTAATATAAAAAACTAAATAATACCAAAAAAGACATTGAATTAGAGAGTTTTTATATAAATTCACAGAGAACATTTTCCGTAATATTGAAATGCAGATTTGTATAAAAATATTGATAATACATTTTCATCTATTTATAAGGGGTTAACTATTCAACGTCTAAGAAATTTACCTCCTAATATTTAACAGAATAAAATAAGAAGAAAATTTAAATAATTTTGTAATCTCATTAAAAAAAACACGGTAGTAACTTTTTAAAAATTATTTTTTTGTTAATTTAACTATAAATCAATTTTACCATCAGACTTTATATAATAATATGTTCAAAGTAGAACATTTGAGTTTATGTAAGTGTTAATTTTATAAATGTAGTTTATATAACCAATTCTCTTAAATTAAGTAACTAATGTATATGAAATTATATTAAAATAACATTTTTATGAAAAATATTCTAAAAGAGATAAATTTGAAAAAAATAATCATTTTTATATAAGATAAATTTTAATTTATTATAAATTAAAAATAAAATCAGAAAATTATGAGAGCTTATAACGTATAAATTAATTTCATCTGATGAAAGCCTATTTAAATTCGTATTTTCGTCGTTAAAACAGCAGTATACTATAAATTGGAACCGGAGGACATAAATCGTTACATGAGTATAGTGGTTGGGTCGAAAACATTTTCATTTAGGGCGCGGGTTCGAAACACTTTTTCTGCCGAAATTGTTAAATTTTTGAGTTCATCTTTTGTTCTTGGTCTTCTTGAACTGCAACGCCATGGATCCAGATCAGAGCTCCAGAAGAACGAGGAAGGTACTCACATACACCAAAAATCCCTCATTTCTCTGAATGTTTGAGTCGAAATTAATTGATGTTTGTTGTGTGTTGTTCAGCACAAGTACACTCCCCGGCCGCCCAAACCCCAAGCTCCCAAATCGTAATTCGACAAACTCACTTTGAATTCCTCGTACCCTTGAATATTCCAAACGTTGTTCTCTGATTGTATAAGGAAATTGCTTAGATGCAGAGAAGCGGACGATAAACAAGACGAAGATTGCACACCAGCTCGACTTCTGTCTCGTCGATACGTAAGTCTCTCTTCAATCCTCATCTTTCCACTGTTCGTTACTGTGATCTAATTTTTCATCTGTGATTTATTCTAAACTTGGGTTGAAAATCAAAATAATATTAATAGTAAGAAGAAGATTGTAATAAAATTCTGAATGTTTCTAAACGCGAATTCTTTAGTCAAAACTAGTTGTCTTCTTTAACTACAACTTTTTCAAATAGTGGTGCTTAGTGAAGAGTTTAAATAATTAATTTCAAAGGTTAACAATCTTGCCATTTTTTTGTTCGCTGCTCTGACATGTGTGTATATAATATATTTTATATTCAGTATAACATTGTGCATTCAAAATAGTGTATAATAAAGTTTAAAGAGAGAACTTTTAAAATAAAAGAAGTCTTTTTTATTTTTCTTTTCAAATAATAACCAGTACCAAAAATACATGCGATGTGCTTGGGATGAAGGAAAGGAAATAAAAGTTGAAATTTTGAATTGAAAGATCAAAGAAAAAAATCAAGAAGTCAATTCTTTTTCCTTATTCTTTTACTTTCTCTTCAAAAATTGCCACTGTATTAAGCTTTTTTTTTTTTTCCTTTTAGTTGTCCATTTTAATTCCCTTAAAGTGTCACTAATTTATTTATTTTTCTACGTTTGCAGGAGAATCATGCAAGACGCGAGATTAAAGTCGAAAGAAAATGTAAATTGTCGTTAGTTTAACCTTACATTACATGCCAAATGACATTGTAGAACATTATCAATCAATCTTTCCTGATAGTTTAATTGCTTTTAGGAAATCTTTGTGGTTAATGATTTAGGGTTTAAAACTTATTTTATTTGCTGCTTAATTTCGGTGTTTAAAACTTGCAGCTAGCGTGGAAGTTGCATTTAGTCCTGGGATTTCATCAACCTCCCTCAGGACATTTGGCACAAGCAAAGCTATAGATGGTACCACAAACAGTGGCTCGCCATCTAAATATTTGGGTAAAGAGCAAATTCGTTCAAGACGTTCTTCTGCTGCTACTGAGGATCAAAATGATACCAGCACGATAGATGTTACTGAGGATACCACCAATGCATCAGCCAGGAAAATCAAAGGAAAGTACAAGGAACCATGGGTGAGAAATTGTGGTCACTGTCATCTATTTTGTTGTTATCTCTATCTTTCTCAAGCATCTAAGCAATTGAACATTTACCTACAGGATTATAACAACTCTTGTTATCCCATTACTCTTCCTCTAAGGAAGCCAAATTCTGGAAATCCAGGTTTGCTCTAATATACATCATCAAATGATATATCAATAGAATTAATATTCATGAACTAGAAGGTATATATATAGTAGAAGTCTCCAGAGAATGCTTTTTTAAACATTGTCACGTGACATTTTAATCTGGTAGAAATTCTTGATGAGGAAGAATTTGGGGAAGCTGCTAGTTCTGAGTATGATGAGAATACTGTTAATTCTGCTGCAGAACTCGAGCTCTTGGTTAGTAGTCATCAAGAAATATAACAAATTATACAGCTGAAACGGACATAATAATGCTCAGATAATTTTTTAACAGGAGCAGAGTGAGCAACCAAAGATGTTTCTGTTCCAGCTTCCTAAATATATGCCTTTTAACGAGAAGAGTAATAAGGGGAAGGAGGAAATTGGTGCATCAACAGTATCGGGAAAGGCTGGTGCTTTAGAAGAGTTGCCAAGGGGATATATGGGCAAAATGCAGGTGTACAAGAGTGGAGCCGTCAAACTGAAATTGGGAGAAACTGTGTTCGATGTAAGACACTGATAATGGTTTTCTTTTTGCCCACCCCACATGTTTGAAATTAAAGACACCCTTTGCTACTTGTCCATTTCCATTTTTAAAATTGCAGATTATGTTGTTAGTAGTAGATTTGGGGAAAAAATTATTCAATATTTTAGTTCTTTTTCTTTGTAACTAAAATTATTGTACATGCAATGTTTTCTTCTCTTACAGGTGTCTCCAGGTACAGATTGTAAATTTGCTCAAGATGTTGTAGCTGTGAACAATGCACAGAAAAATATCTGCAATCTTGGAGAGATTAGCAAAAAGGTTGTTATAGTTCCTGATCTTGATTCAATTGATCTGACAAATACTCAAAGGCAAAAATAACTAATCCACCATGTGTAGGGATAGTACAGTACCTTTTTGCCTTATGTGAATACGTGATCAAAAATTCATTTGCCTTATGTGTAGGGCAAGTGCAAATTGGATACTATAACTAGCATTTGACTGATGAAATATCAAGCGGAAAATTGAACAGCTTTTTTTTGTCATTGCTTGGTTACAATATTTGATTCTGACAAAATAGTCGTTGACAAGTATGGATAATATTTCACTTGCTTCAATGGATTTGCTTGTGACAAAAAATTGCTAGCCATAACTACTTTAAGCACATTCTACCATTGACTAAGATATCTTAACTACTATTTATTAGAAATTATAAGTCATAGTAAATCCCAATCCTGTTCCATGAGTCTCTCTCTAGCATATTATTTAACTACAACTTCTTATATTTAATTGTATGCAGACTGTGATACACTTTTATCTTGTGATAATTATTAAGTGGAGGGGATAGTTCACTTGTATTGTAACATCAAAGCCCACTCTAGGCAACCACACTAGTTATGCTGAATAGGTAACTTTAAGCTTAGAAGGAATATTTTTCAATCAAAACAATTTTACTTAACATGTACAGAAAACAAAGCCAATCTAATTAAGGTCACATCAAAACAAGCGTATGATATAACTGTAAACAGTCTCGCATATGGATTGTAAAAACACCTTTTACTCCGTTTTTTTTTTTTTTTTGTCAAAATAGAAGCAAAAAGTTAAACATCCCAATCCCAAGGTCTTGCCACAGAAAATAACGCCAGAGAATCAAAGGAAACTGTCATCACTTTGTTGAACTATCCCGTGGATTAGCTTCTCATTAAATGAATTAGATTAATAGATACGATCCACCACCACAAATAGGAAGATCATTATGGAAAGCATGACAGAAACTCTCAACTTCATTTTTGATGAATTAGATTTTCCTGCATATTCAGCTTGCCTGTGATGTGCACTTTGAAACAATTTCTTCACAATCTTGGTAATATTCTCAATTGCTTCCATGAGTTTGGCTTTTACAGCATCAGACATCCGCATTATAACATTTCTTGTGTCGGGGGAGTCACTGGCAACTGTTCCATCTGAGCTCTCATCTCTTTCTGCAAATTTCAACTCCAAATTAATCAAAATTACCTATATAAATGTGGGAAGTGTCACAGTGACATGACACGTCTAACATGTGACAAAAATAAGAATAAAATCATGTTTTCTACAACAAGATATCATGTTTCTAGTTATTAACAAACTCTAAACCTTAATCCCTAACCCTAATAGTCTATTATAAATAAATTGTAATAAAATTCCCCTCGGGGATTTATTTTCAGTATGCAGCAATGCTTAAAAACCAACCTGCTTTTAGGGCGTTCCTTAGCTCCTGTATGGCTTCATTCTGCCGTACAGCATCCCACACAGATTTATCTGATGATAATGATTTTACCATCCTCTGCAGTAAGACAAACAATTTTTTTATACCTGCATTAATTAATTAAAATGCTCTTTACTCAATGACTTTAATGTCTTGAGTGTAACATTAAAAGAGGCTCTAAGACCTTGCAAGGGAATGGCAAAAAGACTTGTCATCATAACACACAAACATCTACTGTTTAATAATTCTGTACGCAAATCAAAATGGTCCTACGAATTCAAGAACTAAAATATGGTAATTAAAATCTTATTCATAATTCTACACAATCATCTGAGTTTCTTTATTATCATAAACTACACCTGAACACATGCATCATTCTGCAATAAATGGATTGCAAAAGAAGCTCTATCAGAAACATCAGCTTGTAACATGCTTGGATTATATGAACAGAGAGAGGGTTCTTTCCAGTCTGTCTCAGATAGATCTGAACAAACTTGATCAACTAAAGAAGCATCTGTGCCATGACCTACTTCACTGTCCAATTGGTAATAATATGTGTTCTTAGCATGCTGGACAGGTGAAGAAGACCCAAAGATCCTGCACGTTAAATTGAATTTAAAAGAATAAAATATTTTCAAGGTAGAAAATAATAAATAAAAGACAATTTTTATTATGTTTTTTATGTTGAAATTAAGTTTTTATTATTCACTTGGTCTATATCACCATAATCATCATGTCAGTTCTTCCCCCTTCAAATTTTAATCTATCATAGTATTCGTACAAAATTATAGTCTAAATCGGATAATCTTTTAAGCATAAAAACCAAAATACAAACATTACTCGGCATATGAATAAAATGAATAATTAAAAAAAAAAATTAAATATCTACAATAGTAAAAAGAAAGTATCAATTCTGCAAATTTGCCAGATAAACCATAATTTGGCATGGATTGCAATTGAACAAATAACAGTAAATTACACTTATATCATCATTTTTCTCCATTACCCCTTTTTAGATATTCTTGGCCCTTAATTGATTGAAATACATTGCACTAATAGACTCTATTATACCATACCAGAGAAGAGATCACAGTGTGTTTTATTTTCAAAATTTGCTGTAACCAAGTGATCACGATCATGTGCAATTTCAAGAAAACTCACGAGTATCAGTATAATCTGCTGAACAAATGATTACGCCAAAAAAATTGCTTACTGTGTAAGTGAAGTGAGAGCAGTTTGAATCTCAGTGGGAGAAGGAACGGGTCCACAAAAGACCTCATCATCCACAGAAACCGTGTCAGGAGGGTAATCGGCATCACTGAGAGAGGAAAAAGACGAAACGGGCATCTGAGAGGCAGTGACAGGATCTTTCTTGCAAGGAGAAGACAAGCAGACAAGGCACGATGATTGGATTTTGCGCGCATGGCCAGAACTAGAAGAAGAAGAAGAAGAAGAAACCCTAGACACAGGTTTTATACTGTCACAGTCATTGCTGTTTACATCCAACCTTCTCACTGGTTGGTCGTGAAAAGAGCAAAACATCTTCAGAGTAATTCGACCACAGTTACTGCGAATCCGGAACAGTTTCAAAACAAAGCCACGGGCTCTCGTAGTTTATATTAACATTAGCATGCAATAATTCCTAAAATTCAATATTATGTCCCTTATTATAATTTAATTAAATTGCACGTATTTTTATATGAATTTTTTAATTGTAATAAATTTCAAGTAAAATAGTCAATTTATCTTCGCATGTAATCAACTCTTGAAATATTGTAACACATACAAAATTATACATGGAACCGTGATAGGATTTTTTTTTTTAAACGCGTGTATGCTACTTTAATACTCTATTAATTGTGATATTCAATTATATACTTATTAAAAATATAGTTTTCTTTTTAATTCTTACACTTGTTTCTTGGATGATAATTGTATCCCAATGATATAAGTTTATGTAAAAATATTTACATATAAATTTTAATGAAAATAATAATGAGAAGGGAAACTGTTATAACAGTATATGCTAATGATATTATTTTTTTTAATAAATAAATGTTATAGAGCTATCACATTATGTCTAAATGTTATTTATTTTCAAAGATTTTCAAATTACCAATAAAAACAAATATTTAAGGTTTAAAATTTTAACCACATAAAATAATTTAATTTTAATTTTTAAATATAATAATAAATATATGAAATAATATTAATAAACGAATATAATATATAAGTTTATAAAAAGTAATTATTATAAGTCAGAATATCTAATAAAAGTAAGTATATATACACACAAAAAAAACATATATCTTCAGAGCCAGCGTTTGAATCTCTCAATCTCAATTTTATCGTTTTTCTGATTTTAGGACTGATTTAAAGTATAAAATTTAACCTGATTTTATCTCAAACAAACTAAATGGCGAATCTGGTTGTCGAAAAATGGTCCACTATTATTCTTATTCTTTTTCTTCTTGAAATAAAAATTTAAAAAAATAATACTGTGTAAGCTTTTAAAACATGTGATTTATATTTTTAAAAATTTTATTTTATTTTTATTTTTATTTTTAAAATATATTCACCCTTTTATTTAATAATTATATTATATTTTTTTATCATATTTTTACTATTTTTAAATCATAATAGTTATTTTTTCTTAAAGTATGATATTTTTTACGATAATATAAAAAACATTAAAAATTATTTTTATATATAGTTATAGATATATTATGTAAAAATCATTTAATAATTTATATAGTTAGTCGTATATTGAAGGATATATTTACATTCCATTTTTTTTTATTGTAATTTTGGGATGCTAAATATGCTGGTCCCACATAACAGAAGGAATGAGTGATTGGAAATTTTAGTTGGAAGTTCTATGGAAATTACCCGTACACAACATGTTAGTGGTAGCAGAGCGTCCTTTGGTTTTGGATTTATTATGGTCAACAAAATTTCAATCCATATAATGTTCACAAAAAACCTGGATGCACACCCACGACACATCTTTCCTTTTTCTTTTTTTTTTTTCAAAGTTCAATTTAACAATAATATTATTTAATCAAGTGTGGTCACTCCTCTCTGCATCTTTTTCCATTTGCCTTGTGCCATGGCTCTCCTCACTTTCCCTCACTTGACTCATTTTCCGTCGCTTTCTTCCTTCCCAAACACCCGCTCTTTCTCTCGAACACGACGCTACTGCTCCATGAAATCAACCGGAACAGCCATTCTGTGGTTCAAGCACGATCTCCGAACCGATGACCACCCCGCGCTCCTTGCTGCCTCCACCTTTCCTTCACTCCTTCCTATTTACGTCTTCGATCACCGCATTATTTCCCGTGAGTAACCGAATTTAATGCGCTGCTGCGATTTGTGTCAGTTAACTCAATGACGCATTCTAATATTACTGCGGAAATTATTTCGCGTTGCAGGTTTCTCCGATGAGACGCTGGAGCTGCTTCTGCTTGCCTTGCAAGATTTGAGGAAGTCGCTTAAGGATCGCGGTTCCGATTTGATGATCCGTTTCGGCAATGCGGACAGCATCATACAGAAACTTGCAACGGAGGTTGTTGCTTTGTTAGTTAGCGTTTGCTCGCTTAGTTTATGATGCATCTTCATGCCATTCCTTTTCTTTAGTAAATTCATCGCTCAGGACGGAACAGGTCAAAGCCACTTGTGTGTTCGCGGAACAAGAGGTGGAGTATGAGCTGCGCCTCATCATAGATTTGCTCAAACAGCGTTTGAAGTCCGTCACAGTTCCGCAAGGGAGTCCTACGATTGAATTATGGGAAACTCCATTTTATGATGTTAAGGTACGTGGTAGATTGTTAGAGACTAATTAACTGTGTTTGCTACGAAACCTTAGAAAATTTGACTTGGTTGAGTTGATTATGTAAAAGTTGAGCTCAAGGTACTTAGGTGATTGTTTTGATTTTTGAGTAATTCCGTCATTTTGACTGTATAATTATCACTGTTACTGTTACTATAGATTACTATTACTATTTCTATTACATAGGATCTGCAAAATGTTGAACTCACGTCACTGTGGTGATTGTTTTGAATTTTGAGTAATCCTGTCGTGTTTGAACTTGATTGAGTTGTTTTTGTTACTGTTGCATAGGATGTGCAAAATCTTCCTTCATCATATAATGAGTTTAAGAAACTTCGACTTCCTGTGACTACACCACTTCAGCCGTCAGAGTCGACATTACCTGGTGCAGAAATAGAACTGGACTGGGGTGAGTTCCGTGGTGGATAGATTTCTTTTCAGGATGCTTTGTTTGTTATTATTATTCTTTTCACTGGATATGGTTTTTTTTTTTTTTAATTCATTTAATTTCCTGTACTTTATAATGTTGCCAAAAGTTATGCAATAATTGTTCATTGAATTAGGTGTTCTCCCCTCGTATGATGATATAAAGGGATTTATGACCAGCAGCCATCGTAAATCAGGAGAGAATTGGAGTTCAATTAAGGAGGCCTCAGCTGAAACAGATTTACGTAGAAAAGTATTGAAGTCTGGCGATAGCATTGAAAGAAATTCTAGCTTTGGGCAAACACAGTCAAGGGAGCGTAGTGGATCTGTCTTTGTTACAAAAGAAGGAAATGTCGTAGGAGGTAGTACAAACAATGTACTGAATGCATTGGCTGCATATCTGAGATACTTGGAGGGAACAGCTCGTGATGACTGGCAAGAGTACGTAGACAACTTACCTTTTGCAGTTTTTGTTTTTTGGTAAATTTCTTGAAAGTAAGGAGACTGAGAGTAATTTTTTATAGTTTGAATCATTATTCTTTTCATTTAAAGGAAAACATGTTCTTAATTATAAACAGATTCATAATATTTCCCCTTTTTGGTTTTCTATTTCTGTTTCAGTGTATTGTAAGCATTTCATCTATTCTTTTATTACATTCTGTTTCCCTGTATAGTAAGATGGGATAAGAAGTGTTGTTGTGCATAGCTGTGTTTACCTCAGATGCAGAAATGTTCGTCCGTTACTATTTTGGTGTGTTCCTCCTAAATGATTAATTCATTAACACTCACAAGGTGTTCTTTCTGAATGATCTCTATGATAGTCATTTAATCTTGGTTTCATTCACTAAGTTTCTAAACTTTTGTTGTTGAAGTCTTAATATAAACTTACATGTCACGAAATGTACTGAAATTTGTGCAGGGTACATGAAAAAGTGCGTGCTTCTGAAAGTCGGAATGGAGCGTCATTTATTGGACTATTCGGTCCTGCCCTATCTCTCGGCATTATATCTAGAAGAAGAGTATATTATGAAGCCATCAAATATGAGCGAGAACGAAACGCAGGTTTCTTGTCACCCTTCGGATATTCAGCTGCCACAATTGCAGCAGCAGTTGATGCTGTGTGCTCAATGGAGGTGCTAGTTGTTTCTGTTATGCCTTGTTTGACTACAAAGTTGTTATGCGCCTTGTTGATTTGGTTGTCTTATCTGTAATGCTAGGGTACTTGCCATGACCTTTTTCTTTTCTTCTTTTATCAAAATGATTTTTTTTTTTATATTTTTGTGGTGTGATAGTGGTATTGGCTTATGGCTTTGAGAAATCAGATAAACAATGACGGAGTATACTCAACACGGATATGGAAATGGAAAGGATTTCTTATCGAGGTATTAATTAATTGACTCATTGTCAATATTTGATTTCACATGAAGTCCACTTAGCAAGAGCCATCTAATTCCTTGTTTACATCGATTTTCTCAGTATACAGTTGCTGGTGAAGATGGTCCTGCGGTTCTTCTTGTGCATGGATTTGGTGCCTTTTGGGGGCATTACCGTGACAACATACATGGTTTAGCTGAATCTGGAAATCGAGTTTGGGCAATTACTATTTTAGGATTTGGCAAATCAGAAAAGCCAAATGTTGTATATAGTGAAGTTTTGTGGGCTGAGCTATTAAGAGATTTTATTGTTGATGTTGTGGGTGAACCAGTTCATATTGTCGGCAACTCAATTGGCGGTATGACTTGTTGGCACAAAAAAATGTCTTTTTCACACATATGCAGTAACCTTGGTTCCTGTATATATATATATATATATATATATATATATATATATATATATATATATATATATATATATATATATATATATATATATATTTTACCTGTTTATTCTTGTTTCTGTTTTGATAATTTAATAATTACTATTCCCTACTTTAGGTTATCTTGTTGCTATTGTTGCTGGTATTTGGAGTGATTTGATCAAATCCCTTGTTTTGATCAACAGTGCGGGCAATGTCATCCCAAGTTATTCATTCATTCCATTGTCTAGAGTAAGTGTAACAGAGAACAACTCAAGTTCATACAACATTTGTAAGATAATATGTTTCTTCTATTGGCTATGCCTGACAAACGGCATTTGTTTCTTCTTGTCATTGTAAACTTTTGCTGCCATTGACGTGTGATACACCTGCTTGTTAGAACCGTGCAAATGTTTCCATTATACGTAATGTATCATCATTTGTGTATTCCCTGCATTAAAAATCAGATCCCTAGATCTTAAAATATTTAGTCTTCACTGGAAATGTACCATGGGTGGATAGTTTTCTAGAATAGATACAAGCATCTAAAAGTGCATAATATAGTCCTAAATAAATCTTAAAAGTTGGGTTTTGTTAATTTCTTCAAAAATTTATTGCCATTGTTTGACGTTGTTTTATTGTGAGAACAACATAATTAATTTGTTCTATTTAAATTTTTTGTTTTTCTGTACTTACAAAGATTCAGGATAGGCAAACTTCCGGGGCTTCCTGGTTGGGTTCCCGCATTCTTCTATTCTACTTGAGGCTAAGAACTCAAGAGTTACTTAAGAAATGTTATCCAACTGTAAGTGTAATTTTTGTTGCTAATTTTCAAATCTCATATTTGTTATACATTTGTTTTGATGGTGGCTGATTATGTTTGCTTTGCAGAGGGTTGAAAGAGCAGATGATCGGCTCATAAATGAAATACTAAGAGCAGTATCCTCTACTTTTAGATCTAAATATCTGTATTGCATCAGCAAGTTTCACTTTCTGATAGACATATTTCTTTTTTACACCTCCTTTACATATTAAAAGTCATATGATCCTGGTGTGCTTGCTGTGTTGGAAAGCATATTTAGCTTTAATCTTTCCATACCAGTCAACTTTCTTCTTGAAGATATCAAGGAAAAGGTCCTAATTATACAGGTATTATAACATGGATATGAAGTTTTATGGAAAAAAGGGATGGATTAATATGTTTTGATCTGATACTCATATAGTGTTATTTCCATGTTGTTAGGGGATGAAAGATCCAATTTCTGACTCCAATTCCAAAGTGGCTATGCTTAAAGAACATTGTGATGGAGTCATAATTAAGGAGTTAGATGCTGGTAGTTAGAGTTTTTTATACTTGTACTTTCATATAACAAGTTCTTGGGCTTTGTTTCAAATTGACCCATTTTTTTCTTGACATTTACAGGTCATTGTCCGCACGACGAGGTGCCAGAACGAGTGAATACTATCATTTGTGAATGGATAGTTGGTGCAGAAAGTAACATTTTGGTAGACTGTCCGGTGTAAAATTTTTGGTATATAGACTGCCACACACAGCAAACATTCCAGCATGGTAACCTGTCCTGCGCATATTAATACCCTGGCAACAGTCGACAGCACTGCGAACAAGAAGATATGTACATGTCAAGCTTAAATTTGTAGAGTTAGCTTCTTGCATTTATGTTATTTTTTACCTTCACTGTGACTTCTATTTAGTGTTATTTATTATTTTAATTATTTAAAATTTTAAAAAGTATTTCTAAAAGTAACAAATCTTAACAAATATAATTTTAAACATGTTTAATAGTTGCATTTTAGATTTTAATTTTTTCAAGAATTCACATTTTAGGATTATAAATTCTTAAGTTGAAAAAAAATAAAAAATTCTCAGCCTTTTCTGTGTGTTCTTTATCCTGACGTTTCGCGGGTGGGGCAGGTTCCGTCCCGGTTTTTTTAACTATCCTGACTCTGTTTTTGTTTTTCATTAAGATTAAAAATTAAATCTTCATTCTGATTTGCTTTCGAGTTTTTTCACCTTCATATCACGTACATCATCTACATTATTTGTAAAAAATTAGTTGTACTTCTAATAAATCAATTTTAATATTTTTATTTAGTTTTTATATTTATAATTATTATTAATTAAATACATTTTTTAATTTATTTATTTATATAAAAATATGGATATAAAAAAATTTGAATACTTTTTAAATATTTATAACATTATTATTATTATTATTATTATTATTATTATATTTTTATTCAAATATTTTATTATACATATAAATAAATCTTTTTTATATTTTTATTTAAAAATATAAAATATATAATATATAAGAAAATATTTAATAAGTTAATTTTAATTTACTTAGTTCAAAATAATAAAAATTTTAAATTATCCATTCTTTTTAATCTTTTAAAATATAATTATTTTATTAAGATAAAATTTGATATATATTAAATAAAAATAATAAAATCCAAAAAATATGACATAATAAAATTTAATAAAAATATATTATAAATAAAATAATATTAGTTATTAATAAGGTTTATATAAAATATTTAGAAAAAATACAACGAAGAAAAAAAATCAATTTGTCTTTATCAAATTGATTGGAAAGATTAAAAAGAACAAATTGAGTTGAGAGATAAAAGAAATATGAATGGTACGAGAGAAAAATAACGGAATGAATTAATTGATATAAAAAATTAAAAAATATAAAAGAATTAAAATTTGGGTATAAGAGAAATAAAAATGATAAAATATAAAAAAATAATCTTATATATAATGAAAAAAAAAACAAGAAAGACCTTAAAAATATTAATATCTTAAAATTTAAATTTAAATATAAATTTTGGATTGGAAGGGGACAGGGCGATACCTATCTCCAGTCCTAGGTCAATTTGGTTCCGTCAAATTCGAGTCGGAAAGTACGAGTTTAATAATCATCCCTAATTTTGATGGTCACTGCCTCCACCAAAATTTTATTAATAGCTTTTATATATAATAATTTTTTTTAATTTAATACAAAATATTTTATAAATATAAATAAATTTAAATATTTATATTTTATTTTCCTAATTTTCATTTGTAATAAATATCATTTTTTTTCTTTTATAAAGTTTTTTACTTATATCTTTTTTTTCTTCTATCTTCATATTTTTATCTTTTCTTTTCTCATCTTTTCATTTATTCACTTCAATTTTTTATCATATACATATTTTGTCTTTTTCCATTTTTAATTTATTGTTATTTATTCATTTTCATATTTTTCTCTTTTGTTTTGACATTTTGTCTTGTTTTCAATTTTATCTTTTATAATAGCATACAAATTATAATTTTTTGTTTCAGTTTTATTTTTGTGTTTTATTTACATTAAAGACATAAGATAATAGGTTTAAAAAATAAAGAAAACATCTCACATTAACTATTTTGAAGTAAAAAAAAATATTTATTATTTTTATTTATTATTTAACACATTATACACTAAAAGATATCAAAAATTGATTAATTAGTTATTTTAATCTTTTATAATGTAAAAAATATCAAATATTGATTAATTAGTTATTTTAATGTTTTATAATGTTCTATTTTGATATTTAAAGGTTGAGTTTTCATATATTTAAAAAGAAAATTATAAATTATTTTTTAAGAGAAAAAAAAGATAAATGATAAAATAAAATTCAATTAATAATGTTAAATATAATGATAAATATTTTATATAATATTTTTTATATATAATAATTAATTTTATATACTGATTCTCTCGTATAAAATTCCTAATTTCGAATATAAAACTAGAATAAAATCAAAATATCATCATTACATGGACAAAAATTGAGTAAAAAAATCTAGCATTTAATCTGTTTATTGTTAATAAAAACTATGAACTGTAATATGAAAATTATTTTTAAAACTTGTAATTTAAAAAAAATAAAAAATATTTTGATTAAATATTGTTTTATTATTGATTTTTCAATATTCTGTTACGATCCATTTATTAAATAGTTAAGAATATTTTTATTGAATAAATAATTAAAGAAAAAATATATAGGATATGCATTATGAAAAAAAAAACGAATGGGTGACTAATATTGAATAAGAAGAAAAAAATATTTATAAAAAAAACATTCACACTTTCATACCGAAATACAATACAAACAAATTTTATATATAAAATTAACTGATAATTAATTTTCAACTTCTGCCAAAATTTTTTTTATATTAATTTTTTAAAACACGTATAAATAATTTTTAAATTTTTATTTATTAATTAATGTTTTTATTATATAAATTTTAAAAAATTATATTTATATATTGAAATACTTAATTAAAATAATTAAAATTGAATTAATTAATATTTATAATTTAAATTATAATATTTCAATATTATATATATATATATATATATATATCAATAATATAACATAAAATTTGTAATATTATAATTATTTAAAATTTAATATATAAATATTTTTTTAAAGTTAGTGAGAAAATGAGTTGGTATTATTCTACTCTCTAGTCATAACAATGACACCAGAGAAGGTGAGTTTTGCTTCTATGACGTTGTTTCGATTTTTTCACTATGTCTTCGATTTTCGTCGAGATTAGAAATTAAGTTCTGATTCTTGTTAGATTTCGAGTTTATCAATATTGTCTCGTTTCTGATTTACATTATTTTTTAAAAATAATTATACTTATAATATATTAATTTTAATATTTTATTTACTTTTTATACATAACTAATTTTACAATTTATAATTATTATTAATTAAATATATATTTTAATTTATTATATTTATATTAAAATATGTATGTAAAAAAATATTTAATTATTTTTTCTTTATATATATATATTAAATACTTATTATTATTATAATAATATTATTATTATTATTATTATTATTATTATATTGTATTTAAACATTTGATTATATATAAGTTAATTTGTTTAAGTTGTCAGTTAAAAATATGAAATATATAATTTATAAGAAAATATTTAATAAGTTAATTCTTATTTAATTAGTTTAAAGTAATTATAGTTTAAATTATTAATTATTTTTAATCCTTTAAAATATAATTATCTTATTAAGATAAAATTTGATATATGATAAATAAGAATAATAAGATTTATGACATAATAAAACTTAATAAAGATAAATTATAAATAAAATAATATTAGTTACTACTAAGATTTATGTAAAATATTTAGATAAAGATAAAAAAAGAAGAAAAATTAACTTTTGTGTTTTGAAAAAATAAATTAATGAAAAAATAAGGAAATATGAAAAAAAAGTAATGTAAAGATAATAATGGAATGAATTAATTGATATAAAAGATAAAAGAATTAAAAATAGATAAAAAAAAAGTAAAAATAAAAAAATATAAAAAAATGACATTTATATATAATAAAAAAAATACTTTAAAAATATTAATATTTTAAAATTTAGATTTAAGACGAAAATTAGGATGAGGATTATAGTACATCTTCCGGTTCTCACCCTCAATTTTTTAAAACTATAAAAACTTGAACTTATTTTATTATTGTTCTCGCATTCTTGATTTTTTTTTCGTCAAATTAACATAGATAAATTGATGCCATATATACATATTTAATTATCCTCTTTATGCTAGTCTTAACCTATCAAATTGATAAATTAAATTAAATAAGATAAAACAAGAGGAGAGATTAAAATTACTAATTAGGCTTTGCAATTTTAAGACAATTTTGTCAAACCCGCTGCTTTGTCATCTATGGTAAAAATAAGAATTTTCATGCTAAGATTGGTGTATTAATCTTATTGAAATAATTATGTTGACTATGTAAGCTAGAGAGACGTTATATTCTCCCCATGAAATAATGAGAGATTTTGTGAAAATAATAAAGATCTTGCTACATTAAATAGATTTTTACCTTTCATTCAACAAAAGATAATTTGGTCTGTAGCTTCTTTGAATTTTAAAAAATCAATAAAAAAATTTATATTTTTATCTAGATTAAGTTTAGGAATCGATTTATTATTAAACCCAATTTTGTTCTGGTTGGACCATAAATTAGGGACTTTTTTTCATAAATAATATTATTTTTAAAAATATTTCTCAAAATAGCACATCTGAAATATTATTTACACAACTAGCATTCTTTACTGTTCACGTATTAAAATAATCGATTATTTTACATTATGATCGATTATTTCGCGCAATCAACTCTCGCTCAAGCGAAGAAACCCTTCGCTTGAACGAGGAAATCTGTAACAAAGGGGTAATCTCAGGTCAATTCTCGCTCAAGCGAAGAAACTCTTCGCTTGAGCGAGAAAATCTGTAACAAAGGGATAATCTCCGGTCAATTCTCGCTCAAGCGACGGGTATTTTCGCTTGAGCGAGAAGTGATTAAAATATGTGGTGACCCAAGTTGCGTTATGTGGCTAACTGCGTTGGACGTTTAGCCTGTGGTCAATTCTCGCTCAAGCGATGAGTTACTTCGCTCGAGCGAGAATTGATTGGGTAACTACGTTGGACCATGGTCAATTCTCGCTCAAGCGAGACATCCATCATTTGAGCGAATAAATTTATAATCGATTATAATTTGAACTAATCGATCATAATTTTTAAATAATCGAATATACAAAATTATGATCGATTATTTCTCTCTCGCTCAAGCGAAGAAACTTCGCTTAAGCGAGGAGACCTGTAACAAATGGGTAATCTTGGGTCAATTCTCGCTCAAGCGACGGGTACTTTCGCTTGAGCGAGAAGTGATTGAAATATGTGGTGACCTAAATTGCATTATGTGGTTAACTGCGTTGGACGTTTAGCTTGTGGTCAATTCTCGCTCAAGCTTACAGATACCCATAATATGTAAAGAAACAAAGAAAAGAAACTAGAACAATCAAACCCAGATTATGCAGCTCCTGCAGAATGAGTTTCTTCAAAACTTTTCACAAAACTTTCTAAGTTATTTTAACTGATAACAACAAGTTTTAATCGATTAAAACAGTTAGCAAAAAGTTCCTTAAATAACCTTTGACTTCATCAAACCCACAAGATATTCGTTTTATCAAATGATTCAATAAGATCTTCATCACTTTCAATTAATTGAAAAACTCCTAAGTTTCATACATTGAGACATTTCTTAACTAACACAATCTAATGATGCGAAGTAGATGCACGTGCAACATTGGGACATGTTCTTCTGCTATGACCAGGGGTATGACAATATGAACATTTTTTAATCTTACTTTGATTTTCTGTAATGTCCATCTCAGTTCTTATACGACTTGATTTTGGTCGGCCCTTTGAAGTTCTTTTCATTTCTGGATTTGCACACAAAGTAGGTCCTGTGTATGTTGGCCAATATTCTTCATTTCGCAATAACCCAAATTGTATTCTGTATACCTTTGAAACTTGTTGTAAGGTATACACTGAATTAATATAGTTGTTGAAGTCATGGTATGCATGCTTGCATGCAGCAAGAACATGTGAACAAGGCATGTGAAATTTTTGAAATTTCCCACAGTCACACCATAACTCATCAAGGTGAACTGCAAACTTTCCTGCTGATCGAACTTCACGCTGCTTTTATGTCACATTGCCTCAAGATGTTGTAATAATAGTAGAATCGTGGTTCAGTCATCCCATACGCTACAACATTATTAAAAAAACATAGTTAATATAAATATTTATTAGCAACAATTAAATAATGAATAAATTGTAACAAATTTGAAGCAAAGGAATTACCCATATTTACAACATCTTTCCTCAGTGCGGTATTTTTGAAACGTCTCATAAAATTCTGTGCAATGTGTCTAATGCAGTAGACATGCATTGAATTATTTTTTGTCCATCCGCTTCCATTTCTCATGTATGCACTTCTAATCAGTGGCGGATCTTCTTGGGAGCTGAGGGGGGCCGTGGCCCCCCCAAAGTTTTGTAACTCCCATGTAATTTATGATTTTGGCCCCCCCAAACTTAATTAACATTTAATATATTTACTTGTATATTTACAATTTTATCCTCTCAGCCCCTCTTCAGTTTTATAACTCTTATATAATTTATGATTTTGTCTCTCTCTAACTTAATGATCATTTAATATATTTAAGTATATATTTACAATATTATCCTTTTACCCTTTTATCTTCTTTCTTCCTTTTATATTTATTAATAATATATTATTTGGCCCCCCAAGATCAATGGTCAAGATTCGCCACTGCTTCTAATGGATTCATGTCGGTCTGATATGAAGCATAATCCTTGCTGGGGTGTGACATATTTTTGAAGGTTTTTTAAGAAAAAAAATCAGGCATCACTTGTTTCACCTTCAACCACTGCAAATGCAATGAGGAGGATGTTGTTGCGGCCATCTTGTGCTACTGCAACCAACAAGGTACCTTTATATTTTTCATACAAAAAAGTTTTGTTCACTTGAACAATGAGCTTGCAGTGAACACATCCATTTATGCATGACCTAAACGACCAAAACACACGTTTAAAAATATTTGAATTTTGTTAAAGGACTTCACCTTGGTAACCTAGTTGTGACTACAGTTTGTAGATGAATCCGGGAACAAATTGTTGCATGACTTGTAACAAACAAGACAACTTCTTATACGAATCCTTCCAATTGCCATAGATGATCTCTACTGCCTTTTGTTTGGCCAACTAGGCCTTCCTGTATGTTATAGTGTAACCCGTTGTTAATTGGATGTGGGCTATGATGGTGGAGATTGGTGTTGACGAATCAACATCAATTATTTGACCAATTGTTTGGGAAATCATTTTATATCCCGACTTGTTGTGGTCTTGGCTGATTAATGGCGAAACGCATGTATGGTGCCCTTCAAGCTTCATAATCTCCCAGTATTGTTCTCTTGTGCGTAATATTGTTCGACATCTCCAATTGCATTGGTTATCAACATATTCAACAACATATCTACTTTGGTTTGAAATTTTCACCTTGTATGTGCAGTGATTGACAATGTGAAAGCGGTTGATGGCATCTTGAACTTGTTCTTTTGTTATGAAACGTTGTCCAAGAAATAGAGTTCCAGCCGGAGAAACAAAAGACTCTCTGTCCAACGTATGACCATACTCTGGGTCTGGTTGTTGAATGTGACTTTCAAAGTTAAGAAAATGTTGTGGTGGGTTGTATGGTTCCATGAAGTTTGGTGCATGTGTAGGGATATGTGGTTGTTCATCCTCTGAATCATCTTGGTGTTGGCTGAGAATTTCATCTTCGTCTTCATCCTCACTAAAAGGATCAACGACTTCAATTGGGAGACCAACAATTTCGTTCTCTTGTGTGGGTAGTTCTTCATTGATGTTGGTGGAAGGCCCACTTAGAAGTTGGGTAAAAGGGATGTAGTCATTATGTGTGCGTATTTCTGGGTCAGTGTTTGGGAAAGCTTGGTAGGGTAAGGGTGAAATTTCTGGTGAGTGTGTGTTGGGGTATGAAGAAGAAGAAGTTTTAAATGAAACAAAAATTTCAATACCACATAGACTTGAGTTTGAATCATGAACATCGAACATGGCCTCCACGTCGTCATCATCTTTCAACTTAACAACAATGAAGTTGTTGATCCCAACTCCGAGTCTAGTTGAGCAGCGAAAATGGATGGTTGCTACATTTTCGTGAGGTTCTTTCTCCAATTTCTTGTGGATCAACTTCTTTAACCTTTGTAGAGAAATTCCTCTCTTTAAAGGAACAAGTTTTGCAGTCCAAGTATTGAAGGTAACTCCCTCCATAGGACATGGGTTCATGAAACCATCATAGTGGACAATAGTAGACATTACACCCATTTTAGGAGTGTGGAACACAAAGAAGACTAAAGGTAAGAAGAAGAAATAATGCAAATAGCTTCAGAGATTTAGGAGTGTGCAATGTGAGAACTTCAAAGAATGAAAGTGGTCTATTTATAATGAAGTCCATTGGTTTGAATCCAATGCTCCCTCACATGGTTTCTGACGCACACAAAACCCAAGCAAAGTGGGTGGGTCAACATCTCTTTAAATATGTTTGGATTCTTCTGCTTTTGTCTAACCCAATGCAGGGAATCCAAGATTGGAATCCTAACTTAGGTGGGTAACTCAACATTGGATTCTTTACTTGTGTGCATCAGAAAGACATGAGAATCCTGACTTGAGTGGGTGACTCAGCATTGTAAATAGTTGCAGGTTTCCTCGCTCAAGCGATGAGTTTCTCGCTTGAGCGAGAATTGACCACAGGCTAAACGTCCAACGCAGTTAGCCACATAATGCAACTTGGGTCACCACATATTTCAATCACTTCTCGCTCAAGCGAAAGTACCCGTCGCTTGATTCGCTTGAGCGAGAATTGACCCAAGATTTTAGATAGCGGTTCTAGAATTAACCGCTATTAAAAGTATATTTTAGATAGCGGTTAACGTGAAACCGCTATTATATGTTCACTTTTAAGAGCGGTTAAAATATTAATCGCTCTTAAAAGTGACACATATATGATATTAAAAGTGACACATATATGATAGCGGTTCCACTTTAACCACTCTTAAAAGTGACAAATATATGATAGCGGTTCCACGTTAACCGTTTTTAACCGCTATATAGAACATGTGGAACTACTATTACATTTGTTTTCTATTATAGTGAGTTTCTTCACTTGAGCGAGAGAGAAATAATCGATCATAATTTTGTATATTCGATTATTTTAAAATTATGTTCGATTAGTTCAAATTATAATCGATTATAAATTTCTTCGCTCAAGCGATGGATGTCTCGCTTGAGCGAGAGTTGATTGCGCGAAATAATCGATCATAATATAAAATAATCAATTATTTTAATACGTGAAAAGTAAATAATGCTAGTTGTGTAAATAATATTTCAAATATGTTATTTTAAAAAATATTTTTAAAAATAATATTATTTATGAAAAAAAAGTCTAAATTAGATCCACTCGAATTACCAATAAATAAATGATGTCTTTTTGTAACAAAAGAAAAAGACACATGTCCGAAAAAAAAAAAAGAATATAATAAAAAAATCCACAACCCATATTCGAGTTCAATAACCATAAATAATAATATAATAATAATAAATAATATTATTATATTAATATATTTAATAAAAAGAAATATATTAAAAAAATATTCTTATTTTATTATATTTGCTTAAAATAAAAATTACAATAATTTATATACACTTTTTTAATTATTGAAACGTTTTTTAAAAATAAAATCGATCAAAATTTTAAAATATATTATATATAAAAATTTATCTTAATAATATTATTATAATATGAGACCAAACTTTTTTTTTTCTCAAGAGAGAAAAATTATCAAATATAAATACAATTTTTTTATACATAAAATTATCTCATAGTTAATTAATACTGTATGCATACCCAAAAATGGGTAATATTTTATTTTAAAAAATGAAAAGTTAAATTTTAATGAAAGATGGATTATAAAAAGTACATGAGAATTGAAATGCACTATTTCTATTTTTTTTTATTGAATTTTAGTTTATTTAGATTGAAAGAGAAGAAAGGAAATAAAATAAAATATGTTCACTATTTCTATTTCATCTGAATAAAAAGTTGATAGAAAGATTTAATATAAAATAATGTACATTTGAAAACATAAGAACCATCGTGAATAATTTTGGTATGTAAGAAAAATGAGAATGTTCCCTCGTTTCATTGTGTACATCTTGACGAGGGAAAAATGACTTTTTCTAAAAATTGAAATAAAAAAAATAAACGTATTTACTGTTAGTTGAATAAAACAAGTTTATCTTCAAAACAATAAATAAAAATTAAAATTGAAGTAAGATAACATTTCACCGCAGAAGAGTGACATCTAAACACGAAAATCATACCATATGTAGCAGCAACATGGCTTAGAACTTTCGTCAAACACCCTGCAGTAGTATTGGAAGCCGCTTGAAATATTTTAAAACCTTTAAGTTGAAGACTTCATATAATTCCACAACACTTGATCCAGAATCAAGCGTTTTTAATTGCCGAAGGCGCAATTTATAACTGCATCCTCACCCTCGCCGGAGTTCAGCGAGCAGAATCGCTTATTCACCGTCCATCGTGTGGCGAACGAACGGTCAAACCCAAACCAGCTAAGCTAAGCTGGGTATTTCACTCTCTGTCTCTCAAGTCGTATCCAAAATTCGTGTGTTAATTCTCACATATGACGTATTCGAGTAATTGATCCAAGAATCGTTTTCATTTCCGCAGTTGCCATGTCAAAGGATAAAGACGCTACCGATCTCTCACGCACCTTCAAATACCTATTAGGTCAGTTTATTCTTTTCACCTCTTTTAGCAAACACTACAATCGTCTCGCGAGTTCACATTTTTAATTTATTAGAACTAATTCAAAATTAGTTATGCTCGGCACTTATCTGGAGTTTATTTATTTTGGATTATCACTAAGATAGCTTTTATGCCCTGCATTGTGAGTCAGTTCATTGATATTTCCCCATTCCATTTTACCTTTTTTGAATATCATGAATCCAGCTACTCAGTTCTTGTCAAGAGGGATTCCATTTATATTCAATACATGGATTGTAAGGCATCTCACACAAGAGGACTATGCGGTAACTGTTTTCCCATACTCTAATTAATTTTAATTGCTTTCTCTATCTTCCCCGTGCGTAATTGTTACTTCATAGTTGAGAGATGTGTTTTCCAGTTGTGCTGTACCTTTTCATTTTTTGGAATTGATTTACTTTTTTGCCTCCTGCTTTGGTTCTAAATTTCTTTATTGGGTGTCAATGTGTTATGTTTTTTGTGCCATTTTGATCTGCATCATAAGGTTTATGATCATAATTGATTTACCATCATGATACCTTTCTTTGTTGATGCAGCTGTATGCAGTGCAGTTTCATCTGCTGGTCACATGTATTTTATTTCTTAGCCGGGAGGGCTTTCGGCGAGCATGCTTGCGAATGGACCTGAAGTGGTGATCCCTTATGCTTTTTCTAGTTCTTTTACGTAGGAAGAAGTGTATTTAAATAAATTGGGCTCCACACTTCTTGTTAAACGTTAAATGTACACTCAGTACTAAATAAGTACTGTTGCCAGCTAGTTCATTAGTTATAATTGGTTACATAAATAGGGAAAAATCAGATTGGGAGAGGACATTCAGTGTAATAGACGGGTTTGTTTTCTTCCTATAATATAGTTCTACTCTTTTGATTCATTTTGTCTAGTTTCCATCTTATTTTTTGAGTTTGTATAATCTTATCATCAAGTTAATTTGGTTTAATTTTGATTCCTTGCTTGAATCCTCCTAGTGATTGGGCTTCTTCCATGCTTGATGATGTGTATGATTTGTTTGTGAGCTATTTTTTGCATCATGCTTCAAAAGAAAATGAGTTTTGTGTTAGGTTTCAATCTAATGTTTCATAGGTCGGTGCTGATTGTTAAATGATGCTTTGGATAAACTATAGGTTACTTGCCAGAGAAAGTATATGTGCTGGAATTATATTTAAGAATATATTTATAGTTTGGTTGAAACTTGAAAGATATTGTAAAATGTTGAACTGAGTCTCTCAATTCTTTGATACTTTAGAATATTATGAATTTAAAAAGTACTATTATTCAAATAATGTAAACTAAGGATTTATATCTTTCATTGATTTTATTTTTAATCCAATTATTCCTAAACTTGAGTAAGCTCGGTTTGTAATATGTATTGTTTATGTTATAGTGATGGCACTTCAATGGGAGATGTTGTGAAGCTAATGAAAGTAGTGTGGATGAGTTTCCCACTTGGAATATTTATTACAATTGTAGTATGCCTTTTTGTCTTCTGGTGGCAACAAATAAGTTATTGTAGTCCACATGGGCAAGCTATCTTGATCAATGGTAATCTAATGTAGCTACGCCTTTTTTTTTTTCACTTTCATGGTTATCAATGGTTTTTGCCATAATCTTTTCTTCAAAAGATATAAAACCACACATCCTTAAATAACTCTTCAAAATATGAAATGTTGTAAAGTTTGAAAGTTTATGGGTGAAGTTCACTTGTTATGCCAGGTTTTGCATGTATTTTGGAGCTCTTGGCTGAGCCTGTTTATATTCTTTCACAGAGCATGGTCTTACTCAAATTAAGGCTGATGGTTGAGACTATAGCCACTCTGTTACGGTGCTTGACAATGTATTTTCTAATCATCAAGCAAACTGGAATGGTAAGAGTGTAGTTATACTGAACCACAGACTTTGATCTGTACTTTCCCTTTTTTAAGCAAACAGTCAGTGCTTTTTCTGTTATGCTTGTAAGATGTAATAACAGTTTGATTCTTGGACTGACTTATATTTTTCTAGTTAATCAAATTGGATGTAGATGTTTTCTTCATTTCTAGAATTTCTAAGGGACTGTTAGTTTTGAGAAAATGTTTTCTGAAGTTATACAAGAAAAGACGAACAGAAAATGAAAAGAGCCATTTTAATTCAAGCAGCCCCTAAAATTAGGACTATTGAAATTTCATTTGAATCTTTCCTGATGAGGGATGAAGGAGTCCAGGTATAAAACCAGTAAAAAGCTTTTATATTACGGATTTTGAAACCCCCCTGTCTTTTAATAGTCCAACCTTAATCGGCAAGTAAACGATACAAAGGAACTTTTAAGTGCTGCACTCTTGTATCATTGGCAGTATGCTAAGTTACTTGTTTTAAAGCATTTTATTTCATCAATTTTAGGAAGTTTGCCACATACATCATATCGCTCACAAGTTTCAAGAACTTTCTTCAAAGAGCATTGTATTTTTATACACTTACAATTTGGATTCTAGACACTAGAGTATGATTTACTCATATGATAATGCTGTTATGGATCAATTCTCTAATAAACGTATGCTATTAGGTGGAGAACCTACAAATGTTTTATATTTCTAACAGATATCTATCTCTATGTAAATGCAACTGATTCAGAGTTGAATGACCATTTCCAGGAAAAATCAATCATATTTGCTTTGTCACAGTCTGCATATGGAGGCTGCTTGTTTATTGGTTATTGGGGCTATCTTTTGCTGTACCAAAAATTTAGGGTTTCTTACCTTTTTCCATTCAGGTATAGTTATTTATTTTTGTCATAAGTTTCTCTACACGGTTACCTGTTACTTTTATCATTTTTTCTTCAAAAGAAGATAAAAGTGAATTAAAATATTCTGAGTGTCCATGAATCTAGAACTAGGTAGTCACTTGAGGAGAGGATTGTGTGTGTTAGAATTATATTGGTTTTGCTCTTGTTAACTATATGGAAATTAATTTTCTTCTCTAAGATGCTCTAAGCAGTGGTCTGAGTAGAAATATGACATGCTTGATCTTCTGAGGTCATTGTGGAGGGATAATGTTTGCCAGATGCTACCCTTTGTAATATATATTAATCATAGTGATTTCTTTTGTTTCTCTTGTGTGTGTGTATATATATATATATGCCTCTTGTTTGCTGTAGGTTTCATGTTTAAATCAATGTGAATTTCTTTCCTCCTTATTTTCTGATGAACAATTGATTATAACATTACCTCTATTTTGTTATGACTGAGTTAATGATATTCTTAACAGACCTTGTCATCTGATTGTTTGACATGTTAAGATGCTTTAATTTTCTCATGATGTCATGCATGGTGTATAAAACATTCTTTGCAAGGAAAAGTGGAAACTGTAAATCATTAACCAACTTAATTTGGTTTGATGTCCGCTTATTTGTCATCAAGGTATGATTTATTAGTAATAATTTTTTTCGCAGAAAAGGAAAAGTGGTTGATTTAGACAAGCAGCTGTCTAAGATGTGTATACTGTTCACCTTTCAATCCTTTCGAAAATTGATCCTTCAGGAAGGAGAAAAGATAGTACTTGTATGGTTGGATACACCATATAATCAGGCTGTCTATGGCCTGGTGGACAAATTGGGTTAGTATTTGGTTTGGGTAATTTGTTTCAGAAAGCTTAATTATTATGTTCAAAATATAATTGTATTAGGAGTGTTTCCTATTTTATTTCATTGAGAAACATGATAATTGCTTATTATGTGAACACGTTTGTCTTTTTTGAAAAAATCACCACCTTTCAGGTAGCTTAGTGGTGAGACTTGTCTTCTTACCTTTTGAAGAAAGTTCATATGCAACATTTGCAAGGTCTGCTTCAGGTTCTATTTCTCTCTTGTTTACTTGATGTTTAAACCAGAAAATCTGAATAGCTTTCATATAACTATTGTTTGGTTCCACGGTAGTTTTGCTTGGTCCTTTTGTTTGTCTGATTGTAGTGCATATTTCTTTTGAGGTGCAACTCTAAATTTGCCCCTCATTTCTCTCTCCTTCACTTTCCTGGGTAGTTGTGTTTGTCTATTTGGTTTAAGTTTCGGTCCTCTCTTATTCATCATCACATAAAAACTATTATGCTTTTAAAAATTGATTAACCATATTCAATTGATTAATGAAACAATAAATTGGGATGGGCTTCGGCATATGCTAGCACTATATAAAATGTTAAGAATATTTATCTAGACCTCCTTTAATTTTTTGTTCTAAGCATATCATACTGAGTTCCTTTCTTATTTTAATAATAAATTTTAATTGATTTTGATGGAAATTCCTGACAGGACAATATGCAGGAAAAAGCAAGATATTGGGAAATGGCTTGATGGAATCCCTTAAGTTAGTTTTGTTGATTGGTATGTCTTTTCATTTAACTTCATATTTCTTCTTACTTTTCCTATTAATCGGTCGAAAGGAGTTATTTCTGGCCCTTATATGAGAAGAAAGATGTATTTTTACCTGTCTCTTAGTTTGACTACGAACAGTCAATGGTTCTGCAAAGATTGCCAAAGTAAGAAAGGTTGATGATGAGTCTAACACAGAATTATTCACTTAAGTTACATCTAGATATCTATTACTTAAGAAGCATATTTGATGCTATGTTGTGTCATTGTCTAATATTCAATTTTCTGTAAAATGCTGTGTTGACTATTGACCAATAGTTTTTCTCTTCTGTATACATAAGAAAACTTAGACCTAGATGTCTCTTTTTACACTATGAATTTCTTTCGTGAGACTGAGAAAAAAGAATGAAAAGCTTTAATCTAACTCTTTGAAATTGTTACCCTTCCCCTTGAATGAGCATGAGTAGAAATACAAGACAAGATAGAATTAGGAAAAAAAGAAGTTGAATAGTACCACTGAAAAAAATGGTAGAATTTCTTGTTTTGGCTTGTGTGGAAAAAGACAAGGAGAGTAAATCGCATGGAAGATAACCCTAATGGCTAATGCTAGAGGTAGAACCATAGAATAATACTGAATAAAACTATTTACGAAGCCATGAAGAAGGATTAAGAAGTCAACAATTTGCCCATGTAAATGAATCACCATTGAATACGATGGCAATGTTTGACTCAAGTAGCCAACCTCATGTGTAATAGGAAAAAGACTTGTTTGTGATTGTTGTTGACCCTTCCCTTTGGAAAAGGGTACAAATAAAAGAAGGATATGACTGTGGAAGGAGTTTCTTTTAGCTTTACCTCTGTCACCAGTACTGCATTCCATTGGGAAGAGCCTTTAGTTGAGAAACTGAAAAAAAAAAAAGTGGTCTGCTTGGTGATTGACATTTGTGAACATATAAATTGATACGAACAATAATACTAGATTATTCTGCAATGAGGATGCTATTTAAGGCATAGATCTGATTTGCATAAAATTCTGAGACTTAGTTTTTGTCATCTTAATGACAACTACACAACTTTTTTGGTAACAAGCAACATTGATACGTAGCTGCATACATCTGAGTCTAGGTGGCCTGCATAATCATTCCTCCCTAAAAGTCAAATTGAACCACTTATGCAGTTGTGAAGATTAAAAAGAGCTGTGGCCATAAGGTTAATGGAATTAGCTTTATTTTTCCTACCCGGAAAGAAACGTTTTGGACATGTTTTACCTTAAATTGCATATTTTATTGTTTCTTTTGTGGTATAATATCCAGGTTTATGTTTTGCAGGCCTTGTTTTCATGGCATTTGGTCCAAGTTATTCTTATTCACTCATTAGATTGCTATATGGTGAAAAATGGAGTGATGGAGAAGCGTCAACTGCCCTCCGCTGTTATTGCTTTTATGTCATTGTTTTGGCCATGAATGGTAATCTACCTTGTCTCCTGTTACTAATTTTTTTTATTCTAAGTACATAATGGTTTTTATTCTTCATATAATCTAAATTTTTTGCATACATTGTTTTATGGGCTCTTTATTTTCTAAATTTAATAACAACATCTAAAGGACTTAGTAGATGTGTCAGATAAGTTCTATTAGCAGTTAGATTTGTCTAGATAAACTTCTGCATAACTATTTATAGGTAAAGAGCAAAAGAAGATTAAACTCTTTCATAAGCTACAACCAATGACTGTCCCTTTGGCTTATGCAAGCAGCTAATTTACTATTTTTCTCTTGCAAGTGTTTATGGAGAAGTTTATCTACATAGGAGAGGTTGAGAAGGATTTTATCTTGTGTTCCTCTTGAGCGTTTTGGGAATCATTTGTACTCTTTTATGTTTATAGAAACTGTTAGAATCTGTTTTATTTCTTTCAGGATTTGTGTTTTATTGTTTCCTTATTTAGCAGAGTATAATAATAGTGTATGATGGTATCCTTGAATCAAGGATTCGGTTGTCTAGGTGCTATTATTATACTTCCTAAAATAGCTTTCTAGCCTTGTATATATCAATTGTATTCTTAGAATAATAAGATGGTATCATAGCTTTGAAATTTTGGGAGCCTTTGATTGCGCACAACAAAACCCTAGACGGTAGCCTTCATTGTTGATGTGATTTGCCGTATTATTCCTTAGTTACAGTCGCAACAATCAAAAACCTACTTACTACATTACGTGGACATGGTAGACCCAACTGCTGAAGTGGTGAATATTGTGTCACAGAACACTCAGGAACGACTGCAGAACCTTAACACTGCCTACCGATTGACTAGGAAGAGTTATTTGAAATTAGCCCAACTTGTTCGCAGAACTTTGAAAGGTAAAGGGAAAGCTAACCACTTGACTGACGATGCTCCTAAAGAAGAAGATCCCAACTTTACAAAATGGGATGAAGAGGATTCTGTGATCATGGCATGGCTATGGAACTCCATGATCCCAGAAATCACTTATACTTGCATGTTTCTTAATTCTGCAAAGGAGATTTGGAATGCCATGGAGCAAACCTACTCCAAAGCTAAAGATGTTGCTCAAATATATGATGTGAAAGTGAAGACTGTTGCTGCCAAACAGGGAAACAAGACTGTTACAGAGTATGTCAATCAACTCAAATCACTATGGATGGAATTAGATAATTACAGGGTCATAAAAGCCACGTGCTAAGATGATTCAGCAATGCTCAAAGAGTATATTGAGCAAGATCGAGTCTATGATTTCTTGGTGGGGCCTTAACTTTGATTTTGATCAAGTAAGAGTCTAGATCCTTGGAAAAGAAAAAAATTCCAGGAATTAATGAAGTAGTAGCTATGGTCAGAAGTGAAGAAAGTAGAAGGGGAATAATGCTAGAAAACCCAACCATGGAAAATTCAGCCATGGTAGCTTCCGCATCGGCCATGATGGTCGACCCGAAAAAGGGGCGAATAGCCAATACGGAGAAGAAAGGTGAAGGAGTATGGTGTACCTTCTGTAACAAGCCTCGCCACACGCGTGATAAATGTTGGAAGCTGCATGGAAAGCCACCTATTGGGGATCCCAAAATTGTGACAAGGAGTGGGAAAAAAAAAGGAGACAACACTAGAAAGGGAGGACAAGCGCACATAGGTGCTGCAACAAATGAAGAAAACAGAGGAGAAGTGATTCAACTTAATCAGGATGAAGTAGAGCAAATGAGATCATTCCTCAACAAGTTGGATAAGTCACCAAGTAGTTCTCTGGCACATTCAGGAACGTTTGGTAAGTTTCCCTCTTAGGACTTAATGCCTCAGATAAAAACTATAACCCATATTGGATACTAGATCCTGGGACTACCGACCACATGACACCCCTACCTAACCATTTCTCTTCTTACACCCCTTACCCTAGCAACAAAAAAATATCCACAACTGATGGCTCTCTGAAGACTGCAGCAGGTCAAGGAGAAGTCCAAATAAGCCCATCCATAACCCTTAAAAATGTCCTTCATATTCCTAAATTGTCCGTTAGTTTGATTTCCATAAAAAAACTCATACAAGATCTATCATGTAATGATATTTTTTATGACAATGTTTGTTTTGTATAGGACAAGTACTCGGGGAGGACAATTGGACATGCTAGAGAATGGAATGACTTGTATTACTTGGACCATCCAAATCTACCACCAGACTTGGAAAATAACACCTCGTTTTTCTCTGATTCAATAAAGACCTACATAAATGTCGCCTTGGACATCCTTCCTTTAGGGTCATAAAAACGTTATTTCCTTCCCTTTTTAGCAAATTAGATGTGACAAGTCTCAATTGTGAAGTGTGTGAGCTTGCTAAGCACAAACGTGTTTCTTTTCCAGTTAGTAATAATACAAGCATTGTTCCCTTCTATTTAATTCATATTGATGTGTGGGTCCCTCAACTGTCCCAAATGTTTCTGGTGGCCGTTGTTTTCTTACCTTTATCGATGATTGTACTCGTGTCACATGGGTTTTCTTACTAAAACATAAATCCGAAGTCAACTATGTGGTTCAACATATTTTCTCTATGATAAAAAATCAATTTGGTATTAGCATTAAGAGGATTAGATTCGATAATGCAAAATATTACTTTAATCATGGGTGTCGCCGCCGTCAAAAGAGGTTGTCGGAGCGACGCGATGGTTTGGTTTGACTCGCGTTTTTTAAAGTGTGGTTCAACGCCTTTAGGTTGTCCGATAACCGGGTTGGACCTAAAGGTGAGGTTTTCGAAAAGGTTCGAGGAGTCACCACCAATATTTTTACCAAAAACATTGGAAAAGGAAAAGAAGACAATAGTTTTTAAGAAAAACCAACTTTAGTCATTACAACCAGAGTTAGGTAAGGGAGTTAGTTGCGTGTGGGGAAGATATTAGCTTCCCCACGACACCCCTTTCGGGTTCCCTATGATGGACTGTTTTTATAAAGAAATAAGAACATTAAAACTACGCTTTTACCTTTATTTATTCATTGCAAAATTTAAATTATTGACTACATGACCCTTAATAGCTAATGCACAAAGATAGTAACTAATAAAAGCGATAAAATAAAGTAAGGGATGTGAAAGAATCTTCGAAGCAAGCTTTTTTATAAATTACTCTTGAAAAGGGCGCTTTTTGGCAAACCCCACTCTCTACAATGATGCTCACTCTTCTCTCGAAGCACTTTAGAATGCCTTCTAAGAACTTTAAAACTCTAGAAATGCTTCAGAGGGGTCCTAGGAGAGTATTTTGAGAAGTATGCAGTTGCACAAGTTGTAGAAGTTGTTGAAAATGAGGAGAAGACTCTCCCTTTTATAGAATCGCACCTGTCAGGTGAGAACTGTCGTCTCGCCTTAGGCAAGTGGCGAGACGGCGGTCTCGCCCTTAGCCAATGGCGAGACGACGGTCTTGCCAAACAAGACGGCGGTCTCGACCCTTTGGGTAGAATTTCTTATTTTTTGTGTACAAAAAACCTTCCTATTCTAGTATGGAGCCTATTGATCAATCCTAGGGACCTTTAAGGCCTTGCTCATCTTCGAATGAAAGTCTTCTGCTCTTTATTTTGAGGCGGGACAAGATTTGGGGTCTACAATGAGCTTATTTCCTTTTGTCAAAAAGAAGGTATCATTCATGAGTCATCATGTGTCAAAACACCTCAACAAAATGGAATTGATGAGGGGAAAATGGGCACCTTCTATACCAAACTCGGACTCTTCTTTTTCAACATAAGGTTCCTAAAAGGTTTTGGGGGGAGGTTATTCTCACTGCCTGTTATCTAATTAGTAGACTACCTTCTAGTATTCTAGCTTCCAAAAGTCCTATGGAGGTTTTGTCCTCTTTTTATCCTAATGTGTCCACATCCAACCACCTTGTTCCAAGAATATTTGGGTGTGTATCTTTTGTTCATGTCCACAGTGGTGATAGAGGTAAACTTGATCCTAGAGCCTTAAAATGTGTTTTCATAGGATACTCATCAACACAAAAGGGATATAAATGCTATCATCCACCGTCCCAAAAATTCTGTGTCTAGAGATGTCACCTTCTTTGAGCGCAAAAGTTACTTCAACCAAAATCATCTCCTGGGGGAGACTGCCAGAAATGAAGATGAACTTCTTATGTTCCCTAACTTAAGTTTAGGACCAGAAATAGGGATTAAAAGTGTAACAACAGAGAAGGAACCCACTAAATCCACTCAAGATGGGGTTGATGTAAGATTTGGGAAAAAACTGGTTTATACAAGGAAGACAAAGGCCATTGTAGAATATGTCCATGTACAACAATCCAACCCAACATTACTTGAGGTAACTACCCCTAATCCTTTAATATACACTGAATCAACCTTTGATTTTCCAAATGTACGGGAACCTGAATCCAGTTCAGCACCACTTTATGAGGACCTAGATATTCCAATTGCCCTTAGGAAAGAGACTAGGAAATGTACCACCAAGCCACTATACCCTCTAACCAATTACCTATCCTTTAAAAAATCTCACCTACCCATAAAGCCTTTCTCAAGGCCTACACGCTACAACCACACCTACCTCTTTATCTGAGGCATTGAGTGATAAAAAAGGGAAACAAGCCATGGACGCCGAAATGGAAGCATTAGTTAAGAATAGTACTTGGGATTTGGTTACTCTCCCAAATGGAAAAAAACCAATAGGGTGCAAGTGGGTATATACTATAAAATACAAGGCTGATGGATCCATTGAGAGGTACAAAGCAAGGTTAGTAGCTAAGGGATTCATTCAAACCTATGGAGTGAATTACATGGAAACATTTGCTCCAGTTACAAAAATGAATACAATTAGGGTGATATTATCCCTAGCAACTAATTATGGTTGGAACTTGCAATAATTTGATGTTAAAAATGTCTTCCTCCATGGAGAAATTGAAGGGGAGATCTACATGGAATTGCCCCCTGGATATGGTGGAAAAACAGCTGCCACCAATGTTTGCAAGCTAAAAAAGGCATTGTATGGGCTGAAACAATCACCGCGAGCGAGGTTTGGAAGGTTTACTAAAGTTATGATAGGTCTGAGCTTTAAACAAAGTCGAGGAGACCACACTTTGTTCATTAAACACTCTAAGTTGAGGGGAGTAACAGTGTTACTAGTTTATGTGGATGATATTATAGTGACAGGTGATGATGAGGAGGAGCAACAACTGTTAGGCCAACATCTGGCCAAGAACTTTGAAATTAAGACCTTGGGAAAATTGAAGTATTTTTTGGGAATTGAAGTGACCCATTCTAAAAAGGGAATATTCATATCTCAACAGAAATACATCATTAATTTGTTGAAAGAAACTGGTAAGACAACATGCAAGCGTGCAAGTACACCAATTGACCCAAACCTGAAATTGGGAAATGTAGAAGAAGATATTGCAGTTGACAAGGAAATGTATCAAAGGCTAGTTGGTAGATTGATATATTTATCTCACACTAACCTGATGTTGCATTTGCTGTGAGTCTAGTTAGCCAGTTCATGCACCAATCGAAGGAGGTTCACTTACAAGTTGCACTAAGATTTGTGCAATATTTGAAGGGGACCCTAGGTAGGGGAATTTTGTTTGAACGAAATGGGAATGCAAGTCTGGAAGCATATACAGATGCAGACTATGCAAGGTCAATTGTGGATAGGAGGTCAACTACGGAATATTGCATTTTCCTTGGAGGGAATCTTGTGACTTGGAAGAGTAAAAAACAAAATGTGGTAGCTAGATTCAGTGCTGAAGCAGAGTTCAGGACAATGGTACAAGGGATATGTGAACTACTTTGGCTGAAGATCATCTTGGAAGACTTAAGGATAAAATCGGATGAACCAATGAGACTTTATTGTGATAACAAATCTACTATTAGCATAGCTCATAATTCAGTGCAGTATGATAGAACCAAACACATTGAGGTTACCAGACATTTTATCAAAGAAAAATTTGACAGTGATCTGATCTGCACTCCATATGTCTCCTCACAAGACAACCTTGCAGATAATCTAACGAAAGGGCTGAACAACAACTTTGAGAGTATTGTTTTCAAGCTGGGATATTCACAAGCTTGAGAGGGAGTGTTAAAATCTGTTTTATTAGCTGTTTTATTTCTGTCAGGATTTGTGTTTTATTGTTTCCTTATTTAGTATATTATAATTATAGTGTATGATGGTATCCCTGAATCATAGGGATTCGGTTGTTTAGGTGCTATTATTATACTTCCTAAAATAGCTTTCTAGTCTTGTATATATGAATTGTATTCTCAGAATAATTATATAGCGGATTCTACCCTAAATTGTAAGAGAAACTTTTCTTTCTATAATTCTAAACCAGTTTCCATCAATATGGTAGTTACGGAAAAGCAGAATGATGACTGTGAAAACGGTCTAATTTTCATGCTCTTTTCTTTTGGGGGGACACTTAAATTTAGGTATGGCTGGAGTAAAGTGAGAAACCTACTTAATAGATTAATTTGTTCTAATTTTGGTATTCTAAGTCAAATTATCGATTACCATGTCTGCTTGTAGATGTGATTTAATTGAATGCTTAATGCCTTTTGATATAAATAAGTTTTCGTTGAACCATTAGGTCTTTGACTGAAATAGTATTAATTCAAACTCATTTTACATTTACTTATTTTCCTTGTTTTTGACTAGCTAAATGGTGGATCAAAATTATTAATCTCATTATCAAAATGTTCCTTTGCTTGCTTCAGGAACCTCTGAAGCCTTTATGCATGCAGTTGCAACCGAGAGCCAACTCAAGCGTTCAAATGATTCACTACTTATATTCTCGTTGATCTATATAATCTTCAATGTCTTGCTAATAAGGTTAGCTGGGGCAGTTGGCTTGATAATGGCAAATTCTCTCAGTATCCTTTGTACCTTACTGTTATTTATTTCACGCTATTTCATAATTTACAATTTATTTTTTCTTTATGGAAAGCCATGTGGATGCTCAAACGTTTCAGTTATTATTTATAACCTATTTGATCAAATGAAGGTTAAAAAAATTATGATTCAAGTGTGAAAGAGATTATGATTGAAAATAATAAAAAGGCATTCATCACCAAAAAGATGAAGATAAATTGAAAACAAATCGCGTGGGTAATGTTCCATCTCTTGGTTAATTCTGTATTTTACTTGCATAATTATTATAAGATATAGATCAACATGCTGAATTGAATTCAAAATGCATCTTAATCGCAAACAAAGAACCCCCCTCCTCATATACCTAAAAATAAATAAGAGCGTAAACAATTACTTGATGATTTTGTGCCTGTGAGAAACAATGATCAGGAATTTTTGTATTCTGTTATTAGCATTGGTTTTTCAGCTCTAGATTATGGTGATCGAGAACTATGCGAAGGTGATGATATTTGCCGTTGTTACATATTTTTATGATCTTCACGTTCTATAATGGAGCGACTGCTGAATTTGTCTAACAGCATGTTTCTGAATCTTATCGAATGTTTTGCCTAGATAAGTAACGCTGACAGCTTACCAATATTTTATTTTACAGCTAGACTCAGTAACCTAGATACTTCTGTATAAGCTGCTAAAATCTGATGTCATTATAAGTTCAAGTATTACTAGCATACCGATAAGATACTGTTAGATTATTACAAATGTTCCCTTCGTTAATCTCCCAAGAATTTTTTATGTGGTCCCCGTCAGTTCAGCCTATGATTTCCATATTTAATTTGCATAATTTGTTGAAGAGAAAAAGTTTCGTATGGTTACTTGACTTGACTAAAGATATGACCTTGAGGATTTTATACTCTGCCATATTCATAAAGAATTACTTCCAGGTATGGCTATTGGCTTTGATTGATTAACTGTAATTTGATGCTAATTCTTCCAACCTCAGATTTCTTTTTTTTTTTTGTCCACAGGGATCTTCGTCGTTTTCTTTCTATGGATGCTTGCCGTCAGGATGGATTATTCTGTTACTTTCAGGCATAATCACTCTCATTTCTGAGAATGTATTTTTGGACCGAGATAATTTCTGGCCATCATTCATAGTCCATTTCTCTGTTGGGCTGGGTTGCTTCTGCGTGTCATCATACGTGATGTATATCCATATTTCTTCTATTTTTTTTATTTTTTTTTTACTTCGATGATCTTGTGTTGAATATGATTGTTTTTTCTTGTTTCCTTTTGTTAAAATACTTTTTTCTTTTCCTTTTAGCTATTGCCGGGAAAAAACTTTCATCAGAAGAATCATTCGCTTTAATGATCATGTGGACTAAAGACTTCTGCAATATAAGTTGGAGGTGAGTTTTTCTTTGAAACAGCTGGCTTTTTAAGATTTATTCTTGGACATTATAAATGGCATATTTGGTGCAGTTGGTGGAAGATGATGGAATGTCAGTTAGTTTTTTATAAGCTATTTCCCAATCAGCAGAATAGTGGCATACATAACCTCACCGGTTCAAATTTTTGGTATCTGTACAATATTTACTTTAATCATATTTTTCTATAAACTATTGACGTAATGAATTAAAAAATGACAGTTTTTTTAGGGTTTCAGCTGTGTCTATTTATTCAAGTTCTTGTCGAAGTTAAGCGGCGTGTATTGTGTAACGTATAATGCACAACAAATTTAGTGGTTTCTATTATTCCCAAAATTTTACAGACATATTTCGTGGAAGGTTTCGTATTTCATCTTACGAGGGAATACTACTGTATGTATTACATTTAATTTGAAAAAAAGAGATTCCGCATGCGCGCTTCGTGCTAGTGGTCATAATGTTTAAAGTTGAAAAGTTCATTGGATTTTCCTCCTCGCTTTTTGTATAAATAGAGATTCGGCATAATTTCTTTTCATTGTGATTTTGCAGCTTAAAAATATCTATAATCTCTTTGAAGGACAAAAGTGGTGTAACAAAAGCATATATTTCTGAGAGATTAGTGCTCTATGGTTGAGCATTTGGATTTCCAAATCGTAAATTATAGACCAAACACTGTTTATTTCACCAGCAGTAGCAAAGGTTTTCAGCATCCACGTCAAGTATCCAATGTTTCAGGAAATGAGGGAGGGGATGTCAAATTGTTGAAGGTTTTGTCAACTTAAAATTGTCAGTTGTAGTTTACTTAGATTACGAAACACCTTTTTAATGACGACATTAGAGTTCCAGGATATTCCAAGGGCTTAAACGTTAGCATTAAGTTTTGACGTGATGCCATTTAACTTTAGAAGAAATAAAGATATCAATTATAAGTCATATGAGCAGACTAAACTGAAAAATAGAATGGCATGATCTTATGCATAAGTTTCTTCTTGAAAAACAATAATAAATAAATTAAAATTAGTTTTTTTTTTCAATGTATGATGTACTTTTTATAAGTTCTTTCGCATAATCGTTTTATTTTTAACTTGGACATAACTTAATTTAATTTATATATTTTTTAAATAATTTACGCGTAAATTTATTCAACACATGACCCTTATAAAACAATGACTTCAGTTATAATATAAAAATCAAAGACAATTACATTTAAGTTGTGTTTGGACAAAAGCTTTGGACAGAATTTATTTTGTAAGATTTTTTTAAATGTTTTCTATACAAATATTTTAATTATTTGATAATTTCAAATTTTACTTAAAAAAATAAGAATTAAAATTCCTCATTATATATTTCTTAATTTTTCTTTCTCATTTTCTTTTTTTTTCTCTTCCCACCCTCTCCCTTTTCTAGACACGATACTTTTAAAATTTGAAATTGATAAATCCTTATATCTTAATCGAAAAAATTGAAAGAAAAAAATTGGCAAGACTTATGAGGAGCATAGCTATGTATCTGTCAGTGAATCTGTCATATGGGTGAGGGGGAGGTTTCAAAAGTCAACACCAGTCCATCAAAAAGCAAAGCAGTGATGAAGGAAATGGCTAGAAAGAAACAAAGATGATGATTCATAGGACACCCACCTCCACGGGTATGTCTGTTGGCCTCCAATGTCACTGCAAATTATCAACAATGGTAATTATATCTTTGAAAGCTTAGGTAAAAAAAGTAGAAAGAGCAGATGAAGCTTATGATTAAAATGCAGACTAGGATCTAGACGAGCATCCAACCATCAAAATGAGTATAAAGTGCGATTCATCTTCTAAACAAAATGATGTCATTTTTTGAGCTTTGCTTAAGAGGTTGGATTCTGTGGTGGACTTCACTACAGTTTGGTTTTTTGCTTTCCATTGCATGGCTGCCCGACACATGATCAGGGAAGATACAAACACCAACATTGAAATCAAACCAAAATAACTAACCTTTTGGTGCCAATTGTTCAACTTTATGGTGATGAATATTTTTGGAGATATACTTAAACATATATTTATGTCGTTGATTAAGTGTGAAGGGCGGTGAACATTTTAGTGTCATAGGGACGAAATGGTAAAGTACATTTTTGTTCATCCAATTATTTAATTAGAGAAAACAAAAAGGGGAAAGAATGGCCCTCTTTGGTCAATGAAGTCAAGCTTGTCAATTCTCAAAGATTTGAGAATCAGAACAACCCCAATAAAACAATTTAAGTGTTACTTGAACTTCGGTTTAGTGGCATCTGAATCCTTACATGGAAGTGGTCCATTGCCCCTTTTCCCCAGCAATATTAGTTTTTTGCTTCTTAATTAACATCTATTATCTACCCAAATTTCGTGCATTGATGCATTGAAATTTAAACTAGAAAAAAAAATACAGAAGGGAAAAAAAAAGTGAAAATCTTGGTATCAGAAACGTTGATTTGATGAAGCTTGAATGTGATGCATGCAAAGATATAAATGAGGCAACAGTGTTAAGAAACAGCTCAAGGTAAGAAATGATTCATTGTGTTACTCTGCTAGCACTGGCCCAAGGGTAGACATTATTGACCAAATATATCAACATGAAAAGGAAAGTTGAAGAATGTGACAATTTTTTTAGCTTCATTGAGATATTGAGGTCTCTCTCTCTCTCTCTCTCACTTAAAAACAGACTCTAAATTCCATTAGCATGCATTATGCTTTGTGACATTACTTTAGAAGGTATAAATCATTTGGCTGTCCATTCATCTCTTCTCATATCTGGCGTTAAAGCATCTTTTTTACAACAAACACCATATGAATATGATAAAACATGACATATAATCATTATAATGGGACCCAACACTCTTAAGTTCTCTTCATAACTTTCCTTAGTTTAAATTCACCTATGCCCATAAAGGTTCACCAACAACCAAAGCAAAGCTTTCAAATTCCTCATCACTATGAATTCCTCATCACATGGATCCATCATCTACCTCCTAATTATCCTCTCAACTTTTTCTAATTTGACAAGAAAAAGTTTGGTTTATTTTTGCGTGATATACAACTAATGAACCTGTCTTTTTTATTTATTATTATTTTTCTCTCATTCTACTTTGTTTTCTATTGTGAAGTTAAGTTGGGTGCGGTTAAGTTCCATCCTTTTCAATGTGATCTTTATTTTTGTTTTTCTTGTCTTTATTTTTATCTTCTCTTATTTTAATGGTTTTTTTTGGGTGTGGGCCTCTTTTATTATTTCCTTAATGCGCTAATATTGTATTTTTTTTTAAGTTACAATGATTTCACTTAAAATTTTAGAAATTGTAAAATATCTAATCCAATTCTATAAAATAAGTTGATTAAGATATGTATTATAATATTTATGGGTGTCAAAGTAAGTCAACTCGGCTCGTATGAGCTGAGTTGACTTATTATAAGTTAAGTTTGAAAATAGATGAGTTTAATTCAACTCATTTTATGACAAACAAAAAATTTTACAATTCGACTCAACTCATTACGGGCTAGTGAGTTAGATGAGTTGACTCATTAATATATATATATATATATATATATATATATATATATATATATATATATATATATTTTTTTTTTTTCTAATAAGCATAACTCGAATCGAGAATGAAACACAATGATACAGATAACACGACAAATGTTGTGACACGATAAACGTTATGGCGTGACGAATATAGTAGTATGACAAACACTATATTGCAACAAATGTTGTGACACAACGAAAACACGACAAATGTTGTGACATGACTAAAACGTGGTGGTATGACAAACACAACGAATATGGTGATGTAATGATGCGAGCGAACACATGACAAGCGATTCAGGTGCACTTATGAATGTAGAGGTGTGACAGACAATTAATGATAAGTTTAAGTGAGGGTTTGTCCGGTGGTGTGGTGGAGTAGAGGTAGAGAGACATAATAGTATTAATTAGGATTACTAAATTATTATAATTATTTTAAAATTAAAATGAATGGTGAGTTGCAGACCAACCCACCATAACTCAACTCAAACCCATTGGTTTAAGTGAGATAAGTCTATTTTTAACCCATTATTGATAAAATAAATAAATTAAACTCAACCTTACTCAAATCCGTGATAAATTGGGTTAGCTAACATACTACAATCCATATTGACAATAATATTATCATATTTTTAATTGAGATAAATTTTCTCAACGTATCAAAAAATAATAAGTATTAACCTGATAATCAATAATTTAATTTACAGTTATTAATTATTAATTTCTCAATATCTCTAAAATTGACACTTATATTACTTTAAAAATTGGTAAGAGCTTAAATCAATCCTAAAAAACTAAAATCAGTATGATGAAAATTTTAATGTTATAATATATTTATTGGATGTTAAATATTATACCAAAAACTAAATAGCTCTCTGAATTTTATTTAACCAGTTTAAATTATCTGTATTCATAACGAATTTTGAAATTATTATTGTTGTTTTATGTGATGAGATCATCCATATATCTACGATCTCAAAATAGATTAAATCAAACAATGATAATCCCATGGTGAAAAGATTAGAACTCTCATAAATATGATTGAGTCATAATTAAGGAACATGTACTCAATTTTTTTTTAATTTATGTATAATAATAATAATAATAATAATACCAATAATAATATAATACTCATTTGCATGTTATATAGAATATGATATGACAGTTTAACACGAATAATTTTTTTAGTAAAAGTTTAGTGTCATATATGTATGTATATGTCAATGGTGCCTGGCTGAGAAACTACATTTGTGATAATTATTGATATGAACATAGTAATTAAGTTGTGGATGATTGAAATGTAAAACATTCCCTAAGGGTGTAACTGTTAAAGTTTTTGGTTAAATCAGTGTGATCAATATTGACTTAGAGGAAAGGTGTCACATGCTCATCTTCAAACCCTCATAATTCTGTTCTCCACTTTCATTAGAAACTATTATAATAAAAAATAAAATTGAAGCAGATTGGGAGAAGCAGAAGAGAGAAAGAGGGTGAAAACTGTGAAGTCAAAGAGTAATATTATGAAGTGGAATGAAAGGACACTGTTATTCTCTGCAAAAAGAATGTAGGTGGGACTGTGGATGGACCCCAAACCTACTTTTCCCACCCTCTTCTCTTCTCTTCACTATAAACTTTCAAACTTTTTCATCATTCCTTTGTGGACCTCTCCTCTCTGTTCATTCCCATTCTCTCTCTCTCTCTCTCTCTCTCTCTCTCTCTCACCCTCCATGCTGTCTTGTCCTTTTACAGCTTTCCCCCTTCTTTCATAACCTTCATTTGCTTTCTATAATTCTGTCCATACAATAATATATATTTGATACTTCATCTATTGACAAAAAAATTATCTTTAAAATTTTAACATTCTTATAAAACAAATGCAAATTTAGTCAAAAATATATCTAGCTTTGACTTACTTGTTGTCTATTATTTCTCACATAGATGCTATTGTAATAATCATTCTTAATTATATTTACAGGTAATTAGAAAACAAAAAGGATTTTTAAAAAAAGTTAAAATGACTATTGTTTTAGAATAAAAATTAAAAAGAATACTACTGTTTTATAATGGTGTAAATATTAGCGACACTTCTTTTTATATTCTCTTCCTAAAACACTGTTTATGATTGGTTGAAGTTTACATTTCAAAAGGGTTCTATTTTAAAGCCAGGAGAAGTTGAATGGGAAGTGGAATTCATCAAAATTACTCATTTTAAAAATTTTAACCAATAAAAAAAAGTTTTAGGAAGATAATAGTATTAAAGAGTGTCCAAATTATAAATTGTTTTAACTATTTAATAGGAATTTGATTCTGTGTATGAAGGATACTTTATTAGAAAAAAAGAAAAAGTGATAAGACGAAAACTGTGAATAAGATTGAGATGTGTGAGATTCTTGGATCTCTATTTTTCAGAGGATATAACACAAACACTTAGTGTCCCATCCCATGCCATATTCTAGACATATTCACTAACATCAACACACTACCCTTTTTCTCTCAGTTTTTATGCATAGGAGCCTCAATCATTCTCTCTGCATTGCATTAAAATCTCTCTCTCGTTCCTTCATTCATTCATTTTGAACTCAACATCTCATTTTCAAAGACTAGTTTGGTTAATTATAGGTTGCATTTATGTCTAAGGACAATTGTTGCATTAGTTGTCGGTACCAAGAATCATTACATTAATCCACATTAACTCCAAACGGAGGGATTTTTTTTGTTTTGGTTACCTAGGTCACACACACTCCCACTGAACTTTAAGGTTTTAACCCGTTTCAAATTATTGAATTCAAGCCTTTTATCACTCTTTCAAAACATGAGGAAATTCAGAAAAAACAGTAGAATAGGTAACTAAAAAGAAACCTATAAACTGAAAATTGTGATACTGATAATTACTTACAGTCTAGTTTTCAGAAAAAAAATAAAATTATTTGATAATCCAAACTATCATTAGTCAATTCAAAATAACACTACATCTATTATCTAGTGTTATTTTGCACTGTCTTATAATTATTTGGGACGTCAACAATCACTACTTTTTTCAAAAATCGATTTTTTAAGTCAAATATTAACTTCATGTACACTCTTGTACAAAGTAAAATAATTAAGAGTGTAAGGAAATAGAATGAGAGTGATTTTACCTGCGGAGAACTTTCTTTTTCCAGAGTTAGTGATATAATAAGAGTATATTACTATCATGAAGAATTATCACGAATCTTATTCTATTTTAAATTGTTCTCACTATTAAAAAATATTTATTTTTATTTGTAGAAAATATTTAAATTTGTAGGAAACTTATTTTTTATATATTCTTATAAAAATTTGCAAAAAACATTCTTACTGTATATGAGAATTTCTATTATACGTCACTTGTTATTAACCTTTCTTTACAAATTTAGTTTAATGATTTAATAATATTGAAATTCCAGACAATTGATTTTTTTATAATTAACTGAATTTTCAGTATAACCTAAAAACAACAGTAATAATGGTTGAAAGATGAAAGATATATTTATACTAATATAAAATAGACTAAAATATAGTTTATTATTATATTCGATATTCTTAACTTTAAAAAAAAAACTTTAATCTCTCTTAATATTATAGTGTTAAATAATGTTACTTTTTTCATCTAATTTAATACAAATAATTATTTTACATCTTCTCAATAATACGTTTGATAATAATAAGAAAAAAATAGTGTATATATATATATATATATATATATAATATTCAAATATATAAATAATAACAAAAATGTGAATTCAAATATTATTTTTAAAATAATAAATTAAAACTAGATAGTTATATATTTACAAAATTATCCGTGTAATTATTAAATATTTTTTTATCAATAAAATCATTTTTTAAATTATTATTTTTAAGATCTCATTTAAAAAAAATATTTAAGTTTTTTTTATAAAATAATATACGAGAATTAGGGGTATCAAAATAGGTTTACTCCAATTCACAATCCAAAAGACCCGGACAATTGACCAGACAATATTATGAAATTTGTAATCTAAATTGAATTAGGTCTATTTTGGTCTGATCAATTGAGATCATGATCTATATGGACTTAGACCAAACTAACTTGTAGACTTACGAGATAACCCATTTTATAAAATAATAATAATATTATTATTTATATTTTATTATATATATATATATATTATAAATTATTTTGATAAAGGATTCCTTATTCTATGATTTAATGATTAAAATGAATTATTATTTTGGATTGATGAAAATGAAAGATATAATGAAGAGTAATTTTTTAACTCTTATTTTGAAACTAATTGAATATTTTTTTTATAATTTTATATATTAAATCATTATATTTAGAATAAAAATTATTTTCAATATATAATTTTAATTTTTAAATTATATTTCTAATCCTTATTTAAATATTTTTTAATTTATTATTTTTATATAGACATATTATTTTTTTTTTAATTTAGTTAAATTTGACTTATTAATTCGTTGTCCTAGGTAAGTTAAAAAAAATTATAACATATTTAAAATTATAAACAATCTGGAACATCGATTTTTTTATTAGATTAAACTGAAATGAAAGTTCGTTTTAACAGCTTAACCGAATAACCTTTTATAATTTTTTTTTACTTTTTATTTTTTCTTTAAATGTCAAAAGTTACATCTTTCTTTATTTGTCTAATAATTTATTAGAATATTTGTCTAATAATTTATTTGTATTCTAATTAACATACGAGAAAGATCTAGACTTGAAATATTTGATGAAGTAAAAAAGAAGATATTTTTTATTGTAGTTTATAATATGTCTGTACTAAGTATCATAGGTATAAACATTTATCATTTCTTCAAACATGAGTTTTCTTCTTTCAAAAGCTAAAGAAAAAGTGTTTAATTTTTTTTTAATATGTTAAAAATTGTTTTAATATGTTAATAAGTTTTGAAAAATCTTGGTTAGCAAATTTATCTGATGCATAATTGGTGTTATCAATTAAAACATTTCTGGAAAATAATCAGAGTTATTTTAATCGATTAATTCACTTTTATTACCAGTTAAAACGTTTATAAAAATATCCAAAATTCTTTTAATCGATTAAATCATGTTTTTAGTAGTCTTGGAAAAAATTAACAAAACCATTTTAATTGATTAAATCATTTTTTTATCAATTAAATCTATTTAAACCTGATTTGTTGAAAGCTAACTTTAGCTATTTTATTCAATTAATTCACAAATTAATTGATTAAATATACCAGTATATTCCATAATTCTTCTAATAAACAGATCTCCACTTTCATTCTAAAATAAACTTTGAGAAATCAATTAAGAAATATTTTAATAATTATTCCAATAAAAAAAATGCGCTCCGAGAACTATTCTTGAGGCTTTTTATTTCGTCTTTTTGAAGAAACTCAATTTGTGATTTGATTTCACTTTATTGTTATTGTTTTTTCAAATATCTTACTTTCATTCTGTTTCTTGTATTTTAAGTGTTTGAAAGTGTAGATACTTTGTGGTTGCTACTATAAGTTTAAGACCCGGTTTATAGTTTTTGAAGTAGATTGTGCTTCTACTATTTGTGTTTGTAATCAATTAAATTTTTTATTAATGGAACTCAATTGAAATTGTTCAAGAATTGGATATAGTTTAGTGGATTAGGTGAACCAGTATAAATTATGTTATTCTTATTCTTTTTTTCATTATATTCTTATATTCTTATTGTTCTGTCATTCAAATTAAGATTGATTTCAGTAAAACTTTAAAATTGATAATTTGAAAGTTGTGAAAATCTTTTAACATATAAACTCACCCCTCTTAATCTTAACATGTATATCTAACATATTCATATTTTTATAAATGAAAAATGCTAAAGTTTTGAAATCAGCTAAAATCAAAACGAGAGACGTAGAAAACTTCTAAAACATGACAAAATTATTAAATATAGAAAAGTTGACTTTTGTTAAAATTTGATGGAATAATATATATATATATATATATATATATATATATATATATATATAATTTTTTTTTTCAATCGTCCACAATCAAATTATAGAATAGTTGTGGCATGGAAAACCAACATTCTACTCCATCTTCTCATAGTAATGTTAATAATTTATTCAATTAAGTGTTAAATGTCATGCTAATATAAAAATTTCCCAACATTAATTGGTTTTCTAACGAGGAAAGTGTCACTAATGCTTTGTCAACTTCTATTAATTTATTGTAGTAGATGGTTTGAAGAGGGGATTTGTGGGGATATATATTGGTTTGTTTTTGCTGATTCGAGTGAATCTTGGGTGATAGAGAGGTGAGTCTCACACCCTTACAAATCTACTCTAAAATGGTTAGAAAATGGGTGGTGAAATAATAAATGTTTGGATTTCTTTCATTAACTTTTTTCTTCTGCATGAATATCCCATTAATTCATATAGACTATGTGAACTACTTTTTCAACTATATCACCCCAATAACACAAAATGTGATAAAGGACCATGTACATTTTGCATAATGAAAAAGAACATGTAAGTACATATTATTTCAATGTTTAGGGTTCATGTCTTCCTTATCTTTTAATTTTTATTTAATTTATTTATTCCACCTCGTTAGGATAATAACTCGTTAGGATAATTTGGTTATTATACTAAAAATATTGTTATTCAATTATCCTATATTTTATTACATCTTACTCGGCCGATAATTTAATCATTATACTAAAAATATTATTATTCAATTATCCTATATTCTATTACATTAAAAACATCAACAACAATAATTTCATTCAAATCCCTTCAAATCCAATATTTTTCCCTTAATCCGAAAACTTCACGTATCCCCTCAAACCACCTTAAATTTACTCTCTCGTACTCTCTCATATTTCCACCACCAGTATCCAAACACAAGTTAAAAGAAATATGATAATTAGAAAATATGTTGGTAATATATATATATAATACAGTATTAAGAATTCTCAGTTTCATTGTATTGTAATTTATAAAATATGGTTGAAAAATTTATTTAATTTGATTGATTATAATATTTTTACAGCTCTAAAGTATATTTTCGAAGTGAAAATTTTGATGTCTACGTTTTCCAAGTATATTGTGAAACACTAATTTGGTCTTAAAACATCTTTCCAGAGTGAGACATGTAATGGGAAGTAAAAGTGAGGCACTTCAATATCCATCACAGAGAACAGCACAAAACCAGGGAAGTCACGTCATGAAGTTTCTAGAGCAGAAAGAAAGGTACCATCAAAATGAACTTTGCGGTGATGTCAGAGGCAGTAAACCTGTTGCAGTTCCAAAACCAACCTGTGTTGTTTGTCACCAAGTGCATAAGTAATTGTATTTCGATATATTTTTTGAACAACACTGTGTTTTAAGATATGGTTGGAAAGAGTAGATACAAAGTGAAGAGAAGAGGATTGAAGAAATTGAGAGGGAATCACGCGTGGGGTGGGGAAGGATTGGCTATCCTAACCATCATAGCGTATCACATGAGACAATGAAAATGGTGGGGCCATCAACATTAGTCATGCGAGGAAGCCTCATTGATGATGGATCATTCATGCTCACTACTACCTCCTACACTCATTCATACACCCTATGCTTCTGCCTCACCTCACCACACCACTATAGCCTGATCATAGTCCTTGGCTTTGGCTATTGCCATTGAGTGTGCTACTGGTGTACCTCTTTTCCATCATGCCATGCTTATTCCAAACCATGCCTATTACAAAGTGCATATTTCCATTGCTAAATAATGATTATAAATCATGCATGGAGTGCCAACATTTTGAAGCTTGCTTGAGAGCGAACAAAAGAATTGTATTGCGTTTTGTCATTTTGTTAGCTTTCCCTGGATGCATTAAGTCTGGTCCATCTCAGACATGTCCTGATCATGGATTTGAGAGGATAATCACCATGCAGACAGTTCCTATAACGGGGGCAAATCAAACTACTAAGTTACAACTACCACCTACGTTTGAATAGTTACATTAATTCCTCTCCAAAGTGGTTCTATTTTTCATTTTTGTTTGAACAAACACATATACACAACACATCACTCATCATCATTTACATTTTCAAACATTTAATTGTGATAAAAAAAAATGCATATCAGTAGAGATGAAATAAGGACAAATTGGACATGCAACGCATTGAAAATATCTGTAGTACTTCTAATAAATGAAAAAATAAGAAAAAAGAAAAAGAGATGAAGCTACGATCCTGAAACATATTAGGGAGAAAGTATGAGGGGTATAAGGGAGACAGATGAAAGGGGTTGTGGTGCCCACGAAAGCACTCCTCACCAAACCAATGCCTCAAATGGGTCCCGATTCCTGTGTGAACTGTGGCGTGGTCTCCGCTTCTGGCAATGTTGTTAGCCCCACTCCACACTTCACAGACATGTGCCTATCTGAACCTCACTTTTGTTGTTGTATTACCTGTTTTGGTCATTTCACCAAATCTTTGAACTTATTTTTCAAGTTTCAAAATGTCCCAAACCTCAACTCTACCATATGTTCCTGCACTAACGCTCCCTTTGTTTTAAGATTGCTTTCATACGTAGGAAATGTACATGAATACTTTAGATTCCCCTCTATGCCCTCAAAACAGTGACCATACATACATGCACACTATACAAGTACGTACCTACGTTTCTTCCTTGCATGCATGAAACCCCACTTTTGTTTTCCTCTTACAATTTGTCCCTGTTCTTACTTTCATTTCATTCTCCATTATCGCTTTCATATACATATTTAATTAGGAAAAGACATGCACGGACACGTGCTCTCTGCTCAGTCTAAGAGCAGTAGATGACGAAAGCTCTTCCATGTAGATTTCTTGAACCGTGAAAGCATCCTTCTCACCCTACAAATTGAATCTGGTGCGAGATGAGAGAGAAAAAAACTAAGTCTGACATGGAATAAGCATGTAGCATTTAGTCCAAACTTCTCGCTATCATTTTATGACTCCAATGGTAGCAGAGATTGCCTACAGAATAAACAGGTATTAGAGGTGTATAAAAGAGGAATGTGGAATCATCCAGGTGTAAAATGATGCATGGACACTTATACACTGTTAAACACCTACTTGACTAATACACAGAAAAGAAAGAGAAATATAAATATGAGAAAAGTGGTATGATATAATTAAGAAAAAAAATGAAAGTATATACATTAAATAAAAAGTTATGTATGTGTTCATATATTATTTATTACCCGTTACAATTTTACAAACATCCTTGTATAATATTGAAGAATAAACACATTTAAACTTATCTTCTAATATGTTTTGAAAGTATATTTTTGAAGTACGGAAGAAAACTCTTCTACAATATAATAAAGTTAGATATTCCATCAGTACGTAAAACAATACAAAATATTTTTCTTTTCTCTATTGATTTAAAGATGAATGTTAAATGGCACACTCTAGGATTTCTCAATGACATGTTTGTGCTGTGCAATTGTCCAAAAATGGTAACCCCTATTCAAAATATCGTGTTTCTCTAAAACTAAGATGTAGTAATTAATTTCAGGTAGGTTTTGAGTAGGATGATAAATAAAAAACTCATTCAATCTCAGAGCTCAATTTATTATTGGGTCAGGTTGTGCACTGTTGTTGTCTCTTAAACATGTTCATGTATCATATAGTGGAGAAATTATGCATCATTAGTTAAGAATGGTTCTTTTTCTGACATCACTCATGTTCTGTTCGCAAAACTATGCATGCAAATCCCCCATCTAGTACGGCACAATTAGCCTTTTTGGCGTTCTTTCGCTTATTCCTATAATAATCAGCATTTCCTGGTCCCTTCTGCTACTTACCCAAACCAGTTGCTATCTACACACATTCTGAATTCTCTGTCCGATGAGTTTTGGAAGCACGTCATGGATCATTATCATTTTTGAGTAAAGTAATTTAAAAATAATAATTTATTCGAAAATCATTTCTGTGTTTGATATATGTAGATGCCACAATGTTTCTTAATAAAAAATAAAATAAAATGTTTTGGTGCATGGATGACCTAATTTATTTACATAGTAGTACCGCACTAGTAACAGTAAGATGAATAAAGATAATGAGACATGCGTTTTAACAGAAGAAAAAGATGTTGGATGGCAGTATGTATGTAAACTCTGTAACAAATTGGGATGAGGATGATTGTGTTTGAAGCTTTATTCTTATCTTAAGAAATACTTTAATGACGTTAATGATGCAAAGTAGTAATTGCTCATCATAGTATTGCTTTAATGAAGTCAAACTCTGCAAAAGCGACAAAATTTAAGCATAGTCGGTATTTAATTAATATAGTACTTGTAGTAGTATTAGTTAAGCATCACCATTGAACCCATCATTCTACGACACTCTTTTCATCAATGCTTTCAAATTGGCAAAACCATTATCTTGAATTTCAAACACCCGCGCCAATTCAGGTCAGAGAATATGCTCACATTTTCTTTTCTTCTTCTTTTTTTCATTTCTTAGTCTCTAAGAAGTCTTTCTACCAAAACAATGGCCAATTCCTCTGACGGTCTATTACCAACCACTTTTAATTCTAACGAACATCCATGAGTTAAATAAAGGGATATATAAAATAGTGCCAGGTATAACTGCTAACATGTAAGATTCATTTATAGAAGAATTTGTGGTGTTTAGTAATATTATCGGTGACGAGAAATTAGGCTATAAATTTAAGTAAGGAGCTACTACAGAAAAAGAAGTACTATATTGAAAAAAACAATGATAAAAAAAGGTGACATTGATGGATCGTATAAATAGAAAACGGGGTCAAATGGCTTAACTTGTACCATACCTGGACTGCGTTTGGAATTTGTTTTATGTGTGTTTTCCGGTGGGAAATGCACTGGTAGAACCATTTATAAGGACAGAAAAGAGATTGGACAATAAGATAGATTTTGTTGGTTATCAATGTTTGGATGGTTCAAGATTTTCATTTGTTTAAAACTGAGAAAGTTTGCTAAGTTGGTTCTCCTTGCGTCCAATACGTCCAAATCAGTGTCTAATGATAATCCAAATCTGGTCCCAAAATCTTGTCACTATTATATGTATGGGTGAATGATTTATTTATATAGCTAGATCTTCGTGTATGGACACTGCATTCCGTGATTGGGATTATGCAGACATGCTGGAATTAGCCAATTTAGAATATTTGTGGTCCATACTTAACTGTTTTGGACAAGGTTCTCTCACCTGAATCTCCATGCTGGAGCCAAGGAATATAGGATAGAAAGCAAAGCCCCAAAATATCACCCTAAAGGAAAAGAAGGGAGGGGAACAAATAAAGCAGAAATTAAAGCCTTTCTCTCTATGTGTATATATATATGCATAAAGAAGAGAAAACCAAAGAAAAAGAAAAATAGGTTTATTTAAAATAATGGTTTGGGGGAATTTGGTGGGAAATTGAGATGGCTTTCTTGGATCCTGCGAGAGACAATGTCACTGTGGCACATATTTATCAATTTGTTAGCCAAAGATAAAGGAAACAAGGGAATGATGAAAAGTGGGAGCAAAAGAAAAGGAGAAAAGAATTCCGAGAAAATTAAAAGTATGAGTGGAGATAGCAGACAAAGGAAGAATACTGAGGTAAGAGAAAGAGAACAAGACAGAGAAAGTGATATGAGATGATGCTGTGTGAGCTCAAATAAAGGGACCGGACCGTAGAGAGGAGGATGTAGATGGATGGTGGTGTGGTATGATAGAAGACGAAGTGGAAGAAGTAGTGGTTACTCTCTTTCTCTCTCTATAATTCATGTCTACCAGTAGCACCAACAAAACCCACTGAAGCAAACTATCATGATGAAACTCCCTCTGCACCCTGCACTCCGAAAAAGCGATTGCCATCCTCATCAAAACCTTCCTTCCCTTAAATTTACCCCTTTGAACACCACCCCCTTCTCATCCACAACTCCCACCACCCCAAAACCATGAAACCTTTTCTTCTCTTTCTCACATTCTCCTTCCTCTGCCAAACACACCTACTCCTAGTTCTCTCTGCCACAACCCTGCCTCTCCAACTCATCTCCCTCCTCTCAATAAAATCATCCCTCCTAGACCCTCTCAATAGCCTCCATGACTGGGACCCCTCCCGCACCTCCTCCAACTCCAATCCCCAAGACCCAATATGGTGTTCCTGGAGAGGCGTCACATGCCACTCCAAAACATCTCAAATCACCACCCTCGACCTCTCCCACCTCAATCTCTCCGGCACAATCTCACCCCAAATCCGCCACCTATCCACCTTAAACCACCTTAACCTCAGCGGAAATGACTTCAGCGGAAGTTTCCAATTCGCCATTTTCGAGCTAACGGAACTGAGAACTCTAGACATCAGCCACAACTCCTTCAACGCAACCTTCCCACCCGGTATATCAAAGCTCAAGTTCCTCAGGCACTTCAACGCCTACAGCAACAGCTTCACCGGGCCCCTCGTTCAAGAGTTAACCAGCCTTCGTTTTCTGGAACACCTGAACCTCGGCGGAAGCTACTTCAGCGACAGGATTCCACCAAGTTACGGCACTTTCCCGAGACTCAAGTTTCTAGAATTAGCCGGCAACGCCTTGGGAGGTCCACTTCCACCCCAATTAGGCCACTTGGCTGAACTGGAACACTTGGAAATTGGATACAACAATTTCACAGGAACACTACCCTTGGAACTGGCATTGCTCTCTAACCTCAAATACTTGGACATCTCAACCGCAAACATCACCGGGAACGTGATGCCGGAGCTGGGAAACCTCGTCAAGCTGGAGACACTTTTACTGTTCAGGAACAGGTTAACAGGAGAAATCCCACCAAGCATAGGAAGATTAAAGTCCCTGAAAATCCTTGACCTCTCGGATAACGAACTCACAGGGCCAATCCCCACACAAGTCACCATGCTAACAGAACTAACCACGCTCCACCTAATGCAAAACAACCTAACCGGAGAAATACCACAGGGAATCGGAGACCTACCGAAGCTAGAGACTCTGTTCCTCTTCAACAACTCACTCACCGGAACCCTCCCTCAACAACTGGGCTCCAACGGGTTACTACTGAAACTAGACGTTTCAACAAACTCAATCGAAGGTCCAATCCCTGAAAATGTCTGCAAAGGTAACAGGCTCTTGAAACTCATACTCTTTCTCAACAAGTTCAGTCATACTCTTCCACCATCCCTCGCCAACTGCACCTCACTCGCCAGGGTTCGCATCCAAAACAATTTCCTCAACGGTTCAATCCCGGAAGGCCTCACGCTCCTCCCTAACCTTACATTCCTAGATATCAGCAGTAACAACTTCCAGGGTCCAATTCCGGAAAGCTTAGGTAACTTGCAGTACTTCAACATCTCCGGAAACTCGTTCGGAACCTCCTTACCTGCATCTATTTGGAATGCAACTAATCTCGTAATCTTCTCCGCCGCTTCGTCGAACATCACTGGTCAAGTTCCAGATTTCATTGGGTGTCAGCAATTGTATAAGCTCGAATTGCAGGGAAATTCCATCAACGGTACGATTCCATGGGATATTGGACACTGCCAGAAGCTGATTTTACTGAATCTGAGTCGAAACTCACTCACCGGGATCATTCCCTGGGAAATCTCTACTCTCCCTTCCATCACCGACGTTGATCTCTCTCACAATTCCCTCACTGGAACCATTCCCTCAAACTTCAACAACTGCTCCACGCTCGAGAATTTCAACGTGAGTTTCAACTCCCTCACCGGTCCAATTCCATCGTCCGGCATCTTCCCGAACCTCCATCCTTCCTCCTACTTCGGCAACCAGGGCCTCTGCGGCGGCGTGTTGGTCAAGCCCTGCGCTGCGGACGCCCTCGCCGCGTCCGAAGACCAGGTCGACGTCCGCCGCCAGCAGCCGAAGCGAACCGCCGGTGCAATCGTGTGGATAGTAGCCGCCGCGTTCGGCATCGGACTCTTCGTGCTGGTGGCCGGGACGCGCTGCTTCCACGCGAACTACAACCGGCGGTTCGGCGAGGAGGTCGGGCCGTGGAAGTTAACGGCGTTCCAGCGGCTGAATTTCACGGCGGAGGACGTGCTGGAGTGCTTGTCGATGTCGGATAAGATATTAGGGATGGGATCGACTGGAACAGTTTACCGCGCCGAAATGGCAGGTGGCGAGATGATAGCCGTTAAGAAGCTGTGGGGAAAACAGAAGGAGAATATCCGACGGAGGAGAGGGGTTCTGGCTGAGGTGGAGGTGTTGGGAAACGTGAGGCACAGGAATATCGTGAGGTTGTTAGGGTGCTGCAGCAACAGGGAGTGTACCATGCTTCTCTACGAGTACATGCCCAATGGCAACTTGGATGATTTGTTGCATGCCAAAAACAAAGGAGATAATCTCGTCGCCGATTGGTTCACCAGATACAAGATCGCCCTTGGCGTCGCTCAGGGAATCTGCTATCTTCACCACGACTGTCACCCCGTCATCGTCCACCGCGATCTCAAACCTAGCAACATTCTCTTGGACGCTGAGATGGAGGCCAGAGTCGCAGATTTTGGAGTCGCCAAGTTGATTCAGACCGACGAATCCATGTCCGTCATTGCCGGATCCTACGGCTACATTGCTCCAGGTCATTATTCTTCTTCCTTCCTTCATTTTTTTCTTATTTACTCTTTCAAATTATGTTACATATTTCTGCATATCTATTGTTTCATTCAGTTTCATGAGCTTGATTTATAAATTTTGCTTGATGGTGTTGGAAATTATTATCAAATTCAATAGCCCTTCACATGGATCATTTATTATGTTAGTTACTGGATCCTGGGTGTGTTAATTAACAAAAAGAATAGTTAGTGGTAGAAAAAGCAAGTGAGTAACAGTGAAGGGTGGGTGTGAACAAAGTTTGAACGAGGGAGGCAAATGTGAGGATAGATAGATTGGGAGGTGCATCTAAGACCACGAGAGGGACTTTTCCTGAACAATTTGGGTGCATGGATAGGCGTCCTGTTGCGCATGAAGGGAGAAGGCTTTTCCTTTATTTTTATTTTCTTAACTTTCGCCACCTGCTTTTCTCAATGATCTTGCTGGTCCCCACTGAGAATATTGTCAATTATCATAACTCCTTTGAATCATGAGGATGTTGACTTTGGGTGGAATAACCATAATGGTGTTTGTTTTGTTGTTGTCTTATTACTGCGTTAATTAATTAATTGTACTTCCTTACTAAGGGTGTTGTTTGTTCCTTTGCAGAATATGCTTACACACTTCAAGTGGATGAGAAGAGTGACATTTACAGCTATGGGGTAGTGTTGATGGAGATCCTAAGCGGAAAACGTTCTGTGGATGCAGAATTTGGAGATGGGAACAGCATAGTGGATTGGGTGAGGTCAAAGATAAAGTCAAAAGATGGGATTGATGACATATTGGACAAGAATGCAGGGGCAGGGTGCACATCAGTGAGAGAAGAGATGATCCAGATGCTTAGAATTGCATTGCTTTGCACCAGCAGAAATCCTGCAGACAGGCCTTGTATGAGGGATGTTGTGTTGATGCTGCAAGAGGCCAAGCCAAAGAGGAAATTGCTTGATAGTGTTGTAGGCCAAGCCAATGTGGTTGCTGCTCCTGACATTCCTTTGCCTCAAAAGCCAACCGCAGACCAATGCTAATGTGTTCATATCATTTTTATGTTTCTTCTTCTTTTGGTTATTTATTTTTTTCTTATTGTGGGGGATTGGTATAGGAGAAAGTCATTTTCTATTTTACTTCCAATGGAATTTCAAGTGTTACTTGTTCTAGTTTTTTTCTCCTGTTATATATATTGTCATGACTCTTGTTTGCTAATGCTTATATATTCCAATGTGTGCGCCATTATTGTTTAATATCATGAAAATGTATCAATATTTCAAAAACGCATTACAAAAATAATATTATGTTATAAAACACCATTTCTTATTTTATACATATTTTGTTTTATTTGTAATTAAGATATTAAGCGTAACTCTTTTTCACTTGTTTTATATTTTTCTTTTAATTCAATTTGGTTGAAATCATATTTTAATTCACAATTTTACTTCAAGTCTTAAATTAAACATGATTTTTTTTGTATATTAACACACCTTTATTTTTTTTTAAATGTTTTGAAAACTAATTTTTATTCTTGAAATAATTAAAATCGTTTTGAATAAATTGATTTTTCTGAAAAAAAGTTGAACAAATTCAGATAAATTTTTATTTTAATTACGACCACGACTTTAGTAAAAATGATCAAAACTTATATCTCTAAACATGATTTATTATTCAATTTAGGTTATATATGTAAAAAGTTGTTTTTCAAAACATACAATATTTATATTTGTATTTTTTTCTTGTATCTTCATAACAGATTTTGTTTTGTATAGACATTTTTAATATTTTAAAAAAATCACAAATATATTCAAAATACTATTAAATGCATAATACAATATATTAAAATAAATATAACCCATCCCATGAGTGATTAAGGTACAAACAAATATTTTTAATATCATAAAATTTATTAAAAGGTGTAATTAATATATATAAATGATATCATTAAATCATAAAATAAATTACACGTTAATGCCTACTTTATACTATTTAATTATTCTGGTACCTCTATTTTTTAATCTTTTTCGGTGTTATTTTATTTTATTTTACTCTTTCATCTTTTTTATCTTAGTCTTTATTTTATTTTTTTCATTTTCTTTTATTGACTTCCAAACACGTCTCTTAGTTCCTTCTTTTTGTTTTATTTGGTTTCATGATTAATTATAGATAGATATTATTCTAAATCCAAAAATATATATAAAATTATTCGTGGAAAACATTATTACCTTATAAATGTTTTTTTTAAGATAAATTAATATATAAAAATAACTTCAAATTTTTGGGACTATTTATTTTTTAAAATAAAACATGTAAACCCACCATTAAAAAATAAAATAAACGTGACAGAGTAGAAAAAACAATTGAATTCATGTACTTCAATTTTAAGAAAAAATGCAACTTCATTGTGAAATGCAAATATATATATATATATATATATATATATATATATATATATATATATATATGCATGTAAGTGTAAATTAAAAAAAAAAGAAATTATTGAATCTATCTATTAATTTATCTAACTTAATGAATTAAAATAATGTATTTTAATAATTTAAAAATATAAAAATAATTAAAAGTAAGATAGATATTTACACGAAGAAACCACCGAACTTTGACATTAGTCAAGCCGAATCTTAAAATTTTCCTCGGTCACCAAAAAAATAACGACATTGAGTTTATACCCTTGTTTCATGTTTAGGGCACGGTGAGTCAACCGTATCTTAAGAGGGTATTTCTGGAAAATAAAAAAGAGAGTATACTAAGTGAAGGGGAGGAGTGCAAATAAAAACTGCTAAAGCCCAATCCAACTCAACACCAAGAGCCCTTCCACTTCTCCTTTTCCTTCCCGCCATGCAGACTTTTGCTATCATCCATATGTTTTGTTTTTGTTGTCCTCTTGTTTTTCTTCTTCCCCACTCCACTCTTACTACCTACTTCAGTTCAAATTCTATGAAATTGAGTTGAGGCACAACGTTACTCATCCATCCATAGCAGGAATGAAACGAGGAAGAGAAGAAAGCATGGAGGAATCCAGTTCTAGGGTTTCTCCCACTCTTCACCACTCCACAGCAGGCATCATCAAGCGACTTCGCCTCGAGAACTTCATGTGTCACTCCAAACTCGAGACTGAGTTCGGAAAACACGTCAATTTCATTACGGGCCAAAACGGAAGTCAGTGTTTCTTTCTTTTTAATATACACATACATGTTTTTTACTTTTTTTTTTCTCTGTATTCAGGATTTAGTGTTTGTGAAATTGTGTCATGTATGAAGGAAAAATATTTAGTGTTTGTTTCGTTCTGGCATTTACAGGTGGTAAGAGTGCAATCCTAACTGCACTGTGTGTTGCATTTGGCTGTCGGGCCAAAGGAACTCAGAGAGCATCCAGTATGAAGGATTTCATCAAAACTGGTGCCAGGTGAGTGTGCCATTTTCGATCTCTTTGTATGATGGGTCTTGGTTATCTCCATCCCTAGGTTTATTAGGATACCTTGTTTTCTTCGAACGTCTTTTGTTCATATTGCTGATACAATTGCTTAATGGAAATGGGCAATATAGTGTTTTTGCACAGTTCTTTGTTTATTCTATTGTCTCTTTGTAGTAATGCTGTCATCCAAGTTGAAATTCAAAATGAAGGAGAGGATGCTTTCAAGCCTGAAATATATGGTCATGTTATCATTGTAGAACGTAGGATATCTGAATCCACAAGTTCTACTACATTAAAAGATCACAAAGGTGTGTTTCCCTGTTTTTGTTGTTGTTTTCAGTACTAATCTTTTTGCTGGTATAATGTTTAGTTAACAGATTATTTTTCATGAGATATAGGGCCCATTTGTTTACACTCTTATTAATTTTAATTTCGAGATATATGGCCCGTGTGTGTACATTTTCCTGATTAAATAGAAGCAGAAATTCCTTATTTATAGAATTTTTTCTTAGAATCATGGCTGAAGTTCGTCTTTATTTGGTCTAGTTTCCTGATTTTTTAGTATAATTTAAGGAGTATAAAATGATCCTTCTTGATTGGTTATAATTACATGCGATTTATTTAGGAAGAGATGACTAAGTGAAACCCAAACCATCTGATTACGAGATAAATATAAGGATAAGACAGGGGGAAAATAAACAACAATAAAATAAAAAATCATATTTGAATAAATTAGGCTTGATCTTAACTGTCTAAATTTTAAGAATAAAGGAGAATAAATAAAATCAGGTCTAAATTGTTATTTTGATCTTAACTACCTACATCTTCTAGAATCCTTAATTGTATTTAAATTTAACATAAAGATACATACAATGATCATTCCCCTCTTGTTGATTCATTGATGGCCAACAGTCCCAACTTGCGTATAAAGAGTTTTTAATTAGGCCTAAAGAGTCCTTTTGTAAGAATTGTTGTCACTTGCCAAGTGGAAAGCAATGACATGCAAATTAGGCCTACATCCATCCTATCTTTGCATGAATTACTTGTCAATTTCTACATGCCATGTCCGATCATTTTGAACTGGGTTTTTGGAAAATCTAAATGTAGCCTTGTTATCTCACTACAACTTCATGGGAGAGTCATAGTAAGCTGTAACTCTTCTAATATTCTTGAGTAATACAATTGTCCACACTCTTTGTGTCATTGTCCTATATCCAGGCTTTGTGCTACTTCTAGCCACAATATTTATTTTTTGCTTCTCTAAGTGACCAAATTTCCCCAAAAATGTACTGTAGCCAAATGTTAACTTTTGTTCAGTAATGAGTGATAATTAACTGTGCCTTAAAAGGGATTAAATTTTCAGGTGGATAATTTCCAGTGAGACTATTTTTCTTTATAAATAAAATGTTGCAGTAATTAATCAACCCGTTGGATAAGACTTTTTTTTTTTTAATAAATGATTGTTAAGGATACTTTATTCACCATTATGTTCTATATCTGGGTTTGTTGACAGGAAGGAAAGTTGTCAGTCGAAAAGCAGATCTTCTAGAAATCGTTGAACATTTTAATGTAAGCACTTCTTTTTTAATGTTCTATCTTGTATTAGTGTGACATCTTTTGAACCAGTTCTTATGCTTTGCTTAAATGTAGCATGATGTAGGTCAAGATTAGTGATCTAATGACATGGCTAAAGTAGAGTATATAAGTGGGATAATCTTCTCAACTTACAATTCAGTTTTGTAGAGATGAGTTAGGCTTAAAATTACATTCCAAGAGTTTTGATTGAATTGATTGACCAAAAGCCTTTGTTGCATAAGTATGGTTAAATGGTAGATTTCCCATCATTGCATTCACCTAAATAACCAATAATAGCATGTTAGGAATTCTGTTTAAAAGCTCCCAAAATTATTTTTGAGTCAAAAGTAACACGACCACAACAGTCACTGAAAGATGCATTAAGTCTTCAGCAATGCCTTTTTGTTTCCTTTTTCAGTGATTTTTTTCCTTGCAACTTTTCTTAATGTCTTTTGCAGATTGATGTGGAGAATCCATGTGTAATTATGACTCAAGACAAAAGCAGGGAATTTTTGCATTCTGGGAATAACAAAGATAAATTTAAGGTTATCTCTTTAATGTTGGTGATTGTTTTGATAAACCTTACTTAGAAGCAGCACTGACATTTTATTAATCAGTTCTTTTACAAGGCCACACTTCTTCAGCAAGTCAATGATCTTCTGGAAAGCATTTCCAATGAAATTACTTATGCATATGATATAGTTAAGGATTTAGAGGCTGCAATAAAGCCCATTGAGAATGAGCTTAATGAGTTGCAAGTTAAAATTAGAAACATGGAACATGTTGAACAAATATCCATACAGGTTCAGCGGTTAAAAAAGAAACTTGCATGGTCATGGGTTTATGATGTGGACAAGCAACTAGAGGAACAAAATGTAAAGATTGAAAAGTTGAAGAACCGGATACCTACCTGCCAGGCTAAGATTGATCAACAACTGGTATGTTAGCCTATATGCTTATCTCTAAGTAGTTTTCATTTGTTAATGCTATATATGAACTTTTCTTTGTGGCTTGACTTGATAATATTACATTTGGTACTGTATTCTTAACATCTATGATGCACATATATGATACGATACGTATTTGATACGACGATTTGTCTTATATTAAAAACAATAAGATACGATATGTTTATGATATGTGTGTATATATATATATATATATATATATATATATATAATTTATAAAAAAATATTATATATAATTATTAAATATTATTTAAATGGAACATATTAAATATATTTTTAAATGTAAAATGAAAGTTAACAATAACTATTTATTGTTTAGAAATAGAAATAGTATCAATTTCATTTTCTCCTTAAGCATCATCGAGTAAATAAAATAGCCTCCATGTCTAGTTCATTAGGAGATAATGTTGTCACTCTAAGGTTTCCAACATCGTCAAAGTCATCCCATGCATCTCCACTAATGGCCCACATTTTAGAGTTCCCTTGGTTATATTTTTCACTTTGCGTAGCCAGAAGTTGTAAATTAGTATGCACATAAACCAAGTCTTTTGCTCTTTTAAGATTCAACTTATTTCTTTTCAATGAGTGAATGAAAGAATAAGTACACCAATTTTTTTCACAACAAGAAGACGAACAAGGTTGTACAAGAAGCTTCAATTCTAGCTTTTGAAGTAGAGGGGCATTGGAACCATGCATCACCCACCAAGATTTGGGATCCAATGTCCACCTGTCTTCTATTGAGTCAAAATAAGCAAAACTATTTGATTTTGATGAGAAGTTAGCATACTCAAGTGCAACATTTCTTCTATCCTCACTAGTTGTAAAAAGGTTTTTCAAACACTTATTCTTCTCCCTAGAAATCTCTTCATCCTCATGTGGTGGGATTCTATTTGGAGCCTCTTGAATCCGTTATTCGTTGTAATACCTATAATTAAATTATGACAAAAATTATATTATATAAACTTTCTAAATAGTTTTATATATAAGTTATAAAAAATGAGTATTGATAGGATTATTTTACCTAGGATTCAAAGAGTGAGCCATGCAATGAAGAGGAGTGCAACTTTTAGTCCATCTATCAATTAGTATACCATAAACAATTTCATAAAATGTTGATGTGTTATTTTCCCCTTTCTTTTCTTGTTTATAAATGACTGTCTTCACCTTTTCTATCATGGTATCCCATATCTCATAGACCAAATGAAGTGTGGGACTATCTGTATCACAAAGTCTTTTTACTGCTTGAGCCTTACCCACATCATCTTCTCTATAGGAATTCCATTCTTCAATAATAACCATGCATTGCAAAGAATGTTTCAAAAATTTTAAATCTTCTCATCATTATTATAAGAGATGCAAAACGTGTATCCGCATCAACAAGCAATTTCAAATTTGAGAAATGATTAAAAATGATCAATCTCATGGAGTGGTTCATGATAAAATTCCTAATGAAAGAAACATCATTAGCAAATTCAGTAATCCAACTGCATTCACTATAAACGACACCATTTCTTTCTGTATTTTTGGTTGCACTTATGTTCTTCAAAGCAAGATTCAATGTGTGGACAACACAAGGTGTCCAAAAAACTTAAGAAAATGAACCTTCAATAATCATTTCGGTACCTTTGCACACAAGAGCATTATCTGTTATAATTTGTACAACATTTTCTTCCCTTATTTCTTTAATAACTTCAACCATTCTATCAGCTATGTAATGCTTATTTTTTATTTCATCAGAAGCATGAACAACTTTTAAAAATATAGGAACCTCCTCACTAGTGGTCATAAAATTAATTAAAAGTCTTCTTTGAGAATCTATCAATCCATCAAAGACTATGCTAACCCCTTTTCTCTTCTAGGTTGATTTAATTGGTTTAGTAACCTCTCAACACGTGCTTTCTCACTAAGATTATGATTTGCGGCAACTAAATATGAATTTACATAATAAGGGTTTCTTGCAAGATTAAAAGACAACTCAAAAGAATAAAACATTCTAGCTATAAGAGCTTTGAGGGTGTCTCTATTTTCTAAGTTAAACATCTTCTCAAGAGGACCATTTTTTCTCCTTTTAAAGAAATTATTTTCATGTCTATTTTCAGTTGGTAAGGGAACATGCTTAGGTTTTAATATATTTTTAGCCAATTCAACAACTGATTTTAATTTAATCAAATATTCATCATTGACTTTTGAGTACACACCAATTTCTTTTCCATAAATCTTCAATAAGTGGGCTTTTATTCTAAAGTATGAACTTGTAAAAGATTTTTGACAAAAATTAAAAGACCATGTCCTATTTTCACCCACTTCTGATCCTTTTTCCATTAAAGTAACATAGGCCCATAGAAAAACATGATCATCTTGTTCATGATCTTTTGAAAAGAACTTACTTGGAATTTTTGAATTGGAATTAGAAGAATTTGTTCTTGGTGCTGACATTTTGAATAAAATTCACTATAACAAAAATGAAAAATAAAAATCAAAGTAAGAGAAAACATTAATAACAAATAACAAAATAATAAATTAAAATAAATTAAAATAAATAATAATAATAATTTATTTTTTAATTTAATAACACTTTCTAATAATTTAACTAATTAAAAATTAAAGTAAAATTTAATATATATAATAAAAATAAGATATATTTAAATCTTTGAGTTGAATTAAATTTATAAAAAATAAATAACATAAAGTAAAAAAAATAATTTTTATGTTAGTATAATGTAAAAAAAATTAAGTAATTATAAATAATATTATTCATAATTAAAATTAATATTTATCTAATTATGATTTTTTTATTTTAATTAAATAGTTAATTTAAAAATTAATAAATTATTTAATTTATAAATTTTACATAAAATTAAATTATGTATATTGTAATCATTTATAATATTTATTTAATAAAAATATAAGTTTATTAAAAAACCAAAGGAAAGCAATTTCACCTTGCAACATGTAATCTCACGCTGGAACTTTTGCACACACCAAAAACAGAGGAAAGTAATCTCACGCTGGAAACTGCTGCACACACCAAAAAAATGAGGAAACAAACGGAGAGCCTCAGATCAGTGACGAAGAGCCTGATAAGAGAGGAAACAAATCAGTGAGACAGAACCTCTTCCACACACGAACAGAGAAGAAACAAACCAGTGATAGAGGGAGCGAGAGAAAACCAAATCGCTAAAAGAGATCGAAAGAGGAGAAACAAGCGGTGGTGCAGCAACAACATGAAACTATTAGCTCTTAGAAAAATAAAATGCCGAAAAAGAGATACACTCTAAATAATACGAATCTGTTTTGATTAATTTAATGCAAACAATAACATAAAAATATTTGTTATTCTATTTTTATTTTTGTTTGGATTTTTTTTTCCGATTCTTTTTTTATACGAATTTTTGTAGTATCAGGATGAATTGGTATTGGTTACATCCGTGATACGGATTCGTTGGTCTCACCAATGATGCATGCCGCAGAGCTTAACATCAAGCAAAGATTGTTTACAGTAGAAAATGAAACTAGGATTAGGAATTTCATCGGCTGTTTGTTTACAATTCTCATTTTTGGCATGAACTGCTAGTGCCTCTACATTTAAATCTGGATGGGTTCATGTTGGAAAATTATTTAGTGCATTTCACAGGGGATACAATTTACCATATATTTTGGTCTTGCCAAATATGTGATTAATCATAGTATGGTAATTTGTTTGGTTTCCATTTTTAGCGATACAAGTGTTTGTTAGGACCTTAAATGGGAATTGCTCAGACTGCACACCAGCCAGCATAAGCCCATGTTATGGAGAGAGAGGGTATGAGTAGAGAACCATTTTCAGTCAGGGGAAGAGAAATTTCTATTCCCTGAAAGAATTTAGCCCTGTGGGCAGTGGGGATATTCATCCCTGTGCATTTCCCTTCTATACCTTAGATAATACATTGCTTGTTTCCCATAATTGATCCATTTTTCCTGTTTTTTTATGTTCTTGTTTGCGTCATTGTTGTAATGAAGCATTTCCAAAACAATAAATGCCATGAATTTATAGTAGGTTTATCTTATGTCAGAATCAAAATACATTGGGTTAACAACATTGCTCTCTCTCGAAAAGATATTGAGGTGGTGAGGTAAGCTTGTGAACAAAGAACATTGTAGAAAAGCCATTGCTTGGATCAATTACAAGCTTGACACCATAATATAATTCACAGAAAAATGAGAGTTAGCGAACAGAACTGATATAAAGTGAACTGTAAAACTATCATTAGTTCAAAGTATAGAGAGTGAAACTTATATATCTAACCAATATGATCATTACTAAGTTGGCAACTAACTGAATACCTAACTCTAATAGATGAAATATAAAGGAAATTACAATGAAATGAAAATTTAATGTAAACTTATATGGCTATATTAACATAAATTAAATATCTCTAATGCAAGAGAGTATGGGATATTTTTCATATATTATAACTTAACATGTTATTTGCAAGGGCTTGCACCATGAATATGATATAATTTATCATCCAGAACTTTTACTGCTACCTTCACTGTTTCTTTTTCTGTGCATATTTATGTCTAATAGTTTTAAGTTGGACTCTAATTTCTTTTGTAGCATTTGGTTGAAAAGTTGAAGGAAAGCTGCTCCAAGAAGAGAGATGAAATTGCAAGAATGTTGGAGAAGACATCACAAGTTAAGCAAATGAAGGAAAATTTAAACCAATCCGTGTCCATGGTATGTTAGAAGTGGGTGGTCTTATTTGTCATTTTCTTTTGTCAAATTCTTTGAACAATATGTCGATGAAAGTTTCATACTGCAATAATCTTTATTCAGTTATATGCTTGTCATTTTACCTGAACTAGGTGATCTGAAAGTTTCATACTGCAATATGCATGTCATTTTACTTGAACTTGGTGATCTCGAAGACTTCCCTTTTTTAGAATGTGTCAGGTTCTTTTTTTTTTCTGACATAGTGATAAGAGTTCCTTCCTGCCAGGAAATATTAACACCCAAACAAGGAAAAGAAATACTGAATATGCTTCTTTATTGCTGAAAGAAAGACTAGAATCCCCCTGGAACTAAGGTATTTGAGTATACCCCCAAAATACCTTTCTCCTGTTTACACAGAATTACAGTAAACCAAATATCGGAACCAACTAACAACCTGTTATAACTTTGACTCTTTCCTTTTACTATAATAAACCTGCATACACATTCCTCCTATAGATTTATTCTTGGACTCTGTCCTAACAGTATGACTATTTTATGCACCAATCACCTTCATGCATGATTTTTATTATTCATTCTTCATATTCTGTCAGTTGCAAATTCATCTTTCTCCATGAAGGCAAAAAAGTATGCAATTGAACTCAAGGGAGACTGTAGATGATTATCTTCTATTTCAAAAATTATCTTGCTTTTGATTTTTATTACTCATACTTCATATTCTGTCTATTGCATATGCATTTTCCTCCATGAAGGCAAAGAAAGAGGCATTTGAACTTGAGCGAGACTGCAAATGCAAAACTAGCAACATACAGAAGATGGTACAGCAACTTAAAATGCTTGAACAACAAGTACGGGATATTCGTGAGCAGCATGAAAAAAATACTCAGGTTCTCCATGTCCCTGGCCATGGATATTTTCAGTTTATTGTTCTTGTTCCTTATTCTGTATCTCTGCTCATGCTTAGTTTTTTCTTCTTTGGGGTGTTTTTGCTTAGTTTTTCAATTTAATTTTGGGGAAGTTTCAGGTCTTTCATATTTTTAGTGAAACACTTCCCTTTGTTCATTGGTTCCTTGAATTCCTTTGAAAGCTTTTTAATTAAATTTGGATGTTAGAAAGTTGTCCTTGTTGTGGTCCATGGTCAGTTTTATCCTGCTTTACGTGCTGCCTCTTATGATGCCTTCATTGGATCCTCAACTTAGTGCTTTATAAGCCAGTTTTGGAGGTTGAGTTAAACTCTAGGTCCAAATTATAAGATAATATTAGCGTATATCTATTATCTATTGTTGGATCACCTGCATAGTCATGCTCTTGTCCCATTGCCCTTAGGTGTGAGAGAGTGTGCTGGAAAGTTGCTTTAGTTGTGGTCACCCTTAGCCTGCCTTAATTGTGGCTTCCTAGGTCATTCTTGGTTGCAGCCTTAGGGGGGTTCGATTTGAGGAAAAACTGTGCTGTGTTTTTTGGTTAGTACTTTGTAGAAGGAATTGTTATGTATGGCTTGTAGTATATTCAATTATTTATATGTCTTATTCCACTTAAACTACCCATTTGTTAGTTGTTACTGTTTTCACTTGCTTCTTTCTCTTCAGTTCCATTATCTATAATGTTTATCACTTTTCCTTTTGGTTGTACCCTAGTTTATACTTTTGATCTGCTTCATCAATTTGAAATGACTCATGAATGCCATTTTTTTTCCATAAATAAGCTTCAATACCTATTTTTTTTCATAATAATGCAGGCTGAAGAATGTAATGCGGAGGAAAAACTGAAGGTGCTCAAAGATGAGGTTCATGCAGCTGAGCTAAAGCTGAAGAGGTTATGATTTTAATTGTGTGGTTTATCATATTTGTGTTTTACTTGGGATTTGACGTTCCAGTTCCTAATAATCCTGTCATTTCAGATTGAAAGAAGAAGATGCTTCATTAATGGAAAGCATACGTAGGCAAAATGATGAAATCCGAAAGATAGCTGATAAGGTGTGCTGTTTACTAATGCTTTAAAATTTTGTTATAATCCTTATTCTCTCTTTGGTTGCTTGTAACCACATTTTCTTTTATAGTTTTAATTTTCTAATTTCAATTAAATATCTGAATTTTTTACATGCTCTTTACATTTTTTTGTGTGCCTCTTCTCTAAAATTCTCACCTGTTTGGGAATGGTTCTTTTTTAGGAGAAGGGAGGGGATATATCTTTTTCAAGTCTTTCTTAGGAAGCCGATAAAAATTTTATTGTTTCCTTAAAATAAGATAAACCAGGCATGCAAGAAATCTGGATTATCAATTTGTCTGAAAACTGTTACTTTCTCAGTGTGCTAGTCAGTGGGAGGGAATCTGTGGAATTCTAATTATTGGAAATATTATTAGCAAATGCACTTAGGAGATAGTATGTCATGTTCAAAATGTGTTTAGTGTTTACGAGAATTAGTATTTAGGAGTTGGACTCATTTAATATAGCCTTGGAAATTGTCTCCACTAAGTCTATAAAGAGTGTATATATGGATGGATGCTATGCATGACATATGTACTCATAGTCTCTTGAATAAGGGAGCTGATTCATTGTGTAAATTCTGTCAGATATTCTATTCTATTTATCTTTTTCTCCCACTTTAAATTTTAACACTTGTATAGAAGAACACCCTTACTTCCTTGTGTTCTGACTTAATATATTAGTTCTGGAAAATTAGATTAAATGAAATCTTATTTTATTATTTTAATACAAAGAGATCATACAAGATATATACAGGAGACCTAAGCTATTTTAGGAAATATAATAACTCTATTTTATTCTAAGATCCCTTGATTTATGGGATTGTTCCTAATTGTTCAAATCTGTATAGATTACAAATTTTCTAATTTATTCTTTCCTAAAATACTATTTGATTTCTCACACTCCTCCTCAAGCTGGTGAATAGGTGTTTTCCATTCCCAGCTTGGATATAATCTTCTCAAAATTGTGGCAGCCCAGTCCCTTAGTAAGAATGTCTGTAATTTGGTCTTGAGATGACACATATGGAGTGCATATCAAACCACTATCAAACTTTTCTTTGATGAAGTGTCTGGCTACTTCAATATGCTTTGTTCTATCATGCTGCACTGGGTTGTGGGCTATGCTGATTGCTGACATATTATCACAATAGAGCTTCATAAGTTTTTCCCATTTTATCCTCAAGTCTTCTAAGATGATTTTAAGCCATAGCAACCCACATATACCTTGTGCCATGGCTTGGAATTCTGCTTTAGCACTGGACCGAGCCACTACACCTTGCTTTTTGCTTCTCCAAGTCACAAGATTTCCTCCAAGAAAGGTGCAATATCCTGTAGTTGACCTCCTATTCACAATTGACCCTGCATAATCAGCATCAGTATAGGCTTCAAGCTTCCCATTACCATTCCTTTTGAATAGAATCCCTCTTCCTGGAGTTCCTTTAAGGTACTGTAAAATTCTGTGGGCTGCTTGTAAATGGGTCTCCTTTGGGTTATGCATAAATTGGCTAATTAAACTCACTGCATAGGCAATATCTGGCCTGGTATGCGACAAATATACAAGTCTGCCCATTAATCACTGGTACATATCTTTTTCAACAACAACATCTTCTTCTGCATTTCCAAATTTTAGGTTTGGTTCTAATGGGGTACTAGCAGGTTTGCAAGTTGTCTTGCCAGTTTCCTTGAGCAAATCAGTGATGTATTTCTACTGGGATATAAATATCCCTTTCCTGGAGTGGACAACTTTAATTCCCAAAAAATATTTTAGTTTTTCCAAGGTCTTGATCTCAAATTCCTTGCCTAAGCATTGACTCAATAATTGCTGCTCTTCTTTATTATCTCCAGTTAATATTATGTCATCCACATACACCAATAATATTGTTACTCCCCCTGACTTGGAATGTTTAAAGAACAAAGTATGGTCCCCTTGGCTTTGTTTGTAACCCAGACCTATCATAACTTTAGTAAACCTGCCAAACCATGCACGGGGGGACTGTTTTAGCCCATATAATGCCTTTTTTAACTTGCAAACAATGTTGGCAACATCTTTACCTTATCCCGGAGGTATCTCCATATAAATTTCTTCTTCAAGGTCTCCTTGTAGGAAAACATTTTTAACATCAAATTGTTCCAAGTTCCAACCATAACTGGCAGCAAGGGACAATAACACACTAACTGTGTTCATTTTGGCAACTGGAGCAAAGATCTCCAAATAATCAACTCCATAAGTTTGGGTGAACCCTTTGGCAACTAGTCTTGTCCTATATCTTTCAATTGATACATTAGCCTTGTATTTCACTATATAGACCCACTTACATCCAACTGGCCTCTTTCCTATTGGTAAGGTGACTAAATCCCAGGTGTTGTTCTTCTCCAATGCCTCCATCTCTACATCCATGGCTTGTCTCCATTTTCTGTCAGACAATGCCTCAGATAGGGTATTAGGTAGAAGTGTAGTGTTTAGGTTTACTAGGAAAGTTTTATGGGTAGGAGAGAAATTTTTAAAGGACATGCAATTTGAGAGAGGGTAGAGTGGTTGTTTGGTGCATTTTCTTGTCCCTTTTCTAATGGCAATTGGGAGGTCAGGTTGTTACCTCTTTTTGTGGAGTCGAGTTGGATTCTTAAACATGGCTTGATCCTGGAATGACCTTAGTCTTCCTTGAGTACACCAGTTTCTTACCAAATTTTCTAGCTTCAACATCTCCTTTATTAGCTTCACAATTAATTTCACTTTCTTGACTAGCTTCTTTTTCTTGACCAATTCCTTGACTTGTTTCACTTGTTACAACTTCAATTTGATCTCGTTTAGGTTCAAATATCAAGTCTAGAAGAATGGTACTTTCAATTTGATATCATTTAGGTTCAAATATCAAGTCTAGAAGAATGGGAAAACCAGAATTACTACTTTCCTTATCTTCCCTGAAACTCTCCCCCTGAAGATAAGGTTGATGGAAATGGCCTTCTTGTTCATTGAAGGTAACATCCCTAGACAAAAAAATTTTTGGATGGGGGGTGATAGGATTTAAACCCTTTCTGAGTGGGTGAGTAACCAACAAAGACACACTTTAAGGCTCTAGGATCAAGTTTTCCCCTGTCTATACTATGAATATGGACATATGAGATTCACCCAAAAACTCTTGGTTTAAGATTATTTGTAGTGGACATGTTTGGATAGAAAGACGACAAAGCTTCCATAGGGCTTTTTGATCCTAAGATTCTAGAGGGTAGTCTATTGATACGGTATGTTGCTGTAAGGACAACTTCTCCCCAGAAATTTTTTGGGACACTTTTTTGGAACAACTATGCCCGAATCTGATTTAATAGATGTCCATTGGAAATTGCTAATTCTATTACTTATTGGAAAAGATACACGCTTGTGCTTAGCAAGTTCACACACCTCACAATGAAGACTCTTAGCATCTAACTTGGTAAACAGAGAGGGAAACATAATTTTGATAACTCCAAAAGAGGGATGTCCCAATCGACAATGATAAAGCATGATTTTTTCTCTGTTCATCATCAAGGATTCAGATATGAAGGAGTGAGAGATTCTGTTTTTGCTGGACAGACTTGGATCTTCGAGATAATAAAGGTCATTCCATTCTCTAACATGTCCAATCATCCTTCCCGAATCCTTGTCTTGAAATACACAATGATCGTTGGAAAAAACAACTTTACATGACAAATCCTTTATAAGTTTTTGTATAGAGACTAGGTAGGTGGACAACTTTGGGACATGGAGAACATCTTTTAAGGTTATTAAAGGATTGATTTGGATATTTCCTTGACCAGCTACAGTTATAAGGGTTCCATCTGCTGTGCCAATTTTCTTATTGCTGGGACATGGGGAATATGTGAAGAAGTGTTTGGCTAATGGTGTCATGTGGTTTGTGGCTCCAGAGTCCAATATCCAATAATGGTTAAAAGGTGTATCTGAGACATTTAATCCAAAAGAAAGTGGAAACTTACCTGAGTATGCCAAAGAACACACACCTATAGGTTTTTCCAGCTTACTAAGAAAGGTTCTCACCCTTTCTATCTCCTCTTGGTTAAGATGGGCAACAACTTCTGGATTATTTTCTTCATTTGTTTCAGCCTTTCCTTAAGGAGCCTCCTCTGTGTCCCCCTTCTTGATCTCGATTTAAAGGCTTCCCATGTAACTTCCAGCACTTCTCTCGGTTATGACGAGGCTTATTGTAGTAGGTACACCAGAGACTATCACCTTTCTTCTCCATATTTGCTATCCTCCTTTCTTTTGTTTGACTACCCCCTTTCTATTCAACACTGTACGAAAAAGTTGGGCCCACTTCAAATAATTTCTTCCATTTAGTCTATATGCAGAATGGATATTCTGCAGTTCTCCATATTGCTGGGATTGGGTATTCCCTGTTTCTGGGGTTGGATTCACAACTTCCTCTTCCCTTGACATTATAGCAATAAGGTGCGATGCAACAGCAATGCAGACTACCATCTTAGGGTTAAGAAAAATGCAGCAACAATGCAGGCTGCCGTCTTAGGGTTAAAAAAAATGCAGCAGCAATACAGGCTGCTGTCTTAGGGTTTATAGTGCGCAGACAGAACTTCCTAGATCGGAAGCTCTGATACCATCTGGAAAATTAGATTAAATGAAATCTTATTTTATTATTTTAATACAAAGAGATCATACAAGTTATATACAGGAGACCTAAGCTATTTTAGGAAATATAATAACTCTATTTTATTCTAAGATCCCTTGATTTATAGGATTCTTCCTAGTTGTTTAAATCTTTACAAATTACAAATTTTTTAATTTATTCTTTCCTAAAATACTATTTGATTTCCCACATTAGTGAACAACATGAGTATGCTTTATAAGGGGAAAATTGTACCATCTGTTTCCTTAGTAAGCTATAATTTTAGATTCATGATTTCTAAACATTGTCATGATACATAACAATAATAAGTATTTCACAAACTTCAGATTTACTTTACGACACAAGAAATGTCCATGTATGACACAAGAAATATCATCAGCTAATTCACAAACCAATTGGTCCCAGGTAGAGAGTCAATAACAGGCTCCCAACATGAAATCAAACAAGGTCTTGTTACAAGGAGCAATATTCCATGTTCGTGTTTTGAAAACTGAAAGAATATCACAATGAAAAAGACTCAGCTGACTATTTATAAAAAGTATAAGGAAATAAAAACTTTGGCATACTAAAGGGTCGAGTCAGCTGTTAAGTTATACAGCCCAGCCATTAATTCTAATATCCCCGTACTTGGAACAATTGTTGAGTTTTAATAGATTCGGAGATTCTTCTCTCTGTTTGATGATATCATCTCTCTCTCTACCTTCTCTTATCCTTTTCTTTCATTGTTATGCTTCCTAATTCTTGTCATTCCCTATTAGTGATTCTTTTTTATATAGAATTAAAAAATGGTCTGATCAGAGAAGTTGTGCTTTTTCCTGAATTTAAGAAGCTCTGTCTGGATTCCAAACCTGGGTAATTTTCAATATGTCTTACAGAGGTATCTAGAGTTGTTAGGACTGTAATTACAAAAAAGCAGATCTATATAATTTGAGCAATTGCTAATACATATACTTTAGAATTCATTGGTGGTCTACTGTGTGAAATTGAAGAAATTCACCTCTGCAACATAAGCAACATTGTGGCTTATATGTATTCCACATTCAAATTTTTATTTTTCACTAATTCAATTTTTATTTTTTTACTGATTACCTGATGATGCTAAAGATCTTCAGATGCGGAGTTTTTTTTTTATAATATATTTTTGAAGCTCGTATATGTTCTTTGAATTTTGTTTAATACCTCATTAACTACATTACTATACTTCATCTACTTTTCATAGATTCATGATCATGAAAAAAATCGCCATGCTATCATGTGTCGAATTCGTGATCTTCAACAACATGAAAGCAATAAGGTATAACAAATCTTGCACGTCTTTATGAAGCTTACAATGCTGTTTTTTGTTCATTTCCATCAGATCTAGTAGTGAAAAGAAATTTTCACAAAATTCCTTTCTTCTGTGTTGCTAAGAACAGTATTTTGACAATCTTTTTTGGAAGCAGATTACTGTTTTTGGAGGATCGAAAGTAATCCATTTGTTACAAATAATTGAGAGATACCACCAAAAGTTTAAGATGCCTCCAATTGGTCCAATTGGTGCCCATCTGGTAATATAATTTGTAATCCCTTTTGTCATATATTACACATTGTTTTCTCTTAAGGATATTCTGTTGGTTTGAATGAAATGAAGTGTCTTTCTTTGGTTAGCTGTTACCTTCTCAGTGGAAGAAATAAATGAGCTGATCTAATAAAATTATATAATTTAAATCTCATTTGTCAGTATTTTTCTCCAGTGTCTCATAGATGATTTATTTGCTTCATTTTGGGTTTATGCACTTGGCTTTTTCTACGGAGGGTTATAGGTATCAGGTTTTGTATTTTTCTCTTTTCCTTGGTTTTTCTGCAGTTAGGACTTTGGGGACTCGTGCTTTGTGATTCTCTTTTCTTTCCTTCTAAATTCTTATATATTCCACTTCCCTGGCTGAATGACTATTCCATGTTCAACACTATCTATCCCAATTTTTCTCATTGATGTAATGCAACTTTCAAGTTTATTTCCTGCTCACTTAACTGCCATACTAATTGTTATTCAAGTTGCTTGATGTTGATAAATGGGTGTTGCATGTTAATTGCTTATTCAAATTATTATTTTGGATTGTTTTATGGTTTAACAGAAGCTTCTTCATGGTAATAAATGGGCTCTTGCCCTTGAATATGCTATTGGAAGATTGCTGAATTCTTTTATAGTGACAAATCATGCGGATTTTCGTCTTCTGAAACAATGTGCCAAGGAAGCAAACTATGGTCACCTTCAAATTATTATTTATGATTTTTCAATACCAAGGTAAGTTGTTAGCTCCATGACTGTTTTCCTGGCCCTATGTGTGATTGTTTTTCATATTTTTGGTTATGTCTAGTTGTGATCATGTTCTTTTACTTCTGGTATAGATTGGCTATACCACAGCATATGCTTCCTGATACAGAACATCCATCAATTATTTCTGTCTTACAATGCGAGAACCATACTGTGATTAATGTCTTAGTGGATCAGGTAACTCATAATCTTTGCTTCCTGAAAATAATGTCTTATTTCAATGGTATTTTTTTATTGCGTTTTTAAAGGAAATCCAAACTCATTTGAGAGTATATTTGCTTTATTTTGTTCTTTCCCATTTTTTTGGGACTGGGAGGATATCTTATCCTCCTTTTAAATTTTCTGTCATATACTCTTTTATCTGAAGTTATATTTTTTTGAGCTCTTCGTCAATCATGTCCAACACTAATTAATCTAGCATATTAATTCCTCAGTTAGCACCCATTTGTTCTTTGATTATTCTACAACAGTTTTTTTTTTTTTGTAGAATTCTTTCTTTTGCAATTCACAAATTTTTAAAAGAGATTTCTCTGGATAAGCAGTTGCATCATGATAGTTTTATGCTCTTGGATTTTATTTGGTGTAAAGGACAGGTTTTTATTGTTTTTTTTAAAGAAATGTTACCATTTTGATACCATGTCGAAAGTGTGAAAAATAAATGCAAATGATGCTGAAAACCGTGTATGGACCACACAACCGAGTCCATTTTGTATAAGTTAATCGCAATAAATAGAAATATTTATAGGAGATTTTATTCCTATATAGATGATAAATATGCCTATAAATCATATTCAATTGAATATGATTCTAATAAGATATTTGTGAAATAGTAAAGATCCTAATTAAATATGGAAACTAATTATAAAATATAAAAGAAGAATAAATCTTACGAGATTATATATTGTAAAATATTCAAGTTAATATCATTAAATACCTCATATTTTTAACAATAGTTATTAGTTACTAAAGAATTTTGAGAATCAGAGAAAATGAGTCAAACAATAGAAACTGTAAAATTAAACTTTTTATTCTTTAGACCAAGAGATCAGTGTCTGTGGTACAAAGAAGTTGTAACAGAAAGAGACAGGTTAGTCAGAGTAAGTAACTCTGCTGAGTTGGTAAGCTACTTGAGGAACAAATACATGTAGTGAGATGAGACGAGAAGAGCTGACAACCCTGAATAAAATAAACTGAGCCTTGGGGCTTTGTAAGGATGTCAGCCACCTGTTAGGATGAATGTAGGAAACAAGAGATTTGGGTAGGGACTTGAGTATTATCGGGTGCCTAAGTCCCATGTCGAGTAGTATGAGATGCTTGATGGAGTATTTAAGTGCCTAGTAAGTAGTCCTTTCCCGGATATTGACAACTTTAATACCAATTAATAAGCACTCAGCACTTGGGGGACCCACCCTCAAAATCTAGCTATTAAGGGGAAGAATCAACACTCTATAATTCCCAATCCATATCATTTTTATTATTATTTACCCTCAAAATCTAGCTATTATGGGGAAGAATTAAATCTTAAATACTCCACCAAACATCTCATAGTATTTGATGTGAGACTTGGGCACTCTATAATACCCAAATCATTATTTTTTACCCTCAAAACCTAGTTATTAAGAGGAAGAATCAACACCTAAATACTCCACCAAACACCTCATTGTAGTTGATGTGAGATGGGCACTCTATAATACCCAAGAATAATGTCTTTAATACAATGAAAATTTTATCACCTGGTATGAAGAGGAAAGAACTTAAACGAGGATGAAATGGAGACCTGCTTTTTGCAATATGAGAACTGAAAGTTAATGGCTGAGAGCAATAACTGCACTGCCACTGAGAGAACCAGCTTCTCTCTTCACCCTGAAACACCTTGAACCCTCTCGATTATTTTTTCTATGCCCCTTCCTTAATATGTTTAACTTTAAAAATTTCTATTATGTTTATTGCTTCTCTAGGGACATGTTGAGAGACAAGTGTTAGTCAAGGATTACGAAGTCGGGAAAGTGGTTGCCTTTGAGCGAAAGATCCAAAATTTGAAGGAGGTCTATGCAGCAAATGGATGTAGAATGTAAGCCACTATTAATTGACATTGCAATTCATGCGTCTATATCCACATCTTCTTGTGTAAATAGATACTTTGTTATTTACTTGGAATTCATATTTGTACAACAAATCTGAGTGAAATACACGGTTGAAGTAAAGTTCTACATTTAGAGACAACAAATTGCTTTTGTACCAAGTAGGACAGTGCTTGGGTTTCATTATCTATTGGTTGAGTTTTGTGTTGAACTCTTACAAAGTGGTTTAGGCTTAACTTAACCCTTGAAAAACTGTCTTATAAGGTTTGAGTTACTTCGACTAATATACTTTATTTAGACACTATCTCAAGTCAATGTAGGACTGAGGTTTTTCCTAAACACTCTCTCATGTCCATCACTATTCTTGGTACATGTATAACGTGGTGAGTGGCCCTTAATGGATCTTGGATAGACTCTCATACCATTTTATACAGTGGTTTAGGCCTAACTTAATCTTACAAAACCGACTTGTGAGGTGAGAGTTTTTCTCATTTGTATTTTGACACTATATCTAGTTAATGTTGAGTTGGGTTTTTCCTGATATGAATGGTTTAATCTTTGAAAGGAGAGTTCTTGCATCTTCCCTGCCATGGTCCTCTCTTGCGTGTCTGGAGTTCCTTTTCCAATCTTTATTACCTCCAGTCCTTTATACGAAAATCTTGCAAATTGTGTGATCTTTCAGTGTTCCTATATATTGTCTTAGATCCTCAATGATAAAATTGTCTTGGTGTTCAGTCTCTGTCACTGCCATGCTCCTAGCCACTAATAACGTGTTATACAATACTTGACTGTGATATGTTCCGTTTTATTTCAACCAAATGCATCAGTATGTATCCAAGTTCCAACCCCTGTTGTCAACTTGGTACAGAAGTTTTAGTATGGAGTAATATGGTTCAAAGCTTCATACTGGTGGAAATTTTGTGTATGCACGTATCTTCTAGCCATGGCCCACAAGTTAGGTAGTGTGTTTCCTAATATAAGTTCGTTTTAGGTTTTCTCGAGGTCCAGTGCAGACTGTTCTTCAACCAAATAAGAGGCAAAGAACTGGTCGTCTTTGTGGTTCTTTTGAAGATGAGATTGAAAAACTTAAAGTTGAAGCATCTGATGAACAAAAGGTTGCTGATGACTGTAAAAAGAATAAAAGAGTGGCAGAAGTCAAGCTTGAGGAGCTTGACAAAAATATAAGTTCTATAAAGGTAAATTTTTTGCTTAAATTTTTGTATCATTAGATTATATATATAATTTTTTTTCAAAAACCTTTTTTTTTTTTTTTTGCAATATCTTATTTCTTGAAAAAAGAATCAATAACTTTATGTATTACCACAAGATAAAATTCTGTTTCATGCTTGAAGAAAAGATTAATTAACTTTTATTACTGCCTTTTAATATATCCCACATCGATGTGTGTTTCATTTGTTACGTCTTTTGTTTTGTTGTCTTTCTTTGTAGAGACAATGTGTAAATGCAGGTAAAAGTTATACTTCTAAGAAGCTAGCTTTGGAGGAAGAAATGCATTTGCACACTGCTGAAAATAGTGCAACACCATTGTCCTCTGTTGATGAGTTCGTCGAAGAAATTTCAGTTTGTTCTCCATCATCCATTCCATTCTTCAACTAGACATTCTACTTGTTCTAAGCAGTAGTGTTAATAGTAATGTGAAGGCACAAACATGCAGCAAAAATTACTGTATCTTTTTTCTTCTTTTCATACTTCTTTTGAGGGCGTGGGGGATGAGGGATGCAACTTTAAGGAGGTTGTGTCCTTTGCCGTACACCTCTGCTAATAGTAGGTAACTAGAAGAACAGAAGGCCAGAGATAGTTGAAACCCCAAGACAACATGATATCAGCGGATTTGTTAATATAAGCAAATGATCAAATTTTTTTATATTAGAAAGAAACTTCTAAGTGAATTATCAGGTGTGAAAAAAATAAGTTCTTATTCAGTAGAGTTTAATAAAGCCTCTGAGGGCTAACAACCGAATCAAGCTGATTAGAGGCATGATAGGGTCTAGTCTGTTGGTTATCTGAATTAAGGGGGAGTTTTGTAGATAATTGAGTTAGTTCAGTCAGTGGTTATGTTAATTACGTAATTAGTGAACTGTTTATTAACTTCTCGTAATATGTACTATAAAATTTATAAATAGGGATGGTATATATGTGATACACAGACGAAATAATTAGTTGCACAAAACTGGAATTCTAGAGTTGTCTGAAACATGAATCTTACTTCCCTGAGGTTTTTCTTATACCTTGGATCCAAAACTTTTAAGACCTGCTACTGGTCCCTAATACATAATGTGAATGTGATATTTTGTTTCTCAGTTTAAATGATGTTTTATTCTTATTGAACACCAGGAGATCCAGAAAAAAATAGGAGAAGAACAAGTCTTACTGGATGGCCTTCAGCAAAAAGGGCTTGAAGCAGCAGGAAGAGCAGATGATCTTAAAGTGAAATTTGACAAACTGTGTGGTATGATATACTACGTGTTATTTGTTTTATGTCAGTGAGATCATATGCAGTTCTGTTTATTTAGTTGTAGAAATGTTATGTGATGTATATTATATTGTGTGCCATAAAATGTAGAATCAGCGAATGGTGAAATTGCTGCCCTGGAGAAAGCTGAGAGTGAACTTGTAGAAATTGAAAAAGAAATGGGTTCAGCAAAAAAGGTATTTTTTTCTGTGAATACCTGAAAATATCTTCTATTCTTTTATTTTTTTAATTGCCTTGGCTTTTTTTCTTGAAAATAATTTACAGGCAAAGGATCATTATGAGGGTGTCATGAAAAACAAGGTCCTAATTGATATTAAGGAGGCAGAGGAACACTATCAGGAGCTTACAAAGAAACGCAAGGTGCATTTTGGTTAAGATTAGCGATGTAAATATTTATGATTGAACTATCATTTTATGCTTATCACTTTTAATATTAAATGCGATTGAAGTACATTGTCAAAAACTGGACCATAATTGTAGCTTTTTAAAACTAAAATGTTTCAATCTAAAAAGAAATAAAGTACTGCTTTCCCACTATATAAATTTGAAATAGAAATTGACTAATGGTTAGGCAGTAGTAGAAATAAAGAGGTGTCTATGTCAATCTCACAAAATCGGTTTGAAAGGTGAGGTTTATACCTCAATTATATTTTATAAGTTAGTTATATCTCAGTCAATATTAGATCTCCAACACATCTCCTCACACTGAGGAATGAATCTCTTGAAAGCATGAAACTAAACATTAAAGTGTATTACGACAGTGGCCCGGTTGGGGGTGGAGTAATAGGACAACAAACCTCACTAAGATAAACTCTAATATTATATAAGAAATAGAGAGATATCTAACTCAATCCTACAAGATTCGTTAGTATTAAAAATGGAGATGTGTCTAACTCAATCTTATAAAACCGACTTATAATGTGAGATTTATACCTTAATTATATATTATAAGTTGACCATATTTCAAATTAATGTGCGATTTATAACACATTCCCTCACACTGAGGAATGAACATCTTGAGAGTGTGGAACTAAATATTAAAGGGTGATCCAACAATGGTCCGATTCCGAGTGGAGTGATAGGACACAAATTTTGCTAATATAGACTTTGATACTATATTATAAATAGAAAAATTCCTAACTCAATCCTAGAAACTGGTTTATACGGTGAGGTTTGTACCTCAATTAGATGTGGGATCTCCAACAGCTAGGAATGCATTCGGCTTAATTTATTTTCTTCCTATTTGGATGGCATCTTATCTGAGAAAGATTTGGACATCAGAAAACCTGAAGATCCACTGGTCTGTGTTCACTTTGTATTGCATGTGTCATGGAAACTGTTGCCGTCTAGCTAACCTAAATTAACAGTTATGTAATCCTAAAGTATGAAATTATTAAAATTGCATAAATCACCAAATTACCTATAAATATCCCAAAGTGACTACAAATCCCAAATAATATTAATATCCTGTCCCATGTTAGTTGTGTAAGGAGAAATGTGGCTATATATTTGGGCATTTTGCTCCAGCTGGATACATGAAACTGCCATAAGAAGTGCACTACCCTAAATAACTATATCAGCCTTTTCAAACGTCTTCAGTTGATAGAGAAAAAAGCAAGCATCTTAGGCATATATCCCAGCTATCTCCAATCTGCACTAGAGCTTTTTATTGTAATATCCTTCAGATTCACTTTCTCTGTTCAGTATCCGTAGACCCTGGATTTTAGGCAATGATTTTGTTTGTCTGTCTAACTGGTGTGACATTTTAAATAGTGCAACCTTTTTATACTTTATATTTTGCTTATATATCCCCCCCTATGTTTCCTTCAAATTCATTAGTAGTTGCCAAAAAACAATATTATTTTATGAATTGAAAACTCATCTGGCATATTATTATGAGTGCTGTGTGTGAAAATAAATCTGCTGTTTAATACTATGACTTTTGAGATTTACCCATGCATTATGGGATAAGTCAGTAAGTAATCTAAATCATAAAAGTTACATTAGTATCTACATCTTGCTGATAACAATCTTGGTTCAAAATGCAGGAAAGTGTTGAAAAGGCTTCTATAATTTGCTCTCAGAATGAGCTTGAAACGTTAGGAGGTTGTGATGGGAATACCCCAGAGCAAATCAGTGCTCAATTAGAAAGACTGAATCAGACACTTAGGCGTGAGAGTCAACGGTATGACATTATAATTTTGATTTATGTTGTCATGTTACTATGCTCGAGCTTAACTACTGTTTATATGTGTCTGTATAATGATTTTCTTTTCTTTTGGTTTCCCTGTGTAGGTACTCTGAATCAATCGATGATCTTAGGATGCTGTATAAGAAAAAAGAGCGGAAGATTATTAAAAGGCAGCAAGTTTACAAAACCCTTCGACAGAAATTGGATGTATGTATTTTGTGGTTTTATTTGTTCTTACCATAAATGCATTTTTATGGGTATTGTTTGATATAAAGCTAAGCCACCTGTTTGCATTCACCCAAAAGATTTATCTTTTGGATTAGTTTGTTCTTTTGATAGAGGTTGATCCTTGCCACCTGGGCTTGTCCACATGATTGGACCAAAATTTATGAATAGAAAAACTGGGAGATAAAAACACTGAATGAGCTATAAAACAAAGAGATGAATCCCTGTTACAGGACAAAGTAATGGGAAAAAATAATGGAATATGAACAATGGTCGGAGCACATAAGAAATATAGACAATAGAACCCCCAATCCCCTTTTTCCCCACAAGGCCCATTTCTTCACTCAACCTGCCCAACCAAATTACTGTTAACATGAATTATGCCGCGATCAGTTACCTCTCCCTCCAATATACATACCCCCCTCTCTCCTTTTGCTGCATGACTCCCGTATCCTCCCCTCGAACCTCCTTCTGCCAGCTGTTCATTAGAATCAAAGCTAATACAAATTAATATCTTTCCGGTGAGAGTAATCATGAAGCTGAGTCTCTTGATTTTTTAAGTCAGTTGGGTCTCAAGTCGTTAACCCTTTGTTTTTTAACTGCTATCATGATAGATTTATGTCCTTTTTTTATAACTGACTTATGACTGCAATATATACCTCTAAATATTAAGATTAGTGTCCCTATATAATATAAATTTAATCCACCTTCTTCTCATTATCAGAAAATAGCTTGTAGTTCTTAATCTCCTTTTTCTAGTGTGATTATAAATTTTTTACTTGTTCATTCTTCACTTGATGCAGACACCTGTTGAGGTGAAGTTCTTGTTTAATGCATTTTAGGGAGTAAATTTTTGTGTATTGTTGCAGGCTTGCCAGAGAGCCTTAGAGTTACGAAAGAGAAAGTTTCAGAGAAATGCAACTTATCTGAAGCATCAGCTTTCTTGGAAGTATGCCTTTCACCATATTCAGAGGATTTTTTTTTTTTTTTTCATTTTAACCTTGATTTCTTTTTCATCATCCTCATTCTCAGATTTAATGGTCATTTGAGAAAGAAAGGGATTAGTGGACTTATCAAAGTTAATTATGAACAGAAAACCTTAATGATTGAGGTAAAATACTTTGCTTGCGTTATATATTTCTTTGAAATATACTAACTTTCCCTTTCCAAATATGCAAAATTTTTATAGAGCTATTCATTTTCTCTTGTCAACTAAACAAATGCTAATTTGTGTTACATGTCAACTTGTTGTTTGTACCTGGTGAAATATGTTTTTTGGATTTTAGTGTGACCTAAACTTTTTGCTTAATTTATCTCATTTATTTATTATTTATAGGTACAAATGCCACAAGATGCATCAAACAAAGCTGTTCGAGATACTAGGGGGCTTTCAGGTTCAATATAGGATATTGATGAATATGCTGACATCATAGAATGAAAAATGTGGATAGTTACTATCGTGTGATAAATATGTTGTTTCATTTTTTTGTCCTTTTATTTCAAAGCAGATGAGCAAGAGAAACAGTCATTTATGTATTGGTGTTGAAACATTAGGGTTTAAGCCCAAGAAAAGGGAAAAGAAAGAATGAAGGATAACAACAAATTAGATATTAATATGTTTCTATCAAATACTAATACCCAATTCATCTGTTTATATTGATTTGATTCACCACTAGTGCTACATGTTCAGGCCGAAACCTACTTCTAGCAAACTTGTAACCCTAATATCTTTTAATAAATTGCACAATCTTATATCTTATATCTTCTATGCCAAGGGGAAATTGCATAATCTTTACATCTGGGTTTGGGTTTAAAATAACCCCACAAAACTGAGGGTTGTCCCTCACTTACATATATGTTTACATATGCATTGCTTTGTTCTTGTATATAAATTAGTCATCCATTCCACTAGTGATTATTTTTAGTTAACTGTTGGGCATTTATCTAACATTTTGTTTTACTTACATGTTGTATGTGCAATTATTTATATATGTTTTTATAATTAGGTGGGGAGCGTTCTTTTTCAACATTGTGCTTTGCGTTGGCGCTTCATGAAATGACAGAGGCCCCTTTTAGAGCAATGGATGAATTTGATGTCTTCATGGTAAAACTCTTTGTGGTATTAATCTAGGATTATTACTTTTTACCTTTATACAGTTGAAATTATAGTGCCCTATTTTTGTTGCTTGGTAATATTATCTATAGATATTTGTACTAGATTCGTCAATAGCGTGTGTGATTGGTGTAGCGGCTATGCAATCCATGCCGTAGACTTCAATGTGGATATTGCTTACTGGTCTTTTGCGGCAATATAGCACTGTGTACTGCTGCTATGCTGATGGTGTCCAAAATCCTAAGAATGACCGATAGTATTTCCATTGGAGGGGTCCTTTATGGAAGGTGGTTTTGGGTAAAAATAGGCATCTTGTAGAAGATTCTTTCAAAGTTCCACTATCATGTCATGCCTCACTTGTCTACTCTCCCCTTGCAACTATTCACTTTCTCATGATTCTTTAATGTTATTTGGATCGGATACTGAATTTGAGGGACTAGAAATAGAAAGAAATAAAGAGAAATTGTTTTAAAAAGTGACGTTTTTTGCAATAAAAGAGAGAGAAAATGTATAGAAAGTAAAATAAATATATATATTTTTAAATGATTTATTATATTAATATTTTTTAATTATTTATTTATTATTACTATTATATTTAAAAATAAATAAATTGAGATATAATTGATTATATCTTTAGGGTTTATCGATTATGTCTTTAACATAATCCATCATCTCTTATTTCTTTGCAAATTTTTGCCTATGTGCAGAAAAAAGAAAAGGTAAAATTTTTATTGAAAATCTAAGTCAATTTTCTTCACAAATCTCTCTTGGCACTTTCACACATCCACGTCAAGAAACAGCAGGAGTGTTAGTCGATGTTCTCTGTTCATTGTCTCCCAGGAAATGTTTCTGGGCATCTGTCTCCTAAAGACCCAACCCGCTGAAACCTTTGGCTATTCACGGCATTCTTTGTATCTATTTAATTGTGTGTTTACTTAGAGTGCCAAAACCCAGAACATTTTTGTTGTTATTTAGGAACATGTGAAGATTTGAGTAATTTTTTAATCTTTGAGAAGTTATTTTTTGTATTTATTATTAATTATATAAACCATGCCCTATAGTGCTATAGCTTTTGAGGTTAGCTACATCCCTGATTGATAAATATGGTTTATACTTTGTTTTTATATAAAATTTAGAAATCTCCTAATTAAGTTTCCTAGTGTGGAATTTGGATTTAATCTTCAGGATGCAGTAAGCCGAAAAATCAGCTTGGACACTCTAGTTGATTTTGCTGAGGCACATGGATCACAGTGGATATTCATCACTCCGCATGATACTAGGTATTTGTTTCAACAGTAGACCTAGATCATTATTTCAACAATCAGCTTGTAAGAACTGTACTGTACTAAAGGATATTACTATAATTAGTTTTTGTGAACTCACAAGAATAATCATAGAAAATATTTGAAAAAAACAAGAAATTTTGTTTGTTGATGGATGAACAGTCAAGTCTTCAATCTTGACCATATTGTTGTGTCTAAATGTGCAGCATGGTGAGGACGGGGGACAGGATTAAGAAGATGCAAATGGCTGCTCCACGTTCTTGATAGTTTGTAATTGCCTTTATTTATGGCATCTGGAAACCCGACCATAGTGTACCATTTTATTCTACGTTTAATCATGTCCAAAATCTGATAATTATTTACTTTAAATTTTATTTTGTTGTATGGTGCTTGTAAGGGCCAAGTTTAATTTTAGAATTTGTGATGTAAATAGATAAAAGTGTGTCTAATTTATTCCTTAAAAGTATATTCCAGGTAAGTGCTTTGCTTTCCCTGGTGGAGAAATAACACTTGTAAATTTGTCTTTCGAATGTGAAACTCTTGTGTACTTAAGACTCAATTTTACATGCCAGGTGGAATGTTGTCACCATAAAATATTCAACTGTCTGAGAATTCAAGAAAGCAAGAATAATACAAGAATACAGTTTGAGCATTAGCTCTTTGTAATGTTTTATTTGAAAAGTGGGTCATTTTTCAATGTTGAGAAAGTAAATAGAAATGCAAAAGATAATGATTTAGGGTTTAGGGTTTTCGATAGGATTCACCCATGTTTTGTTTCAAACAATTTAATTGATGATAACTAATGAAATTTCCTTTTACTAATCCAAACATGTTAAATATAGGATCTAAATTAGTCAACTTTTTTAAAATTGGACAGGTTATTTAACTTGTGAGGTTTCCGGTTGTTTAACCGAACTAATAAAATATTTTATATAATACATAATAAATTTATTATTAATAATAACTTTTTAAAGTTATAATAATGATAAAAGTTATCCAAATAATTATAAATTATAATAAAAATTACAAACATGAAATGAAAAAGAAAATATAAATTTACTAATATTAAAAATAATACGAAAATATAATAAAACTATTATTATTTAAAATTTATAAATTAATGTGAGATAAAAAAACTAAAAATATTATATCTTATATAAAAAAATTTAAAAAAATTATCTTTAACGTTTTTTATCATTTGATTAAATAATTTATCTATATTTCTCGATTTTACTAGTTTAATTCTTAAAATACTCATATTAGCTTCAAATATTTTTTTAACAATCAGTTATTTAAATATTTAAATTCCACTACTTTATGAAATTTTAACTCAATTTAAATTTGATACATATTTTATTTTATAATTTTAAAGAACTAAATAAGTGAAGATAGTAGGACATGAGTAACTCACACTAGTTATTTCTTATTTTAAAAAATATAAAAGAAAGATTTATGATTTCATGTCATTTTTAAGTAAAGTACTGTTGATTTTATTTTATTAAAAATTTTCTTAATAAATTTTAAAAAATTTATTCTCTTTTTCTTGTAAGTTGTTTGATGAAGCAATTATAAAAGAATTTAAACATTTATGGTATCATATAATTTCTTTAATAAAAAATTATTTCAAATCAATAATATTTTATTTAAATATCTAAAAAATTATTTCAAACCAATAACATTTTATTTAAATATCTCAATATGCAACTCCATGGATATGTGGATAGCTTTGAAATTGAAAAATTTACGAGGATTTTGTTGTGATTTCAAACTAGGACCACTTATGGATGTAGTCAAATATTGAAATAATGCATCATTTATTGAACCGATGTGAAAATAGTAAAATTACTGATTTATATTAAATTTATGTAATATATTGCATATAAATATGTTTGCCACCAATACATTAAATAATGTATAGTAAGATTCATATTTTTAAGTGAGGGGTTAATGAGATTTAGGTTGTTGCTTATTGTATTCCATTATTTTTTTCTATATCCTTTTAATTAAATTAAACCTCATTTTATCCTTATATTTATTTTCAACATCATTTTCATAGTTTATTTCATATTGATTTTTCTTAAAACACGTTCTCGAACATACAATTTAGAATTCATTTTTGAAAAAGTTTTTTCAAAAACACATTTTGAAACATTAATTTCATAATGCATTTTTAAAAAGGGTTTTTTGGAAACACATTCCATAAACATCTAATTCATAATGTATTTCGGAAATGCATTCTGAAAACCCAATCTGGAATGCGTTTCTAGAAAGATTTTTCTTGAAATGCATTATAAAATACTCATTCTGGAATGTCTTTTTAGAAAGGTTTTTCTTGAAATGCATTCTGGAATATTTATTCTGAACGTGTTTCTGGAAAACTTTTCCAAAATATCCATTTTAAAATGTATTTTTGAAAAAACCTTTCTAGAAAAGTCAATCCATAAATGTATTTTTAGATTGATTTTTCCAAAATTCAATTTCATTTTCATAATATTATTTTAGATTGAACAATTTAGGTCTATTTATGTAATTTGAGTGCGTAAACGTATAATTCATATATAATATTAATAATTACTTATCTTTAATTGCTAGAAAAGGTTTTCAATGGAAATGATATTTAAAAAAAATAAAATAATCAAAATATGGAAATGTAGGAATGGAAATGCAAAGTTGTACATAAATAGAAGAAGAAATTAAGATAAAAAAAATATAAATAGAAGAAAAAACTAAGGTAAAAAAATATAATTATAAAAAAAGTATTTTAGATATTTAACATAGAGTAAAAAGAAAAATTATGGCCCTCCAGAAGCTAAGTGCACATATTTATAATCTGATGTTTAAAACAATGAATTCATTAAAGTAATTTTAAACAAACTTAAATACACTATTACACAACACAACTTGTTTGAAAATGGTTACTGTACCGAAACTTTAATATTTCTTTATTTTGTAGATTTTATTTATGTGTTTCTTTTATAATTAAATGTTTGGTACGACGAGAATATCCATTATCTTTGTTGTTGATTAATTTTTATAAAATAAAATTGATTAATCATTTTTAGTGAAATTTTTTTTAAAGGATTAATATTATTTTGTGTGTTTATTGATCGTGAAGTCAGATAATTTTTTATTATTTGATATTAAATAAATAAAACGTTAAATCATGCCTTAGAAAATAATAATAATAATTATTATAGTAATAATAATAATAATAGTAATAGTAATAGTAGTAATAGTTAATTAAGATTTAAATAATGATCGAATGTTTTTTTATTAATATTTTAGTTGTATACTCATCATATATTTATTCTTTATAAATAATTTATGTATATTCTAATTTATATAAAAAGAAAATATATTTTTTAATTTTAAGATGATATCAAGTCATTATTTATCATTTTTTTAATCTTTTAAAATCCTAAATAAAAATAATGAAGTTTAAAACATCTAAAATGAGAATAGTTTTTTATTTCTTATTGTGAATGAGTTTTTCTTGCTATGTGAAAAATATTTTAATGATGATATAAAACAACATGAAAATATTAGAATTGACAAAATTAAAATGAAAGAGTATTTATATTAACAATAACAATTATTAATCTTAATTAAACTTGTCTCAGATAAATTAAAAAAAAAATCGAAAGAAAAATTGTAGATGTCCATGATTTATCATAAGAATCAATTTAACTTATATTCTAACTAAATCACCTTAATAAGATATTTAAAAAAATGCTTTGTTAAATTAGATGCATAAAATTTATAGACAGCAATTGGATGATATTGATATTCTTTTTCTTTTATTACGTCCATAACATAAAATTATAAAAACATATTATATTTATTTAGAATTTATATAATTGTTAAATATTATAATTTTTTTAACATTTTAATTAAGAGTTAGGATTTGTATTATTATCAAATATTTTATTTTTCTTAATATCTTAACATATGATATATATACATATATATATATATATATATTAATTCATATTATTATTTAAAAAATATTTTATGTATAAACTAGACAACATCCCAATAAATACAACAAAAGTAATTTAGTAAATTTTATTTAAAATCAAGAATATCAAAAAACACATTTATCATTTTTAAACAATATGAAATTGAGATAAAATATATGAAATAAAGATGAAGATGTTAATCTGAATGAATTTGTAAACAATAAATGATTATTATATTTGATCGATTAGATATATATTATTCTCTCTAACAGGATTTGTTGAGACAATATTAGTGCTAAAAAATAGCATAGTTAATGAAACAATAACCCTCTTTGAAGCACGAGTTAAGAAAAAAATGATATTTTTACTCGAGAGCGAGCTAACAGTTACTTGTAAACTAACCTAACCATTACTTGGTTATTACTTCTCCATTGGTGGCTTCGGAAGGTGAATCTCTGTGATCAATTCAATCAACTCCGTCCAAATCATAAGTCACTGTCGAAAAAAGGAACAACGTTTTATATGCCGTTAGAAGCAGCCACAACAGATATTCAAAATCTGAGAGAGAGAGAGAGAGAGAAAGAGAGGGACCCACACCACACTCAATATCAACGACAGCACAAACATTTCCGTTGCTGAAAAGCGCAAAACTTCAATTCAATTCAATAGAACAACACGAGCTCAGAAGGCAACTCACAACGATGTCGTTTCGTTCGGAGAACGAGAACCCTAACCCAACTCCAACTCCCACTCCGCCGGCGAAGAAGCGGTGGTCGGACATATGGGCGAAATCGAAGCCCCTAAACCAAATGGTGATGTCGATGAAGCTTCACTCCCTCTCTCCTCGCCTCGCTAACAAAGCCAAACCCACACTCTCTCCTTTCCCCGTCATCTCCGACCGAACCCTTCTCTTCTCCGACGAGCTTCTCCTCAAAATCCTCGCGCTTATCTCCGACTCCGCCGCGCAGCGGAACTCAAATTCTCTGGTCTGCAAGCGCTGGCTCAATCTCCAAGGCCGTCTCGTCCGCTCCCTCAGAATCTCCGACTGGAACTTCCTCCTCTCCGGCAGACTCATCCACCGCTTCCCCAATCTCAACCATGTCGATTTGCTCTCCGCCGCCTTCATTTCCTCTCGCAGTTCCGCCATTCTCTTCAGCCACCGCCTCCTCTCCATGCACCTCGATTCCAGCCTCTCCCCCAATTGGTGCTACTGCGAGGAAAACATGCTCCCGGTTGAAGTCATCGACAACGGCCTCTCCACTCTGGCTGGCGGCTGCCCTAACTTGCGCCGCCTCCACGTCATCGGCGCCAGCGAGATGGGGCTGCTGAGCGTCGCTGAGGAGTGTCCCACTCTGCAGGAACTCGAACTGCAGCGCTGCAGCGACAACGTTTTGCGCGGGATCGCGGCCTGTACGAATCTTCAGATTCTGAAGCTCGTTGGGCATGTTGATGGATTCTACAATTCAGTGGTTTCTGATATTGGGTTGACAATTCTGGCTCAGGGGTGTAAGAGACTGGTGAAGTTGGAGCTTTGTGGGTGTGAAGGGAGTTTTGATGGGATTAAGGCTATTGGAAAGTGTTGCTTAATGTTGGAGGAGTTGACGTTTTCTGATCATAGGATGGATGATGGATGGCTTGCTGGTATCTCTTTTTGTGAGAATTTGAAGACTTTGAGATTTCAGTCTTGTAAGAGGATCGATCTCAATCCTGGAATGGAGGATTATTTGGGTTGTTGCCCTGCTCTTGAACGGTTGCATTTGCAGAAATGTCAGTTGCGGGATAAGAAGGGCGCTTCGGCTTTGTTTTCTATATGCAGAGCTGTCAGGGAGATTGTTCTTCAGGACTGTTGGGGATTAGATGATAGCATCTTCTGTTTTGCAATGTTGTGCAGGTAATGTTCTTCTTCTCTTCTACATACAATTGTATACCTAGCTATGCTTATTGTTTGCATAAATTTCTCAATAAGAACTTACTAGAGAGGAACATGAGCAGGAATAAACTTTTCCCACAAGTTAAAATTGTCATATAGATAAACTATATTGTATTTTGTAATTGCTGCTTCTTTAGAAGCTTCTCCAAACAGGCATACACTTTCAGCTTCTTCCATCTCCTGTTTTGGCAGACAATGCATATTGGATTTGAACTCTCACCTGTCTTCCGAACAGGGCATCATTGTATTCTAGCTTCATGTCTCTATGTTCTCTCGGGAAAGCTAAAAAACGTTTGAGAAATGCAACAAATTTTTGAATTCAATGTGGTTAGAGTGGTTCTGTTCTGCTATGTTATTGTGGAATGTTCTTTCCAATCCTTCAATTCTGGATTCACTAATATATATCAAATTTATGGTGCAACAAATTGAGAGTGAACTTGAAATCATAGTTTTGTTATCTTTTGCATATTGTTTTTGCTGTTGTAACTTGTTAGTTTATGAGAGCTATGTGGATTTATGTATGCACCTGTTTTTTCAGGCGGGTAAAGTTGTTTTACTTGGAAGGGTGCTCATTGCTAACGACGGAAGGTTTAGAGTCTGTAATTCATTCGTGGAAGGAGCTTCAGAGCCTTAGAGTAGTGTCATGTAAGAATATAAAGGATTATGAGATCTCTCCTGCGCTCGCAACCTTATTTACCACTCTCAAGGAGTTGAGATGGAGCCCTGATACCAAATCACTTCTTCCATCAAGTGTTACGGGGATAACCATGGGAAAGAAAGGTGGTAAATTTTTCAAAAGGGCACGATGACTAAATCTTGAATCTAGGTCATTATAATTAGAATTAGGTTATTTTCACTGACATTAGTGAAAATTGTACCAAATTATGTGTATTCACTTTATAACGGTTAACTTAGATGTTGACAGTACAAATTTGTTATTTTCTTCTTTGTTTTCGGTCATTCCAAGGAAGAAAGGCTATAGATGTAATAAATAGTAATGGGAATAATATAAAAGTCTAATCCACCTTGTTCCGTTGCAAAGCTTTTTTTCTTCTTTGACGAGGTGTACTTGAAGAAAGCAGCATGTTACCGTTATCTGTGGGTCTTCACACTTAATCATACTTTTAACTTTTTCTTATCATTGTTCATATGTCAATGTCGTGCAGCAGTTAAAGTTGTTAATGTATGTAGTTTGGATGTCTTTTTTTCTTTCTTCATAAGTTTCTCTGCACAAGGAACTCGTTTATTAAGTCATAATGCACAGATTGAATGCTGTTCTTTTGAAGAAAAAAATAACTCAACATTTCTTTTCATACAGATTAGTAGAGAATTAATACAGATTTTGCTATTTTTAATGTAAAAAATTATGAACAAGGAACTGTTCATATAAATTAGTTTCTTACAACCACACTAAATTAGTTAGGTTAGTAGGAGATGTGTTCATTTGTCCAAAAACAATTTAATCTCAATTACACTAAATTAAAGCTACTTTGAACAATGACTTAGGGTGCATTAAGATATTTATGTAATGTATAGATGTTTAATAATATTCTTATAGTAGTCTGATGAATTTTTTATTTTCTTAATAAAGAGGACTTATTACCTCTAAACAAACTATAAGTCTTTCAATTGGAAGGAGATTTTTAAGCCTATTTACTTGTTTATTTTCTTAATTTGCTGGAGCACTGCTGCAGTTTCTGTGATGTGAAAAACAACAAAACTGCAACTGTGTGTTTGGAATATACAATTTGAAGCTTGTCAAAGAAAAAAATAACTATCTAATTCACAAAATTTTTAAAATATAAATATTGTGCCTCTTCAAGATAAACCTAAGTTGAGATGAAGAAACTTTTATCTTTTAAATAAACAAATAGACTTAATTTTATTTAATTTAATATTTGACAAGAGGAATAATGGTGGAAGTGTCTCCAAATATTTTTTTATTTGAGTGTTAAAGTGATAACGGTGTGAGAGAGAATGAGGAAGGGTTTGGTTGAGTTTGGAGCGAAAGATTGATTGAGATCGATTATGATGAAGGGGAAAGAAAAGGAAGTGGTTGTGGCAAACCCTTTGAGTGGCGAAGACAGCGATGATAAGCAACGCCCTTCCTTTCCCTCCGGCAGATTCTCTACCCGCAACGCTTCATCCAAATACGATTTCGTCAAGGTCTCGCTCTCAATTTCACCAACTTTCTCCCTCTTTACTCTTTTCCTATCTCTTCATTTTTTTTTTTCAATTGTTTTCTGCTTATATTTAGGTCAAGGTATGGTTGGGTGATAACGCGGATCACTACTACGTTCTCTCCAGATTTTTGCTCAGCAGAATGCTGACGGTTACCAAGGTATCCGATTGCTACTGTTTCTCTTTCATTTATTTATGTTTCTTTTCATTCAAGTTACTTTAGGGATTCCTTGGACATGTTCTTTTTTTATTTCTACAGATTGGAGTTCAATTTTTAAAAACTACCATGGATGTCAAATAACTTATTATTAGCCTCTTTATTTCAGATTCCGAACCATGTAGCTATCAAAATTGCTCTCGAACTGAAGAAGCTGCTCATAGACAACAGCCTTCTAGATGTGTATGTTGCTTCGCATCTCTTATTTTCCCATTTTCCAGCTGTCGGTTTTCTTTATTTTTGTTTCCTCTCTTTCTTTCTTTTTTTGTTCGCATGAGTTTTGATTGAATTAGTTATATGAAAAAAAAAACCACTCTTTCTTTGCTGCAGCTCTCAATCTGATTTGGAAGTTAACCTATTTAAGGTATGACCAACTTTTGGTTTTACCTGTTCATCACACACCAAGTTCCATTTTTCCTGACTACTGCTATCTTTTCGTAAGCTGTGCTCCACTTCAGGAAATATAGGGTGAACTTTCATCATTAAGTTTTCATATTTGAATTGAACTTATGACCAAGATTAAAATTTTGTGGACACCTATTTGTATGACACCTGTCTTGTATTCTCCTTGGATATTTTCACTTAGATATTAATTTATAGAGGAAAGTTGTGTATAAAATATTGTATTCGATGTACAAATATCATTGGAATTGGTTTTTAGATGTTTTGATATTCGAAATCAAGTGGAGCTGAAATTTCTTCGTACTGTCTCTTAATAGGAGGAAGTTGGATATATATTTTAGGGATGAAGTACCCATGGCTGGAGTTCCTCTCATTTTTTTACATACCAAGCGTCATTTAACATATAGATACGTTCTAAGAGGGTTCTATATGTGCAGCTTATGGAGAGGCGGGGATATGGAGAAGAGTACATAAATCGTTACAAGATGATGACGAGGTAAGTATGCATTCTTTCTGTTGGAGACAGTTCTTGTTCTTCCAAAACATGTGGCTGTGTCAATGTCTTGTCCTCATTATCTAACAAGGACAAAATTCTGTCTTCGTTTCCTTCCTTTGTTAATTCATGCTTATATATATCGTACATAAGTATGCATAGACATTTCATCTTTGTATATGTAATATGTATATTGTATGTGTATAATTATAAGTATTATCTAATCAGGAAAAGAAATTACTTTTGGGTTTCATGTTTTATAGTAATATTGAGGCGTCTTTTAAATTTTCCTGCTTTCCCCATTTATCCAGATTTCACCATCAAAGAGTTCCATTAGTAATCCTTGTCTGTGGAACTGCTTGTGTTGGGAAGTCTACTATTGCCACTCAGCTTGCACAGAGGCTAAATTTACCAAATGTATTACAGGTAGGCTTTGAGTGAGTGTCTCCAGTATTCCTGCATCTTTGTATCATATAAATTAAAGGTTTTCATTTTGGTTTTAGTTAAACAAAGCATCTCCTATTTTTTGTATCTAACTAACCAAACTGGATTCTTTTTCCTGGTTAACTGTCACCTAATGGGAGTTGTCCCTATATTTTGTTTTGCTTACTTAAATTATATTTTGACATTTTTCTTGTTGCCTTTGATAGACAGATATGGTTTATGAACTGTTGCGCACATCCACAGAGTATGTCTGGAACTTCTTTATTCTCCCTAACATGGCTACTATTTTTGCTTCTATTGAAAGTTCTGTTTGTCTGAACAGTTATTTATTAAATATTTTCATAAGGGACGATACTAAGGCTACTTTTGGCCTAAAATTATTTGCTTATGAAATCAAGTTCATGGATACACACAACATAATGTCATTATTGCTCAACAAAACCCATATCTCTTGATATATATAGTCCTTTACAGGTTGATTCTATAAGTATCAATGTTTAATGCTATATTTCACCATTTTTCCTTTGAATTTATATAGTACAAAAAGTGCTAACAAAGTCATACACCACAGAAATTGACAAATCTTACTTTTATGTTTATCTTTTCATTTCTTTGTGATTAATACTTGTATATAAAATTTGAATGATTTTTTTATACAGTGCACCATTGGCATCAACTCCTGTATGGGCTAGAGACTTTGGTTCATCGGAGGAGTTAATAACTGAATTTTGCAGAGAATGCAGGGTTGTTCGGAAAGGTCTTCTTAGTTGTTTCTAGCTTGAGATTTCTGTCATTTATAAATTAAATTTGGTTTTCAAATAATGCTATGAATATTTTATTTTCAGTATACTTGATTGTTTTCATAGATAAGTTGGCATTTGGTTTCTAGGTTTGGCTGGTGATCTGAAAAAGGCAATGAAAGATGGGAAACCAATTATAATCGAGGTGTGTCTGGACATTTATATAGTAGCAGGTTCCATGTACATTCCTGTTTAACATCCTTACAATTTTTTTAGATTGGTCAGTTGATATTTGATTAGTGTAGTTCTTAAAATACTAACCATGAGTAGATAAACATGTATCCATTGATGATCACTTACAGAAATTCACAATATAAGTATAGATAAAAAACATTTCTTTGTAGTTTTACAGTGGTCAATGTATTTTTTTTTTTTTTTTAGATAAAAATGGATCCGAAATAAGGATACAGCCAATGTTACCAAGGATCCAAAAAGACTGCCCCGAAGGAAACTAGTTGTCCTACAGTGCCATAACAAATGGTGTATTTTCTTGTAATTTCCTAGGTTAACTGATTTGTGGATATTGGGTTTGGTATGTTGCTGATGTAGAAATATGTTACCCTGAAAGCAACCAATTAGTTACCTACATTATTAAATCTCCATATTTTCACTCACCGGTACTTTTATTTTTCTCTGTCCAGTAGTAGGGATTGTTGGCTTAGTCTATACGCACTGAATTCAAAATCTTAAAAAAATCAATACATTCTGAAATTTATAAATTAGTTATGAACAGTATTACACTACTCATCATAATACAAATGAGAACGAATACTTAGCATGCCGAGGGATCAAAGACATTTATTGTTTATGTTATTTGGACTTTTGTAAGATGGTATTAGTGCTTATCTTAGATACATTAAAAGTGCTGCTCACCATACATGTACCAAACCAAATAGTGGTGGACGTGAGGTGGTGTATTGTAAAAAATCCAACTCCCACATAGTGTCAAAATACAGTATATAATTGGAGACAATTCTCATCTTACAAGTTGATTTTGTAGTGTTGAATTAGGCCTAAACCACTTTGTAAGATCTTTAATACTATTTTGTCTTTTATCAATAAAATAAAATGCATAATTTGCAGATACCTCGATGAAATCAAATATATAAAAGATAAGTGATAATTTCATCTGTAACTTTGGTATCACATAAATGTCCTATTAAATTTTGTTTTAATAATTTGATACGCCTTTTCTTTTTATATTGTTCAGTCAAAATGTTGCTGGGCGTGGGCTCAATTTCTTTGTGTATATTTTCATTATAACAGGGAATACATTTGGATCCTAGCATTTATTTAGTGGACGATGATAATAAATCACCTTCTGGTGTACATTCAGAGAACAAAGAGATAAATCCAGCAGTTGTGACATTGGATGATAATGCTAATATACAGATAAAAGATGTTTATGTGGGTAGTGGCGATGAGAGCAACCATGGCTCCAAGATTTTGAGCTCTAATGAAGGCGTATCTGCTGACCAGGTTGATGCAGTATCAAATTCTATAGCATCCCTAGGCCTTACTGGAAGTATCCTTGGACATAAAGGTTAGGCTTTTTTGTTTGCCATATTATATTGCTGATTAGTTCCTTAGTAGGAGATAAGGCTTAATATGGATGATGGACATTTTTTTAATGCAGGTGCTTCTCTTAGGGAACTGGAAATTGACAAGACTACTATTAGTAAGATGAAGTCGGGCCCCATACCAATAACTGTGCCTATTGTTTTAAAGATGGCTGAATTTGATCACAAGGTTTTGTCCACGGTTCATTATTTTTATCGAAGTAGCAATTATACAATAAGTGATTTTTTATTTTTTTTTTCACTTGTTGCATGTCTGAGTTTGGGGATTTATTTGGTTGTCCAAGGTTACTGTCAGGTCCATTGTGTATCTCTAGGATGTTCCTTTAGTACATGAGGAACATAATGCAGTAAATGAAAATAATAATAATAATTAGGGGTTGATGCATGGATCTACAGCTACTGTAATATTGACGCAAAAAAGACCGATAAATGAGGTCCAAAATGTTGTTTTACTGTTGCCCTCTGTCCTGTGCCAGTAGCAGAAGGATAGGTTGAACTTCTTGAAAACTACTTAGGTCAAGTGCACAACTCTTGTTTTCAAATTCCGTCATATACTTTAAGAAGTCAAATAATCCTAATTGTCTTACTTTATTTTCAGGCATTACTTGAGGAATGGATCTCCAGTCGAACATTTTATGACAAATGTCCCGACCTGGTACAGTAACATCTACACTTAAAACTCAATTCCCTGGCTTCCGTATTTTAGTTTTGGCTACTCTATAGCTCGTGTTTGAGTGAGTTCCTACGGGAATTTATTTTGTTTTAATGAAAGGTATGTATAAGAAATTATACAACCTAATAAAGCCGAAGAAATTATCTTGTAAACCAAGTTAACAAAGGCCTCTACAGTGATTGTGGACAAAGCACTTATAACAATCATATCATGTAGAAGAGTACAAGAACCTGCAACGTGTCATTTGTGTAGAAAACCTTGTTAAAAAAAGGAATCTATGACTATTAAGGAAAGAATCTTAGCTTCCTGTATGATTAGCAAGAGGAGAATAACTGGAAATAAGTAAATGAACAATTATTTTATAAAAGGATTTTGAGCTATCAACAGAAGCAAAAAAATTGTATTGAGTAGCAGGTTATGATCCAAGGTTTTTTTTCTATATCATGTAGATTCTTGAAGATTTGGACTCAATCTGAACTTGTTGTTCATTTACAGGACCACGAGAAGCTTATTGCCAACTTGAAAACTATACAGGATTATCTGTGCTCATTCACATCACAGGTATTTCCAAAAGATATACTGTGATATTATTCATTACTGGAAATGTTAGTGGAAAATCATTCTTTCTGGTAAGTTGACAGTTGTGTGCTTTGATGATAACCACGACAATTGCGGGACATTTTTCCAATTCAAATTGTTCTATACCTACTTGTTCTGTAGTTTTTTTTCCAAATGTTTCCATTTATTAACTAATGAACGTGAAACTGTTGATACAAAATCTTATTCACTGATTGTAGGATTACCTAAAGCCCCATAACTTTATGATTTTTAATTTTTATCATATGTGATTATTTTTCTTAAATTTTTTCCATTTGATGTTACAGGGGTTGACTGTGGTCAACGTATCGGCAACAACATTTCCTCAAACATTGGATTGGCTGCATGGTTACCTTCTTCAGGTAACAAAATTATTAGATGTAACGTTAGGATTTTGGTTCCCCCTGAATCAAAATGATAGAGAAATAGCACAATGACCCAATGAAAAAGTGAAAAGAATCAAATTTATGCCTTAAATCCCTTTACATCTGTGTCATGGACATTTTTTGGTGTAAAGCAACCTGTAGACATTCTTATCTGATGATGGTAGCGTGCAATTGAAAAGCTAGTGACTTTAATTATTCTTGTGCTACTGAAAATACAGCATTTTTTTTCTTAGTAAAATTAATATCTACAAATTGGATTACCCAATTAAGTGCTTGATAATTTTGTACATTTTCTTAAAGCGGTTTTGTTGACATCATAAGATTTTTGTATTCCTTTCCTTCAGAAATGACTTTAAGTTTCTTTCAGTGCATCGAGAAAGGTATCAAAGAAAATGTTTCAGCACCAGTAGCTGCAGTATAGTCCATGTATAATGAATGCTTCCATTTGTGACAGGTATGAAATTGACGGTCAATTTAACTTTTGTTTTAGTCTTCTCCAAAGTATTGCGCAGTTTGAGAGTCATTGACAAAGGGGTCAATTGTTTAATTTTTCTGGGTAGGCATGTATCATTCAATGATCCAAGCTGTCACCAAAAAAATCTTTAAATATGCTAAGCGGTTGACATTTTCATCAAAAGGTTATTAAGTACTCGAAATTGCGCGGCATATGATAGAGAGCGTATTATTTTTTTCAATTTACTAGTATGAGTATATTCACGCGAGCTGATGTTTAGGAGTCAGACTTCTATGTGGTTTTTTATTGTATCTTATCAACTTTCTAAATGGTTTTTTTTTTGTCAAAAATTTTGTACTAGTTGAGTGGTTTCTCCACCCCCAATAAAATGCAATTCTTGTACCAACCCGTAATTAAACATACAATGATAATTGTCCGTTTTTGAATTTAAACCTTTTTTAATTTAACTATATTGGAAAATTATTTTCCCGTTTATTGATTACCTCACCAGTTATTCTGATATGGTTTGTAGATTCAACTTCACGTTGTAAATTGGATGATTCTGGAATCAAAAGGGATCATGATCATGCTCAAAGCTATGTACTCAACTGATCGCAGTCACGGTCTTTGCAATATATGATGATATCTGATTTTGTGAGACCATGGCATGGGGAAGCCCGCATAATCGATGTAATTATTGCATTATCAACGTTTGGAGCTACATTAACTGTACAATCATGTGTTTTGATCTTGAATTTCATGCTTCCATTCCATTGCGTTGTGTAGCCGCCGCTAAAATGAAATACCATGGCTCGCTTTTAGAGCTTCGTTTTGCTAGCCCTCTGAATCCGTTTACGCGGTGTTTGATTTCATATAATGATTTTCCCTCTTCAAATTATTTATCCCAAATGAATATTTCGAGATGCCTATAATAGAAAAAAAATATTATTCTGTTAGAAAAAAGTGAGTTTATGATTGTCAGTGTTAGAGAATCCTTGTTACTATCATTTATCTTATTTGATTTCTTTACGCGGCTTGTTTACTTATCCTTTTAACATTTCTTTATGCGCACTAACAATTGAGGGATTCACGTGAAAAGGTAACGAGTTTTTTATTATAAATTTATGCAAGTACTGGCGTTGGCAATACAAAAATTGTACCGGTTTTTTCTTTTTTAGTTTTTAATATCAGTATAGATAATATAATATAGCTAAAAAAAGAAATAAAAAAGTTATTGCTCGTCTGGTGATCAATTCCTTTTTAGGTTTTGAGCTAATAAACAATATGGAAACACAGAATGATTTCTCTCACAAATCATGGTGACGTGTAAGAAGGATGAGAAGAAAAGAGATAACCAGATAGGAAAATGAGAATGTCTAATGTAATGTGAAAAAAAAGAAAGGAGAAACATGAAACAAAAAGTGAGATATGAAGAGGAAAGAAAAGTGATAGAAGTAAAAAGCGAAACATGATAGCTCCGAGATGGGTATTAACTCGTAAGCCAATCCGGCTTACCACGGGTTGAGTTTGATTATTTTTATTTCTATCAATTATGAACTAGAAATGAATTCGGCTCACTTAACCCATGAGTTAAACGGGTTCGAGCTGGGTATGGTGGGTTGGCTCACAATCCACCATTAATTTTAAATTTTAAAAATAATTATAATAACATATTAACCTTAATTAATCATTTATTTTAAATTTTTTAAAATAATTATAATATTTTAGTAACCCTAATTGATGTTATCCTATTTTACTTCTACCCTACATTGTTGGCTGTCATCACAAGCCAAACTCTCCTTTAAACTTGTTATTAGTTGTTCGCTGCATCATTACGTTTGTCGCTGTACTTTAGTCACTTGTCTTATTATCTGTGCACCGCACCACTACACCATGTCCATTGTGTTAAGGTAAGAATTTGTTTCATAACCTAAACCACTGTATTGCTTTCTGTATTGCTTTCAAAGGTAAAAATTTGTTTCATAACCTAAACTATTGGATTGATGAATCTTTATTTGAAAATTGTAGCATCTATACATTATTTGTTATTGATTTATACGTATATCTCTTTAATATATGAATTAGTATGAAATCTGAAACAATACATTAAAGCGTCAATGTAAATTGTATTGGTGATGATTTTATTGTTAATGAAAAATCCAATGAGTCAATTTCAGTTAATAACGAAGATACTAATATTGAGAAAGAAAACATAAGTTTCTACATCCGAAGTTTTTATATAATTTAAAAAATTAAAAAAATATGAATTAGTGAGTCAACCCACCTAACCCACTAACCCGTGGTAGGTTGAACCGGGTTATAAAATTTCTGGCTCGTCAAAAAATAAGCCGGGTTGAGCTCATCTATTTTCAGGTCAACCGTGGTCAGCTAACCGATTCACTTTGACACCCCTATCCGTGAGTTGGAAAGAAATCCAAACCATTGGCCTAGTCAAGCTCTCGTACCCAGCTTAAAATGTTCTCTGTTGCAGGATTTGCTTCCAACTGCCATCTGCCACTACATCCACAAACCATACTCTCCCTAATCCGTTTCCATTTTTATTAAGCAATTCATCTTCATGTGTACGTTTCCGGAAAATTTTCCATAAAACGGAGAGGATGTATAGATTAAAAAAATGGAAAAGGTAAAATCCAAAATCTTACTATGTTACTAAACAACACAAGAGGATCCAAATTCTTTGGGTTATTTAGTTTTCCTTTTTCGGCTATTACAAATCATAAAGTAGTCATTTATCATATACGATGTATTAGTTCATATTTTTGTCGCATATGTAATGTTCCATAGTTGGGCCTGGAGTCACACACTTTAAATTTCAATTAGGATGACAACTGCGGCAAGATAAAGCGAAATATAGTTACACTTAATTTAATTTACTCCCAAAAAAGCAAGTTTAGTTGTACAAAACATTTTTTTTTTCCTTTTGTTATGATCATTCTACACCATCGGCATCAGGATTAAGGAATGAAGAATGTTGTCGCCAAGACATGAAATGTTTCAACAAATTTTTCTTCAATTCTCTTCTTCCCCTGTGGAGTAGGAAATGATTACAACCTTTTCTGTGGCTTCAAATTTCATCATCCCAGAGTTCTTCAATTGTTTTGTAGGGACTTGTGGTTTCATTAACGTGAAATTCCCCCCTCATAATCTTCATTTCCTCCAATTTCTCAATCTCTATCATATCTTCGTTATCCAATCTCAGATCAAACGATCCAATATTTTCCTTCATTCTTTCTTGATTGAAGCTTTTCACAATCACACTTGAGCCCTTTGATAGTCCCCAGTTCAGTGCAACCTTCAAAAATTAAAGGCAAGAGAGATGTTAACCCTACTCAACTTTCCATTCTACTAATTACAAAATTCACATGTCAGTTAGGAATTCTAAATCATTGTATCCGATAAACGAGAGTTTGGAATTGAGTTTCACCTGTGCTGGAGTTGCTCTGTGTTTGAAGGCAATTGATCGGATGATTGGGTGATGAACCACAGCTGTTGATCCCCATGCATTCCCTGGCCCACCAAGTGGTGAATAAGCACTCACATGGATCTTGTGGTCCCCACAGGTCTTTCTAAGCCTTCCTTGCCTCCACATTGGATGCATTTCCACCTATGTTCCAATATATTTGGGGGACTTAAATTATTGTAATGTCTTGTAAATGATAAATACTAGAAAAATGCCCCCAAGATTTAACTCTACTAACTCACCTGATTTACAGCTGGAGTTGTAGAAGCATAATCCAACAAGGCCTCAATCTTCTTGCTTGAGAAATTGCTAAGCCCAATGCACCTACACAACCCCATTTCTAGGCATTTCTCCATCCCTGCCCATGTGGTCTCAAGGTCCAACTTTTCAAAGTCATCTTCATTAGGTACAGGGTAGTTAACCCATGGCTTCAACTTGACTGGCCAGTGCACTAGGTACATGTCTAGGTACTCCATGCCCAGATTCCTGTTTTGCATTCAATAAAGAAAACAACAAAATCAACATTAGATTTCCAACACAGATTTGTTCCCATGCTTCAGAATTAAGTAATTGGCTGTGAAGTTTAAAAGATTCTGTCACATATTTGTTTCCTGTGTCCACTTGTGGGGCATGACAATATTCAGCATTCACTTATTCTTTGCCACAAGCCTGTACTCCATTGTTTTTGTTATCCCGTGAGATTTTGATTCATGTAATGATCATACACCACATGCGTTTTAGGTTATTTGCTTTCATTTACTCTAGAAAAATCACGAAAAGGCAAAGGTTGAGATACGGGTGTATCTGAAATTTTCCCTCAAGATTCTGTAAAGCCAAGGCGTGCAATTTACATCTTCAAAGATTCTATTTGCTTACTCTAGAGTTTGTTTCAATGCAGAAACAGGATCATGGTGATCACTCCCCCACAGTTTGGATGTTAAGAAAATGTCTTCTCTCTCCACTTCTCCCTCGCAGATTGCCTCATTCAAGGCTTTCCCCACTGCTGGCTCCGAACCATATATTTTTGCTGTGTCGAAATGCCTATAACCCATCTGCTTATGTACATACACATGTGTATCGTATCAGTAACAAGATAAATGAAGAATAAAAAGCCATGTAGTTTCTTTTCCCTTTATCTGATACCAAGCAACATAGTTAGTGAAACAAGGGACAGAAAATTGAAAAAAGAGAAAATCCCAAGGCAAAGGCCAAAGGGGTTGTATAAAATATGTATGTGTGTATATTATGTATAAAAAGTATGGTCATGAGTACCTGAAGGGCATTGTGGACGGCAAGTTCTGTTGTGTTCCTATCATTTGGGAAGGAATAAGTGCCTAATCCAATAAGAGGCATTGTAATGCCGCAGTTCAAACGCACATGATTGTTTCTCATTCTGTCTGTCTTTTTCTGTGTTTGTGTTTTTCTAACTTTTGCCACAATGCTAATGTCTCCAACTTTAGCTTTATATAGATTCTACGAGTCAAGCCATACTATAACAAGTTAGTTTATAGTTTAGGTTTGAGGCCTTCAGGAGCATCTAAATTAATCATATATTAATAATATTATTTGTGGAAGAGATAACAGGTGTCACAGAGTTAAAATGAATTATTGAGGAATGCAAATCAAAGCATGGGATCCTCCCTGTCTCTTGGGATTTTATTAATGGCCCAATCCATCATCCAAAGGCAAATTAATACCTTAATCCCACATAGGAAGTTTATATCTTACTATATATATATAGTTATATTTTTATAATACGAAAGACAGTAACGTGCATACTCTGAACTCTCAGGGTCGGTCACTGAGCTGGCACTTCAACCATTTGATTATCCTCAAAATACCCCAAGTCTTCTCTTTAATGCAGAATTTTGATAATAACTAAAACCATTAAATATGATGTTCTACCTTGTGGGACTGTGGGTGCATGAAACTCAACTTTCTTCAATATTGGGTTTTGTGGGCAACCAATATGTTGAACAAATAAATATATCTTTTGACATGCAAAATTGTCAAAGCATGCCATATTCAAAGACGTATTTTCTTTTATCTGTCACTTTCAAACTTCATTTTTATATGTAATGTCTTGTAGAGTTGACTTTGCTGAGAAAATATAAAAGTGTGTTGAGAGATTTATACATGTTTCTGTTGCTTAGCACTATCTCGAACATGCCTAAATCAAATAGTTTCTTTCAGTCACCATTCTTCTTCATTCTCTTCAAACACAGTTCTCACTCAGCCACCTTTTGCCACACTTTATATCAACTAAACTCTCAAATCCATGGGTTGGCATCATTGATGTTTCTTTCATAACTCATTCAATCAACAATTTTGTCAAATTTAAGTGTTTTCCAATTTTCAAATAAAGATAACTTACATTAATTCATTGCTTACGATTATGTGTTTTTATTGCCTTGCTTTCTGTTTAAAACAAAGCTTAAAAGATTATAGCTGTGACATCTTCTCTTTTTTCCAATATATCTATGATAATAAAGTCAACAAAATTTAAACATAAGACTTTGTATAAAATATTCGAATTCCCCACAGGCCAATATGTCATAACTTCATATCCATATTTTAAACTTATTTATTGCGTTAAATATGTTTTTAGTTTCTATAAAATTGATTTTGGTTTGTATAAAAAAAATCATTTTTATCTTTATAAAATCATAGATTTTGATTTTAATCTCTAAAAGATGTTATTATTTTTTTTTCATTTTTTTCAAATCAAAATAATTAATTTTAGTTCCTAATTACATCCATTTTAGGATAAAAAAACATATTTTATATATCTTAAAACTTTTTTTTAAGCGTTCCTTGGTGGGAGTATTATATTAGTACACCACTTAAAACTAAAATTTATTTAGGTGGGTTACATAGACTAAAACATATTGAAGCATTAATTATTGTACGAAATAATTATTTTCTTATGTTCTCCATAAAGAAAAAAAAAAATTCAACACGCATTTGGTCAAAAACAACATTAATTTACACAAATAAACCCAAAGAAACAAATAAGAAAAAATTAATATTAGTAACCCCAAAAATTGTACCATACATTTGCCAACAAAACCAACCCAACCGAAAGCACACGACACTTTGACTTTGCCTAATCTTTTGATTTATTCATGGTTGTAGGTTTTTTTTTTCTTTTCATCACTACCACACACAAAAAATATGATGATACGAAGAAGATAAAGTAGAAGAACACCGCCACAACAGGTGTTAAAATCATGTCATGTGAGACCAAAGATTTTGTTGTTCCATCTCAAGTTTTCTTTCAATTTTATTTTAATAAAATCCATAGTCAACCCTTTTAATAATCTTTCATAATCTCAGTCAACCTATGCGTTGACATAATTTCTCTTCATGAATGTAACTTAAATGCATCACCTTCCCTGGTGGCCAAATCTTTGTAGAGGGCTATGACCCACAACCGTGAGCTGTGCCCAGCCAAAATCAATCTAATATATATATATATATATATATATGTATATATATATATATATGTATATATATATATATATATGTATATATATATATGTATATATATATATATGTATATGTATATATATATGTATATATATATATATATATGTATATATATATATATATATATATATATATATATTCCAACACAGTGGCTTTTTAATTAAAGGGGTAAAAAAATTTTGATTTTATAAAGAGATAAAAAATTTAAAATTTTACTGAAATTAGTGAAATTGTGTTGGATAGGACGATTTTAACTTAGATAAATACTAAAATCGTGTAATACAATTTTAGTTGTTTGATTTTTTTATTTTTTTTTCTAAATGTGCTTTGTTAGCACATGTGTATAATTTACTATATACTGAACTCGTGCTGCTACGAGTTTCATATTTTTATTTTTATTAAAAATAATAAATTTTTTATTTTTTTAAATATATTATTTATTAAATAATTAATTTTGATTTATTAAATTAATAAAAAATAAAAATAAGTAGAGAAATATAAATAAATTTAATATAATATATTATATTAAAATATTATATTTAAATATATATATATATATATATATATATAAATTTATTATTGAAATTAACAGTTTGTTCAACATTTAGACAAAATAATATTTTTTGATTTATTTTCAACTTCTACATCTATTTTATTTTAAATTTGATTAGTTGTAGTTATTTCTTATATGTCTCGACACATGTTAGGATCATGACAAAAATTTGTATTTATATAAGTAAACCAATAATCTTCATTTTGAAGCTATAACATCTGAAAAAATAACTTATGTAAATTTTTCTTAAAATGTATTAAATAATATTATATGTAAATTATAATATATATATATATATATATGTTAAACTATTATAATATATATATATATATATATCAAAATATTAATAAAATAATTATTATTAATTAGAATATATATATATATATATATATATATATATGAAATTAATAATAATTATCATTATAATACATTATGAAATTATTAATAACAATAGTTATTATATACTATTAAAATTAAAATGTAAAAATGTAATATGAATTAATTATTATTATTATTAATATGTAAAAAAAAATAACATTCTTATCTCTTCGTATAAGAAGAGATAAGATTTTGATAAAGACTTACAAACAAAATTTATTAATTTAATAAGAAGATAAGAACCATTAATGAAGGAAAAAAAAGAGAGTAAAAATCTTCCTATATAAATGGGTGGGGTGGTGAAAAAAAAAGGAAGAAGGGAGAAATGTAAGAAAGGAAAAGAAAAAGGAAGAGAAGAAAAGAGAGAGGGAGAGAAGAAAAAGAGGGGGAGACAAGAGAAGGAGAGAGAGAAGAGAAACAACTTAAAAACAAATTTTGTTGTATCATCTGCAATATTGAGGTAGGTGGTGAAAATATTATCATTAAATCTATTTTATTTTGATTATAGTTGTGGAGTGAAGTATCCCTAATCTCATTCTATTTATTTAGTTACTTGTTTATTTATCTTTAACTACATACTCACTGCCTTATGTTTATTTATTCTTCTCCAGTCTTATACTGATTTTATTTTAATTATTTTCAATTTAGTACTGGTCCTGCCTTATGTTTATTTATTCTTCTCCATTCTTGCACTGATTTTATTTTAGTTATTTCCAGTTGAGTATTGATCCTGCCTTATGTTTATTTATTCTTTTTCAGTCTTGCACTGATTTTATTTTAATTATCTCCAGGTTATGTACTTGATCATATTTGTTTAGTTATGCATCGATCCTATTTATTAGTTTATATTTATATTATTTAATTATTTTTAAATAATAATATCTATTTATAAATATTTGATGATATTGTAGATGGAGGTTGGACTTTGGGTATTTAAATGAGTAAATATCACTTGGGAGAGTGATTAAAATTGGGTTCATTTATCTTGATTAGTCACTACAAATTTAATTTAAATCTTCATAAAATAGAATGTGTTGAGAAAGTTGAAATATATATATATATATATATATATATATATATATATATATATATATATATATATATTATAAGATTGTATTATTGTAAATGATAAATGTTCTTACTCCCTATTGTGATCTTTTGTGCATGTTTTATTTAAATACCAACTTAAGTAGATGGAGGTGCCAAATATTTCAAATCCCTTTTCTGCAAGCATTACTGCCTTCTTTCCGGGACCTACTTGGAACACGAACGTTATTGACAATTTGGTTACTTTTAAAGGGACAGAATTATTAATATTAACATTTGCATCTGATATGAGAAATCTCATTATATTAGATGAACCAAGCAGTGGTTACCTTTTGCATGCCTCCTACCATTTACCAAAACTTCTTAATCAGTTTGTTTCCACCGACAATGTTGATATTTGTATAATTGTAGTAAGAATAGAAGGAATAAAAATAAAATTCCTTCTTCTTTTGTATATCTTATATATAATATATATATATATACATATACATATACATATATAGTGATGTAAATTACTTTTACATAAATGTAATATCTTTATTTGACCTGCTACTCTTATATAAATAATAATAAGAAAAAATAATGTCACATAACCGAATGAAATTGAAATTCATATGGCTTATGAATGCTTTGTAACTTGTAAATCAGATCGATAAATGCAACCAATTGTAAATAACAAGAGGAATAGACAATAATAACATGAGTATTGGGTAATCCAAATGTGATTCTAAGTCCCACATTGTGTAAAAATGAGGAAGTTGAGCAATATATAAGGAAGAAAGACCCATAACCTAATCTCTTAAGGTTTTTGGTTGAGAGTAGTGTTAATCTCTTATGTGAATTAGACTCATGTCTCATTGTTAATGTTTCTCCCCATTAAATCCCCACTCGAAAGGCCCAACAAGTGGTATCATAGCCGAAATCGGTAAGAGTGGGTCAGGTAAGCATGTCTCGTTATGATGAATGACAATACATGGAAGAACTACTAGTAAATTCAAGGAGGGGATGTACCAATGTGGAGAAATTTACAAATGTGGCAAGAGTGGGTCAGGTAAACATGTCACGTTATGATGAATGATGGTACATGGAAGAACCACTAGTAAGTTCGAGGAGGGGATGTACCAATGTGGAGTAATTTACAAATGTGGCAAGAGTGAGTCAAGTAAGCGTGTCCCGTTATGATGAATGACGGTATATAGAAGAACTACTAGTGAGTTCGAGGAGATGTACCAATGTGGAGGAATTCACACATGTGATTTTAAGTCATGAGGAAGTTGAACAACATATAAAGAAAAAAAATTCATAACCTAATATCTTAAGGTTTTTGGGTTGAAAGTGGTATCAAAGTCGAAGGTTGATCGATAAAAGTGGTCTTTGTATTGAAAGTCTTTTTTATAGTGGATCCCATTATTATGAACAACGGTACATAGATTGATCACTAGTGAGTTCAAGGGGATCTACCAATGTAGAGGAATTCACACTTAAGGTGGAGATTGTTGGATAATCCAAATGTGATTCTAAGTCCCACATTACTAAAACACTACAAGAAAAATCGAAATTACCAACGGACAAAATTCGTCTGGTAAATATATATTACCAACGGATTATCGATAGTCCTAAATCCGTCTGGTAAATGTTACAGGTAATTACCGATCAATTTTTCGTCGAATTTTTTTATTATTTATTAAATTTTTTATAAAATATTTTTCTAAAGACACCCCTCCCCTTTTCTTTATATTATATTATTATTATTTATTTTCCTTTGAATTATAATTTAGGTTAAATGAATTGTTACTTGGTAGATTCAAACCAAGTACCTTAGAGTCAGAGATCGATACTCCAACCACTAAGCTACCAAATTTTTTTATTATAATTTACAATAAATTATATTTATATACAAATAAATGTATATCCAAATAAATATATAAATACAATATATTTATATTTTTATATATTTTTATATTTATATATTTGTATATTTATATATTTGTATATTTGTATATTTGTATATTTATATATTTATATATTTATATATTTATATATAATTAAATATTTATTTTTTAAATTATTTAATTTAATAAATTATTATAAATTAATCTAATTATGATTAAATTAAATTATTAAATAAAAAAATATTTAAATTTTTAATTAGGTGAATAATTAATTTATTAGAATATATTAAGTAATTATTATACAATTTTACCAACGGATATATCCATCGGTAATTAATTGTTAATTTACTGATAGATTTAACGACAGTAATATCCGTCGATAAATAATTGTTAATTTGCCGACGGATATATCCGTTGGTAAGACCAAATTCTATATTCGTCGGTAATTTCCGTCGGTAATGACTCATTTTCTGACGGCTACAAATCCGTCGGAAATACGCGATTTTCTTGTAGTGAAAAATGAGGAAGTTGAGCAACATAGAAGAAAGAAAAACTCATAATCTAATGTCTTAAGATTTTGGATTGAGAGTGGTGTCAATCTCATACGTGAGTTGGGCTTGCTTCTCCCTAGAAAATCCTCCCTCGAAAGGTCCAACAAGTAGTATAAGAGCCGAAGGTTGATCGACAATAGTGATTTTTGTATCGAAAGTCTTCCTAACAGTGGGTCAGGTAAGTGTGTCCCATTATGATGAACAACGGTACATGAAAGGACCACTGTTAAGTTCGAGGACATGTACCAATGTATAGGAATTCACACTTGAGGGAGAAATTGTTTGGTAATCCAAGTATTATTCTAAATTTCACATTGTGTAAGAATGAAGAAGTTGAGCAACATAGAAGAAAAACCCATAACTTAATGTCTTAAGATTTTGGGCTGAAAGTGGTGTTAATCTCTTATATGAGTTGGACTAATTTTTCATTGGTAATGTTTCTCTCCAATAAATTCCGCTCGAAAGACCTAACAATTAGAGCAAGAGAGTTAAAAGGCTTGAAATTTCCCACAATTACACCACATCACCATTAATATAACATATTATATTAAATTTATTCATGTTTTTCTAAATATTTTTATTTATATTAATTTAATAATTAAATCAAAATTAATTATTTAATAAATAATATTTAAAAAATAAAAAATAAAAATATTTTTTGAAAAAAATAAAAACATAAAACTCGTAGCATAGGTTTAATATAAAATAAATTATATACAACTTGTGTTATCAAGCATGTTTTTAGAAAAAAGAAAAACATCGTTAAATCAGAATTGTTTTAGTTAATCTAATTTGAGATATTTTAATAAAAAAATGATTTTATTTTGATCCCTTGATAAAATATTTTTTTTATCCCCGATAATAGAAAACGTTCCAACACAGAGAAGCTTCTATTTTGGGATTGGGTTGGGTTTGGGTTGTGAACACAAGCTCATGATATGTCTATGGGGATTGAAAATCTAAAATCTAAGTAGCTTTAGAAAAAGGAAAAGTGGGTTTGACTTTGATGGATTGGATTGGAGAAGCACAGAAATTAGAATATAAGTATGTAATAATAATTATTGGAAGGAAATTATGTTGGACAGTGTACGATATAAATGTACTTGTGTCGGTGCACCGTCACATGATGATTCGTGGCACGTGCATCAGATAGTGTGTTAGGGCATATATATGTAACAATCTATTTGTAAATTCCTTATTCTTATTTGCTTGATACTGTAAAATCGTGTATCGATATTCAGGATCATTCATTTTTTCGAAACTTATGTTTTTTATTTGTTTTAGAACACAAAATATATATAATGTTCATCCATGCATGGGTGCGTAGTCGTTGATTCCTTCCCTCCTCGAATCGATTGAAGAAATAATCGATATTCGTATATTTAGATTCTCAATTTCAACCATTAATCAAGGACAGCTGTTTAGGGTTTACGATGATTCGTGGAGAGAGGAATCAAATGATGCGTAAAAATTAGTTGAATTGGATTCTGATCTCTAATTTCAGCTATGATCCTATATTGTATTACACTTTTAAGTCAAATTTAAGTTTATATCGTGTACAAATGTGAAGTTTATAAGATAAAATCAGATTAAACCTCAATTAGATCACAATTTTTATTACTTAAGTCGTTTTACACCGATTTGATTGGGCCGGACTATTGGCACGGCCCACACCCCTATTCAATTAATTTGAAACTGAGAGAAATTAAGACATTGATTGATGAACGATGTATAAAGATTTTACTTATTCACTTAGCATTGTGTGTGTTTATATATTATTTATTTAATAATAATAAAATTAGTAAATTTTATTTTTGTTTTAATTTTTTATATTTTATAAAATTATTTATTTTCTTTACAAAACATGGAATTTTTAGTTTTAATTATATTTGTTCCAAAAAAAATTTAGATAAGTCGGTTGTTACTATCACTTACAATTTATTAGGCCAAATTTTACTAAATGTTAAAGACAATATGATATTTAAATCAATATAAAAATAATAATAACAAAATTAAATTATTTATAAATAAGAAAGTTGTTTTATTTATAAAGATTTAATATTTTAAAAAATTATATTTATTTATTTTGATTATAATCAAGTAGATTAATGATTATTATTAGATAGGAAATATTTTCCTCATGTCATAAATTTATAAACTTGAACAGATAAAATTGTAATATTGTTTTTTTTTCTTAGTTTTTACCTCTTTAAATCACCAATATTATAATCTTTAACATTTTTTTTAAGACATACACATAATATTTATTTGTTTTATTTTACGAGTTTTTTTAGACTATATATGCTTTATATTTTGTTACAGTGTGTATTATTTGCAATGATAATTTAATCTTTTATCAAAACATAAATATAGGTAAATAATATTATATAATACTAAGTGTATATTATAAATAGTAATTTTTTATTTTAAATAGAAAAACAAAAAAAATACATGGGAATGGAATAATTATGGATTGAATGATAAGTACATGACAAACAGAGTTCCATCTGGATCAAGAATTGAAAATTTTGAATTAGGTAAAAAATTAGTAAAAGTCTAGGATAAGAAGATGGGTTCAATACCTTTTATTTTTTGTTACACCATTCACAATTTTATTTTAGTTCTGTTTTTTCAATGTCTCTTAATTATGGATAAGTCAATATATTTTATGAAATTAAAATTCTGAAATACTTTATTAAATTAGAATCAATGCCATATATATAAATACATATGTTAAATAGAAGACAACTTTAAATAGAAGACAATTTTAGATTAAAGAATTTACCTTCCCAATATATTTGTATTCTTATTATATTGAAAGACTTCCATTATGGGTATTCAACCAAACTAATTTATATAATCTAAAAATTTTAATTGGTATTTTGGTTAAAGAATTATTTTATTTGAAATTCATTAGTTTTTTTATCTTATTTTTTTTTAAGTTAAAATTGAATTTTTTTACTGTATTTGTATTATAAAATATTTTGTTTCTTTATATACCATTTATATTATTTTGATATAAATAAATTAGAATTCTCAACTCTTTACTATGTTGAGCGGTCGTGAGAAAATTAGGAAAAATTATAGAAAATTTTTAAAAATTTTGTAAGTGATAGTTGTATATTTGTCTAAAATAAAAAATTTAGAAAGAAGAGTGTTGTTGTAATCAATATACTAACAATAATAACTGCATTAAAACAGTTATTCTAGTGAGAGTTTTATATAAACATAGAACATAAGAAATTTACATTCTTCTTTCTCTACTCTCAGTATTTATATGCATTAGATACCTTTTCTCACTCTCTGTCTGGTAGTGCTAACAGTGGTATCAGGAGCCACTTGGTTCAAGATGATCAAGTGGGTGTGGTGCACTCTTACAAAGTGATCTTGAAGCTTTGCTGCGCGTAACACTTTCATGGTTGCTGGAGGGGTGATTGCTGAAAACTTGCCCGTATTCGATGGCAAGGGTTATCGGGATTGGTGCGTGAAGATGGACACCATTCTTGGTTTCCAGGGGGTGGATGATATTGTCAAGAAGGGATTGCAAGAACCATCCAAGAATGCTACGGATGAGGTGAAGAATGCATACAAGGAGAACAGGAGGCTTGACTGCAAAGCTCGAATGTTGTTGCACCAATGCGTTTTTGCTACTGTTTTCCAGAAGATTTCCACAGCCACGTCTTCTAAAGAAATATGGGATATCCTGCAAGAAACATATGGCAACTCTGGAAAAACTAGAGAAGTTAAACTGCAATCGTTACAACGGCAATATGAGTTATTGGGTATGACTGATCAAGAATCAATCGCAGATTACATTGGAATGTTGCATATTATAGTTAATTCCATGCGATCTTTAGATGAGCTTGTGAAAAATAGCAAAGTGGTGGCTAAAATTCTGCGAACCTTAACGCCAATTTGATCATATTGTTGTCGCCATTGAAGAATGCAAATATCTTACGAAAATGAGCATTGAGGAATTGCAGAATTCGTTGGAAGCTCATGAACAATAGTTGATTGAGAGAAAGAATCATGAGAAGAGTGCTGATCAGGCTTTCCAAACCAGGGTTGTTAATCAGCGATCACGAGGACGTGGTGGAAGGAGAGGAAGAGGAAGATCACGCAATGGTGGTAGAAGCGGTGGCAGAGCTGGTGAATCCTCTGAACTATCAGATGATAAATCTGGTACAAACCAGAAAGATAGTAACAAAGGAGGAAAGAGTGGCAGAGGTAGAGGCAAGAAACTTTATGATAAGAGGAAGGTTCAGTGTTATACATGTGATAAGTTTGGCCATTATTCCTATGAATGTTGGCACAATGACTCCGCTAACTCCGTTAAACCCAACAAGAAAGAAAATGCAGCTCACCTGGCACAAGAGGAAGGTGATTCAGATTTAGATCATGTTATGCTCATGGTTACAACTAATAGTGGAGAAGATGAATCTTGCTGGTATTTGGACACGAGATGATCCAACCATATGACCGGTAGGAGAAAATGGCTCATAGATCTTGATCTAAGTATGAGAAGCAGTGTTAGATTCGCAGATAACAACACAATCACTGCAGAGGGAGTTGGCAGAATCATGATCACTCGAAAGGATGGTAAGATTGCTTACATGAATGATGTGTTTGTATGTTTCGAGTATGAAGAACAACTTGTTGAGTTTGGGACAACTACTGGAGAAGGGTTATACTATGTCCATGATTCAAGGTCACATAGAGGTATATGATGGTAAGAAAAAGTTGATTCTTAAGGCCCCTTTGTCACGAAACAGAACTTTCAAAATCAATTTAAATGCAACATCTATTCAGTGTCTAGCATCAATGAATGTTGAAGAAGAAGAATGGCTTTGGCATTATAGATTCGGGCATCTAAACTTCAAAAGTTTAGGACAATTAAGCAGCAAGAAGCTTGTGAGTGGACTGTGACTAATCCATACCCCGAACATAACCTGTGAAGGTTGCATCGTTGGCAAACAGACTCGAAAGGAATTTAAGAAATTTGCACCTAAGAGGTTGAAACAACCACTTGATGTGGAATATTCGGATGTGTGTGGCCCTTTTGATGTAATGTCATGTGGAGGAAACAAGTATTTCTTGGTCTTTGTGGATGAATGTGTAACATCCAAGTATTTCTAAAAAATATTTCATTAAAATAATAAAATATTTTGTCATTAACTTTAAAAAAAATGGTATTATGAGTTATTTTAAGACTTGATAATTTTTAAAGATATTAATAAATAATATATATATATATATATATATATATATGAAATTTTTAATAGAGTGAAATAGATAAATTTACAATTGAGTTTAAAATGAAGTAATAATAATAATAAGAGTAATATCATTAAGCAAAATTAGTAATATAATTTACCATTGATGAAAGGATTTAATTGGTAAGTGAAAAAGTAAGTGAGGGTAATTTTGGAAAGGAGGTTAAATTTAAAGAAGAGAAAGATCAATTTTCTTTCTCACTTACGGAAACCATTTTGGGAGCACGGGAGGAAGAAGAGAAGCTTGGTTTTGCTTGCCCACACCATCTTGGTTCATCCTTTTTGCAATTAAGAATAAGATTCATGAAATTAAAGCATTGAATTTCAATATTATCTCCTAAAATCTTCTTAATCTCAAATATATATTCATTTTGATGCTTATAGGAGACAAACTTTTCTTGAACTAAGGATCTCCATTTTCTTGTTTGAAAGCTTCATTTGAGGTAAGGAGAGTCTTCTTGTCATCAACCCTAGGCTAAACCATCATTTATCTCACTTCTACATTAATTGGAACCAAATTAAAATGTTTTATAAAAATTTTGTATGGCTATTCTAGTATATTTAGATACTCTACAATGCTCCTTTCATATTTTAGAGTTTAGAAATGAATTCCTTGGATGTTAAAACTTAGAGTTAGCCATAAAAATTACTTAAATTGGATTTTTCTAGAGGAAGATGATGAAATATGTGTTGAGAGATGTTATTGGACAAGAATCTGCATGTGAATAGAATCTTTGGGAAATTATGTAAAAATATTTACTCGGTATTTAATTCTGAAATTTTGATTTCATGTTCCTTTATATGTCTAGTTTGTGTGTGATTTATTTCAAAATTTTCTGACCAGTTGATTTTCGATGAAAAATCTTGGAAGTAAATATGTTTTGAGTTGGGTGAAACAGAATTGTTATGTTCGCTCAGCAACTTTGAAAAATCATAGAAAATCGAAATTGAAGTTTTTTTGAGATGAATTTTTATCATAGTTGTGATTGTAGGTATATGTTAAGTGTATTTATTTTCATAATTTTATGACCATTATTTTATTTTATAAAAATATATCTTTGAGTAATGCCCTGATAGTGGAATCTTCAAAACGTATGAAAATGGAGGAAAGTTTTGAATGACTTAGAAATCTTTAAATTTTGAATTATAATTTTTATTATAATCCTAGAATATATTTATTTTGGACTGGAAAATTTCATAGAATTTGGAGTTAGTTTAGATGGCAAAGAATTTTTCCAAAGTTACACTTTTCTAATGCTTATGATAGATTTTTCTTCCTAGAGAAGTGTAAACAAAACTTTAGTTCTGGACCTATTATTTATTTTATGAGTATGTATGATGTGAGAATGATAGTGTAATGAGACATTTTGGGACACAAGATTAGAATAACAAGAGTTTAGAAAATTTGATGGATCGCAATGTGTGCTGAGTCCGAGAGTGTCCGACTCTCGGCAAATTTTTATTGTTCTTGTTTGATGTAGGAAAATGTGTTTATAAATTTGATTTGAATGTATTTGTAAATTGGGAAATGTCCAAATTACAAAGGAGACTCTGTCAAATTTTTGAAATTGATGAAAAATAAATAAAGCTTAATAAGAATGGTATAAAGAAACGTTATGAATAGTTAATGCATTCATAATCATGGTAGTTAGTGGAAATCATGTCTATAAGTTGTTTGTACTATGTGCTGAGTCTAAGTCAGAGATGTTGGTCATCTAAAAATAGGGTATTATGTCTATAGTGATATGGTCTGTATGATGTAGAGTTTGTTCCTACCAAATATATTGTTGTTAAAGAGTTGGTGGTGTCACTCAGTGACGAGATATGTGTGTGGATGGTACGGAGATACACCAGGGGCTTAGGAGATAAGAGAAGATCAGATTGATCTTGGGAAAATATAGAGTGCATTGTTTGGCCACAATCTATACTCCCGACTTGACTCTTTGACTTTGCCTTTTTGTTAAGGGATCGTTATGCGTAAGCATTGTATCTGTGATGCGCAGATCAACCGGCAACTATCTATACTTCTGTGAACCATTTATGCTCGTGTGTAATTTTGTTATGCTTGTGAGAGTTATCTGTACTTATGTGTGATCCTTTCATGGATTGAAAGATGGGATTGATAGTGTATCCTAGGTGCATGAGCATTTCAAATGTGGCAAAAATGAACGAATGAAACACAAACATATATTGTGTGTTTTTAGTTTGAGTAATGTGATTTGTGGAAATTGTTTGAAATTTCTGTGTGGGATACTTTATTGAAAAAAAATGAAATGTTTGACTATAAATGTTACATATGGTTTTAGATTGTAGAGGTTGGAAAAATTTTCGGTTTAGTGTTCTGGAGTGATGAGAAAAGGAAACTCATCCTTACTGTTATATTTCAGGTAATGATGGAACAATTGTGGTGGAGGAACCACAGTTTGATTGAGTATCATATACATACGTATGGAAGAATGCTGCCCTCCGGGAGGGGTATGATCTTGTATAAGAAAGTTAGGAATTTTGGGTACCTGCTCTGATTAGGATTTGCTTTATTTTGAGATGTATAAATTTAAATTAAGTTCTAATCGTTTAAGGGTACCAACTTTATGTAATTATAGTATGATCCTTATTGGATTAGTTATTTTGAAAAACAATGTATTATGATTATGAATGTTATGTATGAACATGTTCGACACCTTATTTATATATATTTATTCACGCATGACCAATTTTAAAGTTCATTGTCATAAAAAAATAATATTGTAAAAAAAAAAAATTATTCCCATTTTTGAGAAATTAAATAAATTAGAAAAAAAATGATGTTACAGAATGGACCAGAAAAAAATGGCTCTATTTGTTAAGAGAAAAGAAAGAAGTGTTTGGTTGTTTTTTGAAATTTTGTGCATCAGCAGAGAGGCAATCAGGTCTGAAACTAAAAGTGTTTAGAACTGATGGAGGGGGTGAGTTTAATTCAAGAGAAATTGCATAGTTTTGTGAATCCAAGGGAATAAATCACGAAGTGATAGCTCCATACATACCCCAACATAATGGAATTGCAGAGAGAAGAAATAGGATGTTGCTTGACATGACTCGGTGTATGATAAAAGCCAAGGGATTACCAAATTATTTCTGGGGAGAGGCAGTTTCTACAGCTGCCTATATACTGAACAGGTGCCCCATGAAATCCTTGAAGGAATGCACCCCTGAAGAAGCTTGGTCTAGAGAAAAACCAGATGTTTGTCACTTCAAGATTTTCGGATCAGTTTGTCATAGGCACATTCCAGATGAAAAACGAAAGAAGTTGGAGGATAAGAGTGAGGCTCTCATTTTGATTGGATATCATCCAACTGGTGCTTATAAATTGTATCATCCAGAAAAGAAAAGATAGTAATTAGTAGAGATGTTGTTGTTGATGAGGCTGCAAAGTGGAGCTGGGAATCAGAAACTACGTCTGCAGAAAAGATACAGATGCCATGTATACTTGAAGATAAAGTTGTTGTTGTTGCTTCTGATAACAGTGGTGAGCATACTAGAAGATCACAAAGACTAAAGTTTCCTTCCACGAGATTGACAGATCATGAGGTGTTGGCTAATAATGAAGTTGATGATAGCGGTGATCTCGTGCATCTAGCTTTTCTGGCTGATGCAGAATCACTAACGTGGCAGCAGACTATTGATATGAGAGAGTGGAAAGAAGCCATGATTGAAGAATTGAAGTCCATAGAAAGAAACAGAACTTGGGAATTAGTAGAATTGTCACATCATAAACATCCTATTGATGTTAAGTGGGTGTTTAAAACCAAGTTTAAACCGGATGGAAGCATAGCAAAGCATAAGGCCAGGCTGGTTGTAAAAGATTTTTTACAAAGACCAGGAATTGATTTCACTGATGTCTTTGCACCAGTTGCAAGACTCGAAACCGTGTTGCAAGTTGGAAGGATTGGGAAATAAGTCAGCTTGATGTTAAATCAGCTTTCTTAAATGGACCTCTAGAGGATGAGGTATATGTGAGACAACCACCAAGATTTGAAAGGAGAGGAGAAGAACACAAGGTGTTCAAACTTCATAAAGCCTTATATGGCTTGAAACAGGCCCCACGTGCTTGGAACAAATGTATTGATGCAAGCCGGATTCAGTAGATGCACCGTTGAATATAGGGTATATGTGAAATCAGTTTCACACAACAGTCTATTGTTAATCTGCCTGTATGTTGATGATTTGATAGTAACAGGAGATTCACAAACTGAGATTGAGCAATTCAAGCAAAAGATGAATTCTGAATTCGAAATGACTGATCTTGGAAGGTTAAATTATTTCCTCGGTCTTGAGTTCAAACACACTTCCAAGGGAATTCTGCTGCACCAGAAAAGATATATCAATGGTATTCTGAGCAGATTTAATATGACAAACTACGATCCTGCTCCGATACCAGTTATTGCTAATTTGAAATTGTCTGAAGCATCTGATGAAAGGATGGTTGATGCAACTCTATACAAGCAGCTTGTAGGATCCTTAAGATACATTTGTAACAGCAGACCGAATGTTAGCTATGGAGTTGGTTTGGTTAGTAGATTCATGAATAACCCAAGAACGTCACATCTAGCTGCAGCAAAGCATATACTAAGATACTTGAAAGACACATCATAATTTAGACTATTTTTTTCTAAGAAAACATATCAGAATGAAGGAGTTATGGAGGTTTGGACTGACTCAGACTGGTGTGGAGATGTAGTGGATCGAAGGAGCACATTTGGCTATTTCTTCAAGTATATGCAGACACCTATTTCATGGTGCTCCAAGATGCAGAAAGTCGTGGCACTGTCCTCATGTGAGGCAGAATATATAGCCTCAGCAGAAGCGGCATGCCAATGTTTGTGGCTTGAATCACTTATTGAAGAATTGCAGCTTGAGTGCAAAAAACCAGTACAGCTATTGGTAGACAATAAGTCTACTATTAGCTTGTCCAAAAATCCTGTGTGCCATGGGAGAAGTAAGCACATAGAGGCAAAGTTCCACTTCCTGAGGGATCAAGTTTGCAAAGGTAGATTGGAACTCATACACTGCTCCACAGAAGATCAAGTGGCTGATGTGTTCACAAAGGCTTTGAGGCAAAACATATTTGAAAAGCTGAGAGAATTACTGGGTTTAAGATCTATTAATATTTTTGATTAAGGGGGTGTGTTGTTGTAATCAATATACTAACAATAATAACTGCATAAAAACATTTATTCTAGCCAGAGTTCTATATAAACATAGAATACTTTCGTATCCGTGCACTTGCGGTCAATAAGAAATTTACATTCTTCTTTCTCTATTCTCAGTATTTGTATGCATTAGATACCTTTTCTCACTCTCTGTTTGGTAGTGCTAACAAAGAGAAGAAAAAATATGAGATGTAATTCTTTTTAGAAGATCGGAGACTATGATTCTGAAAATTTTATAATTTATATTAATATTTATATATTAAATATATATTTATAAATTTGATTTCTTATATTTATATTTTTACATTTATTTATTATTTATTAATAATATATTATTTGATTATTTTAATATTAATAATCAACATCTACTGAATATAATAAGAAAGAAAATAAATTTAAAAAAAGTTATAAAATATATAATTTGTGTAAAATCATTTCTGTATAAATATTTTCTTTGACCTTGTACACATATATATTTGTCGACATTATTTTGAAAACACAAATAAAATAATAATATATCTTTTTAAACTTATTTTAGCTATGTTATCTATTTAATAAAATAAAATTTATAATTTTAATAAATTGGTTGTCTATATTTTATAATATTTTTGTATTTTTTTTAATAAAAGGACTTTCTCTCGTTCGGAATGTCAAAGTGGTTAATCCATTTCAATATTTTTATTTATCAAAATTAAAATTTTAAAATATATTACAAAATTATCAATTTTATTTTTATTTGTGGAATGAATTCTTGATTATGCACTCCATAATAATGAATATATGATCTTACTTATACACTTAAGTTTTGGTTTTTGTGATGAACTCTCCCAAATTTGTTAGGGATTTTTTTTAACACTCTTTTGTTGACAATTTTTTTTAATTTATTGAAGTGCATGATTTTCATTAACTTTTAGTCAACAGGAAAAAAAATAAAAAAAACTATAAATACATTATTCTAGTAATTATTTTCTTGGAAAATATGTAAATTTGACCGTATGTGAAAATTATTCCTTGAGAAATTTAGAGAAATTGCATGAAATTAACCAACAAACAAACTGTTAACGTCATTATAACAGTGAAAATCATAAGTCAATATAATAATATAATAATGTTATGCAAACCTTTGTCTTGATTAATTTCTACAACACACACATTAAAATCTTTATTTCAAATCAATGAAAGCCACAACTACAATCGTTTGTCCGTTGAAACTGATATAGTTAATTCGTATTTTTTTTGTAAAAATCTTTTGGTCAATTCTTCTTAAAAATATTTAATTATTGATAATTTGTATGGTCAACAATTTAATAGAGTATAATTGGAGTATTATTTATGATTCATGTAATGATCAACTCAATTAAATATGATTGAAATAAATGATGAATCTTTAATTATGATGTCGTATTAAAAGTCTTTTTAATAAGAGTTTTAGATAGATCAATCATAATTCTCTTGAATAACAATATAATTAAGATCTTTATTGAATTCTTATTATTAAATGCTTTCATTTGATTTCAAAGAGATGAGATGAAATATGGAAGGAAATCAATCACTGAAAAGAGAAATTATTGATAAAAATTAAAGAAGATTATTTGCTTTAATGTGTGGAGCATTATAGTATATAATGTATAAAAAAAAGTTTTAATACTTAATTTAAATAAAGAATAATAAATCAAATATTTTCAATAAGTAACTGTACAAGAAAAAGCATTCTCAATGGACCCAGAAAACGGTTTGGTTGGAAATTTTCCTACTCCACATCTTTTCGAATGCTTTACGGGGAAGAAGGCAGGTTTTTTTACCAATCGGGATTAAAAACATTTTGGGGTTGAAAATTTCAAATTTTACCAAAATAGGGTAAATCTGAAAGAGGAGACGATATTGATAAACGAAACACGATTTTAATAGTTCCAATTTTTTTTGTTGTGAAATCGTGTTTCTAAGTACGATTTCAATTTTTTATTTTTATTTTTTAAAACGTATTTTTTTTATTTTTTAAAATATTTATTTATTAAATAATTTTTTTAATTGAATTATTAATTCAATAGAAAAAAGAATTATTTAGATATGGTAAAATTTAATTCACTGTATTTATATTAAAATATTACATTATTAAAAAAAATACAAATTTATTGTCGAAATGAACATTTTGCACCATTATATCATTTCGACAAAAAGAACATTTTTTTGGTTTATTTCTAATTTGTACATCCATTTCACTTCGAATCTGATTAGTTGTAAGTCTTCCTGATGTATCTCGATGCATATTAGGAGGACAAGTTTCTCATACCATTTACTTCATTTCATCTGAAACAAACATGTTTTCTACCTCTTCTATGACACCACTATCAACATACAATCAAATACCTTTTGTGGCTACTATGTCCTTTATATATGCAAATGAAGAGGATGATGATGATGATAGGGAAGCAAACATTCAACCTCAACCATCACAGGATCGTACACGTCCTACACAAGTACAACAAATGTCTATTCAAGATCAACCACGTAGACCAAGACGACAAATAAGAAGACCATCTTGTGGGACAGGGTCTCATCATTAATTTTCTATGTGATAATATATATACATGTAATATTTTAATATAAATATAGTGAATTAAATTTAATCATTTTTATTTAAACATTTTTATTTTTTATTAAATTAATAATTCAATTGAAAATAATTATTTATTAAATAATATATTAAAAAAGTGTTTTAAAAAAAAGGTAAAATCGTGCTTTCAAGCACACTTAAAAAAAAAGTGAAATCGTGTTTTCAAACACATGGTTCCACACACATTTTGACCCATTTTGGAAAAATTAAAATTTGTTAACCTTTTTCAGTAAAATCAATTTTTTGTTAATTTGTTAGACAAATGACATCTAGAGGGGGTGAATAGATGCACAAATTAAAATAGATGTTAAATTAAAAAATTATTTGTGAGTCAATAATTTGTTTGAACATAAATAAAACGGAAACGATAATATAATTAGGAAAAGAGAAAGAAATAAAGGTAAGAGAAGAACACACAGAGAATTATACTGGTTCGGGTATAGTCAACCCTACATCCAGTTCTTAGTCAACTCTTAACACAAGAGTAACTCCCAATTCACTATTTTTCAAATTCAGTTTACAAATTACAATCAATTCAGCAGAAGAACTAGTAAAAAGTAAACTAATTAAAAAGACAATCATCTCCTTAGAAACCCACTAAGGATGAACACCTCCCTAGAATTCCAATAGGGATGAACACCTCCTCTGAACAAATCAAAGGATGAAAAACACCTCCTTAAAATCCCACTAAGGATAAACACCTCCCTAGAATCATACTAGGGATGAAAACCTCCTTTGAACAAATCAAAGGATAAAAACACCTCCTTAGAATCTCACTAAGGATGAACACCTCCCTAGAATCACAATAGGGATGAAAAGTACCTCCTTTGCCACCAATACACAAAGGATGAAGGTAATAAAAATAAAAACAGTCACACCTGGGTAATGGACACAACAAATTGTAGAAGCCTGTAGAATGTCAATCTCAAAGAACAAGTGTGATTAACAATGAAAGCACAGAAGGCAGTAGAGAAGAGAGTTTTCTCAGAAGGTGTAAAATATCTTTGTTGTCTTGCTCAGGATTCTTTTTTCAAAACTGATTGAATGTAAATTGTATTTTCGAATTCTATAATTGTGTGTATTTGATTTTTCATCAAAACTTAATTAAATAGAAAAATAACATCAGAAAATGGTCGTTGGACATTAATATTTTTGTGAATAAAAATCAGGATATATTCAAAAATATTTATTTTTCAAAACAGATATATTTTTCAAATTTGAATTGCCATAATTGATTATGTTACCAGTATAATCAATTATGACAGAGAAAATCATTTTTCCATTTTTGATGCATCATAATTAATTCTGACAGTGAAAAATATCACATTATGAATTTTATCTCACACTTGTGCTTTGTAGACTTATGCATCATATTACTTCGTCAACTTGTACCTCCATATTCAGTATTCTAAGACTCTATCTAGTCTTCACGAATCATCTTAGACTTGCTTGAATAATCATCTTTATCAAAAACATATCTTGGACATGTAGGGAAATGTTTCACGTTGTCACCAACGTCATAAATTCAGTTTGTACTTAATTTGGTGTTGACTTGAATGTAGTTGACTTAAATCATCATCAAAATCATCTCTTGAGAATCTAGAGATATTTCCATCAATCTTCCCCTCATTGCTTTCATAACCTTCATCAGTAAAAAGGCCGGCGAAGGCAAGACGGTTAATAGAGGCCACCACACGACCCCAACCCCAAGTCAATTTTTTCTCACATATATATATATATATATATATATATATATATATATATATATATATATATATATATATATATATATATATATAATATTTTTAAAAATTAAATAAAAGTTATTTAATAATATAAAAGAAAAATTAAAATTTTATCTTTTTATTTTATTTTTTATTTATAATAGATATTATATTTAATTTTTTTACATTTTACTTATTCTTTTTCTTTCTATTTTTATATTTTTATCTTTTTTCTCCCATATTTTCATTTTTTTATCAACTTTTTTTATTAAATATTTATTTTGTCTTTTCATATTTTTATCTTTTATTTTTATTATTCATTCACTCTAGTATTTGTCTTTTTCATGTTATTATCTTACAACATATCTTTTGTTTTTAAATTTTTTATTTTTTTATAATTTTATCTCTATAACATAAAAAATATGATTTTGTATTTTTTCTTTTTGGTCTTGTGTATAAAAAGGCATAAGACAAAAAATAAAAAATAAAAATAAAGGAGATATCTCATAATAATATTTTTTAAGTAAAAAATAGTAAATAAATTATTTTTTTATTTATTATTATAACAAATTAACATGTTTAGTGTAATATAAAAATATAAAATATTGATATTTTTTTATTTTTTATAAATTAATTAATTATTTTAATGTTTTATGATATTCTAATTTGATGTTAAATATAAATAAAAAAATAATTTAAGTTTTAAAGATATATAAAAATAAAATTATAGAGTCATTTGAAAAAAAAGATGAAATAATTTTTATTTTCTAAAATTTAAATTTAAATTTAATAAATAATATTAATATGTTATATGATAATTAATTTTATTTTTATAATTTTTTATATATTATCCCTCTTATCTAAAATTTTTGCTTTGGATAGTTTCCTTTGCAACCATCAGTAGTAGAGATCACAATTAAAGTTGTACTCGTGGGAATCAATACTTTTGTATTTTTCAATTTCTTATATTATTCACTTTATTATATTATTTTTTTCTTTGACTTCTTCACATTTTTTTAATCTCTTTAATCAATATATTTTTTGTAATCTTTTCAATAAATTTGACAAACACAAAATTAATTTTTTTTATTTTATTTTTTTAAAATATTTTTTATCAATCTTAATGATAACTAATGATATTTTATTTATAATTTATATTTATTAATTTTTATTATGTTATATTTTTTTAATATTATTATTTATAATATATCAAATTTTCTTAATAGAATAATTATATTTTGAAAGATTAAAAAAATTAATAATTAAAATTTTTATCACTTTGAATTAATTAATTAAAAATTAATTTATTAAATATTTTCTTATAAATTATATATTTTATATTTAATTTTTTTTAAATAACAACTTCAAAAATAATTAATTTATATTTATAATTAAAATGTATAATTATTTTTTAAAAATAATATAAAACAGGTCAGAAAAACTCGAAATCCAATCAAAATAACACTTAATTTCTAATTCAGAAGTAACTAGAATAAACAGTAAAAAAAAAAACAGTGGACAAAACCCACCACCATCCCAGGTTATCAGAATTTCCAACTAGTTTAAGAGGCTTTAAAGGATGTGAACCGGGTGAACCGGGTTCGATCATATAAGACTTTCTTTTATATTGAAATATCAATGTTAAAGGCGATCCTTTTCTCGTTCTTATTCAAGTTTCAAAAGTCTCCCACCCAAGAATAACATATATATATATATATATATATATATATATATATCGTGAAGTAAGCATGCATCAAAGTCTAGAGTTGATTAAACAAAGAAACATGTGAAACAGGAAGTTTGAGTTTCTGAACAGTATTACAATCACCAATCATCCTTGTTCTGCCTTCCAACACTATCTTGTGCTTTTAAATATAAGGAAAGTCATATATCAGAAGAAAATTGTTAAAAACTGAAACTTAAAAGTCACAACTAAAATATACAAAAACCAGCTAACATGCGGATATGTCCCTAAAGTTAATATATATCTCACAATCCACTGTTACAGATGTTCTTTCATTTTTTTTTTTTTAAAAGAGCATGATATATTTGATGATCTCACTTATATCTCTATTTCCTAAAATATTCTATTTTTTCTTTTATTTGCTTATATATAATAATGTGCTTGGACATTTTCTTTGAGGCACCTTTCATGTGATTTTTGACGTCCGCAAATTGTTAGTTCTTGCTTCCAACTTTTCTTCTTGTATAATGTGATGAAGTAACGTTCTCAAATCATTTTCAAACACTCGTCAAGAGTTTCTAATGTAGCTAATGAAATATTAATAATAAACGCAATCATATTACCAAATGTTGAAATATTAACGATAAACGCGATATCATGTTCTCATTTACAGTCAACTATCCAAGTCTATACCATGCAAGAAAAAAAAATTTTGTTGTGGGGATGACGTATAAAAAATTCTTGATTAAACAGAAACAGGTGAACAACCCGATTGAGTTTCTGAGCTTTACAATCAACATGAACAACCATACATTTTATGTCTGTCTTACAATTTTGGTGTTTTTGCTGGTTCTTTGTCGAGCCACTAATGGGCTAACTCAGGCTGAGGCTCTCATCAAGTGGAAACAAAGTCTACCTGATCAACCCATTCTGGACTCATGGGTGATCAACTCCACTGCAACAACTCAGACTCCATGTTCGTGGCGAGGTATCACTTGTGATTCCCAAGGCAGTGTCGCTATTATAAACTTGGCTCAAACTGGACTTGCAGGTACCCTTCGGAACTTCAACTTTTCTGTTTTTCCTAACCTTCTTCGTCTTGATCTCAAAGTAAACAACCTCACTGGCCCCATTCCACAAAATATTGGGGTGCTCTCAAACCTCCAATTCCTTGACCTTTCCACCAATCATCTCAATGGCACTCTCCCTCTCTCTCTTGCCAATCTGACTCAAGTTTATGAGTTTGATGTTTCAAGAACTCACATAGCAGGGATATTAGACCCTCGCTTATTTCCTGATGGATCTGACAACCCCAAAAGTGGTCTCATTGGTATCAGGAATTTTCTCTCCCAGGACACCCTGCTAGGTGGCAGAATCCCAAATGAAATAGGGAACATAAGAAACTTAACTATTCTAGCTATCGAGGGAAACAAATTTTATGGGCCTATTCCTCCATCTTTAGGCAACTGCACACATTTAAGCATTGTCAGATTGTCTGAGAACCTACTCACTGGCACAATACCTCCAAGTATTGGTAAATTAACCAATCTAACCGATGTGCGCCTTTTCACTAACAACTTAAATGGTACAGTACCACAAGAATTTGGAAATTTATCCTCCTTGATTGTGCTGCATCTTGCTGAGAATAACTTCGTCGGTCAATTGCCACAAGTGTGCAAAAGTGGCAAACTTGCAAGGTTTGGTGCAGCTTACAACAGTTTCACTGGCCCAATTCCTAGAAGCCTTAGAAACTGCTCAGCATTGTTCAGAGTTCGACTTGAATACAATCGTCTGACAGGCTTTGCAGATCAAGATTTTGGAGTGTATCCTAACCTCACTTACATGGACTTCAGCTATAACAAGGTGGTAGGTCACCTTTCTGCAAATTGGGGTGCCTGCAAGAGCATGCGATCACTCAAAATGGCAGGGAATGCACTCAGTGGCAACATTCCAGGTGAGATTTTTCAGTTGAACCAGCTAGAAGAGCTTGACCTATCCTCCAACCAAATATCAGGAGAGATTCCTCCACAGATAGGAAATTCAGCCAAGTTGTATGAATTAAATTTGAGTCACAACAAACTCTCTGGTAAGATACCATCAGAAATTGGAAAGCTTTCCAACTTGCGGTCCTTAGACCTCTCTATGAACATGCTGTTGGGTTCAATCCCAAATCAGATAGGGGACATTTCCAACTTGCAGAATTTAAATCTGAGCAACAATAAGTTAACCGGCACAATCCCCTACCAAATTGGAAACCTTGCAGCTTTACAATATTTTCTGGACTGGAGTTACAATTCACTTTCAGGAAATATTCCTGCTGATCTCGGGAAGCTCTCAAATTTGATAAGCTTGAATATCTCTCACAACAATCTGTCAGGTTCCATCCCTCACTCCATCAGTGAAATGTTGAGTTTGTCAGCCCTCAATCTCTCCTACAATAATTTGGCGGGTCCTGCTCCTGAAGGTGGAATATTCAACTCTTCTTATCCCCTGGATTTGAGCAACAACAAAGATTTATGCGGGCGTGTTCGAGGCTTACAACCTTGTAATGTCTTTCTCAGTCAACCTGTTGGTGAATCTAGTGAGAAAAACAAGGTTGTGATCCTTGTAGCTTCCTTGGGAGGCGGTCTTCTTATTTCTTTGGTATTAGTTGGGATTTGTTTCTTGTGCCATAAGAGAAAGGCAAGAGCTCCAAGTCAAAAAATTTCAGTCGGAGGAACAAATCCATTTTCAATTTGTTACTTTGACGGCAGAGTTGTGTATGCAGACATAATAGAAGCCACCAATAACTTTGATAGCCAGTATTGCATTGGGGAAGGAGCACTGGGAAAAGTTTATAAAGCGGAGATGCAAGGAGGTCAAGTATTTGCTGTAAAAAGGTTGAAGTGTGATGCAGACAACTTAGATGTTGAGAGTATAAAATCATTTCAGAATGAGGTAAAAGCCATGACAGAAACACGCCACCGAAACATTGTCAAGCTTTATGGATTTTGCTCCCAAGGGATGCACACTTTTTTAATTTATGAGTATATGGATAGAGGGAACTTAGCTGACCTGCTGAAACGTGAAAATGGTGCAGTGGAACTAGATTGGCATAAGAGGGTTGATATCATCAAAGCTGTAGCAAGCGCTTTGTCCTATATGCACCATGATTGCACTCCCCCTTTAATTCACAGAGACATATCAAGCAAGAATGTTTTACTGTCCTCCAATCTTTCTGCCCATATCTCAGATTTTGGAACTGCAAGGTTTCTAAAACCTGACTCACCTATCCGGACATCATTTGCTGGCACATACGGCTATGCTGCTCCAGGTGTCTGTTTGAAATCTATGAAGCACCATTGTACCAATTTGGTTCTATGTTCTTGATTATGAATATTTACTTTTTCCAATATTCCATACTAATAATACCAAATACAACTTTGTTCTTCTTGTTTGCAATTGGCTAACATTGATTGTTGTACAGAGCTTGCTTACACAATGGCAGTGACTGAGAAATGTGATGTGTTCAGCTTTGGCGTTTTGGCTTTGGAGGTTCTTATGGGAAAGCACCCCAGTGACCTTGTTTCCGTCTTACAAACTTGGAGTGAAGAAAAAGAAAACTCTGAAAAGATTTCACTAGACCCTCGTCTCTCACCTCCTCCAAATAACCGTATTTTGAAGGAATTGAATTTGATTGCGAACATTGCTCTTTCATGCATACAAGTAAACCCTCAATCTCGACCAACCATGCAAAACATAGTTCAGCAGCTTAGGCTGTAGATGATACATGATGCATTTTGAATTGTCTATGCTGCATATATATTCAGCATCCCTGTACCTTACCGTAAATAATGAGGATTAAAGCATTTCAAAATATTCTTAGCATTTCTTTGTCATGGTATCATTTATAAGTTTGCTTCTTTTCTTTTTTGGGGTTGCAATCACTCTTGGCTTGTATCATACATATACTATATCCTTCACCACAGAAACTGCTTTCCTTGAATAAAACAAGCAATCTATTGAACGAAATTGTTAAAATATTTTCATGTTGATAAAACATCCCCTTCTCTTTTTAGTGGTGATGATGGAATAATACTAATATGGTTGATGTCTTAAATTTAAACTTCACTGTCACTGTTTTTCGTAAAATAAAACCGTATATATTAATGGATTTATAAGAAAAATTGAACGTAGGTTTAATGATTAAGATCAATCTTGTTTTTTAATTAGATATTGTATTAAAACATTTGTTAGGGTTTATTAATGTTTTTCTTTAATCATTATCTTTCGTACGAATTATTAAATTGCATGATCATTGAGTAAACATGGTGGATAAATAAATTATTATTTATTAATATCTAATACAGTATCCATTTTTTTATAGTAATATAAAAATATCTAATATAAATAAAAAATAATTATTTACTTTTATAAATTTTATCGAAAAATAATTATTTTATCTTTATATTTTTTATTTTCATTATTCTTCTTATGTAATAGTACTATACCAGATGAATTCTTTTTTATAATCAGTTTTAGTATTATCATTTATAGAATTATATTATCTTTTGTAAAATCAAAATAATTTTTTTATTATCCTATGAAAAATAAAAAAAACATATACGAAAAATAATTATTATATTATTTTAGAAATAAAAATTGATTATGATATTATGTATTAGGAAAAAATTGTGGAAAAAAAATACAAATATTATTATTATAAATAAAATGAAGTTTTTTTATTATGATATTATAAAAAATATTATAAATAAAATTAATAATATAAAAAATATAGACACATTAATAAAAATAATTATCTAATTATTTATATTTTTTCTCAATTTTTAAATAATAAAAATAATTATTTTAAAAAATAATTAAAAATATTTTTTATTGATTATTGTAAATTATAAATATATTAGTGCATATCAAGAAAACACATTACCTTAAAAGTACCCGTGTCATAAATTTAAATTTAATTTTAAAATATATAGTTTTTAAAATAGACTATATTATTTATTATTTAAGTTTTTTAATACTCTAATATTTTAAAAATATATATTTTTAGTTAGTATAATAATTAAATAATAACTATATCATTATTAATATTATATTATTTAATAACTTTTATTGGATATGAACAGTGACGGATCTTGACCATTGATTATGTGTCAAATAATATATTATTAAAAAATAGTAAATAAATATAAAAGGTAAATGAAGATGAAAGGGTAGAGCATAAAATTATAAATATATAAAATGATTATTAAGTTTGGGGGCAAAATAAAAAAATATATGAGAGTTACAAAATTGAGAAGAGACCGAGATGATAAAATTGTAAATATACAAATAAATATATTAAAGTTTGGGGGGTTAAAATCATAAATTACATGGGAGTTACAAAACTTTGGGGGCCACGACCTCTTTCGGTTCCCAAAAAGATCCGCCACAGGATATAAGGTTAAATAGACAAAACCTATCGATTGACTCATAAAAAATTATGTTGGATTTGATTTGATTTAATAATAATAAAAAATAAAAAAAATAAAACTAACTCAATTCACTACTTGGATTTGGTTAAATTAGATCATAGAGTATGAAAACCTTTACTTAATCTTTTAATTCATTTTGTTTATATAAACATTTGAGAAATTATATAGGATAACTTTTACTACTTTATAAACTAATATGTACCCTTAAATAAATATAAAATATTTATAATTAGTTTTCACTATTAACATAATTAATTTAGTTAGAAATATTCAACTTATCTATAATAATAATTTTTTTCTCAAATTATCTTTAAGTAAATATGGAGAGAAAATAATAGCTGTGTTTATAGTGAAAAATGGTTTGAGGTATACTAATTTATTTCTAATGAAAAAATATTTCATACAAACCACTTAAGTTCTTTTTGTTTAGATTAATAAATAGTAATTTTTTAATTTACATAGTGTTTTACTGAATCATTGATTAGTGTTTCGCTTAACAATTAATATGAAGTCATTTTTTAAAATAAAATTTTTCATATTAATTTAATAAAAATGCTTATAAAAATATTGATTGTAAACTTGTATTTTAAGTACCAATTCAGACATGACTTAATCTTGGATTCCTTTTGTCATGAATAATAAAACCTAAAAATTCTTCTGCATTTACTCTAAAAACATATTTTAAGGGGTTCATTTTTAAATTATTTTTTCTCATCCTTTTAAAGGTTTGTTTTAATTTATAGAGATGAGACTCTTTTGTTTTAAATTTATTCACAACATCATCTATGTATTCTTGCATAAATTTTTATAATAATGTTATAAGTATTCAAATATTTGAATAATAATAATAATAATAATAATAATAATAATAATAATAATAATAATAATAATAATAATAATAATAATAATAATAATGTTATAAATATTCTCTCTCTATATATAAATAAAAAATAATTAAATATTTTTTACATACATATTTTAATATAAATATAATAAATTAAAATGTATATTTAATTAATAATAATTATAAATTATAAATTATAAAATTATAAATATTTATTTATATATAAAAAATACATAATAAAATTAATTTATTATAAATGTAATTATCTTTTTAAAAATAATATAAATCGGGGATGGGCGCGGGATCGGGGCGAGGACGAGGATGATTAAAAAAGTCGGGGCGGGGATAAGGGAGGCAAAACCCGCCCGCCCCACCCCGTTGCCATGCCGTTAATCAATTAATGTGCTTTAGTTTGATTTTGTTTCAAGTTGTACTAAGAGCCTAATTGGAAACTTAGGTATCAGCCTTTGGGAGATCAAGATGGTGCATAACTTAATTGACTTTTGGTTGCCACAATTTCACTTACAATCAGTCATTAAGTAATGTTTAATTCCTAGGTTAATAGATTATTATTGTCATTTATTTGTCTCCATTAAGTATTTTCAATTCCAAGATTAATAGATCATTGTTAACATTTATTTTTCTTTATTGAGTCTTTGTAACTTTGATGACAAAACTTCTATATAAGCTGAACCAATTTTATCAGAAATAACAAGTTGAGTTTTTATTCAGAAATATTAAAGTTTAGCTCTTTTATCTTAGTGAGAGTGATTTTCCTAAGTTATTCGACCTTTCATATTCACATCTTGTCCTTTATTTACCAGAACAAGAAAAAAACTTATCTCTGTGCAGATTTATTTCGTGGTCATAAATTTCATTCTACTTGTTCAAATTGAGTGTTTATTGAGCTTAAATTAAAATTCAGAAAAAGAACTTTCACCTCATTTTTGAATCATCTCAATCGGAGTTTTATAATTTGAGATATCGACGTTTCAATAATTCTGCCCAACCTTGAACTTTTACACTTTCTAATCTATCTTCTCACTAATTTTCTACAAAGTTTCTAACCCTAAAGATCCTAAATCAGTTCTTATGCAAATAAGATTCATATCATTTGGTATTAAAGCTTTAGTTTAAGGGTTTGAACATCAAATTTGTAACATCTTTTCTTCATTCTCTTTTTACCAAGTGATTACCTTATTTTGTTCATATTATTTGTGATTGTGTTGAATCATTGCAAAAAAAATAAAAAATAAAGTTACAACATTTTATAATTTGGTTGACAGTGATAAAAAAAAATGGGCTGAATGATTCATGCTTTTGAACAAATTGTTATAAGGTAATATATTGGTGATCTTGAAAGATTGTTGCTAATTCTTTTGTTTACCAATTTTTTTTTTACCCCTTTATTTTTGTGATTTGTTAGCCTTTCTTGTATACCTAGCCTTACCGTGCACAAATATTGGAGGATTGTTCTTTGTTGTGACCATAATATTTTGAATTGCCTAAGAATCTAAGGAGCCTTTGAGTGGTAAAAGGCAAGAGTGTTTTCATTAGAGGAAAAACCATAATTGTGTGATACACTGAAGTGTGGTGAGGTTACAATATTTTTTTATTGTTTCTTTTGATATATTTGTTGTGATGACAAAGGAGGAAAATTACAATTAAGGAGCAAGAGTTATTCCATTCCAAATGAGGACATTGATACAACATTTGGAAGGATTAATAATACGACATAACAATGAACTCCATGAAAGATTGAACTGGTTGGAGAATAGAGATCCCGAAGATGAATAAGAGAGGAGAAATAAAAGGAATGATGGAGTAGTAAGACCAAGTAGGCTTGAAGGAGTCAAGTTTAACATTCCTCTGTGTTAGACAAATAACATCTAGAGGGCGGTGAATAGATGCACAAATTAAAATATATGTCAAATTAAAAATTTATTTGTGAGTCAATAATTTGTTTGAACACAGATAAAGCGGAAGTGATAATATAATAAGGAAAAGAGAAAGAGATAAGGGAAAGAGAAGAGCACACAGAGATTTATACTGGTTCGGGTATAGCCAACCTTACATCCAGTTCTCAGTCAACTCTTAACACAAGAGTGACTCCCCATTCACTATCTTTCAAATTCAATTTACAAATTACAATCAACTCAGCAGAAGAACCAGTAAAAAGTAAACTAATTAAAAAGACAATCATCTCCCTAGAATCCCACTAGGGATGAACACCTCCTTTGAACAAATCAAAGGATGAAAAACACCTCCTTAGAATCCCACTAAGGATGAACCCCTCCCTATAATCACACTAGGGATGAAAAACACCTCCTTTTCCACCAATGCAAAAAGGATAAAGGTAATAAAAATAAGAACAAACACACCTGGGTAATGGAGACAACAAATTGTAGAAGCATGTAGAATGTCAATCTCCAAGAACAAGTGTGATTAACAATGAAAGCACAGAAGACAGTAGAGAAGAGGGTTTTCTCAAAAGGTGTAAAATATCTCTGTTGCCTTTTTCAGAATTCTTTTCTTAAAATTGATTGAATGTAAATTGTATTTTCGAATTCTGTAATTGTGTGTTTTTGATTTTTCATCAAAACTTAATTAAATAGAAAAATAACATCAGAAAATGGCCGTTGGACATTAATAATATCATAGAGAAAATCAGGATGTATTCAAAAATATTTATTCTTTAAAACGGATATATTTTTCAAATTTGAATTGCCATAATTGATTATATTACCAGTATAATTAATTATGATAGAGAAAATCATTTTTCCATTTCTGGTGCATCATAATTAATTATGACAGTGAAAAATATCATGTTATGAATTTTATCACACTTGTGCTTTGGAGGCTTATGCATAATATTAATTCATCAACTTGTACCTCCATATCCAGTATTCTAAGACTCTATCTAGTCTTCAGGAATCATCTTGGGCTTGCTTGAATCATCATCTTTATCACTTACGTCATAAATTCAGTTTGTCCTTAAATTCATCTTGAATGGTGTTGACTTGAATGTAGTTGACTTGAATCATCATCAAAATCATCTCTTGGGAATGCAGGAACATTTCCATCAATCTCCCCCTCATTGCTTTCACTCCGTTCAAGTGGGAGATGAAAATAGAGCATGTTTTCTCAGCCTCTCTTAGTCTTATCTTGAGTGTGATTCAAGTGGCGGCACCACCACTTATCTTGGGTATCCACCACCCAAGTGGCGTGACTCATCCATTGTCATTCCACTTCATTTGGTTCTTATCTCCTTTCCACTTATTCTATGTTATATTGATTTTTATTTCCATTTGCTACCATGTGTTTGATTAATTGTCCTAACATCATATTTCCTTTTCCTCCTCTTGAATCCTATTTGAAATGAACTTTCACATCTAGATAACATAATGTTATCTTAATGTCCAGTGGGGATTTTTTTGAGTTTTTTTTTGTTTTTCCTCTAAAATCAATATAATCATCAACTTAAACCATAATCCATAAAAGGGGTCTACATCAATTGAGTAACACATCCACGATTTTAGACATTTGTTATATTAATATTTAAAAACTATTAGTTATAATGGATTTAGGATTATTGTTATTTGTTTTGACAACAAATTTACCATCACATGATTATTATTGTCATTTGTTATCTTATCATTTCCAAGGAACTATTAGATACTATCGTACTTATATTCTCAAAATGAATATTATTTCTCCCAAATTCTTTATCAAAACCTAATTGAGTTGGATTTTAGTTTTGATCTTTCATTCTACTAGAAATGGGAGTTGGTTGTCACAGAGACATACTCCAAGGGTATCTCTAAGCTAACAATAAACCTTGATTATTTCGCTGTATGGACTAACTAGCCCCCATTCACATTGTTTCCTCCCAAAGTAAGAGGTATATTTTCCATTCTTGTATTCATATGTAGTCCAAATAATTAGTTTTACTGTTTGCATACAGGAAAACCCTGACTACTGTGAGTAATTGAAAAGTTTTGTTCAGTCATGTTCTTTTAGGTGGTTGGGATGTTGTTTTCCACTGTGGAGTTTATAACCATACTTCCCGTTCCAGTATTTTGCCTCCATTAATTTGATTTATATTAATATGTATTGTACTGATCATTATTGTAGAACTCTATCTCTTTTGACTTGATATGATAATTTTATCACTTCTTAATCTCATACATTATCAATGAACTCTCTCTAAAACTAGTCAATTTTAAAATAAATAACTCATATAAGTTGCACCAGGCACACCAATTTGTTTATAGTGAAAAATTGTTCGAAACATGTCAATTTATTTTTAGTAAAAAGATGATCTAATATGAATCACTTGTAAGTTTTTTTGTTTAGACTAACAAATAGTTATTTTTTTTTCAATTTAGACAATATTTTATTAAAAAATTTACTAGTGTTTTCCGCATTTAATATAAAGTCAATTTTTATAATGAATCGTTTGCATATTAATTTAATAAAGATGTTTATGAAATTATCTTGAGTATAAACTTGAATTTTGAGTATCAATTCATGACTTAATCTTTTAATGAAAATTCATTGAAATAACTTAAAACAAAAGGATGAAAATTAAAGAAAGAACTTCTTAAAATGCCAAAATGTAAATTACTAGAAAAAAGTAAATTGGTAGAGAACATAAATGCTGGAAACGTCAATTACAGAGAATGTACAATTACTGGAACGCAAATTGCAAAAAATATGAATTATGAATGATAGAAAAACTTTTCATTTGTTCACCACGTTTTTTATAATGTTAGTTACTTAATATAATTTGTCACTCTTTTTTTACACTTAGTTGATTCTAATTATATTTATTATATTTTATAACCTTAAAAAAATAAAATAATAATAATAATAATAAAATAATAAAATGATGTGTTTTTATATTAACCGTTTTTTCTTTTTTTAAGTAGTTCTATTAACATACATGGTGATATAACTGTCAAGAAGTTGTAATAGTTTCACCTTCTTCTCAATTTTATACCTTAGTTTCTATAATTTCCTTATTTTCTTTGATTATATGATTTTTCAATTTTATCTTATTCTTTACTCTAATCCCTCAACTTACTATTAAATTTTCTCCTTTTGTCTAATCTGATCTTTCAATAACCTTCTCGTTTTACAATCTGTAGTCCTTTTCTTAACTTTGATATCTTGTCAAACTCATTTTATTTTTATACATTTATAAATAATGATACATTTATAAATTTATGATAATAACTGAAAATTTTACTTTTAAAATTAAACTCTTTCATTTTTTGAATTTTACTAGAGAAATATATAATTCCTGACATCAGTCATTTGTGGACTAAAATAATTAAGAGTAATTTTCTTTTTAAAAAGTCTTACAAGAAAAGAAAATAAAAAGGGACATATTCCACTCATTCTAAACACTATTTCAACTTTCGGCTGCCGACACTCCTGATTTTCTAATGGGCTATCAAAGAATCGCCTACAGCGAGAAGATGTTTTCTATATTATTATTATTATTATTATTATTATTATTATTATTATTATTATTATTATTATTATTATTATATATGAACTAAAAAAGATGAGTCAAGCGTTTTATAATAGGACTGGTTTATTTAAGATAACTTTACTCTTTAATTATTATTAATTACTATTGTCTTCAAAAACAATTTAATAAGAAGTATATTTTATTATAATTTAGTGGACTTTAGAGTGTAATTAATAAGAATCTTCCAAAAAAAAAGGGTTAAAAAACTATCAATTTTTTTATAATAAATTAATTAGAGATATACAAAATTGGTGATTTTTATTTGCAATTTTAGATCTTAAAAACTTGATAAATTTTATAAGAATAAATTTTCTATTATATATTATTTGCTTATTTTGAAAAAAAAAATACTTATATGGATTTTAATACTACACGTTTGCCGAATTTTGGTACACCAGTCGTTATATCATAGAAGTTGTATGTCCCAACCGAGGACCTTCTTCCCATCCAAATTTGTCGATATAGAGTTGATTAATATTTAAAACAAAATTGAAAAAGATTGTTTTCCTAAGATTACATAGAAATGTTGACTAAGAGGTAATGAACAAACCTTTGACAGTGTGCTAGCTGTATAACAATCAGGTTTAAGTTTAAGTTTATCTCAAGATTAGAGTAATTACTATTAAGACAAATTGCAGGGAAGTAAAGCAATAAACATCTCATTCATAAAGCAACACACTGAAGATCACAGATAATTGTGGCAACGGGGTTTATCCTTTGAGTGATTTTGGCTCCTTTTTGCCCTCATACATTCTGAGCGCTGTTCTTTGTCGGGTCCATGGAGTTTCCTACTCAGACTCATTTCATCTGACCCTGCAAAATATAACACTCATTATTTCCTTTCATTTCTGATATGGTTGTGTGATGTATATGCAGATTAAGAAAAGGTGGAGAGGTTCATCATCACTTACCTGCATTGAGTTCAGTAGCAGCAGCAAGAGCAAGGTTCTTTGTTGCTGATATTGTTTTGGTAGAAATACTGAAGAACAAAGAAAGAAAGAGAAGCATACAAATATTGCTCTTAGAAGCCATCAAGTTTTCTTGATTGCTATTTGCTAATGTACTACTCAACACATGCATGCATTGCTACCTTTTTTATAATCTAAAATATACTTTGATTTTCAACTATTTTGTTTAATTTATTATTTAAATTTTGACTCTGTGTGTGTCACATTTTCTTCTGCCAGTAGAATACGACTAAGCAAGTTGTGGGCATTAGGTTACTTTGCAAACTTTGTCAATGGCTGCCACAAACTTAAGTCATCCTATGCATGCAATAAACTATAGAGAAATGATACTTTAACAACCCAATTTTATACAACTTTAACAAACAACACACTTTTAATATTATAATAATTATTTTAACTTGTTTTCATTTTTATTAAATCTCTTTCATGATTATTATATTAATAAAATGGGTTATTTTTTGACTTGTTTGTTATTATGGTTATCAAAATATCAGCACCCTAAACAATATTCATTCACACACGATCTAATAAGAAACAGTGTTATGCTATTTTTACAAAGATGGAGCTACTTTCTTATATTAATTATTTTTTATGAAAACATATTTTTTCTTAATTTAACAAATAGTTGATAGAATATCAATGTTTCACTATACTGTTGGAAATAGTTTTAAAAAAATAAAAAAATATTTAATATTATAAATTTAATTTATTTAATTATAAAGAATGAATTAATATATTTTTATAAAATGGGATGGATGAATATATGAAAACATGTTTGGCATTAGGAATATCAACTAATTAGAAAGTATTTTCGAGATATTATTATCAAACAAGGTAGAAATAATTAAAATTTTAAGTTTATCATATATTTTTTTCATAATTATAATGTATTTTGAGATGTACTGCAAGTAATATACTTTTATTTTATAGCTTAATGTAATTATATACTAGCACATAATATGATTTTTCGATGGAGATTAACATCTGTATCAATAATATGAGAAAAACTAGCATATATAACAATTTCATTTAATAACATTGAGAAATTGTTTCATATGTTGTAGCCGAGAAATTGAATTTGCAACTTTATTAGCGATAAGAACAAATAATAATATTAAAGTGAATCAAATCCCAATTTATTATACTAACAAATAAAAATAATTCCTATTATTTTATTTATATAGTTTCATCCTTGAGGATTGCCATTGCTAATGGCTCATTAGCAGCATGGTTAATAGTTTCTGTCAAAGGTAAACTTTTATATATATATATATATTTTTTTTTCTTTTTTTTCTAATTTCCAATTCCTTCTTCTTGTAACTCCACAACCATCAATTTTGGGGTAAATGTTTTTATTTCAGTAATATAAAAGTTATTACAAATTAATACAAAATTTATAGTAGATATGAATCAACAAATTATATATATATTCTTATTAACGCGATTCAAGCGTTACAACAAATACGTGCCGATGTGCACAAATTACTAATAACATAAAAGAACGCTGATGCAAAAACAAAAGAAAAATAAGAAAGCACATTAAATCAATGTGTATATCATCTTTATGAAAGCAGAGTGTATTTATATAAAGAAAGAAGACAAACTATCATCTAGAAAATATAAACTAATTGTAACCTACCTATAATATCCACCACTTTGGAGTTAGAATATTAAATCCTGAGAGCCTAAAGTTTTCTAACTCCCTTATAATTTATGATTTTTCCTCCCAAACTTAATGATCATTTAATATACTTACTATATATTTACGTTCATCTTCTTTGATCCTTTTATATTTATTTATTATTTATTAATAATATATTATTTGACCCTTCCAAAATCAATGATCAAGATCTACCATTGCTCAAAGCTTAAAAACATTAGCAAAAAAGGAGCAAGACCCAAAGGTTTGACGAGGATATCCACAAACTGATTTTGGATTTGACAGGGAGAAGATGAAAAAGATTTGCTTAAAGTTTATTATGAACAACATGATAATCTATGTTAATGTGTTTGGTTCGTTCAGGGAAGCTAGAATGAGAAATAATATGACGTGCAAATTGGTTATCATAGTAGAGGACAACTTGTGTTGGATTTTGAATATTGAAATCTCAAAGTAGATCACTAAGACATTGAAACTCACAGGTAGTAGTAGCAAGAGCGTTATACTCGGCTTTAGAAGAAGAACGAGAAACAATGTTTTACTTTTTTTTTTCCAAGAGATTAAGGATGATCCAAGAAATATGCAATACCCGGTGATAAATCTTTGAGTGTTAATGTAAGATGCACAATCTCAATCACTAAAACCTTTTTAACTAGATGTTGGATGACGACGAGAAGACTAATCCCTGACAAGGATTACATTTAAGACATCATAAGATTCTATTGACAATAATTTAATGATGAACAGTGACATGTTGAACGAATTGCTTGAAGAACTTGACAGTCTGAATTTCAATCATCGAATCTTCTCCCAAGATAATGTCATCTATATATATAAGCAAAATAACAAAGATAAAAGATGTTCTTTTGATAAAAAAGGGAATAATCAGACTGAGATTGAGAAAAACCAACAAATAAGAGTGAAGTAGATAATTTGACAAACCATTGTCTATTAGCTTGTTTTAAGTCGTATAGGAATTTTTTTAATCTACAAACTTGATTGGATTTTGGATCAACCACACCTGAAGGTAATTTCATGTAAACTTCTTCATTAAGATTTCCATGTAAGAAGACATTATTGACATCCAATTGTTTAAGATGCCAATGATGAAAAGCTACAAGAATAAACATTAGTCTAATAATTGTGATTTTAGCAATATGGGAAAAAATATCTAGATAATCAACTCCCTCCAACTAAGTGAACCCCTTTGTCACAAATATAGTTTTATGTCTTTCTATAGTTCCATCAAATTTATATTTAGTTTTATAAACCCAATTACACCCAATAGGCTTCTTTCCAAGAGGAAGGTCATTGAAACACCATGTATCATTATCTTGTAAGGCTTTTATTTCACTTTCCATGCATTATGGAAAACACTGGGTTGTTTTTAGCGGTTTGGTTCAATATGATTAGATATAGCTAAAATATAAAGTAAAAGTTTACTTTTGACACTATAAGAAAAAACACATTTAACGACCGATTTAATTTTGGTCGCAATTAGCGACCGATTTAGCGACCGCTTTAATTCGGTTGCAATTAGTGATCGAGTTAATTCGGTTGCAATTTAGTGATCGATTTAGCCACCGAAATATGATTTTGTTTCACTTTTTTATTTAGAGACTGAAATAGCGACCAATAGTTTGTGTCGCAAAATTTCGATCGCTAAATCGATGGTTATTCCATACTAAAATAAAAAAATCATTTAGCGATCGATTTAGCGACCGAATTACAAATTGAAATAGTGACCGAATTAAAATCGGTCGCTAATGAGAAAATAGCGACAGAATTGAAATCGGTTGCTAATGAATATTAATTTTTTATTATATTTAAATTTATTTTTTTATAAATATACTTTAATTGTTTTAGTATATTTTTTACATTTTAATTTTTAAAAGTAATTTATTTTTGAAAAATAATTTAATTTTTAAAATATACTTTAAAAATAAACTTTGGTCTCAATATTAATAAAATGAAGATTAACTTTAATTTTAAATTACTAAAATAAAAATATTATTAAAAATAAATGAAATTTATTAAAAATTTAAATTGTAATAAATTAAGACTAGAGTGGTATTAACTATTCAATACATTATTTAAGAAAAGTTTAATAACAAATATTCTTTAATTTATTTTTCAATTGAAAATTTCAATTGAAATTAAATTAAATTTTAAAAATTTATATTAAAAAATTAAACACATCAAATTATCACATTTTAATTCCTAATTAACTTAATTAAAAAATTAAAATTTTAATAAAATTATTACAATTTTATTTTATAATACTTTATTTTTAATCTAATTTTTAAATTTATTGTTTTATTATTATTAATTACTTAACCATGGTTGTTGTCATACAATTGATATACCAAAAAAATTTATATCAATATATATTAGATAATAAATATATTATTTAATTAAATTATTAATAAAAATATATTTATCTTTAGTTAAAATATTTTTTAGTTTAAGTATACTAATTAATATTTTTCATTTTTAAAATAATTAATAACAAAGATTAAAAATAGACTGCTAGAAAAGTTAAAAATTTAAAATTAATCTATTTTATAAATACTAAAAATAAATCATATTTAAATAAATTAAAAATATATTTAAATTTATATTCAACATACCTCCAATTTTGCTCAATAAATTTATAGATCACATTTGGAAACTTCATCACTTAAATAACTTCAAAATTATTAACTTTTTTTTCAAAGCCAAGTTTTTCTTGTCAGTTTTTTCAAAAAAACAGTTAATATAAATTAAGGTTGTACCTTTTTAAAATTTCAACTTTTTTATATATTGGATTTTTATTAAAAAATTTCTAAAATTGCATAAGAAAATAGAGATTTAATTATATTTTTAATAAATTTAAGATAATACTAGTTTTTGTTTTTATTTTTAAATATTTATTTTAATTTTTTAAAACAGAGAAACTATAATTTTAGTTTTTAAATACTAAATTTAAAGAATTAAATTTATTATTATTTAATATTTTAATTTTAGTATTAAGAATTTAAATTATATTTTATTAAATTAAAATAATTACAATATATTTTTCTACTTTGAGAATTAAAAATATAATTAAACTAAAACTGAAAATATTAAATACATTTTTGAACTCTTTTTTATAATATTTTTATCATTATTATATTTTTGGATTAATTATTTTTTTCCTAATTTTTTATAAAGTCAATTTTAATATTTAAAAGTATTTAACATTTTGAATTCTGAAACTTTTTCTCTATTAGCAAATTTAAAAATATAATATACTAAAAAAAATATTATACATAATTATTTCATCCAAATTTTTAATAATATGTAAGTCATCAAATTCGTATATAAAAAAAATTTAATGATGAATTAAAATAGAAAAACATTTATAAGAGACTATTTATTTTTATTTATGATAGATCAAAAGTGGAAATACATTTAAATTTATAATTTTATTTATGAAACACATTTAAATTTATAATTAACGAAAATAATGAAAATCTTAATATAATATGATACTTTTAGTAATGTTTTTTTTTATAAATTTAAACTTACTTTTTTTAGTTTAGTTTTTAAATTTTATGTATTATTATGGTTAATTGATATACTAGAATAAATTTATATAAAAATAGTCTTTATCTTCAAAATTCACTTCTTCAAATACTATCTTTATATTTTTCTACTTTTTCTTTATAGTTAAGAAGGTCAACAATTATGCACACGCTTAAATATAATATAAAGTAAAGAGTATTTGTTTATTCTATTTTATTTCCAATCTATAATTTGAGTTTTTTTAAATATATTTTATTTTTTTAAAATTAATAATTTTAATGTAGTTATCTAAGTTTTTTATGTGATGATTTTAATTAATTGATATTATCAAACCATTTAATTTGATTTATTATATTAAAAATCATAAAAATAAATTTTAAAATAATATTAATTATTTTAAATTATAAGAAAATAAATAATAAAAATAGAAAATAAAGTATTCTATAAAAGAAGATTAATTCTTATAAAGATAAAATAGAATATGGGAGGAAATGAGGATGATAATATAGTAAAAATGATAAAGTTTAAAAACAATGTAGAATGTGAGAAGTTTAAAAAGAAAAAAAAAGTTAAAAATGGATATATATATATATATATATATATATATATATATATATATAAGTAATTGGATTAAATTTATTATCCTCTCTTATATTATTATACATTATTAGCATAATTTTAGTTTAATTAAAAATTAGAATACAAATATACTATATTATACTAATATATCATTATATTATAATATTTATAATTTATTTTCATTGTGTATAAATATATATTTTACATTTTTTATTAAATATATAAATATATAAAAATATAAATTTATAAATATATAAATATATAAATATATAAATATGTAAATATGTAAATATATAAATATGTAAATATATAAATATATATCTTTAATATTTTGTACATGTAAAAAGAATTTATATATATTTTTAAACCATTTTCGAATAATTGTTTTTAAAAATAAAATATTATTTTAAAATTTAATATTTAATTTTTTATTTTTTTCTTAAATATATAAAGATATAAATGTATAAAGATATAAATAAATATGTAAATATATAAATATGTAAATACATAAATATATAAATATGTAAATATATAAATATATAAATATATAAATATATAATATGTAAATATATAAATATATAAATATGTAAATTCATAAATATATAAATATGTAAATATATCAATATTTAAATATATATTAAAATATATAAATATATTTGTATATATAGATTTTAAAATATATAAAGATATATATATATATATATATATATATATATATATATATATATATAAATATATGTAAAGATATAAAGATATAAATATATGTAAAGATGTAAAGATATAAATATATAAATGTATAAAGATATATATAAATATATAAATATATTTAATATAATATAAAAAAAAAATATAATATAAAAGGAGGGAACTGGGGGAGTTTCTAGATAAATAGAAAGGGATTGTAAATAAATAAAAATAATTAATTTTGTCATTGATTTAGCGACCGATTTAAATCGGTCGCTATTTTATTAATTTATTCATTGATTTAGCAACCGATATATATCGGTCGCTATTTTTTTTAATTTATTCATTGATTTAGCGATCGATATAAATCGGTCGCTATTTTTTTAATTTTGTCATTGATTTAGCGACCGATTTAAATCGGTCACTATTTTGCGATCTAAACGAAATTCGGTCGCTAACACATTAACGACTTAACTTTTTGCGATGATGTCTTTCGGTCGCTAAAATGATTTTTTCTAGTAGTGTGAACTACTTGATAGCATTAGGAATTACGGAGGATCTGTGAAGTTGTTATTAACGAATTTGAACCCAATATCTTAAAGTTGGAGGCTGATACTCCAACCACTAAGCTACTAAATTTTTTTAATAATAATTTATAAATAAATTATATTTATATACAAATAAATGTATATCCATGTAAATATATAAATACAAATATATTTATATATTTTGATATATTTATATAATTAAATATTTTTTTAAATTATTTAATTTAATAAATTATTATAAATTAATCTAATTATGATTAAATTAAATTACTAAATAAAAAATATTTAATTTTTTCATTAGGTGAATAATTAATTTGTTAGAATATATTAAGTAATTATTATATAACTAATTAAAGTTTCATTAGGTGAATAATTAATTAAAGTTTCATTAGGTGAATAATTAATTCATTAGAATAACTAATTATTAATTTATTGATGGATTTACCGACGTAAATATCCGTTGGTAAATAGTTGTTAATTTACAGACGGATATATCCGTCGGTAAGACCAAATTCTACAAATGCTTTATATCCATCGGTAATTTCCATTAGTAATGACTCATTTTTCGACAGCTAGAAATCCTTCAGTAAAAATCCGTCTGAAATATGGGATTTTCTCGTATTGTAATGAGTATTGGTACAAGTATTAACAAGATTATAACCAATGTGAGAAAATTTATCCTCGTAGAAAATAACATTTCTTAAAATTAAGATTTTTCTAATAGCCATATCCAAAACAAGGTAACCTTTGGTTCTAGTCTTGTATCCTAAAAACACACACTTCCTAACTCGAGAATCAAGTTTGGTCCTGTTATGGTTAATGGTAGAAGCAAAACAAAGACAACAAAAAACTCTGAAGTCTTCAAAGGAAAGAAACTTGTAATGCAAGTTCAAAAGGAGACTTTTTATTCAAAATATGTGAAGGAAGTCTATTCATTAGATATACTATACGAATGACAATATAGGACCAAAAAAGATTCTTGAAAAATTGGACTGAAAAATAAGACCACGAGTGACATTCAAGATGTGTTTGATGTTTTTTTTTTCTCTACTTTTGCATTTTGTTGTGGAGTTTCAACACAGGTAGTATGATGAACAATACCTTATCTGTCATATATATCTCTGCAAGCAAACTCTTCCCATTATTAGTCCAAATAGTCTTTATTTCACAATTAAAGTGATTCTTTACAAGTACAATGAAATTATTCAACAAATCCCTAGTTTCAGATTTTCCTTTCCTAAGAAAAAGCCAAGTGTGTCTAGAAAGGTCATCAACCATAGTAAGAAAATATATGTGATCATGTATAAAAGAAGTAAAAATAGGCCCCAAATATCAATATGAACTAAATAAAAAATGAAAGTAGGTACTTGGATTAAAAGGCAGCTTGTGCTGACCAAATGACATATATCACACACTATCAATATTAGAATGAACATAGGTAAAATTTTTACAAACATCCTTTATAATCTTGCTAGAATAGGATGTTCCAATCTATGATGGCAAAGATAAAAAATAATATTTGCTTTATTATAAGTAGAACGGTTAACACATTGTATAGCAATAGATTTACTAGATTCCTTTAAATATAAACTACTTTCAAGATCAGTATGTCCAATCATCTTTAAGGTAAAAGCATCCTATATCTCAGAAGTTTTGTGTGAGAAATAACTTTGCAATTAGAATTTTCAATCAAAATCTGGACAAACATTAGATAAAATTCAAATTCAGAAATGTGTAACATATTGTAAAAAATAAAACGTTCGGAAAAACAAACTGCACCAACACTTTTAGCAAAAACATAAGTTCATTTGACAGTTTAACACATATTGGTTTTATTTTGAAAAAGGTTGTGAAATTTTATTATCATAAGCAATATGATTAGTTGCTCCAATATCAAGAATTTAGGAGGAATAAAACGTCCAGAACATATAAACTAATTGTCACATAATAAATCCTATAATACTTATGCAAAAATAGCACAAGTATATATCCATAATAGCTAACTTTAGTGCTTCAACACTTTAATATTACATCTTTGATAAGGTATAGAAAAAACACGATACAACTTCGCTTCAATAGTTAACCACATAAGGAGCTGAATCTTCTGCAAAATAAGGAGCAGAAAGAAGCCAAAACTTAAAATAAATCATTTTGATCTTAACATTCTTCATGCTTCCTGCAAGGAATATCTCTTGGTGAAATTCTAACTTCTGCACAGACCAAACACATATTATCCTTCTGAAACATATTAATTCTCTCGTATCATATGTTAATGAAGGAAAACCAGTTCTTCTGGGTACATGATTAAACAATCTCACTCGTGAAAGAAGAATAAAAGCCAAATGAATATTGGAGAAAGTTGGCAAATATTGTTAGAAATGAAGACATGAAAGGAATAAATAAGGACTGAATTATGATAAAATATAAATTAAGCAGAAAAAAGGATTTAAAGAATTCTACTTACTAGATTTTGATGACTTACGCTGACCTTGAGTAGATGGTGTTATCCTACACAGAATTTGATGAAAAAATTTGTATGGCATATCGGCTGTTGGGAAGATTTTGATGACTTCGATTGAGGATTATCTGTATGTATGGTTTCTACCTTCAAACTTAATTGCATCACTATTTATAGTGTATCATTCTCAACTTTGATTTCCTCATATGGTTTTTGCTTATAACAATAACAATAGTAATTAACATGATAATTATCGAATCCAACAATAATAATGATGCCATATGAATCTGATTCACAAGGATTAGATTTCCTCTCATCACTTTAGTTTTTCCACAACCAAATCGAATCCCAAAAAATTCTTCTTTAAAATATATATAGGTAAATAGGCTTGTAGTTGCTAGGATTTGTTTGTCTTATTATTACATATGTCAACTTTTATCGCAAAATAATTTTATTTTAATTAATATTCTTATAAATAAAATTAACGGTCACGTTATTTAAATAATTAACAAACTCAAATAATATCTATTAAGAATATTAAGTTTACAAATGAAAAAAAGAAAGCAATTCAAAATTATAAGAAATCAAAATATAAAAATTATGATCTAGTAATTTAAAAACAATTAGTAAAATATTAATTCTTACCTTCAAACTTACTAAATATATTCTTATTATTTAAATTCGATTTTGAATTTAAACTAGAAATTAATCAAAATTTGAGTATACAACACGCTATTCGATTTGATTACATTTTCCATGTTTTTATCTTTTCTTGCAATCCATTCTCCATTTCACACACAACATAAACAAGTCTTTGATTAGATTTTGACTTGATATCTGATAAAAATATTTCCAAATCGGGCTTTGAAGCGTTCAACGCTCCCATCAGAATGATATTTGATTTTATAAATCCACTTGCAACCCAGAGGCTTCTTCCCTGCCGGTAGAGGAGTAATGTCCCATGTTTCATTACTTTGGAGGGTCTGAATTTCACTAGCCATGGCATCTCTCCATCTAACATCCCGAACAGCTTTAAAGAAATGCACAGGTTCTCTCTCTGCATGAAGGGCTGCAAGAAAGGTTCGGTGGGGGAAGGAGAATTTAGCACAATTTAAGTACTTTGTCAAACTGTAAGACATACCTGAGGAAGCTGAATGTGGAGTGCGAATTGAGGGACCGAGTTGTAAAGTGGTGTTAGTGACATAATCACGAAGCTTCACAGATGACTTTCGTACACGAAGACCTTTCCCCAGGGATGCATGGACAGTATGCTCCTCAGGAACCTCTAGTTCTGTCATCATAGAGTCAGTTTGTTCTGGTGGGAGAACGATCTGGGTGGGAGGCTCTTGTTCATGGCATTCGGCGTGGCCCTCCCTGAACTCGAGTTGTGGGCACATCTTCCGTTGTGGGGTTAACGTCATCATTCTCCACAACGTGTTCTGCATGGTTCATTGCACCAAGTCCAGGCAATGCTTCCTCGACAATGCCAACATCAACAATAGGAAATCCTACCTCTGAATGTCTACTGTGGGCAAGAGAGGCAAACGGGAATTCATGTTCTACAAACTTAACATCTCTCGAAGTCCAGAAGACTTCTCTTTCCAGATCAAACAATTTCCAGCCCTTTTTTTCGATTGAATATCCAACAAATACATTCTTGCGACTTCTACTTGCAAATTTGTCACCTTTCCTATCTTGGTTATGTGCATAACACAAGCATCCAAATACCCGTAGATGGTCATAAGTGGGTGACTTCCCATTCAATATTTCATATGGAGTTTTTCCATGGAGAACGGTTGAGGGTGTACGATTGATCAAGTATCCTGCGGTCAAAATGCATTCTCCCCGAATTGAAGTGGAAGTTCTCCCTGAAATCGTAGAGCACGAGCTACATTTAGGATGTGTCGATGTTTTCGTTCGGCTCTCCCATTTTGCTGAGGTGTTCCAGTGCATGAGGTTTGATGGAGTATCCCATGTTGCTGAAAATATCGTTGAAGACACATAAACTCAGTTCCATTGTCACTTCGTAATATTTTGACTTGTTTCTCGTATTGTCGTTCTATTAAGGCGATGAAATGCATTAAGGTTTGTGACACATCTTTCTTATTATTCAAGAGATATATCCACACAGCTCGAGAACAGTCATCAACCAAAGTGAGAAAGTAAGATGCACCACAAGACGAGGGAGTTCTATATGGACCCCATACATCACAATGTATTAAATCAAATATATTGGATGCTTGAAAATCACTTAAAGGAAATGTGTTTCTGCATTGCTTTGATCTCTCACACACTTCACACACACGAGTTGTATCCGTATTTCTATTCACGCTGTTCAGATGCGGAATTTTTCTAACAATCTGGTAGGCAGGATGTCCCATTCGCTTGTGCCAAATCTCTAGTTGATTTTCTGCATTGGTCTGATATGCCTTTATGCCACTCACACCACGATACCAATAGAGTCCATCTTTTCGTTCACCCGCTCCAATCAGCATCCTCGAAGTGTGGTCCTGCATTGCACAAAATCTATCAGTAAAATGTATTGTACATTTTACTTCATTCGTCAATTGTGATACTGAAATCAAATTGCAATTCAATTTCGGAACATATAGAACATGTTTAAGTTTCAGTCCTCCATCAAGGAAAACCGATCCTTCTTTGTTTGCCAGCACCAATTCACCATTTGGTAGTCCCACTGGGCACCCTTCCAAGGCTCGACTCTCCCTCAAGTTTTCTAGTGTTCCTGTCATATGATTAGAGGCGCCACTATCAATAATCCACAAGTCACATGTTTTCTTACCAGTCATCTTTTCAGTTTCATTTCCCTTGCGAGAATTCAACATTGCTGTCAAGATCTGCCATTGCTCATTACTCAGTCCTGCGACTTCTGGTTTTTCGGTTGAACCAACGTTATCTGCACCAGTGTGCGCCATATTGACGCGAGCCGTTCCTCCTTTTCCTCGGAAGGTTCCTGTTCTTTGTTGATTTTTTTCATCGTTTTTATCGGTTCATGGTCTCTCTCCCCACCATTCTGGGTAACCAATGATCTTGAAGCAATTGCCTTTGTCATGTCCCTTCCTTCCACACTGCATGCAAACAACTAATTTTTCTTTCGCTTCATTGCGCAACTTGTTCCTGGTTTCCGCTCGCATAGCCATTCCCACGATCATTCCTCGCTCTTCTTTAGACCTGGTGATTGTTCTCACCCTTTCTTCTTACACCATGGTGCCATACACCCGATTCAACGAGGGTAATGGATCTGTTGCCAAAACATTTGACCGTGCAGTTCCATAGCCCTCATCATCTAGCCCCATCAAGAACTGATGAATTTTTTCTTCTTCTCTTCGTTTCTCAAGTTGCGTCATAATATTACACTTGCATCCCCCACATCTACACTGTGGGATTTGCTCGTAATTTGCCAGTTCATCCCACAACGTTTTCAACTTCCCATAATAGGAAACCATAGTCATTCCTTGTTGTTTGCATTCTGCCAACTCTGACTTTAGCTGCTGGATTCTTGGTCCGTTCACGATCGAGAATCGTTCCTTGATGTCATCCCATAGGTCCTTTGCGTTTTCCATGTATGCAACAGTGGAACGCAAACTAGGTTCTATAGTGTTTAGTATCCAAGATACAAGCATCGATTGAATTGTCCACCAATCTTCTATCTCAGATGTGTCTTCTTCAGGTTCCTTATGAGTTCCATCTATGAAACCCCATTTCCTTCGAGCCCGCAGAGATATCTTCACGGCCCTTGCCCATTCCTCGTAATTCTCTCCTCGTAATTGTACCTGTGTAATCACATTTCCAGGATTATCACTGGCACTCAGATCGTATGGCGATGGTGTTTTCTTCACCGTCTCTCCTCTCTCGCCATTTTAGAAGTACGACTGTGTTCTCAGGCTGTTGGATATCGAGTTTGGTTCGCTTCGATACCATGATAAAAATATTTCCAAAAACTCATGTCTTGTATTGAATATGATAGCACAATATATACATGAAATACAGAAACATTCTAGGCTATAATTACGCTAACCATTATAGTCGGTATCCTAAATTTGTCTATTAACAGATATGACATTAATGTGCATCACTGTGCATCGCTGTCATGCCAAGCTAAATATGGAAAAAATTAATCATGTAGAATCATGGCATGATACGGTATTTGTAATCGTATATTCTATGTTTATCAATATCCTTTGACAATGTCAAAATTGGTAATTTTATTTGTAATTCTGGATGTTAAAAAATGAGAGCTTTTATAAGAATAAACTTTCTATATTATATATTATTTTATTATTTTGAAAGATGTGGATTTTAATACTACATGTGTTTATGAAAGCGGGAAACTTTATTTTTCTTTCTTTACTGAAGTGATATTGTTGGATTCGATTTTAAAGAAGAATTTTTTGGGATTCGATTTGGTTGTAGAAAAACTAAAGTGATGCATTAGAGGAAATCTAATCCTTGTGAATCAGATTCATATGGCATCATTATTATTGTTGGATTCGATAATTATCATGTTACTATTGTTATTGTTATAAGCAAAAACCATATGAGGAAATCAAAGTTGAGAATGATAGATTATAAATAGTGATGCAATTAAGTTTGAAGGTAGAAACCATAGATACAGATAATCCTCAATCGAAGTCATCAAAATCTTCCCAACAGGCGATATGCCATACAAATTTTTTCATGTAGTTATTCTTGCTAAAGTATCATCATAATATTATAATATCAAATATTTAACATTTAAATTATTACTCATATTTTTGAAAAAAAAAATAAACTTATCAATTTTTAATATAAAAATATTGTTTAAACATAGTTAAAATGATGTTTCAAATAATTAAAACATATAAAAAATAATATTTCAAATAAAAAGTTCTATATCAACAAAATTAAAAATAGAAACAAAGTTTTAATTCTTTAAAATACATTTTCATCCTTGTTTTTTTAAGGCAAATAATAAATCTTTCTTAAAAGACTACATTTATTCTTGTATTTGTTATTGCATGAGTGTCTGTATTTCTATTTGTGTCTTCATTTGTGCTTGCATCAATGCTTGCATATCAGTTTGTGGTGTTTTCATATGCTCTTGCAAATTAGATACATGTGTGGATAAGACAGTGATTTCTTCGGTTAGAGGTGTGGTAAGATTTTGGGAAGAGAGACATTCAACTGATAAAGATGAAATATGTGAAATATCAAGATCTAAACTCTGACGTATATCATAAATTTGACCTTTATTATTTTTACTAACAGTCTTTATCCAAATATCAGAAATAATTATAGGATGATTTGATGTATATTCCCCATATTTTTATCTTTTTATTAAAAAGATTTTTTATATTAAATATATTTTTTTAAAATTAGCATTAGAATTTTCATTCTATTATCATATATGTATTTGTTTCTACAAAATCTGTCACTCTTTCAAAGAGTAAGTTTCCCACTTTTCAGTAAAAGAAAAAAACAAGTTTCCCACTTCTATTATTCATTTCTATGGGAGGACTGGTGTACCAAAATTCGGCAAACGTGTAGTATTAAAATCCATATAAGTATTTTTTTTTTCAAAATAAGCAAATAATATATAATAGAAAATTTATTCTTATAAAATTTATCAAGTTTTTAAGATCTAAAATTGCAAATAAAAATCACCAATTTTGTATATCTCTAATTAATTTATTATAAAAAAATTGATAGTTTTTTAACCCTTTTTTTTTGGAAGATTCTTATTAATTACACTCTAAAGTCCACTAAATTATAATAAAATATACTTCTTATTAAATTGTTTTTGAAGACAATAGTAATTAATAATAATTAAAGAGTAAAGTTATCTTAAATAAACCAGTCCTATTATAAAACGCTTGACTCATCTTTTTTAGTTCATATATAATAATAATAATAATAATAATAATAATAATAATAATAATAATAATAATAATAATAATAATAATAATAATAATAATTAGAAAACATCTTCTCGCTGTAGGCGATTCTTTGATAGCCCATTAGAAAATCAGGAGTGTCGGCAGCCGAAAGTTGAAATAGTGTTTAGAATGAGTGGAATATGTCCCTTTTTATTTTCTTTTCTTGTAAGACTTTTTAAAAAGAAAATTACTCTTAATTATTTTAGTCCACAAATGACTGATGTCAGGAATTATATATTTCTCTAGTAAAATTCAAAAAATGAAAGAGTTTAATTTTAAAAGTAAAATTTTCAGTTATTATCATAAATTTATAAATGTATCATTATTTATAAATGTATAAAAATAAAATGAGTTTGACAAGATATCAAAGTTAAGAAAAGGACTACAGATTGTAAAACGAGAAGGTTATTGAAAGATCAGATTAGACAAAAGGAGAAAATTTAATAGTAAGTTGAGGGATTAGAGTAAAGAATAAGATAAAATTGAAAAATCATATAATCAAAGAAAATAAGGAAATTATAGAAACTAAGGTATAAAATTGAGAAGAAGGTGAAACTATTACAACTTCTTGACAGTTATATCACCATGTATGTTAATAGAACTACTTAAAAAAAGAAAAAACGGTTAATATAAAAACACATCATTTTATTATTTTATTATTATTATTATTATTTTATTTTTTTAAGGTTATAAAATATAATAAATATAATTAGAATCAACTAAGTGTAAAAAAAGAGTGACAAATTATATTAAGTAACTAACATTATAAAAAACGTGGTGAACAAATGAAAAGTTTTTCTATCATTCATAATTCATATTTTTTGCAATTTGCGTTCCAGTAATTGTACATTCTCTGTAATTGACGTTTCCAGCATTTATGTTCTCTACCAATTTACTTTTTTCTAGTAATTTACATTTTGGCATTTTAAGAAGTTCTTTCTTTAATTTTCATCCTTTTGTTTTAAGTTATTTCAATGAATTTTCATTAAAAGATTAAGTCATGAATTGATACTCAAAATTCAAGTTTATACTCAAGATAATTTCATAAACATCTTTATTAAATTAATATGCAAACGATTCATTATAAAAATTGACTTTATATTAAATGCGGAAAACACTAGTAAATTTTTTAATAAAATATTGTCTAAATTGAAAAAAAAATAACTATTTGTTAGTCTAAACAAAAAAACTTACAAGTGATTCATATTAGATCATCTTTTTACTAAAAATAAATTGACATGTTTCGAACAATTTTTCACTATAAACAAATTGGTGTGCCTGGTGCAACTTATATGAGTTATTTATTTTAAAATTGACTAGTTTTAGAGAGAGTTCATTGATAATGTATGAGATTAAGAAGTGATAAAATTATCATATCAAGTCAAAAGAGATAGAGTTCTACAATAATGATCAAGTACAATACATATTAATATAAATCAAATTAATGGAGGCAAAATACTGGAACGGGAAGTATGGTTATAAACTCCACAAGTGGAAAACAACATCCCAACCACCTAAAAGAACATGACTGAACAAAACTTTTCAATTACTCACAAGTAGTCGGGGTTTTCCTGTATGCAAACAAGTAAAACTAATTATTTGGACTACATATGAATACAAGAATGGAAAATATACCTCTTACTTTGGGAGGAAACAATGTGAATGGGGGCTAGTTAGTCCATACAGCGAAATAATCAAGGTTTATTGTTAGCTTAGAGATACCCTTGGAGTATGTCTCTGTGACAACCAACTCCCATTTCTAGTAGAATGAAAGATCAAAACTAAAATCCAACTCAATTAGGTTTTGATAAAGAATTTGGGAGAAATAATATTCATTTTGAGAATATAAGTACGATAGTATCTAATAGTTCCTTGGAAATGATAAGATAACAAATGACAATAATAATCATGTGATGGTAAATTTGTTGTCAAAACAAATAACAATAATCCTAAATCCATTATAACTAATAGTTTTTAAATATTAATATAACAAATGTCTAAAATCGTGGATGTGTTACTCAATTGATGTAGACCCCTTTTATGGATTATGGTTTAAGTTGATGATTATATTGATTTTAGAGGAAAAACAAAAAAAAAACTCAAAAAAAATCCCCACTGGACATTAAGATAACATTATGTTATCTAGATGTGAAAGTTCATTTCAAATAGGATTCAAGAGGAGGAAAAGGAAATATGATGTTAGGACAATTAATCAAACACATGGTAGCAAATGGAAATAAAAATCAATATAACATAGAATAAGTGGAAAGGAGATAAGAACCAAATGAAGTGGAATGACAATGGATGAGTCACGCCACTTGGGTGGTGGATACCCAAGATAAGTGGTGGTGCCGCCACTTGAATCACACTCAAGATAAGACTAAGAGAGGCTGAGGAACACTCACAAGACAAGTTGAAAAATTCTCACTAATTATTTTCTCATCCAAAAGTCCCTTTACAAGGTGAATGAGAGCCTTATTTATAGGCTTGGATGATCCCCAAATTACAATCAAATGCAGCTAAAATTACATGTAAATTAACCCTAAAGAATGGTCTAGAAACTAGGTTTACACCTTAATAATAAACAATCTAACATAGATTAAGTTACTCGTACACTAATCAACATAAAATTACCTAACTTTTTTTTAGTTGTTATCTCTTTATCTTTAATATTTTTTTAGGATAAGCTTTCTTAACTGATATAATTCCTATTAGTGAAAAGATATTTTGACGACCCATTTTTACAAATATTCTATTAACAAACTTAAAATATTAATTTTTTAGTTGATCGATAAAGAGAGAGTGAAGTAAAATATATCTCGGAACTCTTCCTATTATGATGCTCCATATTCCTTCTAAAACACATTAGCCCATGTAAACCTTTTCCCATTAACAATCTAATTACAAATTTCTTAAGGTTTCTGAATGTTCTGCTTATCTCTTCTTATAAATCATATAACTGCCAATCAAATCTCCTATCTCAATTCTACATAAAAGTTATGTTGTCGCAATTAAGACAGAAAAACATGATCACCAAATATAACCCACTTATGTCAAAGAAGCTCTAGCCAAACTTGAAAGCCTCTTAACCATGCTTCAAGAATATGCAACTTTGATGTTTAACCTCACTTGGACAATTATAGACCTTCTTACTGAATGCAAAGCTATTTATTGATTGTAAATGGATGTTCAAATCCAAATATAATGAGGACATGCTTTAAAGACACAAGCCTCGACTAGTTGCTAAAGTCATAACTTTGCAGATGTTGTTTAATATTAAACATCTGTGTTCGTTGCATTACTTCTAAGCATTAAGCTTGTTTATACCAAAAGTTACGTGTTCTTATTCCAAAGTTGATACTAATTAAGAAAATTATGAATAACTCTTGAATACAATAACTTTAATTAATGTTAATTAAAATATATCACTAATTGATATTTTAAACTATTAAGTATTATTTTATATTAAAATAAATTTTATATTTTGTGATAATTAAAATATTCTATGAAAAAATTAAATTCAATAAACTTAAATTATCTTATTATACAACACATTTAAAAAATAAAATAATCTAAAATAAAGTCAATATAAATTTAATATATTAATTTTAAAAAAATTATAAAATCCCTTATCTATTTGTTAGATTTTTTATATAAAAAAATTTATATAATCACATTGAACATTCTATTTTGAAAGATTTACAGTAATGCGATTCAGCGTCTCACAAATTGTTTTAAGATAACAAAAAGTTAAACTCATATATTATAATAACTTTGAATCCTCTCTTCTTGTAACTCCACAACCAACAATTTTAGGGTAAACTTTTTTATTTCAATAATATAAAAGTTATTCTTAATACAAAATTTATAACAAATTATATGCACTCTTTTGGGCAAAAATAGCATAAGCATATCCATAACAGCTAACTTTATTACTTCAACAGTTTAATATTACAACTTTGATAAGGTAAAAGAGAAAACACAATACAACTTCACTTCAATGGATAACGAGCTGAATAAAAACTAAAACTTAAATAACCACATAACGAGCTGAATTTTTTGCGAAATAAGGAGAAGAAAGAAGCTAATAAAACTTTAATATAAATCATTTTGAACTTTATATTCTTCACGCTTCCTGCAACCAATGTCTCGTGCTGAAATTCTAACTTCTGCACACACCAAACACATATTTCACATGTTAATGAAGGAAACCCAGTTCTGGGTATGTGGTTAAACAATTTCACACGTGAAGAAGAATAAAAACCAAATGAATTCAGTTTGAACCTGATATTGAAGAAAGTGGGTAAGAAATGAAGACATGAAAGGAATAATTAAAGACTGAATTATGATGAAATAAACTAAGCAGAAAAAAGGATTTAAATAATTGTACTTACTATTTGATGACTTAGGAGTAGATTTTGTTAACACAGACCGAATTTGAAAAAATTTTGATGGTTTTGGTTCAGCAGATTGTGATGGCATAGGAAGAGTTTCATGAGACTTTGATGGTTTTGGTTCAGCAGATTGTGATGGCATAGGAAGAGTTTCATGAGACTTATTATTATCTCCCTTTGCAAGCATCTTCTACAAACCTGTGTTTAGATGATTCTTTGTGCGTGTATGTTTGATTTCTACCTTCAAACTTAATTGCATCACTATTTATAATAACAATGGTAACATAATAATTATCGAATCCAACAATAATAATGATGCCAAATGAACCTGATTCACAAGGATTACATTCCCTCTAATGCATCACTTTAGTTTTTCCACAACCAAATCTTATCTAATCCAAAAAGTTATATATATATATATATATATATATATATATATATATATATATATATATATATATATATATATATACATGTACGACCAAAACATAGTTTATTCTAGTACTCCCCCACAAATTTATGCACATATATATGACTGAACTTCCTGTCTTTTTTTATGAAGTAAACTTGGTTTGCGTTACCATATCAACTATTTCGCAAAATAATTTTCTTTTAGCTAAAAAACATAATAAAAATGCCGACAGTTTCTTCTAGTTTAAATAAAGACTCCCAATAAAAAAAAAAATTGGTTAAAAATGTCATCTAGTACTGATTAAAGAGCAGTTAAAGGACTTACAAGATAGTCTTAGCTTGACCATGTGCTGATGTAAAAACTTTCATTTTATTGGGTTTCGAAACTCTTTAACAGGTTCCGGTTGGGATTATCACAAGTTTATCTTGTGTCTAACATCGTATCTTGTTATTATACCAAGATCTATCTATATATATATATATATATATATATATATAGAGAGAGAGAGAGAGAGAGAGAGAGAGAGAGAGAGAGAGGTAATATTCCATCACCCTATCAAAAACTTAATAAATAATAAATAAATAAATTATGACATCATGTTAAAATAACTAAAAATAATATATTCTTGAATCTCTTATAAATATCATTTAATTATAAATTGTTATTTAAAATTTATAACAGTGAAATTAAAATTATTATCATTGTTTAAAATTAAAATAATTAAACCGTAAAGTAAATATATATGACAGTCGAATTACATATAGTAAAGCGTTTACAAGTTCATTTTTTTTTAAATTTTATAAATTTTTTCATTTTTGTATTATTTTTTTAAAATATATAAATTATAATAATTATTTTTCTTTAAACTATAATATTTTTTTTCTTCGATTATATAAAATAATTGTTACAAAAGAGTTTATATATATATATATATATATATATATATATATATATATATAATTTCCTTATTAAAAAATATTTCTTAGATGTTAAGAAATACTTTGATTTGTGTTTTTAACAAACTCAAATAATATCTATTAAAAATATTAAGTTTACATATGAAATAAAAAATAAAGTAATTCAAAATTATAAGAAATCAAAATCTAAAATTATGAATTAGTTTAAATAACGTATTTATGGTTTATAAAAGAAAAACTTGAAAACAATTAGTAAAATAGTTATTCTTACCTTTAAGCTTATTAAATATATTCTTATTGTTTAAATTTGATTTTGAATTAATTAATCAAAATTTGAGTAGATATTATACAACATGCTATTAGATTTGATTACATTTTTCATGTTTTTATCTTTTCGTGCAATCCATTCTCCATTTCTCGCACAACATAAACAAGTCTTTGATTAGATTTTGACTTGATATCCCCTTGAAAATTTCAACTTCATTTTTTATTTGTGTAATTTGCAGCATAAATTTGGTTAGATTATATACTTTGTAGAGAACATTTTTAATATAACGCATACTAGTGCTTTAGTTTTACAGTTTGGTCTAATCTAGTTTGTTAAATTTATAATTAAATGAATAAACTTATATAGATTCGCACATTAACCACAGAACAGGTATTTTGAATCCATTTTGTCCAATTATGCAAACAAACATGCTAATCAAAAACTTACAAACCAAACTTGTTTAAACTACAAACTCTATCACAAACCAAACTTTTACCACCAACTAAAACAACTCTAATTTATACTAAGTTGTTGCAAAAATGTAAATAAACTTATATTTCCGTAGAAAACAAACTTATATGATGTCTGCAGTCTCCATTTCAAGCAGCTGAGCTATGCTTCGCATACTTGGTCGAGATTGAGGGTTTGTCTTTAAGCATGAAAGAGCCAAGTTGGCAATCAATTCCACTGGCTTCAAAATATGCTTCTTGGAAGGAGGCAAGAGACGAGGGTCTAAAATCTCTTTCATGTTTAGCTTTTGTTCTCTACAACTTTGTATGTAGGAAACAAGGTCACTGGGGTGCTTTCCTGTAAGAACTTCCAAAGCCAAAACACCAAAGCTGAACACATCACATTTCTCAGTCACTGCCATTGTGTAAGCTAGCTCTGCACCACAATCAATATTAATTAATTTGCTAACAAGAACCAGGAAGTTTTATTTGCTGTTGGCACTCAACAATTTTAAATAAAAATGTACTAAATTAGTTTGAAACAAAAAGGAGTGAGACAAAGTCACCTGGGGCAGCATAACCATATGTGCCAGCAAATGATGTCCAAATAGGTGAATCTGGCTTCAGAAACCTTGCAGTTCCAAAATCTGAGACATGAGCTGAAAGATTGAAGGATAGTAAAACGTTTTTGCTTGATATGTCTCTGTGAATTAAAGGTGGAGTGCAATCATGATGCATATAGGACAAAGCACTTGCTACACCTTTGATGATATCAACCCTCTTGTGCCAATCTAGTTCCAATGCATCATTTTCACCTTTCAGCATGTCAGCTAAGTTCCCTCTATCCATATATTCATAAATTAAAAAGGTGTGCATCCCTTGCGAGCAAAATCCATAAAGCTTGACAATGTTTCGGTGACGTGTTTCTGTCATGGCTTTTACCTCATTCTGAAAGGATTTTATACTCTCAACATCTAAGTAGTCTGCATCACACTTCAACCTTTTTACAGCAAATACTTGACCTCCTTTCATCTCCGCTTTATAAACTTTTCCCAGTGCTCCTTCCCCAATGCAATACTTGCTGTCAAAGTTCTCGGTAGCCTCAATTATGTCTCTGTACACAACTCTCCCATTGAAGTACCAAATTGAAAATGGATTCAGTCTACTGAATGAATTTCTTTGTCTTGGAGCTCTTGATTTCCTCTTATAGGTCAAGAAAAAAATCCCGACTAACACCCAAGAAATAAAAAGAGCACCTCCCAAGGAAGCAAAAATAGGAATCCCTGCCTTGTGTCTTTTACTTGATCCACCATCAGGTTTAGTGAGAGAGAAATTACAAGGGCGCAGGCCCCGAATATGGCCACACAAATCTTTGTTGTTGCTCAAATCCAGGGGATGAGAAGAGTTGAATATACCAGCATCAGGAACTGGACCCTCCAAATTATTGTAGGAGAGGTTGATGTCTGACAAACTCAGCACTTCACTAAGGGAGCGAGGGATAGAACCTGAGAGATTGTTGTGAGAGATATTCAAGCTTATCAAATTTGAAAGCTTCCCGAGATTAGCAGGAATATCTCCTGAAAGTGAGTTGTAACTCAAGTCCAAAAAATATTGTAAAGCTGCAAGGTTTCCAATTTGGTAAGGGATTGTGTCGTTAAAATCATTGTTGCTCAGATTTAAACTCTCCAAGTTGGAGATGTCCCCTATCTGATTTGGGATTGGACCCAACAGCATGTTCATGGAGAGGTCTAACGACTGCAAACTGGAAAGCTTTCCAATTTCTGACGGTACCTTACCAGAGAGTTTGTTGTGACTCAAATTTAATTCATACAAGTTAAAGGAATTTCCTATCTGTGGAGGAATCTCTCCTGATATTTGGTTGGAGGATAGGTCAAGCACTTGTAGTTGGTCCAACTGAAAAATATCACTTGGAATGTTGCCACTTACTCCATTCCCTGCCATGTTGAGAAATTGCAAGTTTTTGCAGGCACCCCAATTTGCAGAGAGGTCACCTTCCACCCTGTTGTATCTGAAGTCCATGTAATTGAGGTTAGGATACACGCCAAAATCCTTATCAGCAAAACCTGTCAGCCGGTTGTATTCAAGTCGAACTCTGTACAAAGATGGGCAGTTTCTAAGACTTCTTGGAATTGGTCCAGTGAAACTATTATAGGCTGCACTAAAATTTACAAGTTTCCCACTTTTGCACACTTCTGGTGGTAATTCACCAACAAAGTTGTTCTCCGCAAGATGCAGTACAATCAAAGAAGACAAGTTGCCAAATTCTTGGGGCACTGTGCCATTTAAGTTGTTGGAGAAAAGGCGCACATCGGTTAGATTGGTTAATTTACCAATACTTGGGGGTATTGGGCCTGAGAGATTGTTTTGAGACATTCTAAGAATGCTTAAATGTGTGCAATTGCCTAGAGATGGGGGAATAGGGCCATCGAAGTTGTTTCCATCTAGAGCTAGCAGAGTCAAGTTTCTAATGTTCCCTATTTCATCTAGAATTCTACCTCCAAGCAAAGTGTCCTGGAAGAGAAGATTCCTGATACCAATGAGGCCACTTTTGGGACTGTCAGATCCATCAGGAAATAGGCGAGGGTCTAATACCCCTGATATGTTATTTCTTGACACATCAAGCTCAAAAACTCGAGTCAGATTGGCGATGGAAAGAGGCAAAGTGCCATTGAGATAGTTGGTGGAAAGGTCAAGGAATTGGAGGTTTGAGAGCACCCCAATATTTTGTGGAATGGAGCCAGTGAGGTTGTTTACTTTGAGATCAAGACGAAGCAGGTTAGGAAAAACAGACAAGTTCAAATTTAGAAGGGTACCTGCAAGTCCAGTATAAGCCAGGTTTATTATAGTGACACTGCCTTGCGAATCACATGTGATACCTCGCCATGAACATGGAGTTTGAGCTGTTGCAGTGTAATTGATCACCCATGTGTCCAAAATGGGTTGCTGAGGGAGATTTTGTTTCCACCTCAGAAGGGCATCAACTTGTGTTAGCCCTGAAGTGCCTTCACAGAGAGCCAGCAAAAGCACCAATGTAGCTGGAATCGCAATGCAGGCATAAGACGTGTTGTTGTTCATTGTAATGGTCAGAAACTGCTTATTTGATCACTCTCACCTTATAAATAGTCCATCAAAATCCATTTCTTTATTTTCTTAATTTGTATCATGTTAGTCGCCTTGTATATCACTACATTTACATTTTCTCCTCTTTTATCTCTATCAAAGTATCCCTCGTGTTCATGCATCATTTTCATATGTCGCATCGACATTTATGAAGTTTTTGTTCTTCTCACCAACAGCCCCGAAGACCTTCTTGGCATAGTTGACTTAATAGTTGACAGTGAATGAGACAGGATCGCGTTTATCATTGATTTGAGGACGTAATTTCTCTGTCTCAAGAAAAATGGCATCAAGTTGGATAAAAATCTCCCCTTTCCTGTCTCATTCATTTCAAGTTTGACAAGTCAATTATGGGAAGCTCCTCCTTCCCTTAAATCTTCATCTTCAACAACAGGGCTTCGAAGAGAGACGCAGCCCAAACTGAGTTCCACGAACTCTGCATGTGCATGAATCCACTGTGATGATGTTTAAATATCAAAATTTTAATTAGTTTTTTCTATATTTTTACTTAATTCTCACTTTCATATCACTCCAACATTTTAATTACACGTTGTTTTATATCATTTATTCAATTGTTTTATTATCATTTATTTAAATTAGATATTAAAGATTTTTATTATTATTTAAAATAAAAAATATATTATATTATTATTTTGATTTAAGTAGTTATGATTGAAATATGATTAATATTTGATATTTTGTTATATTTTTATTTTTTATATAAATAAAGTATATCAATAAAAACAATGATGAAGCTTTTAATTATTTATAAATTTGATCTCTTACTTTTTCATATTCATTTATTATTTATTAATAATATATTATTTAGTCTTTTTAAAATTATTAGTCAAAATCCGACACTAAATAAAAAATATACTTACATTTATATATTAAAAATTTTATCAAAATTCACAAGAAAAGAAAAAAATAAAGAAGACAAAAGTGAAGTCATGTTTATATGTAAATATTTCACAAATGATTGTCACATTAATCATTACTCTAAAATCACCCAAATAAATTTAGAATTATTTGAAAAAAAGAATATAAAGTATCCAGAGGATCTTTAGAATTTTAAAAAATAAAATCTCAACAACTAATCTGATCAACATCATTGTTGGAAAACTAGATCCTAAGAAATATCGCTCAAAAAATAATTGCTAGATATGTAAAAACATTTTACAATAAATGTACCTTGAGAAAGAGAAGACATAAGCGATTTTGAAGGCCAAGAACTCACCCAAAAGAGTGAAGAACTTGAAAAATATGATCATGAAATAAAGAAGCTTAATTGAGATAGAAAAATTATAAAAATGGAAGAAATTTAAATCTACCATAAATTTACTTATGAAAGACAATAACATGAAGAGGAAGAAAATGTCTTCTTCACGTTATATTTTGTAGAGAATAGATCAATGAGATCAAGAAAACAAATTACAACATATTAGGAATTAAATTAAAGATTATCAATTACAAAAAAAATGAAAACTTTGTGAAAAGAAATATAATGATAAAAAAGAAATATCATGATAAAAGAAAAAAGTTTATTTGCAAATGATTACAAAGAAAAACATGGGAGTGAGACAATGCAATTAAATAAAGAGATGATTACATAAAAACTTACAAGAAAAGAATGATAAAATTTATGAATAAAAAAAAGAGAGAAAAAAATAAAAAAATATTAAATTCAAATAAACAAATTGAGATATTATAAATATTTAATATTTTATACATCAATAAAAAGTTATTCATATATTTCATATATATACAAAATACAAATACATGATCAGTAAAAATTCTAATCAATATTTAAAATACCCACTTTGATTTTATTAACCACATCTCAATCAACAAAAAATTTAAAATAATTTTTAAAATGTCATGGTAATACATTCTAAATCATGAAACAATTTTTTTAGTGCCTATATATATATATATATATATATATATATATATATATATATATATATATATATATATATATATATATATTGAAAATTATAACTATTAAATATTTAATACTCTTGAAAAGGGAAAGAATACGAGTATTCTGAAAATTAAATAATGTTATGCAGGTTCTAATACATTCAATATCTTAAGGAAAAAAAATCCCAAAGTAAAATTAGCCTAATTAAATACATTTTATCCAGGAACAATTTAAAACACATTAATTTAACATTTTTCATAAACTCCAAGGCCAAATTGTTCTTTTCAATCTTGTTTTTAATTTACAAGTATTGTCATTTATATCTGCGCATATATACATGAATATATGCACTAAAAGAAAATTTGTTTATAAAAATTAAATTGATTATCTCTGTATATTTAAAAAATTAGTCACTAAAAATATTGGAGACTAAATTAGAATTTAATTGAACATAACTAAAATTTTAGTAACCAAACAATTTATAGACTATTTAATGATCGATTCATAAACTTATTCAATGATAATAAAATATAGTTTATATTTATAGATGAATAATCTTCAATTTATAAAATAGTTTCTAAATCAATTTCTATAATCTTTGTATTTTTTTTTATCTCTAAAACAATGTCCATTGAATGAAATTGTCACTGTAAACTATGGTTTAAATTTAACCAGCTATTATGTTGTTACACAAATTCTGCGAGCACAATTAATTTACATGAACTAAACCAACAAACAGATTGTGGCACCCACTTCAGAACTCATTCTTCCCCCTCTTGCATGGACAACTCTTACACCCCTTTTATCATCTCAACCTACAAAGTTACATACACATCATAAATTATTAATAATTAGAAATTTAAAGTTTAATTGTGTTTTCAAACAAGAAGATTTTTTTTAAGTCAAAGTCTTACCAAGAAATAAGGTTTTTTTCTTTATGAAATTGTGTTTTAAGGACAACTTGTAATTTTTTTAAAAATTATTAAAATTGATAATTTTGTGAAAACATTGTATCATTTTAACGTTTTTTCCGCTTTATATTAATCCAAAATGGGTGGTAGCCACTTGTTTTTCAAGCATATTATTCAATTATTTGATTGACTTGGCTTCTTAGTTCTTGCAATTTTACTATTCTTCTATTTATAGAATATTATTAATATTTTTAATAGGAACAGTTTATAAGAATTTTTAAGAATAAAATACATTATTTTATTATAAGTTTCATAATTAAAGTTATTTAAAACATATTCTATTTTAAACATTTCTGACTATAAATCTACAGTAAAATAAAATATTTGATTTTAAAAATCTTCTAAATAACTCTCACTCTATTTGCCTAAGAAAAATTGTGTACGTTATTCTGGGAAGTTTTCGAGTTAAGTAAGTGAATGAGTGCCATAAATGAGAGAATCACACTGTTTGTAGTCAATTAAATTAATCATTCTTAATTAATTCTTAAATAAAATATAGAAAACAAAGCAAGTTTGGTATAAAGAGAAAAACAATTGAATCTATTTTAAAATAGTCAAATTCCATACTAGCATGATCTTTCAAAGGAAATTTATTTACAAGTCACAACACAACCTAAGAAATTGATATCATTTTAAGAATGGGTCTTTATTTCTTACCTGTTACTCAACATCTTTATTTTTACTTAATGTGATAAAAGTTGAAAATAGAAAAGACATATATGTTAATGCAGATTACTTCTTACTATATCAGAAATTTGTCAACCAAGTTGTATTCTATAGTAGATGATTAGTTAGCTTAGGTCACTCGCATGTACAATTGCCTAATCAAAAGGACAAGTATAACAAATAAATACCCATAAACAACTATTTTTTTCCCCTTGTCACCTACCTACAAGCATACAATAACAAAATGTTCTAACCATTCATATTCAACAAATTGCTAGGAATAAAAGGGAAAAAATCACTATGATGAGGAATATGATACGATAATACAAGGTAAGTGTCTACATAGACAAATACAAACATATGAGCCATAAAATTGTTTATTGCCATGACAGGAAAAGAAAGAAGAAAATACAGTGAGTTATCTCACATATCAGCAGTATCCATTTCAATGAGTTGAGCAATGTGTCGCATAGTTGGTCGAGATTGAGCATTGGTTTGTAAACATGAAAGAGCAAGGTTGGCAATCAATATCAATTGCTGCAAAATGTTGTTCTTGGAAGGATGCAAGAGACGAGGGTCTAAAATCTCTTTGAAGTTTATTTTCTGTTCACTGGAAGTTTGTATGTAGGAAACAAGGTCACCGGGGTGTTTTCCCGTAAGAACCTCGAAAGCCAAAACTCCAAAGCTGAACACATCACATTTCTCAGTCACTGCCATGGTGTAAGCAAGCTCTGCAGCACAGTGAATATAATTAGTCAAATGCCAACAAGAACTAGAAACTTGAATTTGGTATTGATATAATAAATATCCACACTCAATATACTTAAACCAAAATGGTACAAAATAAATTTCAAATATAAGAAAAGGAGTGAGAAAAGGTCACCTGGAGCAGCATAACCATATGTGCCGGCAAATGATGTCCAAATAGGTGAATCTGGCTTCAGAAACCTTGCAGTTCCAAAATCTGAGACATGAGCTGAAAAATTGGAGGACAGTAAAATGTTCTTGCTCGATATGTCTCTGTGAATTAAAGGTGGAGCACAATCATGATGCATATAGGACAAAGCGCTTGCTACACCTTTCACAATGTCAACCCTCTTAGGCCAATCTAGTACTAATGCATCCTTGTCATTTCTTAGCATGTCAGCTAAGTTCCCTCTACCCATATACTCATAAATTAAAAATGTATGCATCCCTTCTGAGCAAAATCCATAAAGCTTGACAATGTTTCGGTGGCGTGTTTCTGACAAGGCTTCTACCTCACTCTGAAAGGATTTTATACTCTCAACATCTAAGTTTTCTGCATCACACTTCAACTTTTTTACGGCATATACTTGACCTCCTTTCATCTCTGCTTTATAAACTTTTCCCAATGCTCCTTCCCCGATGCAATAATGGTTGTCAAAGTTCTTGGTAGCTTCGATTATGTCTCCATACACGACTCTGCCATTGAAGTACCAAATGGAAAATGGATTTGGTCTTTTGATTGAACTTTTTTGTCTTCGAGCTCTTGAATTTCTCTTGTAGAAAAAGAAAACAATCCCAACACACACCAAAGAAATAATAAGAGCACCTCCCAAGGATGCAACTATTGGGATCACAACCTTCTTTTTGTTACTTGATCCACCATCAGGTTTAGCGAGAGAGACATTACAAGTTTGCAAACCTTTAATATTCCCACATAAATCTTTGTTGTTTCTCAAATCTACTGGATGAGAAGAGTTGAATATACCACCTTGAGGAACTGCACCCTCCAAATTGTTATTGGACAGGTTGAGTTCTGACAAACTAACCATTTTACTAAGGGGGTCGGGGATTGGACCTGACAGATTGTTGTGAGAGATATTCAAGCTTACCAAATTTGAAAGCTTCCCAAGATTAGAAGGAATTTCTCCTGAAAGATCATTGTGACTCAAATCCAAAAAATCTTGTAAAGATGCAAGGTTTCCAACTTGGTAGGGAATTGAGCCATTAAAGTTATTGTTGCTCAGATTTAAATTCTGCAAGTTGGCGACGTCCCCTATCTGATTGGGGATTGGTCCTAACAGCATGTTCATGGAGAGGTCTAAGGATCGCAAATTGGAAAGGTTTCCAATTTCTATTGGTACCATACCAGAGAGTTTGTTTTCACTCAAATTTAATTCATACAAGTTAAAGGAATTTCCTATCTGTGGAGGAATCTCTCCTGATATTTGGTTGGAGGATAGGTCAAGCTCTTGTAGTTGGTCCAACTGAAAAATCTCACTTGGAATGTTGCCACTTACTCCATTCCCTGCCATGTTGAGAAATTGCAAGTTTTTGCAGGCACCCCAATTTGCAGAGAGGTCACCTTCCACCCTGTTATAGCTGAAGTCCATGTAAGTGAGGTTAGGATACACGCCAAAATCCTGATCAGCAAAACCTGTCAGCCGGTTGTATTCAAGTCGAACTCTGTACAAAGATGGGCAGTTTCTAAGACTTCTTGGAATTGGTCCAGTGAAACTATTATAGGCTGCACTAAAATTTACAAGTTTCCCACTTTTGCACACTTCTGGTGGTAATTCACCAACAAAGTTGTTCTCCGCAAGATGCAGTACAATCAAAGAAGACAAGTTGCCAATTCCTTGGGGCACTGTGCCATTTAAGTTGTTGCCGAAAAGGCGCACATCGGTTAGATTGGTTAATTTACCAATACTTGGGGGTATTGGGCCTGAGAGATTGTTTTGAGGCATTCTAAGAATGCTTAAATATGTGCAGTTGCCTAGAGATGGGGGAATAGGGCCATCGAAGTTGTTTCCATCTAGAGCTAGCAGAGTCAAGTTTCTAATGTTCCCTATTTCATCTGGAATTCTACCTCCAAGCAAAGTGTCCTGGAAGAGAAGATTCCTGATACCAATGAGGCCACTTTTGGGACTGTCAGATCCATCAGGAAATAGGCGAGGGTCTAATACCCCTGATATGTTATTTCTTGACACATCAAGCTCAAAAACTTGAGTCAGATTGGCGATGGAAAGAGGCAAAGTGCCATTGAGATAGTTGGTGGAAAGGTCAAGGAATTGGAGGTTTGAGAGCACCCCAATATTTTGTGGAATGGAGCCAGTGAGGTTGTTTACTTTGAGATCAAGACGAAGCAGGTTAGGAAAAACAGACAAGTTCAAATTTAGAAGGGTACCTGCAAGTCCAGTATAAGCCAGGTTTATTATAGTGACACTGCCTTGGGAATCACATGTGATACCTCGCCATGAACATGGAGTTTGAGCTGTTGCAGTGGAATTGATCACCCATGCGTCCAAAGTGGGTTGGTCAGGTAGACTCTGTTTCCACTTGATAAGAGCCTCAGCCTGAGTTAGCCCATTAGTGGCTCGACAAAGAGCCAGAAAAAGCAACAACGTTGCTGGGATTGCATTTGCAAGACAGACATAACACGTGTGGTAGGTCATATTGTAATGCTGAGAAACTAAAGTGGTTTGTTGTTTGATTTTTAATGAAAACATTTCGATGAGAGTTTACGTTAACTTAAATTTGAGTTTGTTTCCTTTGATCCATCCAAACCTCATGGACTTTTGTGACATGGGACATAAGGATAGTTGACTATAAATGGGAACATATAATGCCATTTGTCATAAATAAAAGTAATTCAAGGTTGTTGTGGAAAGGTTGTCGTGGCGCTGTGTTGGTCAAGTGGTGCATTCACTGATGCATTTAAAGGCTTAAATAAATCTTGACGTGATTATTTGTTAGATGAACGTAACAAGAAATAACGTCGTATTTTGAAGTGTTGACTAAAAAATTATGATGAGTTTGTCATGGCTATGGAAGAATAATGGTTGGTGGTAGAGAGTATTATATAAATGTGATCATGGTTTATCTAGAAATAGTTAAATAGACAACTTCAATAGAAACTGAAATGAAAAATCAACGTTCGATGCTTAGATATTAAATTGCTTGTTCATATTGATGTAGGCATGCAAATTCAAAGGCTGATCCATGGTCAAAAATGAAATGTTGCGTTAATTAAATTTTTTACACGTGCATGGTTCGAATCAATATCATAAATAATATAGTTTAAAAGAAAAATTACTTAAATAGAATTTTTTTAGATTTATTTACCCAACTAAACTTATTTACATAATACATATATTTTTCTTTCTTTCCTCATTTATTTTCTTACTTTTCTCTCTCTTTATTTACTTCTTCTTTTTTTCTTCTTTTTTTCCTCTTCTTCTCTCACTCCATATTATTCTTCAATTCAAAATGGTAAATTAAAATTTGATAACATAAATATTTTATTAATACTAAAAAATAAAATATTTAAATAATCCTGAAATACTATAATTTAATATATTATATTTGAAAAAATATCATATAATAAAGTTGAGATGTTACAAATATTATTGTTATGTTATAATTACTAAGAAAAAAATTAAATATTTATTTCAAAGTATTTTTTTAATAAATATTTTTTAAAATTATCTATTCTAATTAATTATCATAACTCAAAATTATTTTAATTATATGGAATTATTATATAAAAAATTATATATTTAATTTATAAATATTTGATATTTTTTAATTAGACGAGTAATTATTTATTATGATAAAATAATTTTAAATTAATTATTTACGTTATCATAAATAAAATTATTTATTGTGATCATAATTTTAAATAATTAGTTAATATTTTTTAGTTTTAATATTATTTTTAAAATATTTGTTTTAATATATACTTTTATTAAATTTTAATACAGTAGTTCAATTAAGAGAATAAATGGAAAAAGAGAGAAACAAGAGAAATAAGATAGAAAAAAATAACTTATAAAGGAGAAGAAAAACTGCACATAATCAGTAAATAAGTTTATTTTGGTAAATAAATTCATAGAGTTCTATTTAAGTAAAAAAATTAAAATATATTATTCATAAGATTCATTCATAATAATAATAATAATAATAATAATAATTTATAACTTTTTCATTTTTATTGTCAATTTAATCATAATTATAATATTTATTATCATTATCATAATAATTAAATTTTTTTATTTAGACTTTGTCATGATTTACATTAAAATTAAAGAAAAATCATATTTAATTTACCTTTATCCTATTATATTTTAATATAAAAATATAAATATAAGCATATATAATACATCGAAGATATCAAAATACAATAATCTTTTTTTATCAAATAAAAAACATGTATTTTTATTTTAATTTGATCTCATAAAACTTATATTTCTTTTTTGAAGGTAATTAGCTTTTTACTTTTATAATTTTTGTATAAATACTAATTTTCTTTGTAGAAATATAACTGTTATTGATTCCACCAGTTTTAGGTAAAAATTTGAACACAGATTACATGTTACGTGCACTTAATGCTTGAATTATCATAATACATAAATATTTCTTACACTCTCATGTTAATTTCAAGCGTAGAGATGTGGGACGGTTTATCTGAGCGTGATTTCATGTGTCAAATTAAAAAAAAAAAAAAAAAAACTATATTACATCTGAACTGATACGCAGTAACTGATGTGCTGCATCTGCTGCATGTTGCCACTGATATTTATTTCCTCCTGTAAGGAACATTTACTTTTAAAACTATATATAACTGCTGCACAGGCAAAAACATATTTCAATTCAATTCAATTCACAATATTAGCAATACTATCTCAAACATATAATTCTGATCATAACAATTCTGGACATTTTAAATATAAAAAGCAAACGAAGATATATAAATTTCGATGAAATAAAATTAAGTAGAAGAAGAGATTCAAATAATTCTGCCTACAAGTTTTTTATGACTTAAGAGTGGTTTGAGCTTATTCACCAGTGAAAAAAATCATTCAACGACTTATTATGATAGTTGTAAGATAATCATCATAATAATAAAACCATGCTAATTTTGTAATATTTAAATATTCATCATAATAAGTCATTTAATATGTCAGAATAGAAATAGTAATTTTATCGGTAACATTTTTATAATATTAGATATAAAATTTACTATGTAAGTTATACAATAAACCGACATAGTAAATTAATTATGTTAGGTATTGTAGAACCTATACAGTAAGTGTGATAGTAGTATTTTCGTAAATATTTATTAGGTCAGTTTCAAGTATAATTGACAAGTAAGTAAGTTCTTTTCATAACCTGACATATTAAGTTTTTAGAGTTACATTTTTAGATTTGATCCCCGCATTTTGTGTTTTCTTCTCCGTCCTCATAATCTCTTAATCCTCCTTCACGCTGCACAGTTTTCTCTTCATTGATGTTGACTACCATTGTTTGTGTTCTTCTTCTTTTTCCCCTTCCCCTTCCCACGGTCTCATAATCTTCTTCCACACTACACAATTCGCTCTTCATCATCATCAATACCCATTATCATCATTGAGTTATTATTTTCCTTCCTTTGATTAAGTTATAGTTCTTCTTCCTCTAATTTCTCTATTGTCTCCTTCCTTTTCCGCACCCATTGGTAATTTCAAATTTCATTGACGATTTTTTATTTTGGTTAAAAATTTGATTTCATTGTTGAAAATGTGTATATGATGATGATAAATATGGAGTGATTGAATGTGACAGGTGTTTAAAAAGGTTTTATTGGTATTCACGAGAAAGACAATGTTGAATATTCTCAATTGGATACATCTCTAGATAACACATCCTAAAGGATCAAGTAAGACAACTTCCGATTTCAAAGTTTACGAGTTTATATTTAGCTTTCGTTTTTCTTTATTTGAAGTTTAGGATTTGAATGATTGAAACTAGAGAAATTAGTCAAAGAAAAAGGGGATTGAATATTTTCTATTGTTGAAATTTGTCAATAAATTCTAATTTTTTTAGCTTAGGATTGTTTTTGGATTTCTTGAAGCTAAAACACACAAAAACTAGGAAAACTGTAAACATATCCATGAAATATCTTAAATTGCTTAGACTAAAATCTCATTATTGTCATATTTTGATGCAACAGCTTCTACTTGTGGCTATTCGGGGGATATTCCCTAAAAATTTAAGATATGCGTTAACTAGATTATGCTTCCTTTTTAATGCAATATGTAGTAAAGTTATTAAACCTGAAAAATTGGATCAATTGGAGAATGACGCGATAGTTATCTTATGTCAGTTGGAGATGTATTTTCCTCCATCATTTTTTTATATCATGGTCCATTTGATTGTACATTTAGTAAGAGAAGTTATACTTTGTGTTCTTACGATGATGTACCCAATTGAGCGATGCATGAAAATATTAAAAAGGTACGTAAAAAATCAATATTGTCCTGAAGCATCAATTGTTGAAAGGTACATAACAGAAGAAGCTATTGAGTTTTGTACATATTATTTGTCAGAAGTTGAAGTTGTAGGGATATCTAAGTCTCATCACCATGGAAGAGTTGTCGGTAAGGGTATTCAAAGTGCAAACATTATGACTTTGACACAAGATGAAGTTCTTCAACAACATTTTTATATACTGAATAACATGGTTGAAGTCATACCCTACTTAAATCGTCACAAAGATAGTGTGAAGAAAAATAATCCCCAGATGCTTGAGAAATAAATGGTTAACAAGCATAACAAAAGTTTCTTGAAGTGGTTCAAAAAGCAAGTTCAAAATGAAAATACAACTTCTGATGGTTTGAAATGGTTAGCATGTGAGCCTAACTTTGATGGCATATGTTGGTGTGGGTATGATATAAACAATTACTCATTTTATACAAAATCTGAAGATAAAAAAAGCACAATGCAAAATAGTGGAGTAATTGTCGTGGTTGAATCAATGCATTTCTCTAGTTCAAAGGATAAATATCTTGTTATGGTGTCAATATGTTACTTTGGTGGCGTAATTGAAGATATATGGGTAATTGGTTATAGAGGCTTTAAAGTACCTATTTTTAAGTGTAAGAGGGTGGATAGAAATAGTGGTGTCAAAATCGATGACTTAGATTTTACCTTGGTTGACTTCGAATAGATAGGTTATAAAGAAGTGTCATTCATCATGGCATCGCAAGCGAAACAAGTATTTTATGTCATTGATCCTGCTGATAAAAGATGGTCTATAGTTCTCCAAGGGAGAACCATTAGTCATGAGAATGATGATTTTGCACTTGATATAAGTGAGGCTCCATCTTTTTTCACTAATATGCCAACCTTGGATGTGGAGAATGAAGTAGACGATGTATATGCCACATGTGATGAGCATCATGAAGGATTGTGGGAGAATATTCCAACTTGAAAATGTAATAATTTAAATATGTATGTATATTTATCATTTATGTTTGATTTATTTTTTTTAGTATATTTAATTTATAAGAATATAATAATTCATTCCAATTTGTTTGTTTAGATAGATATATGGTTGATCCGTGTGATATCTCCCATCCTCTAGAAGGGCCAGAGTTAAGTCAGTCACCAACTCAGAAAAAGGGTAGACATGCTACTAGACTCAGAGAGTTGACTATTAGTCGTAGTGCTAATATTGCCTATACAATTGGATATGCAGATGGGCAAGGCTTTAGGAAAACATAGCACAAAGTTCATTAGCTATGTGGTTTTGCTTGGTATAAGGTGAGCATTTTGATTGATGTCTGGGACCATGTTCCAGAGATTATGAAGAACCGAGATATAGCATATCATTTTTATATGAAATCTTAACTTATTTAATTTTAATATACACAAGTGTATTAGCAAAATATATTATATTAACTTCTTTTTTATTTAGCTCACATATGATGTTCCTAATAATAGTTTGTTACGAACGAAATGGATTTCATATGCTAGTCAATGATTGAGAGGTTTTAAGAGCAACCTTACTAGTCATTATATATATGGTAAGCTCAATCACAAAAATTCATGTGAACAATACCAATTTTTAGATGAGAAGACGTGGCATACCTTCCGAGAGAAACGACTAGATCCTATTTTTCAGGTAAAATCATTGATTTATTATTTGAATTATTTTGTAACATAACTTAATAAACTAGTATAACATGAAAAAAGAATAGTTGCTAAAGACATCCAAAAAAAGAATGTTCAACCTCATAGATTATCTCGTGGGGGTTATGATAAGCTAGAGTAGACCATGATAAGAGAAGTCTCTTCCTCTATTACGTCTAACCAGTCTGATTTAAGTATGATTTCTCCTCCTCTTGTCATGATAAGTGGAAGAGAACATGTCAAAAACCATATGGGGAGTACACATATGAAGAAGCTCGGACTGTAGTTGAGCGAATTGTAAGTAATATATGTCTATATGCTTACATTATTATTACATTTGATATGTATTTGCTAATATGTGCATTCAAATGTCTATGTTTTAGGACCAATTAGTAGAGCAAAGCACACAAGGATCATTTATTCCACAAGAGCGAGAGGGTATATTGGTTGTTGCCATTGATAGTCCAGAGCATCCAGGTCATGTTCATGTTGTTAGACGAGGGGTGGGTATCCAACAATTCTTCAGTGCTCCATCTTAACAAATTAGAAAATTTCAACTCAGTGACGCCGAAAAGGAAACTCTCAAAAATGAGCTTAAAAAAAATTACACTCATAATTGAGAGCAAAGTTAATGTCAAACATGCGAGAAAAGTTAGCATCCATGGGAGTCTCTACTCAACCTTCTACTGCCCCTGCACCTCCATATGTTGATCTTAATAGATCAGAGGAAGCTAGTGTTGATTGCAAGTTGTACATTGTTGATCCTCCCGAGTACTTGGTTGCCTTAAGTAAATATTATTATAATTATAATTATATTTATATTTTGCATTTTGCATTTGATCTATTCTAATTAAATTTATACGTTCTCTTCAGGTAAAATTTATACATTAGGATCAATCATTCACCACTAGATGATTCAAGACAACAAGATACGAATGGTTGTTGTAGAAGTTTGAAATGCTACTGCTCGAGTCCCTATGCCAATTGAAGAAGTTCAAATAGTGCGACAAATCCCAGGCCATTTTATTTTTTGGTCGATTAGACTGACAAAATCGATCATAGTAAGGGTAAGTTAATGTACCAAATTTAATTGTATATTTTTATTCTTTACATGAGTAAATGAGTTTAATATATGTATATTGTTAAATAGGATGCTTCTATAAAACAAAAAGAAGTTATTAAAAATATAGAACTACAATTATCTACTATCCAACGACTTGGTGCAGTGGCAATGACTTTAGGAAAACAAACGGTACAAATAGATATGTCTTTTGAAGTAGTAGGCAGAACCATTACCATCTATTTCTTTATCTGCCAAAGAAATGTGTTTGATATTCTTACTGACACTGATCTTCTATGTGTATCAGTACTACAACTTTGGTTGTTATAAGTATATATACATTAATTTCAAATTTTTAATGCATTCAATATATCATTCTAACATTATTATTTTTCATATAAAAGGTATTTACATCGTCTTTGTATTAGAATGCTTATATTTATGAATTTCTTAACATTGTTGCCATTCAAGTGTAAGGAACGCAGCCAATGAGGTGCAAACATATTTAATACAAGCATTTCAAAATTTAGGCAAAAAAGTGTACTTAGCACCTTACTTGCATTAGTAAGAATATAATATTTCCTTAACAATCATTTTTATCTTTCAATTAGTACTAATATTATTACAACTTGTAGGTTCATTAGTAACTGTTAATAATTATCCCTTGACAGTTTTTAGTGGTTCTTTTGTGCTCATTACACAAGAAAACTACTACTCGGCTATTAGGAATATAATAGACTCATAAGTCTCTTATTCAACTATATTTTAATTGTTATACAATTTAATATTAATGAATTAATTGTTTAATATCAATTAATTTACATTTTTTTATATAGAGCTATAAATACACATATAAAGTTGCGAGGGCTTTCACAAGTTGTTAGGAAGAAACTTCAAGCATATTACATCCGATGTAATTTATTTGTATAACTACTATTCATTTGTTAAAGTGACATATATTTTTATTATCATTTTTTTATTTTGCATTGTCCACGTCAACCAAGAACCCACGAGTGTGGGTATTATGTGATGAAACACATGCACACAATCATATCTGCTAACATTATTGACTCATGGAAAGAGGTAATATAAAAAAAATTCAAGGACACAACCATATGTTGCATGAGGGTAATTTGGTAAAGTTAATGATGAAAGAGTATGAACTAGATAACGTTTGATTTTGTGTTAGCCAATAACAACCTTGGGGTTTAGAAGCTCTCTCATGTATTATTTGCTACACATCTTTAATATCAATTATACATCTTATTATTTGTTAATTAATATTTATTATTACTTATTTATTTTTAATTATTTATTGATTAAATAAATGATAATTTTGTAGATATTCAATAATTCATATTCATTGAAAGAAGAAGTTATAAAAGACATGAGAATGCAATGAGCTTCCCATTTTTTAAGTATTTTTTATAATTTGTAAATTATTTTAACTTAGAATGATGTAAATTAAATAACATTATGTACGCTTAATATTATATATTATGAATTTATGGAATATATAGTCTGCTTGAAAAATATATATTTATTATTATGTAGGGATGTTCATGTATAAAATAAAAAATTTGTAACTTTTTATGTCGGTTACAAATACAACCGACATAAAAGTGCATTTTCTATGACTGGTCATATCGGAACCATCATAAAAAAGTGAAATTTTCTATGACGATTAAGGTTGCAACCGTCATAGAAAAGTTTACGCCATATTTATTTCTTATCCTATTTTTAAGTTTTTTATGATGGTTGAATATACAATTGATATAAAAAGTGATTTTTTAAGTCGTTTCAAAATTCAATATAAAAAATAAAGATTTTTATATTTCTTATGTCTATGTCGATTTAGAAATCGACATAAAATATCAAAAATAACCGACATAAAAATGTCTTTGTCTAGTAGTGATTATGACCAATTTCGTAAAGGAGAGCCTTTAAAATATCAAAAGCCACCTTCTACAAAAGCACTTTTACTTCCAACCAAGATGAAACTTAATTGCTTCTCTTTATTGCATAAGTATTTATAATTGATCATTCTCAACTTGTCCTTTCTCAAATGTTTTTTCTTACACTATTAATAAACTATTATCCATGTGAACATAGATATGTATGTACGACCAAAACATCATTTACTCTCTTTCCAAATTTATGTATGTATTTGTTGGATTGTTGGTTAATGTTTCACACTATTTATTTCTAGCATTCTTTTACTTCATAAACACTTAAATTCTTGTTTTATCACTACAAGAAAATTATTAATTTTCGACGGATATTTACCGACGGATATGTAGTTGTCAGAAAATGATTGATTACCGATGAAAATTACTGATGGATTTAAAGTTGTGGAATTTGGTTTTACCGATGGATAAATTCATCGGTAAATGAACAATTATTTACTGATCGAAGATATCCGATCAATAAATCTGTCGGTAAATAAATAATTATTTACCGACGGATATATTCGTCAATAAATCTGTCGGTAAATGAACAATTAATTATCAACGGATATATCCGTCGATAGATTAACAATTAGTTACCGACGAACATTACCAACGGATTTAAAGTATATTTTTAAAAATCAACATTAAATTTAAAAAAATAAATATTTAAAATTATATAATAATTACTTAATTTTAAATATATTATAATAAATTAATTATTTACCTAATTAAAAAATTAAATATTTTTTTATTTAATAATTTAATTTATTCATAATTAGATTAATTTATAATAATTTGTTAAATTAAATAATTTTAAAAAATAATTTTAAAAATAAATATTTAAGTATTTTTAATATTAAAAAATTATTTTAATATAAGAATTTTAATTAAATAATAGAAGAAAAAAAGATAAAAAATAAAAATAAAAAAATATTTTATATCATTATATAAATAAATTATAAACATTATATTCTATTGTTAAATTATAAACCCATATAAAGAGACTCGCTCACAAATTTAGCATCAAAATTTTGAAAACTCATTCAACACACATTTTCCCCTTCGAGCGCGCCCTCACATCCAACATATAAATATATCAAATATATAAATATATATATTAATAAATAAATAAATTTTCTTGATCGAATAATAATTGAAATTTCTAAAAAAATAATAAAATACCTACTTACCGACTGGACTTTTCAAATCTGTCGACAATATTTACCGATAATACAATTTTCGATGGATTTTTGTCCGTCGATAATCCGCTCGGTAATATGTATTTAACGACGAATTTTTTCCATCGGAAAATTTAATTTTTCTTGTAGTGTATGTTGAGAATGCAATTCAATGATAGATTTCTTTAATTTTATTTTTCTTTGAATCATGTTAATGATCATAATTCACTAGTGCAAAATGGGTTTATTACGTCACTCAATTCTTGTCGGAGGAAAAAATAATCGAATTAAAAAAAATGTGGTGACATTTTTGTAATTAAGAGACACTACTTTTACATCGGACATCTTAGAGACCGATGTAAAAGCTACTTTTTACGTCGGATGACTCCCTAACGGACTTAAAAATGGCTTTTACGTCGACCCTTATGAGATCTGACGTAAAAATTGTATTTTAATTGCTCTAGTGCTTCTTTTTTCCTCTCGTGAGGGTTTTTGAGTTACAATGGTGGAAACTACCAAACTAGTTCATCTTAAGGTACATTTCGATCACAGTGAGTGACAAAAACACCTACATTGTGTCCCATGTATGGTGATTGACATTTCTCTCGGATTGAATTCGTGTTTTATATATAATCAAATATTAAAATACAATGTTATAATAATAATAATATAAGTATTTTATATCTTCGTATAAAAAAAATATTAAACATTTTATCTACATACATATTTTAATATAAATATAATAAATTATAATATATAATTAATAATAATAATTAAAAAAAATAAAATTATAAATACTTATTTTTATATAAAAATACATGAAAATTGTTAAATTAATTTATTATAAGAATAATTATTTTTTTAAACAATGTATAACAAGATATTGGTCGTGAATAGATCGAAGACGGAGAAACGTAAAATCTAATAGAGAAGCAGATGTAGATTTAATTTTTAACACAGGAACATAGAAGACCGAAGTCGGAGTGGCAATATCTTAATGTGAATTAATTGGGAGATGAACTTAAAAAAAAAAAAAAAAATCATGTTGTATTTTAATCAATGTTCTTTTATCTCTATAATATATAATTAATATAAATTATTTACCAGAAAATTATTTTATATATATTTGTATTATATATATATATATATATATATATATATATATATATATATAAGATATTTTAAAAGTGTGATAGGATGAGTGCATAATGGAAAAAGACAGTAGATATACTGAAGAGAGAATGTGAAAAAAAAAACAAAATAAATTAAAAAGGGTGAACACTCTATATGTTTCTGTTAATATATTATAATTTGGTTTTAAAATTAAATGATTAAGATAAAAATTATCTAAGTTTTTTTTCCTTTTTCTATAAATTATCCAAATTTCTTATGATTATCGAGCTCTAATGCAGACTTGACTTTTCGTTTATAAAAAATATATATATATATAATAAAAATAATTTATATAAATTGTTTCTTGAAAAATATAAAATAGAGATATATGATATCATAATTATATTTTTCAGTAAATTCTGGTTGATTTTATTCCATTATTATATTATATAAAATTCTTCCAATAAAAAGTTATTTTAAGAATTTCAATCAGCCATTCCCAGTGCACTAGATATACTCTAATATTCAATATAATAGTATGTAAAAATCCGTCTAATTTAAAACATCATATTATCACAAACCAAATAATGTTTAATCATTTACAAATGAATTCATGATAAATAAACGATAACCTTAATCTATTTTAGAAACATATTTTAATATACTATATTTTAACTAAGAATATATATATATATATATATATATATATATATATATATATATATATATATATAATTTAAAAGATGATACTCAGTCAAGTACTCTCTCCATTAAATTGATTTTTATATTAATTAAATATTCTAAATTTTTCTAAGATTTTATAATATAAAATCCAAACTCATCATTTTCAATCATTCAATTCAATTCTTAATATTATCTAAAAGATTTAGATTCAAGTTCGAAAAATTATCTGATTCAATTAATCAATTAAATTGATTTTATGAATTAACTTAAATTATTAATAAAAACAAATTATAATTACAAACTGTAAAATCAAGATTAGAGAATAATAAATTTTAAATAAGAAATAATTAGTATAAAATTCAATCGACTTTGATCTGAATTCCGTATATTGATTTTCAATATTTAACTCTTCATGGATTAAGAACAAATAAATTTGAAGAAGAGGAAAATTCAAAAATAGAACTGAGAAAAGAAAAGATGAAAAGAAAAAAAATTCTGGATATAAATTTAAAGTATATTTAATTAAGTATTCTTAATTTTAAGACAAATAAAAGTATAAACATGAGTTCTAATTAGATCATAAACTAATTTTAAAAATATTAAGTTATTAAAAAAATTAATATTGTTTTATAAAATTTAAATTCTAATTACAACACTTTGAATGTAGAGTAACATATCTTATAAAAGAATAATACTTATAACATTTATACAGGTTAGTTACTAAAAAAAATTATTACAAATATAAAAATGTACATATTAAGTATATTTACTTGTATAAATTTTAATTATAATACAATTTATATATTTACAAAATTTTAAAATAATTAAAAACTTTAATTACCAGAAACAAATAACTATCTCGTGCATAAATAAAATACTTATTATATATCCGAAATATAAGCTTCAAATTATTATTTAAAAAAAAACTTTAATTAACGATGATCTTATTATCTTAAAAAAATTAAAAACAATTAATCATAAGATTACACTTGCTAAATCATTCTGAAATAAAAGGGGTGAGTAAGATAGGATTAGAATATTACATAATATAATAATAATAACAATAATAATAATAATAATAATAATAATAATAATAATAATAATAATAATATATACGTGCGTATACCTTCTAGCACAGATTGTGTAGTTGCATAAGATTTTATTTTATTATTTATTTATAAAACATTATCCAATCGAGGGTTTCAGTTAATTATTAAATGAAGCATGAACGAAGCAACTTTTAAAGCATTGTTTCTTTAGTTTGAATGAACTCAAACTCTAGAAATATAAAAAGAAGCACGAACATCTTCAGAGAGTTATTTTTAATTAGAATTGTTTAAGAACAAAATAAAAATATTTTATTATTTATTATGAGTCTTATAATTAAGGTAGTTGAAACATGATTATAATTGAGTATTTATTTAAACAGTTTTTTTTAATTTTATGTAATTTTCTTCACCTTTTAAATAATTAATTTAAATATAAAATTTATAATAAAATATTTACTTTTATTCTTAAAACATTAGTGATTATCCTCGATAATTAAGTTTATTGCTTCAACAATTTAACTACAACTTTTATATACTGCAGAAGGTAAAAGAGAAAACACGATACAACGCAACTTCAGAAGTTAACGAGCTAAATCTTCTGTCAAATAGAAACTAAAACTGAAGGAGAAGAAAGAAAGCTAAACCCTAAAATCACAGAATTAAGATATCACATATCTGAACTGATAGATGCAGTAACTGCTGTGATGCATCTGCTGCATGTTAATAATTATGTCCTCCTGGAAGGTCTCGTACTAAAATTCTAACTTCTGCACAGGACCAAAGTCATGAAAGAATAATTAAACGATGAAATTTGATGAAATAAAATTAAGCAGAAAAACAGATTTAAACAATTCCACTTACGAGGTTTTGATGATTTAGACAGAGTTTGAGGCTTATCATTACTGGAACAGCAAACTAGACCCTTTGTTATTCTACCAAATTTCGAAAGAAAAAGTTCAAAACATGAAGCCATCTTTTCCAACCAAGATGATTCTTTGTGTGTGTCTGGTTTCTACCTTCAAACTTAATTGTCTCTCCATTGCATCACTATTTATAATCCATCATTCTCAACTTTTTTGTCCCACCCAAGTCAACTTGTGTTTCCCTCACACGTTTTTTTTTTTTTTTTCTTTTATAACATGATACTCTTCTTAGCATCTCTGAAGAATCGAGTAGACAAGTGTCAATGGACTATTTAATATCTTATCACAACCACCGTGCTGATACGTGAGACATCACGAATAAACATTGAACTGTTCTTTTTGTTCTTATTCGCAAGAAAAACTCCTCGTTTTGTTGTTGCTGAATCATGATTAATATTTTCTTATTCGGGTTTTAGTATACTCGTCCGAACTGAATGCAGATTCATCGGTTTAAAAAAAAGAAAATATTTTTCATGTTCAAATAAAATATATGGGCGTGTGGCATGTGAACATATATAATATGCATGTACGACCAGAACATGGTTTATTCTAGTATTCCCCTCAGAAATTGATGAACATATATATGACTGAACTTCCTGTCTTGTTTTTTATTAACTAAACTTGGTTTGCGTTACTGTATCAACTATTTCGCAAATTAATTTTCCCTTAATACTCTAACTAAAATAAATTAAAATATAATTATGAAAATTATTTAAAAACTTATGTCACATAAAAATAAGCTATTATAAAAATAATTAATTTATAAAATAAAAATATTTTGACACATTAAAAGGATAATTGGAAATTTTGAAGTCAAAGGAGGACTTATTCTGCGTTGGGTTGTTGGTTAATGACTTTCACACGATCCATTTGCAGCACTCGTTATTTGACAAACACTTGAATTCTTGCTTTTTGTTAGAAAACATTTAACATGTTACAAATTTTCTTCTTTGAGCATATTTGTCACATACTTACATCATCATGCTCATTTTATTATCATCATTATTATTTCATTACCACTGTTAATTATTATTTTGATTTTTATCTTATCTTATTTTATCATATCATATTATGACCACGAAATAATTATCTATGTTAGTAGTTTATTACTTAATTAGTAAGACAAATGACTTTGAATAAGAGTTTTCTAATCCAAATTTAAATCTATTGAATAAATTTAAAAAGGAGCAAATATTTTAATGCTAAAAAATATAAATATAAGTATTTAATACGCACGGCCTCAAAATACAAGAATAAATTTTTATTAAATTAGAAAAAAAATTGTACTTTTTTTTGTTAGAAACCTTCACACATATTTCATATATATGACAAAATTATCATCACCTAACTCCTACCTCCTTTTGTAAAAAGTTTTTAGATTTAATCTTATAGAAAATGGGAGTTAGAGTTTAGGAAAATTGGATAAAGCAATGTAATAAAACCATAAACCCTTAACCTAAATCAATATAACGTAAGTAGGAGAATGTGTTATCTGTTTTATCACAATTGACTCCTATGACAAAAAAAATGATCACTTTCTTGTTGTAGCATATATGTTGAGCAAAATGAGAAGGATATTGGGAGGATTCAATTACAAGACATGCCCCATACTACAATATGTGCTTTGAACTTCTAGGGCTTATGCTGAAAGACTTTTAGAGCCCATAACAATTGCAAGATAAGCCCAACAACACCCTTGCTTGCTCTTCTTGGTGTTAAGGCTGAAATGAAGAATAATTTTGGGTTCTTGCTTCCTGCACTTGTATAATTTCTTCCTGTTCCTTCATAATTAAATTAAACTCAATTTTATCCTTACATGTATCTTCATCTTCATCTTCGGAATATATTTCGGATTGGATTTTTGAAACACCTAATCTGAAATGTGTTTCTGGAAATACATTCCAGATTGGATGTTTCAGAATGTATTTTAGAAAGAACAATCCATAAATGTATTTCAGATTGGGTGTTCTAGAATGTGCTTCTGGAAAAACTAATCCTAAAATGCATTTTGGAACACCCAATCTGGAATGCATTTTCAGATTGGTCTTTCCGAAAACACATTCTTGAACACCCAATCTGAAATGTATTTTCTGAAAATGCATTGTAGAACACCCAATTCGGAATATATTTTTAGATTGACCTTTCTAGAAACTTATTCTGGAATAACCAATATTGAATGTATTTCTAGATTGGCTTTTCCAAAAACATATTTTAGAGTGGGTGTTCCGGAATGCATTTCCAAAAAAGTCAATCTAGAAATATATTCCAGATTGGATATTCCAAAATTCAATTTCATTTTTGTGATATTGTTTTAGATTGAGCAATTTGGGTCTGTTTGCCTAATTTGAATGCAGGAACATGTAATTCATACATAATATTAAATATTTAATACCTTTAATTGTTAGAAAAAACCTTTAATGGAGGTGATAGCATAAAAAATTAAATAATAAAAAACAAAGGGATTGAGGAATAGAGGTGCTGAAATTGTACATAAATAGAAAAAGAAAAAGTTAGGATAAAAAATAAAATTATAAGAAAAAAATTTAGATATTTAATTTAGGTATAGAAGTACAAGAAGAAATTATGGGAGTACACCAAACAAGAGGCATAATTTTGTGGACTTAATCTTACATATACAGTACATTTCGAATTGCTGATTTCAAGACCTCATATTTTCTTCTTGCACCACCTTATAATTTATGTAAAATGGTAAAAAGATTTTGTATATTTTTAATTTTCACGTATATCTTTATGATCGTATGTCTCTTTTCTTTTTCCGTGCTATAGGCTGGGAACATATTTTTGCTTTTAGGTAAAACTAGATAAAAGTGTTGACCTGGTTAAAAACAGTGGATGTTCTTAATTCAAACATTTTATGATGTTGAAAAAAGGGGTGTGCAATTACTAGAAGGGCAAAAACAGAGAATAACCATTGCAAGGGTCATAATTGGTAACTCAAAGATACTACTACTTCTGGATGAGGTGAATGTGCAATTAGAAGCACTTGGTAACATCCATCCCAAAATTTATTGGATCAATATATTTGGAAGCTTAATTATTTTATTAACCATTATTTTGAATTACTCAATCTGAAAAATTTTGGATTCACTAATTCAGAAGTTTTTTATAATACTTCTCGATTTATTAATTCAAAAATTTTCAAATTCACTATTCCAAAACATAAAAAGAAATAATAATTTTTTTATATATTTCGGAGCATTTAATCCCTTAAAAAATATATTATTACTATAGATCTACGCTTCCATAAATTTTTGAAAATAATTTTTTTGAAAATATTTTTTATTGACCTATCTGAAATAAGTTTTCTGCAAGCATTCGTTTAAAAAAAAAATGATTCCCAAATGATTTCGATAAGGTCAATTTAAAATATTTTTAGAAAATTTATTGTAAATTTTTTTTGAAATTTTTTAAAATAATAAATATAGAATATAAGAAGGAGATGCATAATATATAATGTTGTTTAAGCTTCAAGTTATTCCATATGTTAAAAAAAATATATACTAGGAGATAGTACAACTTCTATTTAAAAAAATAAAATAACAAAGTTATGTTTTATAATATCATTTTTTATATAAAAAATATAATTTAATATTAAAAAATTAATATTTTTATTGTTACTAATTTTATTTATTATTTTAATGTATTTAAAAAAAAAATATATATATATATATATATATGTAAACTTAAAATGTTAATAAAAATATTTTCGGACATAATCATGTGTGAAATCTAACGATTTTTTTTTTTGCATAGTTTTATGTAATTGCCCATAAATAAAAAATTATCTATTATCTTGAAATACATATTTTTTTTAATTAAAATGCCTTAAATTCTCATTTCTACTTCCTGTAATTGTTTTAGTTAAAAACAGAGATATACTTTTAAAATTAGAAGAAAACATATTCTTGATATATTTAATTTAATTTTATAAAAGTAATTTATGAATATTATATTTTTTAAATATTATAATATTATGGTATTTTAATTAAAACACATACTTTTAATTAATTTATTAAAAAAGATAAATTAAAAAAATTAAAAATGAATATATCTCTGTCAGCACCAACTAGTTGAGATATATGGTGGCCTTTTTGTTGACATTGGTGGGATGGTTGATGAGGGGCAAGGAAAGAGTCTTCAACCACTTATTTAGATTTTAACATTCAAAATAATAATAAATAAATATACATAAAATTTATAATTGTGAATAATGAATATCCAACTTTTGAAAAGGAAACTACACCAATAAATTAAGGCATTTTTAATTAGTTTTTTTTTTTGGTGAAGAAATAAATTGCTTGGACACATTATGTACTGTAAGGTGGAATAGGGTGGTTTTAGATTTAGAAAAAATAATCTAAATTTTAATACACGCTTTTATTTGGTTTCTTTGAATTATTTATATAACTTTAATTTATATATTTTAAATACTTTATGTATTAAATTTTTAATTATATTCTCATTCAAATATGACATAAAAATAATAAATTATAAGAAAAATAAAAATAAAAATCAAGTGTTATATTTTATTTTTAGTATAGTTTTTAAGTTTATTATTTAAATGTTTTATAATTTAAATTAGTCAGTAACTAAAACAAATTACTTATATTTTCCAAATTATTAAAAAATTTAGATATAATTATAGTTTGCAAATATGGTTTTTACATGTATTCTGCCAATTGTATTGAAAACATTAAATATATTATTGACAAGACACCGGTCAAGATAATAAATGTAATTATGATATAACAAATACATACCTATTCACTATAATTTTTATGTTAATTTTTGGTTTCTGATTCAATAAGCAGAACCAGGACACAATATTGTTCTTTGGGTAAATAAGGAGAAGTTCCAAATGATGTTTGTATAATTACAAATAGTTAAAATGTAATTAAATAGAAATTTAAATAATTACTAATAAGGATTGACTTACTAAAATACATAAGCGCCAAAATAAATGTCTTTTCTTGACTTTAACATCAAATTCTACATGTATATTTGAACTTCTTCTATTTTATTCCCTGGTTTTTGAACTTCTTTGAATCCCAGGATCTTTCATAAGAAATTTCACATCCTTATGTATACATATTGCAACATTATGAAGCTCAACCTTCTATATTTACTATTATCCAAGCATAATTGGTGAAAAAATACCTTGAGTCATTACAAGTTTGTAACCAGAGAGGGTTTACAGTGCCACCAGAGGGAGAGAGGAACCAATGCTAGCCATGAGAGAAAGAGAGACATCATGAGAAGCAGAGACCATGAGAGGGAGAAATACCATAACTAGTTGCTCTGATTTTTGTGTAGTGTTGTCAGGAGGAAGAGAACAACAGAGACCCGCCATCTATGACAGACAGACAACGAAGACCCACCAGATGTCACAACAGATACCCATTGTACCATGACAGAGAGGTGACAAAGAACCACTATGTGCACAACACAGGGATGACAGAAGCCCACCAGACCACCACAAATGGGTTTCGAAGAGGTCACGGGTGCATCGCGATAGAGGGGCGACGAAGAGGTTACAAGCTTCGATATTTTTTGTGGTGGCAAACTGTAAATTTTCTGTAGTTTTCCTACGTTCTTAATTCGTTATAGAAAACTACTCTACAGGATCTTTAGATTATTGATTTTCACATTTGCATACATCAATACATAAATATAGTAAGAGAACTAACCTTGATCCATGAGAATCCTTTATTGATCTTTTCGTTCTCCAATCTCATTTTCCCAATCTATCTCTTTCGCCTTTCTTTTCTTCTCACGCTTCGCTTTCTAGATGGTTTACCGTGAAAAAGACCTTATGGCCAGAGACGTAACCCTAATCCCTTTTATTAACCAACGTCCATCGAGTTGGTTACATTCAGCTAATATTTTATTTTATCTTTATTTTATTCTGACTTCACATAATAACCAATAGGTCCTTATAATTATTAAATCACATTTGGGCCCTTTATAATATTTCACATGAGTCACATAATGGAATGAATTAATTAAAAATTAATTCTAACATTCTCCCACTTGACCCATGTGATGTCATACGATTCTGTGATTTAATACTTAAGTCATAAAGCGCATTTAAGGACCTTACATAAATTGATTCTATCATTATTCATAATTAAAGATACAATCTATAACAAGAGTCATGGCTGTTACATATCATTCAATCGACAGTGCTCCTTCCATATACCACTATATTATCTCTTTCTCCTTAATATGACTTTATAATGAGAAGTCCATAATGGGTTCAAACATAATATCATTTTAAAATAATAACATAATTTGTTTTCTTCATCATAATTTGCATGCATATAAATAAAGAAGAAAACACAAATTTCGAAACTTATACATTAAAGATCTCGTAGTGTCATATAAACATTAATAATAACATTAACATTCAACATTCATTACTAGTAAACATAATGCCCATATTTACTATATGGCCAGCAAACAACTTGGCGTAATCCCTTTGTTAAAGGATCAGCAATCATAAGATCAGTGCTAATATGTTCTATTGACACTCTCTGTTTCTGAACTTCTTCTTTAACGGCAAAGTATTTCAATTCCATATGCTTAGCACCTTTGGAATACCTGTCGTTCTTAGAAAAGAAGACTGCTGCGGAATTGTCACAATAAATTTTCAGCGGCTTGGCAATGTTGTCGACTACTCCAAGTCCTGAAATAAAATTCCGCAACCAATTAGCTTGAACTGTGGCCTCAAAGCATGCCACAAATTCAGCTTCCATGGTGGATGCAGCAATGACAGACTGCTTCGCACTTTTCCATGAAATCGCTCCTTCGGCTAAAAGATACACATAACCAAATGTTGACTTTCGTGTATCCTTACAACCAGCAAAATCTGAATCTGTATATCCAATCACCTCAAGGTGATCAACTTTCCTATAAGTAAGCATGTGATTCTTTGTTCCTTGTAAGTATCTCAAAACTTTCTTTGCAGCCTTCCAATGATCCAGTCCAGGATTACTCTGGTATCTACCAAGCATACCAACTGCAAAGCTAATATCTGGCCTCGTACATGTTTGAGCATACATCAAACTCCCAACAACAGATGCATAAGGGATATTTTCCATCTGTTTCCGTTCCAAGTCATTCTTTGGACATTGCATAAGACTAAATTTGTCTCCTTTCTGTATTGGAACGGGAGATGCTGAACACTTCTCCATTCTGAATCTCTCTAAAACTTTATTAATATATGCTTTCTGAGACAAACCTAACAGTCCTTGTGATCTATCACGGAATATTTCTATTCCTATCACATAGTATGCCTCACCCATATCTTTCATTTCAAAGTTGTTAGAGAGAAACTTCTTAGTCTCACTTAATAGACCAAGATCATTAGTCGCAAGCAAGATATCATCAACATACAGAATCAGAAATATAAACTTACTCCCACTGACCTTCAGATATATACACCGATCAACAGTGTTTTCCTTAAATCCAAAGGACAAAATAGTATCATTGAACTTAAGATACCATTGTCGAGAAGCTTGTTTAAGTCCATATATTGATTTCTTAAGTTTACACACCATATGTTCCTTTCCTTCTTCAATAAACCCCACTGGTTGATTCATATAAACATCCTCCTCTAAATCTCCATTCAGAAAAGCAGTTTTAACATCCATTTGATGCAACTCAAGATCATAATGAGCTACTAATGCCATGATAATTCTAAAGGAATCTTTCTTAGAAACAGGTGAAAATGTTTCCTTATAATCAATGCCATCTTTCTGAGTAAAACCTTTGGCAACAAGTCGGGCCTTGTAACGTTCGATATTGCCATGAGAGTCACGCTTAGTCTTAAAGACCCATTTACACCCAACACTCTTACATCCTTCTGGCAATTCCACAAGATCCCATACACCATTCTGTGTCATTGATTTAAGCTCATCTTTCATAGCATCTAACCATTTATCAGAATTATCATCATTAATGGCATCTGAAAATGAAACTGGGTCATTATCAATACTTAGGTCATTTTCTGACTCTTGTAGATAAACCACGTAATCATTTGAAATAGCAGACTTTCTTTCTCTGTGAGATCTTCTTAATACTATTTCCTGTGGTTGTTCTATTATCGGATCATTGTTTATCTCAGGATCATTAATTTGTTGTTCTTCTTGATTGTCGTGTGATTCTACAACATTTGGAACAACAACTCTTGAAGATGTACTAGTTATTGGAACTTGTACTCTAATTTCCTTAATCTCCACATTTCGTGAAGCTTCACTCCCACTGGTTTCACCATTCTCAATGAACCGAGCATTTCCAGTTTCAACAATTCTTGTACTATGAGTAGGACAGTAAAACATATACCCCTTTGATTTTTCTGGATAACCAATGAAATATCCACTGATTGTTCTTGCATCCAGTTTCTTTTCTTGCGGATTATAAATTCTTACTTCTGCCTGACAACCCCAAACATGTAGGTGTCTTAAACTGGGTTTCCTACTTGTCCATAACTCAAAAGGAGTCTTTTGAACCGCTTTACTAGGAACCCTGTTCAACAAATACATGGCAGTCTTCAAAGCATACATCCACAACGATACAGGTAAACATGAATTACTCAACATACTCCTAACCATATCCATTAAGGTTCGATTACGCCTTTCAGACACACCATTTTGTTGCGGTGTGCCTGGCATTGTGTATTGAGCACAAATACCACGCTTCTCGAGGAACTTAGCAAACGGACCAGGGTGTTGTCCACTTTCATCATATCTTCCATAATACTCACCACCTCTATCTGACCTGACAATTTTCACCTTTCTGTCTAATTGCCTCTCCACTTCGTTTATATAACTTTCTAAGGCATTTACTGCTTGAGATTTCTCATATAGTAAATAGACATATCCATAACGCGAGAAATCGTCAATGAAAGTGATGAAATACTTCTCTTTATTAAAAGAATTTACGTCAAATGGACCACATATATCAGTGTGTATGATTTCAAGAAGTTGAGTGCTTCTTGTGGCTCCTTTCTTTGTGTGTTTTGTTTGTTTACCTTTAATACAATCCACACATACATTCAGATCAGTAAAATCTAAATCCGGAAGGATTTCATTCTTTACTAATCTTTGCATTCTTTCTTTGGAAATATGTCCCAAACGCTTATGCCACAAATAAGCAGATCTTTCATCCACCAAACTACGTTTAGTGCCAACATTATAATGCAAGGTCATGAGAGTTTCAGCATATAAATTATCCAAATTCAATTTATATAAACCATCATAAAGTGTACCAGTTCCAATCATACATGTACGCTTAAATAAACTGAAACAACTATTCCCAAACTTAAAAGAGTATCCAGCAACATCGAGCTTAGACAAAGAAACTAAATTTCTAGTGATACTAGGTACATAAAAAGTATCCATAAGGTCTAAGTGATATCCAGTGTCAAGGATTAAACGATAAGTCCCGACAGCTTCCACTGGAACCTTGACTTTATTCCCCATGAAGACGAACTTCTCATTTGGGTTTATGGTTCGGGTTGAAAGGAATCCCTGCATCACATTAGAAACATGAGTTGTACATCCAGAATCAATCCACCAAGTATTATGGGGAACTTCAGTTAAATTTGATTCAAAACATACGTAAGCACTATGCTCACCTTTCTTTTCGAACCAAGCTTTACGCTTTAAGCAGTCCTTCTGAAAATGTCCAGACTTCCCGCAGAAATGACATTTGTCATTTTTCTTCTGAATGTTAGTAGAGGACTCGTTAATCTTTAATGGTCCTTTACCCTTTCCATGTTTCTTAACAACTTTCTTTTTAGCTCCTTGATTTTTCACGTAATGAATAGAGTGGCTTCCTAGGTTCTTGAGTCTGGTCTCCTCCTGGACTAACATACTGTGCAATTCATGCACATTCCATTTATCTTTCATGGTGTTATAGTTCATCTGAAACGGACCATACTCAGGCGGTAACGAGTTCAAAATGAACTGCACAAGGAAATTTTCTTCCACTGCCATTCCAAGAGACTTTAGTCTTGCTGCGATATTAGTCATTTCGATTACGTGTTCATGCATACTACGAGAACCATCAAACTTCATGGTGGTCAACGTACTCATCAATGTCCCAGCGAGGGATTTGTCAGCAGTTTGAGAGCGCTCTTCCACAAATTTCATGAACTCTTTCGCATCCTCAGTTTTGGGAAGAGCAGATTTAATATTGCTTGCTACACTCATTCGCATAAACATAAGGCTAAGTCGGTTTGATCTTTCCCAAGCTCTATAATGAGTTTTCTCTTCATTACTACTAGCATCAGTGATAGCAGCCGGTTTTTCAACTTGGAAAGCCAAATCAAGATCCAACACACCTAAGTGAAATTGGACTTGTTCACTCCAGTCAGGGAAATTTAACCCATTAAAGACTGGAACAGACGAAGATAGCGAATGCAGAGCTACAGGAACAGATACTGCAATTACCACATGCCTAACATTAATACTTTGAGTCATAAAATTAAACATAAATACAGATTCAACCATAAATTACCATTCTCTGCATACTAATGTTCTCCTTTGGGAGATCCACCAATACACAAACATAATTACGCTAACCATTTTATAACATTAATGATAATTAAAATATGCATCAACTAGAATCACTTAATACCTTTGGGTATTTAAATAAAACTAGTGACGCACAAAAATTATCTACCTTCATGCTCATTAATTATAATAACAATTAATCAACCTTTGGGTGATCCTGAAATGTCTTATAATAATGAACTTCAATTAACCCATAAACCAATTATTCATAATTTTAGCGTTCATACTATGGGTAATTGAAATAAAATCACTAATAATTTGAAATTAAAATAACCTTAAAATTTTGGCCACTTTGGTGACTAACAAAATTTATCATGCTTAATTTCAAATAAATACCATCTTTAATTGCTATTAACTATTCATAACATTTTTCATTAATTTTAATTTATCAATAACAAAACATAACATTATTATTATAAATTAAAATTCATTCCTTTTATAATAAAATAAAATTATAAAAGAGAATTCTCCTCCACAGTAACATTCACATTTCACATTCATACTTAAATTGGATTTTAACACTCTGAACCCTGATTCACAGTAGACATATGCCGGCAGAAACCATATCCAGTGCATGGAAAAAGAAATTTATCTCGGGAAGGAGAAAAGAACCCCAATGGTGCATTAAGAGAGCTTCCAAAGGACCTTATTTGGGCAAAATTACTAACGCCTGCTTAAGATGATTTCTCATCAGACTTTTCCCGTCTCCCATCATCGCTATGGAGAACGATGACGGTGGTGCAGCCTTGTGGTTGAGGCAGAAACGCTCAACACGCAGTGTCCAAGACGGAGGAGAAAGGGGTTTAAACGGCGTTGTATCAAGGCCAGAGAATCAAGTATATAGATTTCCTTAAACGATTTTCTTAAAGCATTTAAAGTCAAGTACGCACGTTTGCAATTAATATGATAATTAAAATCACACATTAATTCTATACTGGACTACGTGATACTTTCAATTATACACGTGAAATATTTCAATTACCCAGGGTTCCCCCAACTTGCATCATTAATTAATTGCAGCGGAAATTAATTGCATTATAAATTACGTGTGCATTGACGCCAAACAGTAAAATACCTAAATTTTATTTTCAATTAAGGATTGCATAACCATTGAAACTCATAAATTATCAAATTGATTTCAATTTGAAATTAAATGCAACCTTATCCATAAATTAGGGCTTATCCTTTTATTCAATTTTGGGAAAAGATAAATTTGGGAATAATTAGGGTTCACGTTAATCCGATAAAAATTCCTAAATTCATAATTAGGGTTTATCTTAATTTGGGAAAAACTATCATAAGAGGAAAATCATAAATCTAATAAACATGCTCTGATACCACATGTAAATTTTCTGTAGTTTTCCTACGTTCTTAATTCGTTATAGAAAACTACTCTACAGGATCTTTAGATTATTGATTTTCACATTTGCATACATCAATACATGAATATAGTAAGAGAACTAACCTTGATCCATGAGAATCCTTTATTGATCTTTTCGTTCTCCAATCTCATTTTCCCAATCTATCTCTTTGCCTTTCTTTCTCTTCTCACGCTTCGCTTTCTAGATGGTTTACCGTGAAAAAGACCTTATGGCCAGAGACAGAACCCTAATCCCTTTTATTAACCAACGTCCATCGAGTTGGTTACATTCAGTTAATATTTTATTTTATCTTTATTTTATTTTGACTTCACATAATAACCAATAGGTCCTTATAATTATTAAATCACATTTGGGCCCTTTATAATATTTCACATGAGTCACATAATGGAATGAATTAATTAAAAATTAATTCTAACACAAACATGTTATAGTGGTGTCAGGAAGAGAGGAGGAGGAGAAAGATGAAGTGAGAATGAGTTGAATAGAAGAATAAATAAAGGGTCTCGATGGGGGCTCAATGGATTTAACAGAGATTTTTATATCAATTCAATATATAATCGATGTAGAAATAACGATTCAACATCGATTTTATATCTAATCGATGGAGAATGTTGTTTTTTTACATAGGTTATCACATAATCGATGTAAAAAATTTGTTTATATTTATAAACATGTCATGTCACCATGTTTCCGTCTACATCAGTTCTAAAATAACCAATGTAGAATGGTGTCGTTGAAATTGAAATTGTAAGAGTGAAGGGATAAAATAAAGTCTTTTTTTTCGAAAATACTTTATAGTCAATTTAATATTTTATCTTTATTTTTATTAAATTATTATTTTATAAAATAGGTCAGATTATAAATATATGGGTTAGGCTAACCTAAGTCCATGTAGGTCATGGACTAATTGGGTCAGACCATAATAGGCCTAAATAAATTTATGTCACAATTTTTTTAACCTAGTATAGCATATTTCTCAAATCTTTCAGACCAATTCATTGGACTAAACTTCTTTTAACACCACTAATTTCTAGTTTTCATAATTAAAACTTTTAAATCTAACGAATATTTAAAAAATAATTTATAAAAGAATTATAGAAAAAGAGAATAAGATATTCTTAAAATTTTAATTTTATTGTGTCAAATTGTGTGAAGAAAGGTTTTCTAATCTATCAAATATTTTTAATATGGCTTAAACGAGAAGTAGTGTGTTATATAAGTTATTGGAAGTTATTTTAAATAAAGAAAATTTTAAAATAATAAAAATATTATAAAAAATTAATAATAAAAAAATTAATTATATTCAATAAAATTCAATAATGTAATTAGTACAAATTTCTAGATATTTATTATTAAACAGAAGTTTTTGTTGTTTCAATGAGTGGATTTGAAGATATTAATGGTGTGTTTGGATTTGAAGATTGATTTGAGGGAGTGGAAACGAGTGAGTGCACTTGAAAGGAAAGAGAGGTAAAATTTGAGTTGTTTGGATTAAGGAAAAGTTTGTTATAAAGGAGGAGAGATGAGATAAAGTTTATGAGTGATGTAATTAATTTGACATATTAAAAAATTAATTGATAAAATTGTAATATTACAATTTTACCTTATCTTAAATAAATATTTTAGAATAAAAATAATTGACTAAATAATGTTAGAATAAGACCTGATATATTCTTTAAAATATAAAAGTTTAAATATATGAATATATATTAAAATAAAATACAATTTGGTGGAAATTAATTTGGAATAAATTTTACATAATTTCTTTAAATAAAATAAAAGTGTAATTTTAATTAATAAAATTAATTTAAATTAAAGTGTCAATAATTTGTTAAAAAAATATGTAATAATCAGATCAATTATAGATTTGATTATTAAAAATTGCAATTCAATACAAATTTATTTCATTAGTTAAGTAAATTGTTTGGGCGTATGCAAATAATGTTAAATAATTTACTAAGAATAAATTTTAATAAAATAAATTGCATATTAAATTATAAAATTATAGAAAAGAAAAATATAAATAATTACAAAGTTAAAAGAAACAAATATTAAAAATGTGTTATCACAATTTGATGGTCATACATCATAATAATTATTAATAAAGCAGTAAACAAATAAAGCTATAAAATTTATTGAAAGTAGCCTTGGAAGTCTCAAATCATTCCTCCAAACTGTTCACTCTATCATTAATCATGTTGAAACCTTTATTAACAATTACGTTTAGATTAGCTAAATCATCTTCCATCTGTTATATTCTTGTTTGCATGCCTGAATCTCTACCCCCCACATTTGTGATGACATTTGACCATCATGAGAGAGTAAATGCGGATAGACTGGTTCATGGTGGATAAGGCTTTGTTGTTTAATATCAGTCGCATCATTGTGAGGTATTGTAAGATCTTCATCATCATCATTTTTATCTTCTTGGTTGACCCTTCCATGTTGCCACATACCATTGATATTGACAACATTTAATTTGTTCAACGTTTTTTTACTAAAGTAATGAGTCAAACCTACAACAATGGAAGAACACAACGTCAAGTCCACATCATAGTGAACTATTATGTGTGTTATGAATATAATGTATGGAAAATGCATGTTATTGTTCCTGCATTTCAATATGTGTTGCATAATATGATGTAGCCAATTGATCAGAATATTATTTTTCAATGCTCACAACATAAGGATATCCTCTTGCATCAATTTTTCAAAATTCGTCGCCCTATGAGTTAAAATATGAATAAATACATAATGCAAGAGTTTATCATTGATTTGTATACTTTCTGCATTCCACACATTCTGACCTTGAAGCTCTGGTTTAAGCATGAAGTTCAATGTCATTTCTTAGTTATACTTAATATATTCAGAGATAGTAGGAAATGACAACTTGTGGCCTTTATATTTAATATTAGACAAGGTTAATCAATTCATAGAACTTATTTTGATCTTTGTCCTATTAATCTCACTGTACAGATATCCTTGTTTTGTGATTTTTAGGTTTGTCTAAAATACTCATACCAGTTCATCATAATATTCTGAATTTAGCATACAAAAATGTGTCACTCCTTGGAACTGTATATGATGATGGAAGTGCAACCCTAATTTGGTGAAGAACAAAAAATTCAATACTTTTGGGCTTAAAATTTTTCTCCCATTAAATGAGTTATTAAACTCTACCATTTGATCATTTGTGTTGAACCAGCGGGTCAGATTTAGTACGTTCTCAACCTCCAATTATTGTATATGAGGAACTCCATAATCAAATACAACATAAATGAAAACATAAATTGAAATTCAAGTACATGACATAAATATATAAAAAGTTGTCACGTAAATTCAAGTACATGACATAAATATATAAAAAGTTGTCACGTACATAGTATTACAATATTACTTATTTAAATAACTACAACCCACTAAAATAGTTTTCAAGTTTATTACAAAGCATCATCATCAATTTCTGGACATCATACTAATTAATTTGTTCAAATAATGTTTTGCTGGCATCTCAAATAGGTCTTTAGTATGTGACGAGTTAATACAAAGAAAGTCATAACACTGGTCCATTATTTGTTCATCACCAATCTGCACGTCAACTAACAATTGTCATATGTCAGTTCCAAAGTGCTAAAAGTTTGTTATTTTGCACAGTAGTTTGTTTCTATTTTCAGCAGTAATTACTTGTCTTTTCGCATACATGGTTAATCTTTCCGAGATGTTGTTACCTCTCTGCCAAATGCTTCAACAACAACATCCAATTTAGTATTCAATTTATCAAACTGGGTTTTCACGACATATATCATTGAGACTTTTCTTTTTGAGTCCCGGGAAGAGGATGTACTACTAGATGGAATAGATGGAGTCAGTGTTGGACTATGTGAATTTACATATGGGGGTGATCAAGGAACATTATCTAATGTCCTAGGAAATTCAGCCTCCTTGGGGATATACCCCATCTCATCATTCAAATCCACCATATAGGTTTATCTTTGGATGCATTGGCGAATTTGACGTGTCGTACTTACACTGTGGCCAGTGACACAATCAGGACCTTATAGTTCCTCCATCAAATCATAATATCTGATGGGGGTGGCTCTCCACTTAGCAATAGAGGGTTTTGCCTACAATTAAGGAACACACATAATATGTAAGAGATTGTGAACGTTTGAATATTCATTATAATAAATCAAGGTATATCGAACACCTATATCAAGTCATTCCAAACTTCTAATTTAGCCTCGAATAATCTAGTGGATTCACTCCATGTAAAGCCATTGAGCCCAGTAGAAAGGTCATGAACTTACCTATTCTTGAGGCTCTTCTGCCTATTTTTTACATTTTTTTGGTGATACCCACCAAGTTGTACTATTGGAGGGACTCAACAATGTTATTATAGGTTTATATGATCTAACTACCATCAACTCGATTGCCCAAATAAGTCTCACCAACCATGGTTATTAGTAGGTGTAAGTCCATGTTCGTTGTCCATTTAGTAAACTCTCTAATGCTTGCAAATGACTCGAAAACACTACTCTTGCCTCTATTCATAATTTACCTATTCAAAACAGAACTTCTCCAAACATTTTAACATCATAATGTGTAAATAAGGTTAAAAAAAACTTACTTAAGTCATAAATATCCAACAAAAAATATTTGTACATTAAAGTAACAAGTATAATATATTAATTATTTTCATAATCTCTCCACATATTGTTTGTAATATAACCTCTAAGGTTTGACCCTAGCATATAATCATTATCTCGATCTTGAGTGTCAAATGAGTGCACATCTTGTTCCATCAATTATCGATCAACCTCAACTACCAAGGAGTCATCATTATCCACTCCACAGAGATAGTTGTGAAGAATACAACATGCTAAGATAATTTTCGTCATCGACTCCAATGAGTAATATGCTTTAGTTCCACTCGCTATGATCGAAAACCGTTTCTTCAAAATACCAAATGTCCTTTTAATAACATTTATAAATGATGCATGATGAACATTGAACAACTCTCTTGGATTTTGTAGACCTCTTCGAGTATACTCTTTTAGATGATATCTGATGCCACAATACGGTATTATTATATTTGACTTTAATATAAAACCAACATCCTAAGGTAGTATTTTCCTACAATCATTATACTTAACATTATTTCAATAAGTTCTAAGTGACCACAAATCAAATCCACCAAATTCTATACAATTGACCTTGTATAATAATCAAGGGATCCTCTTGAATAAGAGCATCCTTTAAAATTCGTGAATTAAATGTAGTTCCTTCCCACCCGACTAACACATATGTAAACTTCATATCAAAATCACATGCTACAAATATGTTTTGTGCTAGCCAATCTTGTTTTCCCCCTGTAATGAGGGGTATCTACTTGCAGAACCCTAACACATGCATGAGTGTCATCTATTGCCCCTTAACAATCCTAAAGGGTAAAAAAATGTGAGTATGAACAAAAACTAATACATTATGTACGTAAAATCACATATGAGTTTGAACTATATTACCTTGAAGTATGGGTAAAATCGATTGTTGTTTAGAACATGAACTTGGACTTCTATCCTAGATGATTGGATCAAGAATCCTGCCTCCAATATCAACATTGCATTCAACATATTATGAAAATGTCTAAAAATAGTTCCCCAAAACGATGAAAAAAGAATGAAACACTTATATTCTTGACATTATACCCAATAATATGAAGAAATTTAGTTACTTGTTCTTTAATGGTTGATCAAAATGCATCTTTTACCAACTCAATTCCCTTAATCGTTTACATAACGTAATGAATTATTGAGGTCTCATCCAAATAATATCACGTGATTGTTTTGTGTATACTAAGTACGACAACAATTCTTGTGAATGACCTTTTTTTAGAAAACATTCTGAAATATTTGGAATTGAGAGACGTAACACACTCAGTGCATAAACAATAATACAAAGATAGTCACGGCTACTACTTTGGTACAAAGTTTTATTTATTGTTGTAAGTATTGAATTAAATTAAAGTCTCCACCAAATACATCATTATCTTCATTAAAAAAAAAACTTTGATCAACAATTCTCATGTGATTTTACAACTCCTTTAAAAAATATATCCTATCTTTTGAAAATTTATTATTAATTTTATTTATCTCAATCAATATAAGGTAAAAATAAATTCTTAATTATATTTTTATAATTCAACACCTAATATAATATTTTATGCTTCAAATTATAATTATAATTTAAATAATATAATATTAAATTAATCCTAAATTGATAAATTAATATTATACTGTATTTTAAAAATAAAAATTTAAATATTTCATGAGAGGTATATTCATTCCTAATTTATTATATATATTATTAACAATTTTAAATTTAATTTATTATACAATTTAATATATTATTTTATTTTCTTATATTATTTTAATATTTAACGTAATTAATAATCATTAACACTTAATATATAATAAACTTATTCTTATTTTTCTATAAAAATTTTAACACGTATCTATTAAATCATAAATATACAAATTTAAATCTAATTAACTAAAAATCAATGCAAAGTAGAAGAAACTTGTTTGTTGAAAAAAATCACTCACTACACCACCGTCCAACTCATTACATCAACATCACTAGTACTACCAACACCACAGGACGACCACCAACAAGGTTAGACCACCACCACGATACATCAACAACACCAACACCACAAGTTAGCACGAACAACACCAGCACACGAATACCACAACTCAAGCTTCATGACGAACACCAAGACTTACAACTAAGAATATTATGTCACTCAATCAACTACACACATATAAGACAGTTTTGTAACTTATATTAGTATTTATGATTTTAATCTTATTATTTTCAAAATTTTGTAACTTTTATTAACATTTATGATTTTGACACCTTATACTTAACTATTATTAAATATATATATATATATATATATATATATATATATAAATTTAACCTTTCACAATTTTATATTCTTTTTTCTTTTTATATTTATTTATTATTTATTAATAATATATTATTTCACTCTTATAAAATTTCACGCGACGAAGCACCAGGTTTCACATACAACATAGAATACAACACAAATCAATCTTTGTTGCCAACATAAATCACCATGCATATGTGAGAATTGGTTCTCGTCCACGCACACCACATACACGGGAGCACCTCCGCTCACGTATTTAACGATGAGTTCAAACGACGGGTGACGAGAATTGTAGTTGTGTGTTTGAGCTACAACGAATCCTGGCATGAAAGAGATGCATACAAAACTACTTCAAGGATTCTCTATCACCAACTTGTGAGATTCATACACAATATTTCAATGTGAGACACATAAATAAGGTAAGACTAGGGATGGCAAAACGGGCTAGGCCCGGTGGGCGGGTTGGTGTTTTCAGCCCACCAGCCCGCTTTGGCCCGCCCCGCCAAGCCCGCCAACCCGTCGGGCCAACCCGTGGGACCTGGCGGGCTAGCCCACGCCCGCCTAATTAATAAAAAAATAATTTTTTATTGTAATAAAATTAATTATAAAAATAATATATAAAGTTAAAAATTTTAAAAAGAGAATTAAAAAAGTTTCATTCTCACGTAAAATATTCTCCTTCCCGAAATATAACCTTCTCTCCTGTTCTCCTTATTTATCCTAAGTATCGATTATATTTATCCTTATTACTTGAATTAAAGGTATAATAATTACTCAACCAAGTATAATATGAAGTTTTAGCAAATAAAAAAGATATAGGTATTTGAATTTTTCAATATAAAAAATATAAATTTTATAAGTTTAACGTTATTTATATATATATATATATTTGTTATTATTTATTATTATGTAAATTTTATTATTGTTCTAAATTATAATTTCTTAAAATAATATATTGATTTATATTATTAAATTGAAATAATATATATATATATATATATATTGAATTATTGACAAACAAATAATAATCTTATTATTAAATTTATTAAAAAAATTATTTTTTTTAAATTATGACGGCCAGTCACACATGTCACTAACCCGTCCCTATGGGCGGACTAAGTCTATAGCTCATCATGACTATATCGGGTCAGCCGCTTCGCCCGCTTTGGCGGCTAAACGGGCGGGCTGGCCTCTTTTGCCATCCCTACGGTAAGACCATCATTACATCATCTTCGCTTTTGTTTCTTGCCTCTTCTCCTCTATGAAGTGTCTCCCTCAAATCACTACATACAAATGCAAACAATCCCGTTCTTCGATCTACCTGAAGACTATATCAACGGATTCAAACTCAGGTCAATTGTCGGACAAGGAGAAGAATGAATTGTTGCGGGAGTTCTTACAAATAATTGTTTAAAAATAAAAATAAATATTTTATTATAAATTTATAAATAAAATATTTAAAAATTAATGAAAATTACTTATATAAATAATTTCTGAAAACCATAAAAAAATATTTATATTTATTTTGAAATAACATATAAAATATTTATTTTTATTCTTAAATAACTTTTATAAAATCTTTCGAAATGCTCCAAGTGGCTTCTCTGTAACAGTGGGCTATGTAATAAGCTTCAAAAATGACATTGAAAAACGCAAAGAATGAATGAATGTGGACTAAAACAGATTCCGAAATGTTTGACGCCATATGCAGAATCGTTTCTCGTCCATACTCTCAATAACAGGCTTCTCCAGTCCATTCGGGCAACTTGTAAAATGTGAAGGTCACTCCCGCTCTGTTCTCAAATCACGTGCTGCATATTACATTTACACCTCTGCATTCCAAAGTCAACTTTTTCGCTATCATCATCACTATTGCATCAAAAATCTAGTATCTTCTCTGTGTGAAACGGATGAGAAATAGAGAGAAAAAGAGAAAAAGAATAAGGGTGTGAGAGATGGAGAGTAACCGGAAGAAAGATACAAACTATATGACGTGACGTGACGTGACGTGATAGGAACATAGAAGCATGAATATTATAGATATTTTGTCATCGTTACTTTATTACTGTTATTATTATTATTATTATGAGTTATCGGCTATACAAAATTAACCTCTTTGGTTTGTTTCAGAGTCTTCGCGGGGTTATCGCACACTCCACTATTTCTTTTCTTTCTTTTTTTTTTTTTCGAAGTAAACTATGGAAAATGTTGCTGGGTTTTTGGTCCCGTTGTCACGTTGACTTTTATTCTGAATATTCTTTCTTATATGCCATTCATATAAGTTATTATACCCTCATTAATAATAATAATAATTATTATTATTATTATAGATTGCATTTGATCGAAATAATAAATAGGCCCTCTCGGGTGGTGGAACCTAGATCAGTAGGATCACGGGGTTTGAGCAAAATGGGTGTTGTGGAGGGTCTCTTAGCATTTGCTTTGGCCCTGAATGCGGTTGTGGTGTGTAATGGAGGCACAAGCAGCACCTTCCTTAGGAAATCCGAGAAGACGGTGGATATGCCACTAGACAGTGATGTGTTTTCTGTTCCTTCTGGTTATAATGCTCCTCAGCAGGTGTATACTCCACTCTTTTCTTCTATTTTACCTTTTCTGGGTTTCCCTTAATTTTTAATTATAATTTTTTGTTAATGTAAAATAGGAGAGGACTTACACTAGAGTTGAGAAAAATGGTGAATGATTCTTTGCTTAGTGAATCAAGTTCTGTGTTGTGTTGTGCTGCTTGATTCACAACTTGCATATATAGCTTTTTGTGTTTTAAAATTGGAATTGAACTTTGACAAAGTGAGTTGGTATTCAATAGAAATCTTTATGATGCATATTTTAGAGGTGAAATTCCAAGTTTGACCAAAGAGTAAAATCAAAAACACCTGTGAAGCTAAATCTAACTTTTCTTTTCAACATTATGTTACCCTTTAGGAATTTTCCTTTCTTTGAATTGAATCAATGACAATGGCTGCTATGCATTAAGGTTCATATAACGCAAGGTGACCTTGTGGGGAAGGGAGTGATCGTGTCATGGGTGACGATGGATGAACCAGGGTCGAGCAAAGTGCGTTACTGGAGTAAGAACAGTGACAAGAAGAAGACTGCAGAAGGGAAAATTGTTACTTATAGGTTCTTCAATTACTCATCTGGGTTTATTCATCACACCACCATCAGAAATTTAGAGGTACTTCTATTTTCCATTATATAAATGTTGTTATTTTTTGCCCAGATAAATGCCAATGTAGAGAAGCCTGTGAGAGAAAAGAAAAAGGGCATTTTGCTTTGTAAATCAATTGTTGATATGTGTGCTTCTTTTGGGGCAGTACAACACCAAATACTACTATGAAGTTGGCCTTGGGAACACAACACGGCAATTTTGGTTTGTAACCCCTCCAGAAATTGGCCCTGATGTACCATATACATTTGGTCTCATAGGTAAGTGTGTTTTTCTGTCTAATTAATTTGAAGTTGCTGTATGAGCTGTCATTTGTAGAAGCATATTCACGTTTATCAGTTGTCTTTAAAGTTGGTGGCTTCTTAATTTCACCTTGCGTTGGATGGTTGGATATATCTACTTTTTCTAGACAAGTTTACATATCTTTTAATTTAACTCATAATGTAGACAGTGGTAGCAGGTATATGGTCTTTATTACCATGAATGGTTAAACATGTGCCATTAATTTGGGGAGGAAAAGTCTATATGTCTGTGTCCTAATAGGCCAATATGTTTGATGTAAACTGGTTTGGCATACTTTTGTAGGGGATCTTGGTCAGAGTTTTGATTCAAATAAGACGCTTTCTCACTATGAATTGAGTCCAAGTAAAGGAGAAACTGTACTGTTTGTTGGAGACCTCTCTTATGCGGATAACTACCCGAATCATGATAATGTTAGGTGGGATACTTGGGGAAGGTTTACAGAAAGAAGTGTTGCTTATCAACCATGGATATGGACTGCAGGGAACCATGAAATTGATTTTGCTCCAGAACTTGTAAGCTTCTCATACGAATTGACTTTATTTGGTTTTAACCATCTGAAAAACTTTTCTTTCTATTTTTCAACTATAAATTTTAACTATCGTTTAATGCACTTTTCCCACTCCAAATATTGGTAAGAAGTGGGTTTTTAACGTAGATCAACACTTTGTTGCAGGGTGAAACCGAACCTTTCAAGCCTTTTACCCACCGTTACCATGTTCCTTACAAAGCATCTCAGAGCACTTCACCCTTCTGGTATTCTATCAAGAGAGCTTCAGCACACATCATTGTCTTGGCCTCATATTCAGCATATGGTAATGCCCAGATATATCTTTTGCATTATACATACTTTTGTAGAGAACACTGGTTGATTCCATGATTTCAGATGAACAAAGTTCTATTTGTAATAATTTCACCTTAAAAATCAGCCATAATTTACAACAGAAAGATCAAATTCTGAAAAATAATTTCAGTTCTTAGATCTATATCTATCTATCTATCTGTATGTTTGTATCCACTTAAAGTGGAATGTTATTGTTTATCTAAAGCATGATGTGACTACTTTTAAAGTGGTATCTCTTTTGTTGTGACAATCTTCGTTATTCTCAGGCAAATATACACCACAATACAAATGGCTTGAACAGGAGCTACCGAAAGTTAACAGGAAAGAGACTCCTTGGTTGATTGTTCTCATGCATTCACCTTGGTATAATAGCTACAATTATCACTATATGGAAGGGGAAACAATGAGAGTAATGTACGAACCCTGGTTTGTGGAGTACAAGGTTGATGTTGTGTTTGCTGGTCATGTTCATGCCTACGAACGATCTGTAAGTGATAAAACTTGGCTTCTTAAGCTACTCTTCTGTTCTTCATTTGAAATTTCTAATGCTTCTGAAAGCCACCAGTATCAATCAATCTACCATTGGCTTGCATTCTAACTAGGAAAGATAACTATGCAAGTAAAAGCCAGCTTCTGTCCCTAGAAGTTAAGAGGGAAAAAGCTACAAAAATATTGCACAAATAATGCACTTCAATAATCTCTTTTGAATTTGTATCTGATTGATGGGCTACTATGTGTCAGGACCGTGTTTCTAACATTGCATACAATATTACAAATGGTCTTTGCACTCCTGTGAAAGATCCATCAGCTCCTGTATATATCACCATTGGTGATGGAGGAAACCTTGAAGGCTTAGCAACCAAGTAAGTTCATTATACGTAACATGTTGATTCTTGTCACATTTCTCTTTACTTTTATGCCATCAGACAAACTTCTCCATAAGAACTTCTAGAAGGAAAAAAGAATGAGTTTTTTCATAAAATATAATTAATTTATATATGAGAGAGTCTTTACACATTAGTTTATGCATAAACTAATTTTAATATATTGAAAAACTCATACGAACAACATTTGGACCGCAGCATGACGGAACCACAACCAGAGTACTCTGCATTCCGAGAGGCCAGCTTTGGACATGCCATTTTTGACATAAAGAACCGAACACATGCTCACTACAGCTGGCACCGAAATCATGATGGACTTGCGGTGGAAGCTGATCATATTTGGTTATTCAACAGATACTGGCACCCAGTTGATGATTCCACTACTCATTTTTCACATTAATTTCCACATTCACTGGTCTTGTCTTACCAGAAGAATACATAATGTGATGTCAATAAATTCATCAGCCGCCAATTACTTGTGTTCTGATACCGTCAACTTTGCTTATCAGTGTCTCTGAATCTGTGAATCTGTGTTACATTTGCTAAATTCAAATTGCTTGCTTCTATTCTGAAACACTTTTCACTCTTATCCTATCATTTTATGTAGCACTGCACAAAACACAGATAATATAGTTCTGCATCAAATCCATCATCCAATATGCTTCTGAAATCTCATCACATAATAGAGTTAAATGGAACTTGATGACTAGATATGTAATTGCAAGCAACCCAGATAGATATATCAACCTTGGTCTGCACATTGACTTGTTTAACTTGAGTCCACATGAGCTCAAATTTGGTGTTACCCGGCCCATTTAATGTGGACCTAGACATGTTAGCCCATTTATCCTATGAGTTTATTTAGTTTGACGTGTAAGCTTGCGGACCAACCAATTTAATCCATATTATATATATATATATATATATATATATATATATATATATATATATATATATATATATATATATATATATATATATATTAAAACATAAGTGATTATTTAAAAAATTAAGAAAAGAGTAAAACATTTTCTCTTTCCTTCTAAAATATTTAAAACTCTGCATTAGTATCTTTAAAATACTTTTAATTTGTTAAAATGGTGCTTTATAAAGGGAAAATATGATTTTGACAGCATACGTGGCACTCCTATCAGGATTTTGATCTTAAATGTTGATGGAGATTGAGAGAGTTGTTTTTTATGACTTTATGCTAAATGTTTTTAGTGAAGTGATTATTTACCTTCATGGACCTCTAATCATCTCGATCAATGTACGTGGAACTCGTAACATTGTTACATGGTTTTAATATAACTTAAAATAAAGGTTTTAGGCGTTGATTATTATTTTGAGTCGTTGCAATCTTTACATTGAATTGATGAGAATTTTAAGAAAAATTTTGTTGATCATCATGAAAAATCTTTCACTTTCTATTAATTTATTTCTTTACATAAATTAGTTACAAAAGAATATAATTTTTATATTTTTTCTTTTGCCTTTTGTTGTACGAATTAATGAATTATAATTTCGAAAATGTTGAAAATAGTTTTTTTTTTAAAGTATAAACCCACTTAGAAAAGGTACTTTAACCTTCAAGCTAGCTTTTAGACAAAAGAGTAATGTATTTGAGAATAAGTAATCGTGTAAGATTTACTCATTTAATTGAGTTTCCTTATATAGGATTCAAACAATAATAATAACCCAAAAATTAATAATTGATATATGATATTATAATAAATAAAAGATATTATAACAAATAAAAGATAATAAGATAATAAATAAAGTGGTTTTAATGGATTTGAGTTCTAGTAGGTACAAAAACCCCCAAACTCGGATGTCAAGTTCCTTTTAGGAATACAGGTTAAACGATTTTAAAGTTGAGTTGATCATTTCATCATGTAGACGAGTAGTGTTCAATTTGAATCCCATAAATCATTATTCAGTTAGACATAGATATATTCGTGAGATTTACTCAGTAAAGCCTAAAAATTTTAGGAAAAGGAAAGAGGAGTTCGGTAAGGTTCTCATTAACCCCTGAGCTCAAGAAGGTCGTCCTGTAAAGACCAGAACTTGGTTGATCTGGAAAATAATTTATCTTTGTCATATGTATGTACTATGATTATGAAGTTACAAATCATCTCGCTTATAGACTATGCAGTTGTTAGTAAACTATGCAAATGTTATATTCGTGATGCAGATTTTGATAATTTGTACACACAAATAAGGTATGTATACTCCTGTGATCCCAAGTAAGGTAGATGCAGGTTTTCATAACCCATATACTTGAGTAAGGTATGTATAATTCATATGACCCTAAGTAAGATAGATTTGATGACTAGTATACTAGAGTAAGGTATGTATAACTCATATGACCCTGAGTAAGGTATATGCATGTTTTTATAATTCGTGTAACTCCAAGTAAGGTATGTATAACTCGTGTGATCCTGAATAAGATAGATGCAGTATGTATAACTCATGTGACTCCGATTAAGGAACATCATTTTATACCCATTTGTTTGAGTTAAGGATAATTTTATACTCATTACTACTCCAAGTGGAACGTCATTTTTATACTCATGTGATCCCAATAAGGTATATTCCCAAGTAAGGTTATATTATATTTGTATACTCGTGTACCTCGAATAAGATTATATTACATTTTTATATTGTGACCCCGAGTAAGGTACAACTTTTATACACATATTATCCCAAGTAAGGATATAATTGGTTGCTCGAGTGCGTAATTCCTCAAGGATTCGTGATGGATAGGCAAAATAACTATTAATCAAGGATCCATGTTGTAAAGTGACTTGTATTGCATGTTAGGCAACATCGAGGTGCAAATTCAGTATAAAATTTGATACTTTGACGTATCGTTCCATGAAATTGTGGAGGGATTCATCCTTACCGTGTTTCACACTTTCTAAAGTCACCAAAGTGGTTTTGTGCATATTACTAACTATAAATCTAACTCGAAATCTTCTTGTTAACACATAAAATGAATTGATAGAGTTATATGGTAAAAAGTTGTACCATCATAAGGCTAGTCCTCGCAACATGGTAGGAAAAAACTCAGCATAGGTCTGCTCTAATGTTAATATACACATTTACATGTACTTTATACATTGCTAAATATTCTTCTAGATTTGTCGAGTCATCGTACTTCTCTAACATGAGTGGTTTCTAGTCAACTGGGAGAGGGGTTTCCATGATTCTTGGAATGAATGGTGACCGTTATCCTCCTTGCAATTTTTTCTTCTTCATGTATGATGGGAGTGTGTAGGTTAAAGCCGAGATGGGGCTTCCACTATATGTTCTCTTGGAGGTGGGAGTTGAACAATTGTTTTGTTAGTGTATTTGCACCTGTCATTCTCCCTTGATTGACTCCTTCTTTTTTTACTTGGTGACTTGGCATTTTGTCTAGAAGGGTTTCCTGACCTGTACTCGAGTTGACTTTTGGCTTTTTTCGTATTTTGGATCATTAAGTGTGTTTTGATGGTTGGTGCTAATGACTTTTGGGTTCGCACTTGACCCGATGTTGTAATATCTTCCAACTGCATGCTTAGCTTACTCGTTCAAACTGTTTGATGAAGACCTTTAACTCGTTTCATAAAGTTTGGAGCTCGGCCTAGTATTATTTTTGGAGTTTTTTATAGCTTTTTATAGGATTATCTGGTGTTGTTTTCATACTAACTCTAATTCTTCTACTGCTTTTTGTTGGATTTACGAAAAGTTTAGTGTTATTTTGTTCTTGCATATTCTTTATCTCCTCATGGTTTTATTTTTTTTACATTCATCCATATGTTTTTTGAGGTTGTTGAAAACAATTGTTGGATTCATTCATCGTTTGAATTTGATATTATCTGGCTTGGAATCGTTTCACCGAGACCTATAGGCACAAAATGTTCTTATCGGACTAGAGAAGATCGACAAAAGGATATGAGGTTAGACTGAGAATATTGGTAGATCAGATTTCAAGCTGCAACTTCAAGAATATTGAAAATAACTTCCTTTATAAAGAGGATAAGTCCACTTACAAAAGTCTACTCAGATTTTATAGTAGGGAGTAGTATATTTAAGAATGAATGATAAGATAATATTTATTCCTAACTAAGTCTTCTTATATATGACAAATAGTGATAACTTAAAAGATAATAATATACATCAAATAGTAATAACCTAAAAGATAATAAATGATATATGATATTATAATAAATAAAAGATAATAAGATAATACATAACGAGATAATAATAAAATGATTTTAATGGATTTGGGTAGATATTTCTTTCATTTATCTCTCTTATTTTTGTTTTACTTCTTAAAAAAATTAGCTGGAGAACCAAAAATAATTAGATAAATAAGTATCTATAAATAATAAATAAACAAAAGTTTTATAGACCATAAAACTCAACTTTATATATTTTAGACAAATGTATTTTACCCTTAAGAAGTGAAACTCCGAACTATTTGTTTACATAAAATTAAAAATAAACTTAATTTAATCAATGTCTTTGAATATTAAGAGTTAGTTAATAAAGAGTTTGCTAATAAACTTAATTTAAAATTAATAGTTAGTTAGTAAACTTTAAAAAGTTACACATATATATTTGTGTGGTCAATTCGTTTACCTTTTTATCCATGTCGTGAGGAGTTTGTCTTTGTCCGTACGAGGTAACGAAGTCCACGTTTGCCAAAAATGGACAAAGCTAAGTCACGGATCAAGCAATTACGATCAAATATACTATTCTTTATAGATAATAAAAATATTACAATCAAGATAAAAAAACAAACATTATAAGTATATCACTATATATCCACTCTAAGGGAGCATTGATTTGATTGAATGGAGGTAACAGTAGCTTCTAAAATTAAACATGGTTTGATTTGAATGGAACAAAGGCATTTCTTGCACGGTAATTCAGCGTACTGTTCAGAATTGTTATGGTCATTGGTCAGCGCAGTGCATTAGGATTATTTATTAGATGTAGTGATAAGAGAGTGGACAAGAACAATTAGAAGATGGAGAAAGGTCTTGTCAAGCCAAGTTCTTTTCAAGGAGACAGAATGGTGTCTTTAGATAAAATTGTCAATTCTGTAGTTTCTTCAAAAGGGTGTTTTCTTCCGCTACCCTAAAGCTAAAGCTCACTCATTTTTATCTATCTACCATAGTTCTTATATATCTCCTCTTTCTTTCTTTCTGGATTATACCTTCTCTCCATTATTGGAAGGATGGAAGGAGAAGTGAAGATTTCAGCAGAAAATAAGCAGAAAGGAAGGTTCCAAAGAATATGTGTGTTCTGTGGTAGTAGGGTTGGATATAGGTCTTCATTTAGTGATGCAGCTCTTGAGCTTGGTAAATTGCTGGTAATTGTTTTTGTGTTGTTACTTGCTAATTCACAAATTGGTTGTGTCCCTAGTTTTGTTCTTCTCCCTTGCACAACTCTTGCATGTGATTGTGTGTTCATTTTTTTTTTTGTAGGTTGAAGGGAAGATTGATTTGGTTTATGGAGGAGGAAGATTAGGACTAATGGGTTTGATCTCTCAAACTGTGCTAAAGGGAGGTCGACATGTTCTAGGGTACAATTTTTTACTTTTCTTGATAGATCATAACAGACTCCCTTTAATTCATGAACTTCATTGTTTATTGTTTATCTTGTCCTTGTTAGTGTGATTCCAAAAGCTCTGCTGCCTCGTGAGGTACAATTATCTTCATCCTTATTTACTTTCATGATCTGCTTCTTTCAATCTGAATTATCCATCATGAAAGGTCTACACTGATCAAAGCCTACAATTAGATATCTGGGGAAACTTTTGGAGAAGTGAAAACAGTTGCAAACATGCATGAAAGGAAGTCAGTGATGGCTAAACATGCTGATGCGTTCATTGCCCTTCCTGGTATATTATAGACACAAAATTTCAAAGTTCTTTTCCGCATTGAAACATTCTTATAGTTATTTAAGTTCAATCAAAGTATCAAACTGTTCAGGAGGCTATGGAACCATGGAAGAGTTGCTGGAGGTGATAGCCTGGTCCCAACTAGGGATACATGATAAACCAGTAAGATTATCTTAGTGTGCTTCTGGGATGAATGAATACATTTGTAAGCTTTAAGGAGTCCTAACGTCTGATAAAAACTCAAGAAATATTTGTGAGGTCTACTATGTTTTGTAAATGAGAACATGATGCTTGAAAAGCTGGAAATATTTCGAAAGGCTTATTTTTTCATGAACAAACACAAATCAAATTGAATTTTGGACATGGGTTTTTTACTCCTTTAATTTGTTAATAATATTTGTCGTTCTAACTGTGAATCTGTAGGTGGGTTTGTTGAATGTAGATGGGTATTTCAACAGCTTGCTTACCTTATTTGACAAGGGAGTGGAAGAGGGTTTTATAGACAACTCTGCGAGGAATATTGTAGTCATAGCAAACACACCAGAAGAACTGATTAAGAAAATGGAGGTATGATATTAGACTCAACATGCTGATTTTGACCATGTCCAAGATAAACATTTTTGGCTGAGCTCCTTTCCGAATTGTTTAGGAGGACAAGAAAACAAAGTTTTATTTTTAGGTAAGAAGTAGTGGACTATTTTTCTTGTTTATTCATTTGTTTGTTTTGTTTCTTCCAGGAATATGTTCCCAACCATCAGAAGGTTGCATCAAGACAAAGTTGGGCAAAAGACCAATTATTATTAGAGACTACTGAAACTGGGGAGGTCCTGTGATCTTAGATGTCCATCATCAATATGCATATAAAATTTAAGATTCTACATCATTAAGCATGAAACGTGGATGTTCAAAATCAATTGAACAATACTAAATTTAGTGAACTTTGAATATTTCCCTGAAAGATCCATTGGCTCCATCATTAAATTAGATATATTATTTATGATTGTTTTCCGGTACAGGGAAGGGTCATGGACCCCATCCACTTGGTCCCTAGTTTTTGTCTATATGAAAAAATTGTTGGTTGGATTGTGATGTGTGAATTGAAGCCTCTGGATTTGACTCCATTGCCGGTCCCATTATACAAATGATACCTTTGTTTTTTTAGACTCTTTCAACCTCAGAGAGAACCTATGCAATGGACTTCACAATTAATTGGGTAACATTTCCTACTCAACAAGGGACACCAAGATAAAGAGATATATCTGAAAATGATATCCTCGTTAGTATAGTTCTTATGGTGCAAAAAGGACTATACAATCTAAAGATTTCTGGGTTTTTTTTTTTCCTTTTTCTTTTTTGCGTGATTGCCTGTTGAAATTACAATTTTTGTCAAAAAAAAACACCCCCTTAAACAACATATTATAATAATAGATATTATTATTATAATGAATATGTTTTTAAACACGGTTGCTTTAGTATCATGTTTCTACTTATATAAACACCCATGTATATCAAATACTCCATCAACATTTAATATTTCTCTTTTCATCATATCATTTATTATAACTTCTCTCAGATGCCATCTTCATGTTAGATATGCATGTACCAAATGAAATAAAAGTTTACTCATAAAGGAAGGGGGTTGGGGGAATGTGGAGTCCTTTTTCATTAGTAGAACACTAGAACCAGACTTTATATAATAGATGCACATTAGAAAACGAAGGCTGACGGATTGAGAAATAAACAGAAAACGATTTCATTCTGGCTGTACATAAAAATCAAATATGATGAGCGATGAATTCATCATTATGACCATAAAATGATGTGAAGGGGCTATCACTTATTGGGTTGGACGAGATCTAATAAGAAATTAGTACCAGAAGGTGGTGCTTGGGACGTGGCTGCATATTTAGGTGTAGGTCAAATTTACAACACGGGATAACATGCATAGCTTCAACAACCCAATCTAACAATCTCATTTCACAGCACTTATTGCACCAAACCATAGTCTTGCATACAATTTTCCTTTCATACTATTAAAAAAACATTATTAAAGAGAATATTAGTGATCCTTAAATTACAAACCATCAAAGGAACAAGATGTATAATTAGTAGCCACAGCCTACAAGGTTACAAAGAAAATGAATATTTTACAGGGTTATCCACATATACATTTCTGAGGAACAAGTATTTACGGAAATCGTCTACTGCTACAATAGAAGAGAAGAATTTTTTCAGTGGGGGGAAAGAGTGAGAAGATTGCCTTAATGGAGATGCTACAGCTTTTAAAATCATACACGCACATGGACATCTAGCATTTAGAATCTACAGGGATTACAGCATGTTACAGTACTGGTACAAGCAGAGGAATAAACAATTGTTGAAATCATGCAGATCAATGCTGTCAGAAGCATTTCCGGTGAACAATGGAAGGTCCGGTTTCATCATAGTCTGCCTTGGTTATATGCTGATTTTGAGGGAAAACCACTTTGGCAAGTATTGCACCTCCAACCCATGCAGAATACATGGTTAAATTTTCTGGCATGTATTCTGGAGGCTGCAGTCAGCCAGAGATTATCCACCAGCGGAAAGATAAGTTAAAATAATGGTAGTATCTTTAAGGTTTTTAACGTCGTTCATATAAAAGAGGCAAAAACCTTTTTTTTCTCTCTTGTCAAGTTTTGATCCAAAAATCTACCAAGGTTGAAAAAAAATTATATTCATATATAACATTTAAGTTATAATTTGAAGTTACTTTTAAAAGATAACCAAATTACCTTAACGAGGGTAGGTTGAACAGCAGATGAACTTAAGCTAGATTCTTTCTGAAATCGCTCTTCAAAACCTGCAATGACAAGAGGCATTAGCCTGTCAGAAGGGACGCACAACAAAAGCATTGCCATAGATGAGAAATCTAAGTGTTGTGGGATAACCCCATCTTGTCAGCAGAAAATTGAATATATTGATGTAATACAGAAATGGAGTTTGTTTGCTATCAAAAAAACCTGAATTCCATCTGCAACTAAAGGTAAAACTTAAATTTCATATACTATAATAAAAACTATTTACAAGTAGAGAATAAAACCCAAATTCTGTGAAATAAAGAAAACAGGGAACAGAATTACAGCTGTTTGTTAATATTTAGTGGCCAAAGGATATTCCACCAGATAAGTTCATATTAAGATTTCCATCCACAAATATTATTTCAAAAATATGTTACGAGCCCTATGCAGCTTTGTTGGACAGTGCAGGACCAAGTGAGAAATGTGATGGATGAGAGGAAGAGGGAGAGCAGGGGGCTGAAAAACAATTATCAACCCGCATGCTGTTTAATAAATATTGATGGAAAACCAAATATAAGTACATTTTGTTTAGATGGGAAAATATAGAAAAATTATAACAAATTAGAACTTCACATCAAGCTTATCCTAAATTCACCCGAACTAATAAAGAGAAAAAAATTACCTATCATAGAAGCCGTGCCACCACAAACCACTGTATTTTCCAGCAGTTGTCGTTGATTATCAGATGACACAGTTGAAATAGCACGGACAAGCTGATCAACAATGCCATGAGCCTCTACACCCAATAGACACGGCTGGAATAAAGCTTCCCCAACCGTATATCTTTCTCTCCCAATTGTTATCACCTATAACATAATACAACTTTCAGATGAAGTCAGATATTGAAGATCCATTTATGGAACTTAGAATATAAAAGCACATTATTGGTAATTTCTATCCCATCAAACCAGCCTGTTTATTTCAAAAATGAAATAACCTTCAGGCTGGTCCAGAATTTTGCAAAAACAATTTTTTTCGTCAACCCTGACAAAAGCAGCAGAGCCATTATATAGAGAGTCAGCTCCGTCATTACGAAGACATACTGTTACACAACCTCTCCTGGTGGAATGTGAAAATTACTGATATGACTTTTAACCAGAGAACTTACAATGGTTTCCTCAAAAAGCTTATTAAAATATATAACACGGTAAAAGAGATCTGTATGATAAGCTAAAAATCATATTTTCAAATCATGGATAGTTGAAAACAGAATGTATTCTAAAGTAACATAGTCACCACCTCATTTCTGCTCATAAGTTTTGCTTAAATCAATCAATTCTCTGCTTACTGATTCTTATTCCCTCTTTCATTGTCATTTCCTTCCACGTCTATCAATCAGTATTACTAGCCAAAACTATCAGAAGAAATCAGAAAGCAGACCTGTCCATCAGGAAGGGTATGCTCCTCCACAGGACAAAAATATTTAGTCTTCTGATAAGCTAACTCATCTACAGCACAGCATGAGTACAGCTCTTTTATTTTCTCCACATCAGACATACTGATATTTACTTGTGGATTGGACTTGCCAAGTTCTTCAGCCAGGAAATTAGTTAGATCAATACCTCCAAATTCAAATCTTCTTGAGGCAATATGGTGAACAGCACCCTCAATTACTGGTGCAATATCTAGTCATATAGCCAAAAAAATCATGACGCATAGAACAACCAGTAAGAACATGTTCATATTTGAACAAACACTCAGACATCTATTCATGTACTACAATTGTGCAAACAATATTCAATGGAACACCATTAGAATGACCATGAAATGATAATTTAAACCATTGCATTTATATTTCTGGCCTTGTTCTTATATTTATCAAGTTTAGTTTAAAAAAATATAAAGTATCAGAAAAAATGTAATTGAATTTATTAATCTTGGGAAGAATTTATCTGTTTTTATTTTCAATAAGTTTTAAATAATATTTTCCTCATTCCATTTACCAATTGCACTCATAATCAAAAGTTATTCATGATGTCCTGTGAAAGTTAAAATATAGTAATTCCTCCCAGTTATCTGCAGAAAGGAATAATATGGAAAATCACTTGTTTCACCTTTCAATTTGATTTCATTAGGAAAACAAGATGTTTCAATAAAAAATGGACTTGTGGAACAAGGAACCCACAATAAATTCATCCAAGGAGCCTAAGCTATGTTATTTGATAGAGATCCAAAAGACATGATTCCTTCCATTCAACCATGCAGCTATTAATGCAGAAGGAATATTGCATAAGGGTGGTATATAGAATGGTCAAGGCATAAGGAATATACACGAATTCGTATATAAGAAATGGAGAAAAGTTGTTTCATCATTTTGAATCTTTTCAGTTGCAAGAGGACTAACTTCATGATACTTAATTTTGTTATTGACATAAGATAAAGAAAATAAAATATTATTTCTTTACTCTAGCAAAATAAAAAATACAAGACATCTGAAATCCCGTTACCCAGAGACCCTGTGGTACATGAACACCATAGGCTAAGTGATAGAGATAACATACTCCCACATCAAAAACAGACAGCCTGATTCAGACAGCAAGCAGTTGAAAGAAAATATCTATTCAATGTAGAACCTATTTGCATAATTCAAATGAAGTTTCTACCGCTTCAGGTGTGGGTACCTATTTTTCCATGTCCAATATCAACAGTGCAGCCTGAGATACGTCCCACAGCATACAGTGATAACACTGCTTGTTCTGAAGCATAAAACCCTGATATGTTGAATGTTTCAAACATTAATTGCACCAACTGTTCTTTGTTGGCCTGGAAAATTGGAAAACAGTAACGCATACAACAATTAAGAAAATATATATAATATTAACAAAACAAGAATCCTAACTTATTACTGGCAATTCCATTTAACAAAAGGTTGCAAGGTTAGTTCAGATAAAAAGGAAACAAAAACCTACCAATGAATAATACATTTGATATGCATACATAGAAAAGGATATCTAAGAATAAATATGTGCATGGGAAAAGAGAAAGCTGGCAAGTTTGAGAAACCTTTGGGGTATAAAGTGGATCTGTAAAGAGTATTTGACCTTCATTGCCAATTTCCCATCCCAGGCCAGTATATAAAACATGGTGCAACAAATCCTCAATGGCGTCCCAATCTCTAATAAATCCCCGCACAACTGGGTCAACGGTGACACTGTCAGCCAGTGAATTATCAGTAGCTGATCCATCATCAAGCAGTTGTTTCATTTTGGTGGGAATTATCTGAGTCATGAAAAGAGGCTCAATGAGGCATTCTGAGACAGTTGGGTACTAAAATTGACATGATGATTAGTCAAAAGGTATACTTGAGAATCGCAGAGTGGATTATAATTATGCATTAAAGGGGATGAAACCTCTCCAAGTATGGAGATTTTCCGTGTCTATTCTAGTTTAAGACAGATAATAACAATAATGTACACATATGCGTAGAAACAATATTATAGCCTGTATAATTACATTACCAATTAAAGATATTTGAATGCTAACCTGAATTCACATTTTTCAGGGGGAACAGTTTGAGGTTGATAGAACCCTGATTATTGTGAGCTTTCTACCCACTTTCTATGAAATTATTGTGAGTGGGTAAGTAAATTTGCTGAATGGGATAGCAAATCCATAACCCCAAGCAATAAGTAAAAACCTCTCAATTAGCAATTAACCATAGATCTTGAATTTAATTTAATTTTATGAATACCTCATACTATTCAGAAACATGGGCGTGTGGAATTGCTACAGTCACTCGTAAGAGTAAATGAAGAAACCCATAGTATCGAACTTGCTCCTGCTACTATTTTTTGCATTCTTCTTCTGTTTACCTTTGAAATAGAAACTCTTAAGACCTTAGCAGCAAATTTGTTGATATAGATCTTAATTTTTTCCATTGACTCCTCCTCTTCTGTTACCATAGCAATCAGTAATATTTTTTAATAAAATACAAGCTTTTCGTGATACCAAATTATGAAGTAAGAGATTATAAATTTCTTATCTCATGAATCAAAATTGACTTACTCTTGCTCTGAACATATAAATTCACAGGAAGTGAGCAGCAAGCTCTGATAATTAGGCTTAATTACCATCCAACTTTTGCTACTGGAAGATGGAAATTCGGGTTAGCATTCAAATTTCTGTAACTATTAATGCAATTATACATACTATAATTGTATCTACTATCCATTACTATTATCGGTCATTCATGTCTTTAACAACAGTTAATTAAGAATGAGAAAAGACCAGCATATTACAAATATATTGAGAGAGAATGAAAGGAAACCATGGCAGGAGTCTGGTCAGGAATTGCAAAACCGGCTTTGAGAAGCTTAGAGCCTACATCCACCACAGCCGCTTCCATCACTTCCTTTATCAAATCTAAACCCTAAACCCTGTATTCTGTCTTTCACAAACAACCTTCACTTATCAATCACCTCACCTCACCTCAACTTTCTTGATAATAGAATCAAATTAAATAAAATAAATAAATAATCAAACTAAAAAAGTATATTTTTTTCTTTTATAGATATTTTGTAATCATGTAATTTACGACTGAAAATGACATGTTTAGTTGTATAGACACCTAATTTAGGGCAACCTCTTGCTTTTTAAAGACATAAGAAATTGTATAAATAACCAGCATGAAGTATTTACAGCACGGGATATTCAACAATTTATTTAAAGTATTTTGATCAATAAAGTTATATAATAATGTTTTGTATGTTATATATATATAATAACAGATATCATGAGATTAAACCTCACGTCAAAAATAATTATGATATTCTTAATATAAATTAGAGAATTTATTTCTTAATTATAAACTAATATATCTATCTTAACCATATATTTATCATTACTCAATATTTTCTATTTGAAATAATATAATAATTATAATTATTTAAAAATATACTTTTAAACATTATAATAAGATGTTGAACCAACAATCTTATAATATACTTCGATAATACATAAATAAATGTCATGAAACATGTATAATATACAATAATAATTATGTATTATATATGACGTATAAAAATTTATTTTAGAGAATTTTTAAAAAATTAACATCTCTTCAATTAAAATATTTATTATAATATATGAACTTAAGAAGATTTTGATATTATATTAAAAAAAATATTTTTTTATCGTTAAATTTTTATAAATAATAATTTAAATATTAATAAGTAATTTGAGGAAAATAAATTAATTTATAATTTTTTAAAAAATTATTAATAATATTAATTAATATAAAAAATATAAATTTATTTATCGATAAAAAAATTTACAAAATTACTTTAAACAGGTGATCCGAGAAAAAAGGAAAAAAAAAGAGTAGAAAAAGAAATTCAGTATACAAACTTTTTATACAACATGGTATTAAAGGATAAAAAAAATGAATATTTTTATAATATAACACATCTACATCCCATACATAATGCAGAAAAATTAACATGTATAAAGGATGAGTGTGGCTAAATTTTCAAAATATTATATAATTATTTAATGATAAAATTATTTTTAAAAATTTGATGTAATAATAATAATAATAACGTTACTGTGTATTTTTTCTAGATTTACACAGTTTTAATATATATATATATATATATATATATATATAATCTTTATTATTATTTCAGGAATAATTTTTAGATTTTTCAATTAAATATTATTTTCTTCTATCAAATTATTTCATCATTTGTTAAAATAAGTGTAATCGCCCAATATTTACTAAGAAATTGATTTTTATTAAAAAATAATCATTACTATTTTTATTTATGATTCTCATGTAGACAGAATTAGCTGGTATTATTAAATTTTTTTATTTATTATACAGTCCTTTCAAAATCATTTTTAAAGTTATCCATTTTTGTTTAAAATTGTATTATTTTCATATAATAGAAACTCACATTTAAAATTGAAATGAAACAAATTATTAGATATTTTCTTACATTTAAACATAATAATAACAACTAACATTAATCATTAAAAAAAGATAGTAAGCTAACACAATATGCACATTATCTTCTTAATATATTTAAAATAATATTATTAAAATTCAAATCCTAAACTATTTAATTAAGAAAAAGAAATTGATATCTTTACTGATATAACATATAAATATTACATAAAATAATTAATTATAATAATAATAAATAATAAATTTAATATTAGTATAATAAAATATAATTATGATAAAAATATAATAATAAAAAATTAAAAGTACTATTACTAATATTATTAAAATAAATTTAATGATAATAATAATGATAATATGAAAACACATTAAATATTAAATATAATGAATATAGAAATGAAACCGTAAAAATACTACTTTATTAAAAAAAATGTCAAATAAATGAATTGTGTTTTAAAATACAATTTCAATATATAATAAAAAAACTATACTTTTAAATATAATTTTAATATAAATTAGTAAAATACGTGTGTTATATATGTCCATATTTTTTATATAATTAGTTTTAAAAAAATAATTTATGTTATATATATATATATATATATATATATATATATATATATATATATATATATATATATATACTAATAAAAATCATGCTTAAGAATATATTTCACAACGTCGTGTTTAAACACGACTTAGTTTTTAAAAAATTACACCAGAAAAATATCGATAATGGCACTTGCCTCAAACGCACAAAAATAAAGAAAAAGAAAATTGATATTCAGTATTTATTTGTGTATAACCTCCGACTAATTCTCCTGCAACTACAACCGGAAAGTAATTTGCTATTTACAAATGTTAATCTTCACGCATGCAACCTTGCCAAATATTTTAAAAAACAAAAACTACAGATTATGGTAGAAAAGTTAAAGAAAGAACAAGATGATGATATTCATCAAAATAACTATACACAACGCCTACACAATCTAGATTCAACAACTGAAAAACTAAAACCAAGTTACATGAAACTTGACCAAATTACATGATCACGTTTTCTTTTATGATCATCAGGCAGTGGCAGATTATCGTCGCCTTCGACGTTGGCAGGTATCGAATTACACAAGTCTCCGTCAACAGCAAAATGGCTATCGCTAACTGGATTCCCCGGTTCCCCATCTATTGTAATCAAATTAGACTGCTCCTCAACTGAGACATCAACGTTGCTTTTCAGTTGCTCCTCAACGGAAAGATTGCTATTCCTTTCCTTGACAGATGGATCTCTTGAACTGGTGGTTTCTTGTGTATCAACCAGAAGGTCTTCAAGGAAACGCTCTGTGTTACGATTTGTCTGAGAAACGAATTTCACATCCAAGATTGAGTTTTCAAAATCTACAACAGAGGAACCAATTGAAAATCCAAGAACGTTCTCTATGATGTTCTCATGGAAGGTTTTTCTAGGGACCTGTTTTTCAACAGAAAGTTCAGTTCCAGCAGACTGTCCTTCCTCGGTGATGCTATCACCAAATGGGGTCTCCTTGTCCTGCAAACCATCACTTTTCTGACCATTGATTTTTCCATTTTCATCTTCTTCAGAGTTGTCAATAAAACCAGTCTCTGGATCGAGTTCAGCGATACTATTAGTTTTCACATACACCTCTTCTTGATCTCCTTTGCCAATGCAAAGTTGGTCATCTTTTTCAGCTTCCTGGGCGGTCATTTCAGAGTGTCTATAATTAGAATCCAGGTTCATCTTAACATTTTCCAAAGTATTGAACGAAGTCAACACTTGGACGTGATTAAATTCCTCACTGCCTGCAAGACGAACAATGTCATTTTTGGCTATCTCACCGTTGCTCTCATGGTCGGCATCATCATCTTCATTTAAAAACTCGGGGGCTTTAACAGTTAGACTTTTTGAATACTTTGGAGAGTCCAACGACATAGAAGATAAAAGATTAGCCAATGCAGAAGATAAAGCTGCATCAATTGTCTGTTTTTCTTTATCTTTCAAAGAACTTGTTTCTTGTCCTAATGCATTACCTTCTTCGTCCTCGCCATCAGGAAACTCAGGAGCTCTAACTACAAGACCTGGGAGCAATTGATTAGGATTTCCCGAATCGGACATGTGAAGAGAGACACATGGTACCTCAGTGTGTAAATGTTTCTCATGATCTGGTTCACTTTCCCCAATGACAGGACAATTGTCACTGGTATTGGCATCTGAATCTAAACAAAAAGCATCAGGAGAAGAAATTCTACAATGTGATGGTAATGCAAAGTTCTGCAAATTCTTGATCAATGTATCAACTTTCCGCTCAACTGTTTGAAGTCTTGCCTCCATGCTGCTCATGGGCACTACCATTTTTTCTTGAAAGCCCAAACAGATTTCTTCTATCTTGTCCATGCGTGATAAAAGCTGTTCCAGGACTCTTTCTACGTTGCCACCCAAAGACAAACCACCATTGCTCTCAGGAATACCAACTTGTGAGGGGACAGCACTACGATTGCACTCCATTTTAGCTAATTCAAAGGGAACAGGACTATGGTTGTTCTTCATTTCAGCAATTTTTGAGGGTACAACAGTGCAAGTGTTGTCCATTTCAGCCGTTTGTGAGGGTACTGCAATGGGGTGACTCTCGATTTTAGCATTTTGTGAGAATGCCTCTGGTTGGGATGAACCCACCCAACCTCCCTTTACCTCATTCAACTTCACTTCTTGAGGATCAGTTATGCTACTGTTTCCTTTCAGCTGAGTTTTAATTACAGAATCACTAGTGACAGTTGCTTCCAAATCATCCCCCGGAGCACGTGGCTTTTCCTTTCTAAGAGCATTTAGATTGCTGAGCCCTGTTGTCTTGGATAATTGCATTAAAGTGGGAATAAACATAGCCATGAGGGAACTGCCAGACGAGTTTTCATCATGCTTTTCTTCGCTTTCTGATTCAGCTGAATCAACAGGATCAGCAAACAAAAAAATCTCATCAACATAAACACAGCCTTTATTCTGAAGCGAGAGCAGCCGAATAGTAACAGAAATGCAAGGATTTGCATCATCAATCTCTGCTGTAGCCTCATAAATATCCTGGAGACAGGAAAAGAGGGCACTGAAATAAGAAAATCAACACATCGGTATGGTACCACCATCTAATATGGCACATTGAGAATCTAAAAGTTAAGAGAAGACAATATTGTTTATTATAGAGAAAAGTACACTCCCCTGTCTTCCTAAGAGATGGAATGTTAGTTTCTACTGCATTTTGATAAAATGAACCTTCAGGAACAAGCCTAACAAAGAATTTTTCCTGACTGTTAAAATAACCAATACCGAATTTTGAATAACCTACTATCAATTCAAGGATTTAAAAGATAAATTTTGCAAGAAGCACTAGCAGGAAAAGAGAATAAGGTTAGACGAATTAATTTCTCCCATAGGCTAAAATCAACTTAGTATTCCCATTCTACAAAAACACTCTGATCTATCTTCTCCAAAAGCTTATATAAACTGATTTTAGCTTATAAGAAAAACACAAATCATTTTTCATTTTCTTCCTAAGAAAATAATTTAACCGAAGTCCACACAAAACCAGAGTAATATTTCAAACACACTACTATCATCTCATCTCATGCCATGGAGTTTACAAGTCAATAGTAGGGGCTCAAATCAAACTGGTCCTAACTAACTACGCATACAGCAAAAAAAACTTTGCATGCAACTAGTTTAAGTTACCGAAACTTCGCATGCATCAATCTCTCCTGAATGGAGCAGTGTAATTTAAGCATGACCCTTCACCAAAAATTGGCGCAGCAAACAATTTGGTCCACATCTACTATTTACTTCATTTATTACTATTTACTCACTAACGAAAGCCGACAAAATTGGGAAATCACTTATCGGAATACCTGAGGCTGATATTTTTCCGTGGAATTGAGGTAGGATTTCGTGTGCGACGCGACGTTCGGAGAATCAGGAACTTTGACCTCAACCCAATCATCTTCAGTTTTAACATTATCGACACTGAGATGTTGAACAGCCGGGGAACGAAGAACACGATCGTCTCTAACAGCAACACCGCATCGAACTGTGCAGAGATAGTCGTTGTTGGTGCGGGCGTTGGGCGCAAAGTATATCTCGTAGACGCGAGCAGTGCTTCGAACGTAGATTTGTCTGAGCTCGTGTTTCTCCGGAAAAGTAACTGCACATAAAGTAACGAATTAATTAAAAGCATGAGTGAAATTGAAGTAGAGGGAAGGGAAGAGAAGAGAGGTTACTCTTGATCTCGCAAGGAGCAGAATCTGGCGAAGGAGAATGAAGAAAGAGAGGAGTGGGATCGGTTTGGCAATCGTCGTTGAAGAGAGAGGAAGAGGATTGGAAAGTTATGCAGTCGCGGATAGAGGCGGAGGAGGTAATGGTCCAGTTGCTTTGGGAATTCCAATTTCCCTCCATAATAATATACACACAAATCAAGAAGACGAAGAAGATGAATCAGAGGCTGCAAGGGTTGTTGGCCGAGAAATCAAGCAAACTGCAGAGTACCAGGGACATGTTTGTTTCTCAGTCTTTATTTCTACGCTATTAAATAACTTTTTCCTTATCATTATTTTAAAAAATTAAGTCGTATTATTTTTTGTTTTTAATGACTATTATCAAATTATGAAATAATGAAGAAATTTCTTGCCCTTATTTCTACTACTACTCACTCCTATGCTTGATGATATATTTATATTTATTATTATTATTATTATTATTATTATTATTATTATTATTATTATTATATCAAGTCAGTTATTATTATTTTTTTTATATTGAATGTATTAAAAAATATGATAATAGTGTTTTTTTTTGTTTCATAAGATTAGAAATAAAACTACTATGTGATAATGTTAGAGTAAATTCGCTTCTTGAAATTATATACTTTGTTTGATATAACTCTTTTTTTTTAAACATACTTATTTTAATAAAAAAAAGTATTTATTGTAATTTTTTACAAATTATTTACAATTTTTTTAATTAAATAAAAAAATGCTTAAAACGTTTTTTTTATAAACTATTTTAAACTACATATATGCATGAAAAATAATTAATGAGAATATAGATAACATTTGATAAAAAAAATTGTTTTTATAATTATATCCAAAAACAATATATTTTATACTTTTGTTGAAATCACTAATAAATAAATCAATTTTTAAGAGCACTTTTTTAGCCTGCATAAACTCACTCATATAAATTAAAAAGTGAACTAATTATTTGATTTCTGTAATTTTATTCTAGATTATAAAATTTTTTTTATTTTAGTGATTATTGAATAATCATAATAATAACATATGTTTATAAATTAAATAAAAAGGTTAAGAACTAAAATAAAAACTTAAAAAAAATCCATTTTAAAAAATCCATTTTAATTTTTAAAAATTTTCATAACATGATTCGATATATGATTTCACAAATTAATTGATAATTTATTCTACTTAATAAACTGTTTATATTTAAGCAAACATCAGGTAAGTAGTTATTTTATATTTTTCTTTCTTTTTTTTTAAATCTAAATAGACTTATTTTTTCTTTATTTATAATTTTAACTTTTTGTTTGATGTTCCTTTAATTTTCTGGGGATTTCAAGAAATTTTTGTGTTTGATTAAAATATGTTGTATTATTAATATCAACAGCTTTTAATTATATTTATGTAAAATTAATAGGTTACTTGTTTATACTAGTTTTGTATCTCTCGTTTCAATCCAACCAAATAGACTTATTTATTCTTGATTATAAAAGATACATTAGAAAAAAAATTATTTCTTTATCCATAATAGTAATGAGTGTTAGAAAAGAAGGCTGAGATCAAGAGGGGAGTAAATTTATCTTTGAAAGATTTTCGCAATTAACAGATTATCTATTTGTAAAAATAAGATTTCAGATTTGTTCTTGAATCACAAAGCAAGCAATCAAAAAATAAACGCAGCAACAGAATTAAAGAAGAGAAAGGTTTAGAAAGATATCACCGGTGTTTATACTTGGTTCACCCAATACCAGTGGCTACGTCCAGCTCTCCAAATCTGGGTTCCACTAGATCAAATGTTTTACAAATTACAATCTTACACTTAATCTACCACAAGAACCACAATTCCAGTTCTCGCACCTAACATTTCACCAAGAACCAAATTTCGATTCTCGACAACCTCTACAACCAAATTTCGATTGCAGAGAAACCAGTGCCCACAATTTCGAGCACCAACACCTAACCTTTCACCAAGAACCAAATTTTAGTTATTGACAACCTCTACAACCAAATTCCAACTAGCAGAGAAACCAAGTGCCCACAATTCCAGGCACCAACACCTAACCTTTCACCAAGAACCAAATTCCAGCTTCTGACAACCACTACAACCAAATTCCAAACTGCAGAGAAACCAAGTGCCCACAATTCCAGGCACCAAACAATACAGTAAAAGAATGAAAAGAAATGAAAAGAAAAAACTAGAATGCTCAAACCAGTTTTATGCAATTCTGCAGTAAGTGTTTCTTCTCCAAAAGAAAGCAATTTGCTTCAAGAAAGAATTTCAAAGAACTTCACAAAAAACTAGCGCGAATCTTTCTTGAAAGAGTATTAAAGTTTGTTTGTTTGATTGCTAAAGGATTGATGTTCAATTGTATTTTTAAAATGTTCAAGCCAAACTGTTTTTATAGAAGATTTTCAAAACTGCTGGTTTAATCAATCTGTTAAAATAATCTTTTAATCTGTTAAAAGTCTAGTTTTAATCTGTTAAAACTTCTTTTAATCCATTAAAGTGTTCTTGATTATTTAACAAATTTGTTTTAACTGATACGACAACGTTTGTATCAATTAAAACTCTTTACAAAAAATCTTCTAATTTGATTTAATCGATTGTTTCGTGTTTCAATCGATTAAAATACTGCAAAACTTTCTTGTAAAATTTTCCAAGTGATTTTAACTGATAAAAATAAGTTTTAATCGATTAAAACGCTGTGTAGAAATTTTCTAAGTTGTTTTAATCGATTGAAACGTGTTTTAATCGATTGAAAAAGTTCTGATCGGTCATAACTCAATTCTGATCGATCATATCTGATTCTAATCGGTCATAATTGCATTCTGATCGATCATCCTGAACACTAAGTGGATTTATTCGATTAAAACCAAGTTGTATCGATTAAAATACTGCAAAAACACTTCTCTTAACATTTTAAGTGATTTTAATCGGTTATTTCGAAGTTTTATCAGCTTAAAACACCGATGAAGGTTTTCAAAACTTTCTTTAATGAAAACAACCTAGTTATTTCGAAATTATATCAATTAAAAACTTGTTTAAGAAAGCTTTTGTTAAAATACTTTGTTTTTAACTACTTAAACGTTTTTAGAGGCATTTTGCAAAATCTTTGAAGTGAAAAAACCTCATGCAGTGTAAAAGATAAAAATGATTATACTTAAGCATAAGCTGCGGACACACTAATCTCTCTACTCTTTTATCTAAGTGATCTGTTGACAGTTACAAAGTTGACTTTGACTTTATCTTTGACTTCATCAAATCAACAAAATCTTTGTCAGACTATTTCAATAAGATCTTCATCACTTTCAATGAGTAAATAATTTATTTCAACGTGGATGAATAACAAAATGAAAAATATCTAATAATTCATGCCAAAAATTGTATTTTATATTTCATTTCAACTAGCAGCTTTTTCACAAGGACTTACCTCATTCAAAGTCTATTCTATTCACTTCAAGAGATGTGAAAAAACATAAGATTATAAGTTTGAGATAAATACTAAGAAAAACAAAAATTTTACACATTGTAATTTTACAATTTCCTTTCAAAGTGTAAACAAAATATAATTATTTTTAAAACAATAACACGAATCAAGTGATTAAAAAAAAAAAAGAGAAATGGAGAATAAGAAAAATAGATAAAATTTGATTAATGAAAATGCAGAGACCTTAAAAATACATAAGACAATATTTTTATACTCAAAAGAAGTTGTAAAGTTGTTTTTAATGCGCAAGATGGTTATGTCATGTCCAATCCGTCGACGAATCAAAGGGTGGATTAGTTTAATATTTATTTTTAAAAATACTTATATGTTAAAATTAAAATAAATTATTTATAATTAAAAATATTATATATTTTTATTATGGTATTGAAATATAAAAATATATTATAATTTAAATTATAAATATTAATTTATTAAATTTAAATTATTTATTATAATTAGATATTTGATGTATAAATATAATATTTTTTATTTATTTAATAAAAATAATATTTAATAAATAATTTTTTATAAATTATTTATATAATTAAAGATATATTTTAAAAATATATATAAAAAAATATTATTAAAAAATATTGACGGACTTATAACTCATTAATCCCTTTTATGATAAATTAAGTTGAAATTTATAATCTAAATTTGATTAAGACAAATGGATTCATTTATTTATTTTTGTTTTTTTTATGATAAATTAAGTTAAAATTTATAATCTAAATTTGATTAAGACAAATCGATTCATTCATTTATGTTTATTTATTTTTATGATAAATTAAGTTGAAATTTATAATCTATTTTTTATTATAACAAATCTATTCATTCCTTTATTTTATTTTTTTACGAACTAAAACCAGAATAAACGGATCTATTTTAGAATTTAATAAAATAATCACCCAATTAATTATCCTTAGACTAATGAAGTAATGGTAGCTCTAAAAAAATATAGAAAATAAATAAAAGATATTTCTCACCTTAACTTCTACCTCCATTATTCCTTGCATATATGAAACAGAAATAACTGAAAATTTAACAGATAACTAAAGAATTGGAACTAAGTTAACGGACAAAGAACACAACATTATTACTTGTTTTATAAATGAAATTATGGTAAATCTGATTTATAAATAAAATTAATTGAATTTAAATTAAGGGGAAAAAACAACATTATTACTTGTTTTAACCACTATTCTAAAACTAAAAAAAAAACTATTTTTTAATAAAATAATCTCATAAAAATTTTACTTTATAATTTAATCAATGAGAAACTTATATAAATATTCTTAAAAATATTTAATTGAATTTAGTATATTGATTTATGAATTCAATTAATTTAATTTATTATTCAGATTTATCAATCAACTATCGAGTTAAGTTATAAGCTACATTTGAGTTTCCTTCATACACAAAAATATGAAACACCTGTCTCCGACAACCTATAATAATGATAGCAAACATAAAAATATATAACAATTTAAGATTTTATTATTACTAGATTGTTGTTTTTCAAAAGGTATTTTGAAGATATATTTCTCCTAATTTATTATGGCATTCTGTTGTGTAGCTGTGAGAGTAACATAATGTTAGTCTTCTTTTCAGTTGGTCGAAGTTAATGCATAGAAATAATTTTTTTTATCAATGGCTTCAACTTAAACCTACTCAAGGTTTGTTTCCGTTCATCATTGTAGTGCGAATCTGATATCTTTCTCCCCCTCTCTAAAGAAGATTGAGTTGGAGATCGTTCAACATTTTCAACTTAAAACGATCTAAGCGAAGGGGTAAAAACAGAACAGTACACAAGACAAAAAGCAAAGTAGATTGTTTCATGAACAAATAGTACAGAGAGTCGAAGGATCATCATATGAAATGGAAAACATTACACTGTTCTCTTGGTTCATACAGCCTAAGGCCCTCATTTGTGACAAATCCTGGCTGTTGGCATGGTGACACAAACAGGGGAATAGATTTTCTTAGCTTCAGGAGTGCCACGTTTGGGCTCATCAGCCATGGCCATCCCAGCAACAGAGCAAACAGCCGCCGCAGCAGCAGCAAACATCATGTTCCTCCTTCCATTGTTGCCTTCCTTGTCAGACTCATAACTGACCCTTATCTTTTCTCCTTCAACTGTTTTGGAAGCATTTGCCACCACCAGCCTCCTCTGGGATGCCACCGGAGACCGGTTGCTGATGGCTGAGCTTCCAATGAGTGATGCTGCCATGGTGATGGATGCCATCTCTGCTATGTGATCTCAGTCTTGAACTAACCCCCAAAATTAGCCCTTCTTCTATGTTGCAAGTAGTAGTAGTTAAGTTTGATAAAAGAATATATTGGATGAGGAACTGGATGAAACCCACTATCTTATCTCATTTATGAAATGACCAATAAACTATTGCCACCTAGAATAAGTGATTATCTTGAACCAGTGGCCATAGCATTCACAATGTGTTATATGAATGGCTACGAAAGAAAAGTATCTATCATTGAATTTCTATTTTGCAGGTGGGCCAGGCTTATCTTCTACAGAGTTATGTGAGCCACCCATGACCCAGCACTTAGCAGGGTTTTTTGTGTCAATATTCTACTTCAGTCTTTAACATATTACAAGATTCCGCGACCCAAACAAGAGTGAAAGCAAACGCCCCATAGAATGTCAATCCACCATTTTTTTATCAAGAAGGAATGGATTACATTTCAAAGTGAATTGCTGACAAAAATACGATTATGCATTCTTGTTTAATTAATATCAGCTGTTACATGAGACTTATCACTTGGTGCAAAAAAAATAAACAAAAAATAAAAGGCAATGGCTCAACTTTATTTTGCAGAGTACACGTGAACTTAAGCGCAAATGATTACTTCTTCTCTTGTTCTGTATGGCGGAGGCAATAAATTATGTATGTTAACAAAAAGATCTCCACGGCCAGGTGGTGGTCTGGCAACAGGCGAATCCAATACTGAGTCGGGAATTGCCACAAGGGTTTCTTCAAAAAATGATTCGACTGTCTACATGGTTCAAGAATGTACTAAGCATTTCAATCAATTTCCACTAACTGAATTTATAAATAGATAATTTACAGTAAACAAATTATGTAACCCAAAGTGTTGACCTGACTAAGCCATATAACAAGGGAATGAAAGAACTAGTTATCTTATATCAGTACATGCACGTCACTAATTTCCACAATAGAATTGCAGAATACATCATAGCAATATGCACACTTCTTTTGGAGTCAGCTTCCCTCTAAACAGTAGTCACTAATTCTATGATAACCACTGCCTCTAATTTTTTTTTGTCCCAATTTATTTCCACTATTATGCTATATGTACAATCTATAATCTATAATAATAATGAAGCTAAGTGAGATTATTTGTACTCATTTTTTTAAAGTGTTTTTTTTTAATAAAATAAGCATATTTCTGTATTTTTAAGTTTATTTGTGCTTAATTTTTTTTAAAGTGCTTATTAATAAAATAAACAAATATATTTTTTCTTTAATGTATTTGTCCAATCTACTTATTTCAAAAAAAAAAAAACAGTTTTCTGCTTATTTATTTTAATAAGCAAATTCCATCTGCATCTTAAATAAGTGATCATTTTAAAATTATTTATTTCAAAAGCACTTATATATTTGTCTAATTTGTTTATTTAAAAAAGAAAAACAGTTTTCTGCATCTTTTAAGAAGCAAAGTGATTTTGTTTTTAAAAATTACTTATTTCAAATCCAAATACTTTAAAATTAAACAAACTGGTTATCAAATTCAAAGCATTATTTTTAGATTTCTGGATAAATGAAGACAGCTCCAGTAAACCCTGAGGAAGGCTTAAACTAATGCAAGAAAGATGGATGTTGACATATATGCCAGACCATCATAACATGCACCTTTACCATCCTTGAGATACAAATCATGGAAAAGAACAGTAATTATAGAAGACCACGTATATAACCTTTGCTTTATCAAGAAGTTTGTATATCCTTTTTAGTCTGTTGATAGCTTCATTTAAAGTCTGTTATAAACAACATACTCTTCTAAGCAATCAAATAATAGGTTTCACCATACTAATATTACCGTGCAATTTTTGAAAGCAGCATCTGCTTTGCGCTTCCAAAGTCCATTCCCAGGTTCTGAATGGAAAAGATTGAGTAGAGGCTGCACCAACATAGCAGACAATTGCGATATAATAGCAGCAAATTGGAGATAGAAACTCGAATCCCATTAATAGATGTATAATTTGCCTCATGTCAATAAAAAGGAGGAGCTGAGACCAAAATCCTCTAATCTTTTAAAATAAAATAGGAATATAAACATAGAGTTCATGAATTAGACTGCAAGGAATCAAAAATTTGTGTGCGGTGTATATATACTCATGTCATACGTAGTGAAAATGTGTCTACAGCATAACAACTTAAAGCTACATCTACATGTAAAGAATATAGCATGATATATCAGCTATTCAATATTACATTCAGTGGTACGCAGAAATTTACCGTGAATGGACGAAAGTAAATAGAAAATTAATTAACAGCGCTATTTTTGTTCCCACCTTCACAATGTCACGCATAGTTGGCCTACGTCCATATTTTCCCAAGACCGTATCCCCATAGGTTAGATATTTTTCAAGGACCTTAATTAAATGAGAAATAAATAATTAAAACCGAAAATAGAACTCAAGAGTAATGTTAAAATTAACTCAGAATTGGTACAGAAGAAATCCATGCAAAGCCAAACATTCTGTAAATGAACCTGACGACGTGTAAGACCACAGCTTGGTGCACCATAAACTGCGGAATCTACGTTTCCCAAAATATGCCAAGGGCTGTTGAGATTATCAGCAATGGTTACTCAAGCTACCGCGTATATCAATACAAATAACAATAAGAAGGTTGAAACAAAAAAATTGTAATAAATAGAAATTTCTACATCCCCACCAAACGCTGCATGTTTTTAGGACATATTTTCAGTAAAGAAAAAAATTCTGATACATCACACTGGCAAAAGGGAACAATAATTGTATTTGAAACTTACTTGTTGTACGCTGCACGTCCAACCATAACACCATGAGCCCCAGCTTCTCGAGCTGCATTGACCTATAATCAATGGTCCCCATGAAAACAGGTAAGGACAATGTCTAGTGATCAATGATTATGGACAGCTTTATTCCTGGACAACTCCTAAAATACATATGAATATTAGGAGTCAATACACAGAATATAGTTATACTGACAGCAGTTCACCTCTTCAACACTAGTAATGCCACCATTTATGGTAAATGTTAGGTCAGGAAAGTCACGCAGGAGGCCATAGAAGTATTCATACCTGTATTTTTAAAAAATGAGAGATATCACACGGAATTATACATATCGTGTAACTACAAAATCAAATTTTACTAGCACATACTTTAGCGGAGGAATGCTCCTATTTTCAGCAGGGCTAATGCCATTGAGCAGTGCCTTCCTTGAGTGAATTACGAAATGCTTAGTAGGTGATAAAGAAGAAACCTGGTATATGAAATCACCTGACAGATAATATAAAGTTCAAATGTAGCCCTAAAAAACATGGCACAAGTATTTTATTTAAGTCATATAACCAAAACTCTAATTAATGGCAACGGATGGTGTACAATAGAGATCCATTAGGACAACAAAACCAAACATATCAGATAAATCCCTAGTAAAAAGGGGTATAAAAACAACAAATTGCTTTCTGTTGAGTTATTAAGATCAAGACCAAAGATGGAAGAAACCAAAATGGGAATGATTTGATTCTGGACAAAATGGAAACACAACCTCGTAACTACATATTATCACTGATCTTCTAAGATGCAAAAAACTGATCTTGAAAAACAAATAAAACACTTGAACTGCAAGACCAACAAGTAGTGGTAAAAATTAAAAAGGTGCCCCCAAAACTCAATCAAAAATAATTTTATGATTGATTCTGCATATTTCTACAATGATTAGTTTTCCGTAATTGGTTACTAATAAGAATAAACCAACTATCACCAAGATATACACCTGAAAGAAACAAATAAAAGAAGCAACAATCCTAGACCACCAGCAACAGAGCACACAACACTCAAATGATGCAAAACATCCACCGGTTACAACTCATCCAAAGGGTATAAAGTCAAGGAATGTGAATCAAGGGGCATAACCCTTGGAAAATACAACCATTAGGAAAAATTGTATCAATTAGGAACGGTTATTAGAAACAATATAAATAAAAGTATTCTAGATTCGGAAAGACAGAAAGGAAATTAGGAAGGGCTTGTATTATGAAGAGACAAGCTCTCGAAAACTTGTGTTATAAAAATATCCCAAAATCATCTTTTTAAATTCTATTCATTTTATTAATCCTGTCCAGTCCATATCAGTTACAAAACAAATTCATAGCGCTGTCCCAAAGTCTGGCTCCTATTACCATGTAATAATTTAACTCCAGCAATTAAGTAGTAATTTTGAGTGATAAATAAGCACCCAGGGGATTATGAAATAATAAGCACCTATTATGTAAGGATGTACTGTACCCAATCATTGAAATCTAATCAGTTAATACATGGCAAACTGTAATGCTTTTTTTTTGCAATTTTTATAAAAGGAGGAGGATAAAACCTATTCACTGGATTAAAACTTTGCAATCTTTAAACTTAAAATATAAAGAGAATGAGACAGAAGAAACTTACAAAGTTCATTGTAAGAATCATGATCATCCACGCCAATTCGACATTTGACACTGACAGGTACATTTGTGCTGGCAGCAATTGCTGACATGGCCTCAGCAACAAACTTTCCTTGTATACATTAGATTTCCATATCAAATTGCAATGACAAAGAACAATTATATAATCTGTTTGCATATATTCATATTTAATTAAGGATCAAGAATGGTTTTCTAACCTTGGGGTTAAGCATAAGGCTCACTCCAAAACACCCATGTCCAGCAACTTTTGGACTAGGGCATCCACAGCTGGTACAAATTTTGGAAAAAGAAATCTAATTCAAAGACAAACAGTAGAAAAGAGAAACTTAAAGGTTTAAGATAATTGGAAATGTACAAACTTTAAGTTGATCTCGTCATAGCAATAAGCATTAGCAAGCTCAGTTGCTTTAGCCAAATTTTCTATATTACTCCCTCCAATTTGAAGCACAATGGGATGTTGGTCTGGAGAATATGCCAAGAATCTGTCCTGAACAAATTAAACAAAATAAAAAGAATAAACAGTTTTTCAATGCCAATTTATCCAGAAACTAAAGTGTTGAGTACCACTGCGTTACTTTGAATGACAACCAATCAATACAATTTACTATGTGAGATATATTTTTATCACACAAAACACTATAAAACTCCAATCATATCTTAGTTATTCACACAAGCAACACCCTTTTGACTCCATCCATTGTACCCTTTTTTATTTTTGTTTTCTTTTAATAAGCATACTTAAATATATACCAGATTGTCTTTTTGATGAACAATTGTCTCAGCTGCAACCATCTCCGTGTACAGCCAAGCATGTTTTGATATGAGGCGTGCTAGAGTTCTATAGTGATTGTCCGTCCACTCCATCATTGGAGCAACACTAAAATTCAACCAACAAAAGAAATATCAAACGACTGACAAAATCAGTATACTTTATAGTACATACAGGCAGATGACACCAAAAAAAAAAGGTGCAGAGATACCATCACCAGGCACACACCTAAACCAATGAGGAAGATAGTATCTGGAAACCACTCCAGGCTTATCATGTAATCGTGCTTTCGGACCATGAGTAGAAAATAACCTATAGCTGGACTTCTTCCTACGAGATATAACTACTTGGAATCTGCAATTGTTTTTAACGATAATGGAACCTATGGGAGCAAATGAAACAGCCAGGGAATATCCTCCAAGCTTCGCCATCTCATCACTCTCAGTAAACCATGACCTATCCATCAAAAGAAACAAAACTTTCATGCTGTCACACTGATACAAAACAAGTGTTGCGTGCTGACCAATTACATTTTAAAATCATTTAAAAAAAAAACAAATAATTCAGGGTTGCACAGACAGAGAAGCATTTAGGCGGGGCAAAGAAACTTACGCCGGCGTCGGATTCCAGAATGGGTTCGGTTGGTGAAGTTGGTGTGTGCGCAGCTTATCCAGATTCCAGACAAACACTAGACTAGAAGCACGAGAGTTTGTATTCAAACGTTACAAAAATAAGAGAAGTGTTTTTCATGATAATACATATCAAATTTTTAGAGAAGGGTAACAAAATTCAATATTATTGAAAGAGGAATGATATTTTGCGAAACAGAAACCATTTAACTCTTCAAATAACTTACTTTTATTAATATAATAATCTATAAACTGATTTAAAAAAATAAAATAAAATTATTATTATAAATAATCTATAAACTGATTTAAAAAAAATAAAATAAAATTATTATTATAATATTAAAATAGAGTTATTTACACAAATTATTTACAGGAGTTGATTTAAATTATAATATTAAATAATTTTATTTACAATTTATAAAAACCTAATATTTAAAATTCTACCTATTTCAATGAATTATTCATTTTATAATAATTTTTTTACATGACTGGTGAATGTCACATTCCCATTTTAGAAAAAATAATTGTGAATTGAGACTTTCCGAAATTCTTCAGTAATTATATTACTGAAATCAAATATTTATCAGTTACTATTTTTTTAATTGAAACACATTTAAACTACAAGAACGATTGTGTTTTTAGATTTATTTAGTTTTATATTTTAGATTTAAAAAATATTTTAAAATTGAAGTTAAAAAAATTGATAATTATAAATTAAAATTTATTTTAATAAAAGATAAACATAATTAAAAACTATTTTAATGATTACATGATCACGAACACTAATTATTATGCATGAAATAAAAATATAAACATTATTAATAAAATAAATTAATATATTTATCAAATTTAATTTTTTAAATAGTTTTTAAATTTATTTTAATAAATTAATTATCAAACAATATTTAAAAAAATTTAAAACTATAACATAAAATGAACTTAAATGATTCTATTTCAAAATAAGAATCTCTCAATATTAATCTAATATCTCGTTATGATAAAATCGTTATGTTCAAAAGTATTATTTGTTTTAAAGTTTTTGTTTGTCTACGTCTGTCTATTTCCGTCTAAAAACGTGAATGTCTCGAACTCATATTAAGGTATTGTCCACTTTACTTCAAAATTACATGAGACTTATGAGCATACTGAAACATAACTCGACCCCCACGGTAGATGCTAATGTTTTATCTAAGATAGATAATGTTCTAGTTTCATATCCATTATGATAACATTGTTAGATCAATTTTCATATTCAAGGTATTGTTTGTTTTGAAGACCTAATATGTTACAATTTTATTATCTCAATTGATTGAGAGAGGATGATGTATATAAACTACTCTTGACCTTGATTCCTAAGTGATGTGAGACTCATGATTCCATGTAGGAATAAGAATATCCTAACATCATGTCTGTTATGATAATATCGTTAGAATTAATTATCATGTCTGGGATATTGTTCGTTTTTTAGCTTTAAATCGTCACGATTTTGTCCTTAAAAGATGTCTAAGTGAGTTGAGAGATAAAAGTATATGTAAATTACCTTTCATCTTGACTCTTAAACGATATGTGACTCATGAGAGTACCGAAACATAAATTTCCAATCGAGAACTACAAAAATATAAGAGTAAAACGAGACTCACATTTCAGTGTCACGGTAAGCGTTTAGGAACTAAAATGTTTCAACCCCATATCAATTATGATAACATTATTAAGGTTAATCTCCATATCCAAAATATTGTATATTTTAAAATTTTAATTTATCACAGTTTTATCCTTAAAAATATATTTAAAAGAACTTAAACAAATTTTAAAAATATATAATGATATTTAAAAAAAATGTCAACTTACTAGTTGCATTTTAGTCACAAAATGAAATGAAATCAGTTAACCACTAAGTTGGATTTTTTTTCATCTGTTCTTTGTTATTTTATTATGTTTTCACGGACTAAAACTCTTTCATTTTTAAATTTGTATATAATATATTTATATCAAAACTGTATTTGAAAATGTGAGTTTAGTAAAAACCCAAAAATTCCTATCAGTGGTAATTTATGTTTAAACATATGGTAATTACTTATTTTCTGATTAAATTGTCTTCCTAAGGGTATAGCTTTTGCTAAATTGTTTTTTTTTTTAAGTTGTATAATTGGTAATGAAAATAATAATAATAATTACACATAGTTTTGTGTTCGTGTAAAATGCATGATCATGAAACTTTGATATTTGCGTAATTTTGATTACAATTTTAAGTTGTAAAACTAGCAACTATTTAAACACATGAACACTTATAACAAATATCTTTCAATCATTTTAATAGCAGATTTTTTTCTTCATATTATCAGTATGAAATTTGTATTACCTTTGTCAGTGAAAATTTTAATAAGACTTCTTCTTTTAATCATGTTTTTTTTTCATTTAAAAGAGTGACAGTGAAAATAATTGACTTTGTCTTCAGATATTATTTTTCACATAAAAATACAATTTTTTATAGTATGATTATAATAAAAAAAGCAGTAATTTTTTTGATCTTATTACAAGCTTTTCTTAGTTCATTTAATCAAAATTGAAAATAGTGAAGAAAATAAAAGAAAAATATCATTCCATGTCAAGAAAGATACATAATTTTTTTTCTTATTAAATGCCAAGCATTTTTAAGATTTTGCTATTGAAACTTATGTTTAAAAAGTGTTTATCAAACATCATGTCATTTAAACATTAATGTGTGTATGTTACAAGGTTAATAATTTCACAACATTACCAAATGACACCACAAAACAATTTTATAATATATATATATATATATATATATATATATATATATATATTATTAAAAAAATATATAAATTCACTTACTGAAAAAAAAGTCATTAAATATAAAATATGAAAAATTAATTAAAAAAAAAAAAGACAAGAGAAAGAGCACAGGGAAAACTGAAAAGAGGCAACGCCGTTGTTGGGGGTGGTGCTAGTGCCTACCCTTAATCGCATCATCCTTCACTAATAAATACAAAGCATTAGACTTTCTTTGTTCATCGCTTGCTCGCTCTCTCTTGTTTCAAGAAACGCACGCAGTCCTTGTCCCTGTGCCCTATACGATCCTTACGTTCTCAAGTTACTCATCCTTCCTCTGTTTTCACTTTCATCTATCTATCACATAGCACGATCTCCTAGAACTGTTTTGTGCATTTTGTGGTTTCCGCAGCAGGTTTTAACTCCGTTGGGGTTTTGATTTTCGAATTTATTCAGACTCGCTAACAGCAATTCAGGTACCGAATCTTTACCGAACGAAGGCTTCTAGGTTTTATTTATTTAATTTAATTCCTAGTTTAGAGAAGAATCTCCATGACCTCCCCCATGCACCGGAATCTGTATTTTCTGCCTCTAGTATCGTTTGCGTTCGTGGTAACTCGGTAGATTTAACGCACACAGACACGCATATTGAATTTGTGTCCGTGTTTTTGCTGGCATGCTAATGCATTGTTCCGATTCCCTTTGTTTATTCTTTTACATATTTATCTAAATATCTCACCAGAGTTTTTCTTCCATTGTGATGTGTAACAGTGATAATAACGCCCCCTTTTTTTATGTCTGTTGACCTAGTTTCGGTCCCATGTCCTTCTCTTTATTGTTTGAAAATTTTCAAGAGTGTGGTGGAAGCTAGGAAGCATTTCTGAACGGTATCAGTGTCGTGTAGTAGTCTGCGACGTATCTGGGTTGAACATTGCATGAACGGACACTTTGAATGTTTTTATCTGTATTTTTACAAGGTTTACTCTTATTCTTTTGAACTGTTATAGCTATACAAATTTGAACCTTATCACAGTTTCATATATTTTAGCATTTCATAACATGCAGTATAATCTTGTGATTTAAACATTTTATTTTTCTTTTATTTTTTAGTAATTCTATAAACGTAGTATTATAACTGTGTCTTGTACGTTTGTTGAATATCATATCCCCATGTTCGTGTCATATTGCATCCTTTCCGTGTCCTGTATTCATTCTTCCTGGGTTGGAAGTATTAAAACACTGTATGATTGATTGAATTGTGTTTAGGTTTTATGCGTGTCTAGAGCTGAAGCGGTGCATATAGGTTAGCATGGGATTTGATAATGAGTGCATAGTGAACATTCAAACTCTTGCTGGAGAGTACTTCTGTCCTGTGTGTCGGCTGCTTGTATTTCCAAACGAAGCTTTGCAGTCACAATGTACTCATTTATACTGCAAGCCATGTCTGACATACGTTGTGAGCACTACAAAGGCATGCCCATATGATGGTTACTTGGTCACCGAGGCAGATTCCAAGGTTCTTTTTGTATTCATTCGTAAATGCTCATGTGCAAAAAATATTCTTGTATGCATATATGAATGTGTATTTGTATGCCTTAATTGCAGCCTCTGACAGAGTCGAATAAGGCACTTGCTGAAACTATTGGAAAAATAGCAGTTCATTGCCTTTATCATAGGAGTGGATGCACATGGCAGGGAAATTTGTCTGAGTGCACATCTCATTGTTCTGCATGTGCTTTTGGAAATTCTCCTGTTGTTTGCAATAGGTGTGGGATCCAAATAGTGCATCGCCAAGTACAAGAACATGCACAAAATTGTCCTGTATGTTCCGTTCATTTATAATATAATAATAGTTTCATCTGTCTATTTCTGGCAGTCTGATGCTTATTTTTGTTGATTGGCAGGGTGTGCAAGGGCAGGTACAGCAGGTGACCACTACCCAGGATCCTTCAACTACTAGTGTTGTTGCTTCTGCGGATCAGAACCAGAATGCTGCTCCCATTGCAGCAACGGCTTCACAAGCTGCTGTCACAACTACTATGCCTGGGCAGGTTTCAAATCAGCAACCCAACCCTGCTTCCCAAACACAAACTTTAGTTCAAACTGCTGGGCAACCAACGGCAGAACAATGGTATCAGCAGCAACAGTATCAACAATACTACCAGCAATACCCTGGACAAGATCCATACCAACAGCAGTATCAACATTACTACCCCTATCAACAGTCCTTGGTTCCACAGTACCAGCAGGCCTATGGTCAGCCTCAACCTCAGTCTCAATCACAGCCCCAGGCCCAGCTTCAACCTCAGCCCCAGCCACAGGCCCAACACCAATCACAGCAGCCTCAACTTCAACCACAACCTCAGGCACAAGGACTTTCTCAACCACCTTCACATATTCAGGCTCCTGTAGCCCCACCATCTCAGAATCAGATGCAAGTTCAACAACAACCACAGCAACTTCAACCTGCTGTGCAGCCACATGGTCAGACGAGTCATGCTCCTGGCCATGGTCAACCCCTCCCTCAATCTCAGGCTCAGCCTTATCCTTACCCCCAAGTTCAGTCTCATTCTGTCCAACCTCAACCCCAACAGCCTATGCAAATGCCTCCATATCAGCAGACCCTTCCTCAAATGCAGCATTCACAACCTCAAATTCAACAACCAGTTCAGAAATATCCTGTTCCTCAATCTCAAGTTCATGCACAACTGCAACCCAATGCTTCAGTTCAACATATCTCTCAGCCCCCAATGCCTCATCACCATCCTGTGACACCTAATGTCCAGCCTCAAGTGCAAAATGCAACATCACATTCAGTGACAGGGCATCACTCTTATCCGCAACCTCTTCCTCACCCAAATATGCAACAGGGAGCTCCTCAACATAATATGCAGTTGCACCCTCAAAGTGGGCCCCAACCTCAGGCCCAACACCCTGTCCCGATGCAGAATCAGTTTCCTCCACAAATTCCAAACATGCGTCCTAATCAATCTCATGCTATGTTTCCTAACCAGCAACCACCTGTTCAGGGCCAAACTACCCCTCCTCTGCAGCAACAGCCCTTGTATACCCATAATCAACAACATGGACAAATCAACCAACATCCTACTCTGCAACCTGTTCAACAAATACCTCAGCAGCAGCCATTTGCACAACATCAAATGCCTATGCCATCACATTTACGACCACTTGGTCCAGCACATTCATTTCCCAAGCATGTGTATTCACAGTCACAGGCTAATACTGCACTATCAAATAACATTCAGCACAGTCAATCTCAAAATGCTGGTGGAAGGCCTTTAGTTCCTAATCATGCAGGACGCCAACAGCCATTTGTACAATCTGCCAATACCATGCCAGTTAGACATGGGCAAAATGGTGCTGGCTACTTGCTTGATAATCAGAAATTGTTGGTTGGTACCAACCATCAAGTGCAGTTGCCTTCTGAATTGCAGTCCAGGGCACCAGAAACAATTGAAAGACATGGTGATGTCAGTGAACAACAAACTGACTCTGCCTCTGGTAAGCTGGGTAAAAATTTTAAAGATTTGGACACGGTGTCTGGATCAGCGAATGAGTTGAAATCTGAAAAATTTGAAGCAAATTTGAAACCAATAGAGGTTGGGAATAAACAAAGTAATGAAGATCCACACTCTATGAAGAATTCAGTCCTGAATGCCAATGTAGTAGATAATGGTGATCCTGTGAATAAGAATCTTGGGATGGGGGAGGCTGCTGAAAGCAATTGGAAGCCTTCAGTTAGTAATAAATCTGTTGCTGCAGTGCACGGGGTTCAAAGCGACAGTAAGGAGCATTCTGTCCAAGGCAATGAATTTCAAGAAGGACATCCACCAAAGATAGACACAAAACTCCCTGACTTAGAAACCGATAAATTACACAATGATGACAATCCTGCGCCATCTGACACTCAAAGCAATGGGAGTTTTGCTCAGCTGTCTCACTCAGCCACTTTCACAGATCAGAGTAAGCATCAACAACCAATGACTAATTATGGGCCTCCTTCTGCCCAGCAGAGATCTTCTGCAATGTTAGCATCACAATTGCCACACCCAACAGTTCCAAACCAGCCACTCTCTTCATTGCACTCTTCAGCTCTTGTCAGGAATCATGGATCTGCCCATGGTTCTCATACAGGACACTCCTTAACAGATAATTTTCCGCCAACCATGTTTAAGCAGCCACAAGATTCTGACATTACTCCTGGACGAGGCTTTCAATCTCAGCCTCTTGGACCCCCACAACCATTTAACCAAGTCCACGAGCCTCCTTTCCATGCTGGTGCATCAAATTTGTCTCGTCTTGGAGGGCCTCAATTTGGTGCACCACTTCCTGGAGATATGCGTGGTCGAATGGCAGCCAACTTACCACCACATGGTCCAGAAGGTTTTGGTTTGCATGATGAAAGGTTCAAACCTTTCCTTGTTTCAAATCAACAAAATATTGATAGAAGAGAGTATGATGATGATCTAAAGAAATTCTCTAGGGTGCCTTTGGATGCTGAGGCAATTTCTAAATTTGGAAATTACTCATTAAGTGCACATGAAGCTGGAAAGAGATCAGTTGGTATTCATGATGACATTGTTAAGAAATCAGGTTCTACGCATCATCCTGGTTATCTTGGACCAGGTTCTGGATATGGGAGACATCATATGGATGGTATGACTCCAAGAAGCCCTGTTAGTGAATATGCTGAGATGTCTTCTCGTAGATTGGGGGGGCACTCCGGTAGTCGTGTTGGTAAGTCAGGTATAGATGATTTTGATGGCAGAGTTGCACGTCGCTTCAGTGGTGAGTTCCATGATAGTCAGTTTCCTCCTTTGCCTAGCCATTTGCATAGAGATGAATTTGATGGTTTTGGTAACTTCCGAATGGGTGAACATCCAAGGAGTGGTGATTTCATTGGTCAAGATGAATTTGCTGGCCATTTTCGAAGGGGTGAACCTTTGGGCCCTCATAATTTTCCTAGACATTTACATCTCGGGGAACGTATTGGTTTTGGTCCTCATCCTGGTCATATGAGAGCAGTTGAACTTGGTGGTTTTCGTAGTTTTGAACCTTTTACAAAAGGCAACAGGCCAGGCCATCCACAACTTGGTGAGCCTGGGTTCAGGAGCAGCTTTTCTCTTCCTGGATTCCCTAATGATGCTGGATTTTTAACGGTAAGTTTTGATTAGCCTTATATTCATTTTTGTATTTGCGATTATTATCATAAGTGTTCAAAATAGAAGTTAAGTAGGTGAAATGTGAATGTTTTGGGGGGAGATTGGCTTCAATATCAAATAGATTGTTCATTTTTTTTATTATATCTTTTATTTATGTTGCTGTTGTTTTTGCTTTCCAGGGAGATATCAGGTCGTTTGATAATTTGAGGAGAAGGAAGGCTTCCAGCATGGGGTGGTGCCGGATATGTAAAGTTGACTGTGAAACAGTAGAAGGTCTGGATTTGCATTCACAAACAAAGGAGCACCAGAAGATGGCTATGGATATGGTTAAAACAATCAAACAAAATGCGAAGAAACAGAAGTTGTAGGCTATTTTTTTGGTTTGTCATTAATGTTGTTGCATTCATCTGGGAAAAAATTAACCTCCATTTGGAAGATAAATCCGCTATTACTTTATAATGCAAGTTTTTTGTTTTGTAGAATACCCAGTGAACAACCCACAGTTGATGAGGGAAACAAGACACACAATACTGGTTTTGAGGGTCGTGGAAATAAGCATTGAGTAGTCATGGTTTGCTGTAATTTGATATTCTATCATGCAGTTGCCATCAAAAGATGTTACTATGGTATTATGGCATTTACTAATGTTTATCATTTAATGTTCTTTTCCTACTTTAAAGGTTATTTATGCTAGTCATGTTATTTCAGGTTGCTGCCTTCATGTTTATGGGAATATTTTACAGAACTGGAGTACTGTGGCAGTTAAGTTTGTTGGCTTTTGAATTTGAAATAGATAATTACATAACTGGAATAGCTGTCTCAACCTTGGTGCTTTGTTAACAGTTTCTATCATTTCATGTTGTTTATGTTTTTTACATGCTATTGATAAGTACAATTTCTTCAGATGGCAATCTTTTGACCATAGTTACTAATCCTAGATAGTGGCTGACCCAAAAGTCGCCATGGTATGATGGACGCTATATTAGTTTTTCTATACATCCATACACACACACACAGACATATATATATATATATATATATATATATATATATATATATATATATATATATATATATATATATATATATATATGCTAAAAAACTTTCAAAATTTCACCTATTCATAATTTTCAATAAAAAGTTGGATGTCCTAGGCAAAACATACTAGTAAAAAGTGAAGGAAACATTAATGAAGATGGAAAATGGTTGGAGAAGACAGATGACTGCAATGTTGCAGTTGCCAGAAAATTGTCGGAGAGGTGGTGGTCTGTCACCAGTGAAGGTGGGTGGGCAGGCATGTGAGAAGAGAACAAGGAGGGCTGTGTGTTGGAATCTTGTAGTCATAGTTTAAACTGAATTATGAGGGGGGAGGGAGAATATGGTTTTTTCAGAACAACAAGCATCATGGAGTATAGCATGCAAATTGCCCGTGATTCAGCCTTGACTGCCATAACCTTGAAAATGTCTTGCAATATATGCTCTGTAACAGCCAACCGCCACTATGGCACTATAGCACACTATCAATAGCCCTTCTCCTGACTCATCATAGAAACCGTCTGTTGACGTCTGTACATTAATGGTAATTGAATATCCTAGCCCAGTTTGGTCTTTCTAGTTTTTATTTCTTGATTAGCACTAGAATTCTATTATCTGAGCTTTTTATACACGTATCTTACTGGAAAGTGATCTCCCTAGTGTCTTGCATATGTTTCCTTAAAGCCCAATTTTGTTTGTATTGTAGTGCAAGATTGGGAATAAAATAACAAAAACTAACCCCTAAAAGCCATACCATTTATACCTTAAGGAATTTTATTTTAATTATTTATTATATTATAGTTCAAAAATCAATTTACATTTAGTTTTTAGATTTAGAAAAATAGAAAGAAAAAAAAATCCTTTGCTACAAAACTATGTTTCCTCTACACACATCCCTAGTGCCATAAGTATTACTCATTGGGTTCAATGATATCTAAAGTGCATGCACTTAAGGTGCTAAGCCAAGGTGACAGGGATGTTGCCTTGATACCCTAGCAAACTTTTACACTAACGTGGTTCTGGTGATCCAGATGCCTGAAACGGCTGAATCTTGGCCATCACTTGAAATGTTCAGGGAGTTGAGCTGCATTTGTTATTCCGATTCATGGTATGGAGCAAAATAAAAATAAATAAAAAACTAGAGTGCAACTGACCTGGCCTGTTTGGACATGGGACAAAATGAAAGACTGCTCAGGCCCTCATTTTTCCGCATTTAGATCAAATAGAAATAACGGAAACAAGCTTAAAATACTCTTCTAAATTATTCCAGTGAGATCAGCATTAGTTACTCCCGTTCTTATATAATTAAGTTTGAAACGTATCAACATCCTTAGCCGTAGGTCTTGATTAAAGAAGTTATTTCGTTTGAGGAAAGGATCAAATGAGTTCATTGGGAAAAAGGTAAAAAGGTTTTAGAAAGAGAATAAATATAGTGAGAATGATAAAAAAGTTTTCTTTAAAAAATAAAAAATAGAATTATGCTAATTAAAATAGAAAATAACTGATCAAGAAATAAGCTGTAGACAAAAGAGATAGTGCATCATTAAAACTTGGAAAATTAATTATGAAAATATACTCATTACCTTGCTATGGTTTTTTGGGTTCCCACATATTTTTCTGATTGCTGAAACTGAATCTACTTGTGACCTTTTGTAATTAACCTCTTGAAAAATTAATACTTTATGTAAACTTTTTATGTAATTAACCACATTAAAATTGTCTTGCGTGCAGTAATTTCATTTCTCTATATTTTCCATCTTTTTTTCCCCGAATCAGGACAGTCTTTTGGTACCTCTTACCTCAAAGCATTGAGGGATCTGGTGACCTTCACCCCTTTACTTACTTGACCTTTAATGAATTCTGGATTTCTAGAAACAAAAGGATATCTTGTATATCATATCATTTATTCTTTAATTCCAACGTAACTGTATATTTTCAGTGGAGTATTTCAGCACTTCACTTGAATTTTCCCAAAATAGGAAAGTTTGGAGAATTACTTTGACCAATATTTTCAATCGTATCCAGACATATTCTAAGATTCCTTGGGACTAGGTGTAAATAAGAATTTCTAAATAATGATAGAATTGGCGTACTAAAATTGTTTCATACATGTTTATTTCAAAAAGCATAATAACATTTGTATCATGATCCATGTGATGTGATGCACATCCATCGTTTATGTTGGCTTTTGACCTCCTACCATACAAAGTACAAAGATTGTTAACAAAACATGTGATAGTTTAATAATGTAGGTTCAAATCCATTACTGATTTTGAGACCTAGAGAACGAAGACTAGGATTACTTTGGGTTTATGGTAACCTTTTGTGACAGATGGAAAGGATGTATTTAGTTCGGTAGTAAATATCCAAGAATATTCCACCATGGTACACTGGCTTTGATTAACTAACTTCAGTGTATATTTGGATTTAGAGAGTATGTAGCGGTAATAGTGACAATAATTTAAAATTCTTCTAACTTGCAGTCTATATATTTAGATTTAGATAGTATATAGTGGTAATAGTGACAATAATATAAGATTCTTCTAATTTAGAGGTTGTTGGATTTTTTTTTTATTATTTCCTAGAACCGCTTCTACCTAGTTAAAGATTATACCATTTCTATCACAATGTTGGGAGCGCCAGTTGAAGCGGTGAGATAGACTTCTTGATTGGCTGGGCTTCAATCTCTACCCTGTCATTATGTTTTTCTCAGGTTCGTGATTTTCAATCTTAATAGTTTATGTTAACAGATTCCTTATTAACCCAAAAATAGTCTGCTCTTTGGGCGGACTGTTTTAATATTATCTATTGAATGAATAATAACTCTTTGTTATTGATTGTTTTCCTTTTCTAATAAAATATTCATCCTACTTATTTTAATTTCAAAATGATAACGACGACACTGACCCATGTTATTTTGCACACATTTGAGAGGGTGAGTGCAATAATAGGTGACTTACCCTTTTTAGGAGCATCAATAGTTATAAAAATGTTACAAATTTGTTAATTACAGTAGTAGGGTGGTTGCATGTACTCCTCAATACAGAGACAGACTGAAGGAAAATTTGCATGTACCTCCTCGATATAGAGACAGACTCGAGGAAAATCTAGTTACCTTGTAATGGGAACAAAAACTTCAATTAGGGGATTTAATACATTGGAAAGAAGTTGAACGATAGTAATTAACAAATAAGTTGTTAATTAAGAGCACTTGGAAAGTTGTGACTTTAAAGAATGTCTGGTGTTTAAATGGAGTTGAAACTATAGGTGAAAAACACTGGATGTTATTGAAATACGTAAGTGAGTAGCCCATCGGGGAAGAGTGGGGGAATCATGGTATTCCTTACGTCTGCGAGTTTAACCTTGCATTAGATTACATATGTTAACTTGACTAAACGATATGGTCAAGGTCAACGACAGCCAAGTTTTCCTTTTTCTTTTTTTTCTTTGGGTGGCTAAGGATCAAACATATATTTTAAGAAAAGGTAATTCATAATCATCATGACAAATTACTAGAACATTCCATAGTGTGAACTTTGTATTATCATGAAGAAACAATTACCGTTATGTTCTTGTCTTTATTGTGTTGTGAGTGATTGGGTCGTCTCAGCAATTCTCCCTCTTAAGTAAATATTTATGTTTAAGAAAATTACGGCCTATCTTTTAGGTTATGGTAGAATATTGTTTATTAGATTAAAAAAAAATTAAGTAGTGATTGTGCGCATTCCAGATTGTGGAGCAACGTTAAAAAAATTCAATATCCCAGACGAAAGGTCATAAAGTTTATAAATTGTGATTACATTTAAAATCAAATCAGAATATAAGGATTGATTAATATTAAACAGAAAAGGAAACACGAAGTCAGTGAAAGACAGATGCAGTCATTCATGAGTTGCCTAAGCATAATTGGTAAAGTTTTTTTCCGGTATCGGAAAATTGATTTTTTTTATAACATACGATGGATATCCGAGATTTTTATGGATATAGAAATTTATGGTTTTTAATTATTTTTAATATATATATATATATATATATATATATATATATATATATACACTTTTTATGTAAAAGTTGATTATTTTTCTTGTATCTATAAAATTATGTTATATTAGAGTGAAACTACAAAGGTAAATTAGGAAAAAATGTAAATGTATAATGAAAGAATTATTTAAACTAGTAGGATGTTGGTCATGCTATTATTGAAATTAGAAAAAAAATCATGTAAAATTAGGGGAAAAAAAATATATATATATATATATATATATATATATATATATATTTTGTCATTTTAGTGTTGTGTATGTTTTACTGGGTAGATTTTAGTTTAACAAAATGGAAAAAAAAAATCATGTAATTTTATAAAAAAAACTTTGTTTTCAATAAAGTTTGACGGGTCTACTGACCGACTTGTTTATCTGTGGGCTTTGTAGGGTAGATACGGATGTGGAAAGAAAGTCCATTTATTTCATGGAGACGGGCCTGTTCTGCCCGTGTATCTACCCCTTGGTTAAATTTAATCGACTATTGAAATAACGTAAGATTTTACCGTCTTCAAGCACACTTAATAAAAACACCGTAAGATTTTACCGTCTTCAAGCACACTTAATAAAATCACCGCACCTCGCACCATTAATCCATATGGAATCTCTCGTTGGTCTTGCTGATATAATAAAACATCAGACTACATAAAATTAAAATTTATTTTTTACTATTATATATTTTCTCTATGTATGTCCATAATTTACGTTTAGTCACTAAATATAGATTAAATGACTATTTAAACCTATACAATTGATCAACCTACATGGATTGCATTATGAAGATGATTATAAAGATGAATACGATGTAAGTCTATCATAACATGGTATAATATAGAACACAACATAGAAATTATTAAAGAGATTTGCTTGACTAACTCATTGTTGTCTCAAGTTGGGATCGTCTTGTCATTTTAGTTATTTGATGACTTTCTTTGTTTCAAGGACCTCGTTATTTCGCCTTCTAGCTATGAAGTCAATAATGTGGGTCTTCTACTCTAGCCATCACTCATCACAAACCTCAGAGGTGAAATAACATCAGACGACGAGCGAGGGGTCTACATGTGTCCAAACTACCATAACACTATGTAGAGATGGGTGTGTAATCGGGGACTACCTTTGAGGGAGTTAGAGAAGAAATTGATGTCAAGGAAGGGGTCTACTCTTTGTGCACCTCATACAATGTTTTGGTAACATCCTCTAGTCGCTATCTTTGCAATCCTTGTCTTCAACATTTACCTGACGCCCCTTATGGCTTTCAATCTACAAGTATATATCTATATTTGATGATACCCAAGAAACGCCTCGCAAGGGCTAATTGTTGTAAAATGCTCCTAAATCATTACATATAGAGTCATTAATAAAATTAATAATCATACAACAAAAAATAGTCAAGCCTAAAAAAAAAAAAAGTATCTGTGGCAGAGTCATCTGGGTCTCCCACTACATGATATAATGCATGATGGATGACGTAGCTCACTTGATCGTAACGAGAGGCACACTGAACATACTGTCTACATCTTTGGAGATCATGGTACATGTCCAGGTAATAGAAGATCATTTGGTTAGAACTCTTGTCTGCAAATAATATGCAATATGCAATTCAATAAATGTAGCAGAGAAGTTTTCATTGCAAATACAATTTGTCTAATTGTGTTGAAGGAATGGTTCGTGTGTTCCTTTGTTCATTTGAATGTCATGTATGTTCCTTTATTCATTGCATTATATGCTTGTTGGTGAGGAATTATATGTTTGTTTGTCAACAAATCCCACATTCCCCCGACTCGGGTGATACTCATTAGAATTGACACCTATAATAAGTAGGCATAGGAACATGACATCATTTGGAGGAGTTCAACTCTTTTCCAGTACTGGACAGGTCCAGTAACTGAGATTCCTCACTCCATTTGGAGTGATAGTAATCTTCCCTGGAATGTGGAAGAAGCTACTGTCCTTGAGAAAGGGCCCAAAAGCCGTGGCCTAGCACGTTCAACAATACCATAAGGAGCAACAGGTGGTTCCTCTAGTGCACAAGTACAAGTTGTGAGCATTGCAACCTTCATCTCTTTGAATACTTTTTCCTTACTTTGGAGTGAAGGTAGTGGATGGTGCTAACCCAGCTGTGAAGGTACTATTAGTAACTTTACGATATGAACTCTCCTCGATTCTAACAACTTCTAATTATTCATGGCAATATTTTATACCAAAAAGTTCATCTATATGGAGGGAGGTCTAAATAAAAGCTTAATAAATTCCCACCCTCTACAAGCACAATAGAAGCTATACAAATACTAAATATTGTCTTGATTTTTTTTTTACTAAATTAAACATCTAATTTAACAAAGCGCAAAAAAAAATGAAGAATTCAAATAATGATTCCAAATTTAAAGTGGGATAAGAACAAGTTATTTAGATTCACATACAAAAAAACACACTACAAAGTTAGAGATGAAAAAAAAAATCTCAAAGTAAGTTACATAGTTCAATTAATTTGTTATTATTTTAAATTTAGAATTTTTATATCGATCATTTTAACAGAATAATTTTGGTAATTGAATAATTTTGGTAATTGAATAATAAGTAATAATTTACTGGCTGATTATTTCTTTAACTAATTTTTTATTTCCTACCCGGGATACAAATTATCTTGAATCCAATAATTGTCCTAAACAGCATTTTAATGCACAGTGCAAACAAGCTTGGGATGCAATATAAACACAAAAAATGCTTGATTCATGGGATGATGCAGCACTTGGGCCTGTGTAGAATGACCTATATGCTTTTGTTCGAGAGAAAAGAGAGAAATAGGTTGGTTGAAAATTGGCTTAAAAGAGTGAAAAATATATGAGAAATAAAGTAAAACATATAGACAGGTGAGACATAGATTAGTAGAAATAAGTGAGAAATAGTATAATGGATGATGCCATTTTTTTTAATAAATTATTGCTCCGTTCCTTCTCTATCCCTAAAACCAAATTGTTAAACAACTTGTTTAGTAAATATTTTTACAATAGAAAAATAAGAAAAAAACAAGTTTATTCAAAATAAAAAATTAAATTATGAATAAGTTAGAAATATAGATTTAAGAAAAACATTCCAGAAGAAAAGCAACGTCTCAACTCAAGCTTTACAGAAGGCGGTGAGGAATAGAGGGCAAAGAGAGCGGTGTTTGCCAGAGGGGAGGGCTAGGGCAGTTTAGGAATTTTGAATTTTTTTTTTTTTAAGAAAAAGAGTGGGATGGATTGGAGTTAGAAGTAAAGGATGTGGATAATTAGAAAAAAGTGTCATTGCTTCCTTCCTCCACTCCCAATCTTCCAGCTGATCTGTTTTGTGGAAGATGGGAATGAGGTAGATGAAATGAAAGTGGTGATGCAATCGATTGAACCTGCCAATATGTCGATTGGGTTGGGTCATGGCCCCAGTGTTGAATCCCCTTGAATTCTGATGCAAGCCCAATGCTTCTAGAAAAGCAAATTTGAGAGTTATTTGGTCTGGTGGCTTATGGTTACATAAATTTGGTGAGTACAGAGGAGGGACGGTTGTAAGTTCATGAGACTCATTCAGACCTTTCTGCGCCCTTGATTGATCGCGGAACCAATGTCCAGCAGAGTAGGGCGCAAGATGCTGTGCCAAGTTATATGGTTGTTGGAACTTTCTTGTATATCTTTGTTAGCAAACCCTAAACCTATATACTGTGTCTTCATTCTGGACAGTCTTTTTTGACACATATATATAAGTTATAACAACTGCCATATTTAAACATGGATTTAGAGAAACATATGATAGGAAAAAAATTAATCAAATGTTTACCTGTTTGATTATAGATCTAAAGTTGATTTTCATTCTAAATTGTGAGATTATTTTGCAATTGGATAACAAATTCTATACTAACTTTTATTTATAACTAGTTTTTAAAGTCAAACATTTAAAAATGAATAATTATTATTTTGCATTTTAACTAAAAAAAAAACTCATCAATACCATTTAGAAACTTTTTTTTCATATTTATTTATTTTCCCCTTCTCTTAATTGTATAAATTAACTATGCAAATACTATTTCTGCTAAAAAAAACTATATTAGTACTAACATATGCCTCAGTATATAATATTATTAATGTACATTTGATCGCATTAAACTATTTGTCTTTGAATGACTTTATGGGAAGTGTAATATCATTAATGAGTAATTTACTTGAAACCATGGATGGGTTTGTTTAATAACATGCTTGACATTCATGGGCAAAACTTGTCATTGGATAAGGAATGACAAAGGGGGGCAATGCCCTAAACTTTGTTTATATATTTATAATTTTTATTATTTTATTTTTTTATATTTAAATTTAATAATTAATTGAATATTTTTAAATATATAAACATTATGATAAAATAAATATGTAAAATTAGTCTATTTTAAATAGTTATCAAATAAATTTTTTTAAATTATTTTTTTCCTAAAAAAATATCTTAAAAACTTTAATCTTGTTATTAAAAAAAATTCCTTGAATTCTTATTATTAATATTTGTCATTGTTTGATGTAATTGTGTCATCTCGTGTTCTTAAAAAATTATAAAAACTATTTGAGATTATCGTTTTTTTTGGTGAATTTTTTTAAATACACTTATTAAAAAGGATTGCCTCTTTTCAATAATTTAATTATTTTACAACCAATAAATTCACTAAAAATTGATGCATGCATAATAATTATACTATAATATGAATGTATTATTTGTAAAACCTAATAATCAGATATTGAAAAGTAATTTACTATGAAATATATGATAATAATTATAATTATAAACCATTTTAAAAATAAATTTTGATATTTGGTATCTTTTTAACACTAATTTAAATTTATTAAATGTTGTTTAATTGTGTCCAGAAAAAGTTATAAAATATTTTTTAAACACAAAATATATCTCTTGAACATAAATTTTGTATGATTAAAAAAATGAACAACTTAGAATTATCCAAAGTTCTTATTAAAGAAAAATAGTTCATTTTCATTAAAATCAATTAAATTAAAAAAAAGCATGATAATACGTATTTTTTTAATAAACTTAATATTTACGATAAAAATGAAAATGGAAATAAAAATCATTTTCTAACATCAATTGAATATTATTACCATTAAATTAACAAATATATATATACATTTGATTAAGGAATAAATACACTAATAAAAAAATATCAACATGTATTAAAAAATATTATAATAATTACAAGAAAAAAAATTGAATTTAAATTTTATATAAAAAAATATTTAGATAAAAAAATATTAAGAATATAAGATTGAACTTTTACTAACTTTTTTGTTGTATGATAAGTTTATTGAATTTTATGTAAATGACTGCTTTAAATGTTATATTTAAATAATTTATTACATATTATTATTATTTATTAATTTTAAAAAATATATTATTTAGTTAAATTAAACTATGAGTTTAACTATCAAAAATAAAAGTCAAGAGACCATATATGTTATTTTTTATCTTAATTTATAAAACAAACTTAATTTTTATATTTTTATTTTGATTTCACATGAATGTTTATATAAAAAAGAAATGGAACTTAAACTGTTTTTGAAGAGTGGGAGAAAAAAATAGTTACTTGGTTTGATTAGTTTTTGAAAGGGAAAGGTTGATGATGCGTAGACTTGAAAGAAGAGGGGAAGAGTGTTGTGGGTGAAGATTAGATCCAACGGTGAAGGTCATTTTGAATTGATTTTTAAAAGAAAATTATGACTCATATAATTAAAATAATCCACATGTTATCTGAATCACATAGTTTTAATAATAATAAAAAATTAATTGTGATAGATGATAGATTAACATTTTAATCGAATCTTACAAAATATCAAAAAAGTATATTATCTTAAATGATTAAAAACACAATAAAAATATATAATTTTATAAAATAGGAACAAAATGCACTAAAACGCATAACTGTAACAAAATCTCTTATCACCCCAAAATTATCTCATTTATTTTTATAATAATTTTGTTTTTTTTAATAAAAAATATAATAGATTTTAATTAAGAGTTATCGTTATTATTTGTTGATCTAATTAATTTTGTTTATTAAAATTTATTGATATTTTATGAGTAATTTAACATTTTCAGCGATTTAGTAAAAAAAAACTTATAATTATTGTTATTATTTATTAAAAATCATATAACTTATTTAGATTTGATAATAGATTTGAAATAATAGAATAAAAAAAATTGAAATAAATAAAATAAAAAGATAGGATGTCTAGATTAATAAATGAAATAAAGTAAATAAATGAGAAATTTATAATTAATTAAAAAGAATAGAAATATAATATTTATATAATTTAAGGAATTCTCAAAATATTTAAAATTAAAATTTAATAAAATAAATATGAATAAAAATAAAAATTATTAAATATACTGTTTATTTAAATTTATAATATTATCTATTTTTTACTTATTATTAAATAATTTTATTATGAAAATTAAACTAATTATTTTATCATTATTATTATTATTATTTATTTTATTATTTATTATAAAAACCGAAAAAAAAAACATTACATGATCTATTATAGAAATATATAATCCTTGTGAATTCCTAAAATACTAAAATGAAGACTTTCATTTTTTATAATTCAAACTGACTTTTTTTTGTACTTTTGTAAATGTCACCTATCTTTCTAGTTTTTTTTTGTCCTCAATTTTTTTTTTTAAGTTTAAACTCTTTTTTTTTTTCTGATTTTATTTCTACACACATCAACAAAACACAAGCAAGAATGTTTACAGTACTTTATTCTCAAAACATTTTTCATTCCCTTTGCATAAAAGCAAATAAAGGTTTACAGATTTTCCCCACTTAACAAAAAATTGGATATAAATCCGGTTTCTTGAAATAAAGTAAATATTAAAATGAAAACTTAAATTATGACTTTTCTTTTTAAGAAACAATGAATATTAAATGTAACATCTAATATTTTTCATCAATGAATTATATTAAGATACAACAATGCACTTAATTTTCACATAAAATATATAATATTGAAATACATTATTATTCTATATTTGCATGGCAACTTTTATTTACAAATTGTGGTGTTTTTTTTTTATTTTTTTTATCAAACTTACAACACAATGGTATGTTATTATTATCTATTATTTAATAATGTTATTTGATCTCAAAATGAATTATATTTCATTAAAATTATAAGAGTGTGTTGTTTAACTTATCATGAAAACTATTTTTTTATTTTATTTAAATTAACACTAATTGAGGATGTAATTTTAGTTGATGATTTAATATATTTAATTGAATAATTAATTTTCAAAAAATATTAATTTAAAATGTTAAAACATAAGAAATCTAGACTGACCATGTTAGGCATAGTTGACATATACATAAATTTTGTTAATTTGATAATTTATTTTATTTCAATCAATTTTTCAATTAGATATTATTATATAGTATTGTTTTATTATTGTTTTCTGCAAATTGGAAGAACATTAAATATTTACAATTTTCTATTATTGTAAGATTTTCAAAACAAACAAATTATACATAATTATATTAAATAAATTAATCTGTGTTTTTATTATAAAACAATCTCATGATAATTTTCTCTATTTTATTACAAGCAACTTATCATATATTAAATAACTCATAAACGTATAACATTTCTAAGCATGAGCATGAACTACATTATCCTCTTGTCTTTATTTATTTATTAATCTTTAAACTTTGATAGATTAAACATAATTTGTTACAAAATTGAAAATAAACACATATATATATATATATATATATATATATATATATATATTTAACAATAATTTATTATTATAAATAATTCATTTATCATAGTTTGACAAATATGAATAAATTATTACAATAACTAAAATTTGTTATGAAAAATAAATATATGTTATGTCAATAATAATAATAATAATATTATTATTATTTTTGTTATATTCTTCTACTTTCTTATTCTCTATTTTTTTTTCCTCTTTCTACACAGATCATTTACATTCATGACTTTTAAAGAAAATTAATTATATTTTCATTCACTAGTCTATTTTCTTGTTTATTTAGTAATATAGACTTTTATATCTTCAAAGAATTTAAATAAGATTTCGTTTTGGAAAAACTATTAAAATGCATGAGATTTTTTTGCATAAATGGTGTTTGAGTGACTATATCTTATAAATCACAATTTGTGAAATGTTATATCAGTCAAGTCTCTAATTTGTATAGTATAACATTTGTCAGGTCTTTTATAGCACTATGTATATATATATATATATATAAAATAATGTAAACTTTTTCTTAAGTATTGTAATATGAATATAATTTTTTTAAAACAACATTAAAAATATTTTGTCCATTAAATATGTATATTCATAATAACACTTTTATTAATCTTTATTTTAATTGATTATTTCACTATTAAATATATCAAAACATATTAATATTTACAGTATATTTTATAATTTATGAGGTAAGAAGATAAGTAAGTCTATTGAAGTTTAGATTAATAAATACTTCAAAAATCATAGTTGATACATAATAATAATAATAATAGTATCAATTGAATGATTAAAAACAAAAAGTATTAAATTTTTTTTAATTTTAACTGATAAAATTTATATTTTTATTTCATAAGATATTAGTGTTCGTACAAAAAATTGAAAAAAAAAAAGTTATTGGATTGGAGAAAGGTAATGGGCCTAGGTTATTTAAAGGGTGAAAAAAAGAGGGGAAGAGTGTCGTATATGAAGATTAGATCCAATGGTGGAGGCCCGGGTCGGCGCATGGCAATGGAATCGAATTGAATTGAATTTCTCTCTCCTCCGATTCCTCCTTCCTCATCTCAGCAAGCGACGCACCTAGTTACAGCACTCCCCCTCAAATCCTACCCCCTTTTTTAATTTTTTTTCATTTTATTTTTCATTTAAAATTGCAATTCTCCTTTTTTATTTATAAAAAAAAGGGGAAGTAATTTTAGGAGGGGGGAGCGATCCCCTGAACACGAAAATTGAAATCTAAATCTACAACACCACAACACAAAATGGCATTTCACATAGCTTGTCCAATTACATGGTAATGCTCTATGCTATGCTAATGCTAATGCTAAGCTCTCTCTCTCCACCCCTCTCTCCCTCTCTCTATTTCTATCCCCTCGTCTCTTCTCTTCTGTTCGATTTCAATAACCAGTCTCTATTTATATTCACACTCTTCCCCTTTTCGTTTCTTTTGCGTTTTGCGCTGTGTTCTTTTGCAGTCGTCGAATCTGTTTCTGCGCGCTAGGGTTTCCGCGCGCGCTTCATGACCCCGACGACGCCAATGGCTTCGCTCAAGACGTCGCCGCGCTCCGAGACTTCCTCGCCGACACGCGCAGGGACGACGCCACCGTACAGGTCCCCGTCCCCAAGGTTCTGCCTCCGCCTCCGCCGCCGCCTGACGGTCTTCCTCTCAACGCCGACGCGCTCGATGAGTCTGCCTCCATGAAGGCCAAGCGCATCGCGCTCCAGCGCAAGGGCGCCGCCGCAATGATAGCGGCCGAGGAGTACGCGCGCCGCTTTGAGTCCGGCGACGTGGTGGTGAGCCTTCTCTTCAATTTTTACTACGAGTGTTTGCCGTTGGTGCTCTCTGTTTGGTGGAATTTAATTTCGTTGTTTCGTGTTAAATGTTTATTTTAGCTCACTGCTTTTGGAATTTTGATCTTGAATGCATGGTTTGAAAGACGAGCTGGAGTTGTCACTTTACGGATTGTTATGATTTTTTCATCTACGTTGCATCGAGCTATGAGTGTCATTGTTGTTGTTGTGTATGTAGTGCGCTAGCTTGGGTGTAGAAGTGATTTTAATTGTGTGGTATTTTTTTTTTTTTTTTTTTTTTATGATGTGTCTTAATACAAGTGATGTGACTCTACTGGTTTGTTTTAGCAGAATACCCCAGGAAATGTTACCGGAGAGGAGCAGGGGCAAGCCAATAGGAGCTATTGTCGAATTTGCAAGTGCGGGGAAAATGAGGGAAGTGAGAAAGCTCAGAAGATGCTGTCATGCAAAAGTTGTAGTAAAAAGTACCACAGGAACTGCTTGAGAAGTTGGGGTCGAAATAGAGGTAAGAAAGTGTATTTGCCCAGGTGTATGTTAATGTGGTGTAAGTGCTGTATATTCTCACGTTATGGGTTCTTTTTGGTAGATTTATTTCATTGGAGTTCATGGACCTGTCCTCTATGCCGAATTTGCGAGGTAAGGAGTGGTGTGTGTGGGCTTCTACTTTTTCATGTATTGTTTGTTGTGGAGGCTCATGTTAGTTGCTAAAATGGTTGCTAGCTTGGTAATTGATTATACACTCATATAGCTATCCATTTTGCAAAGTATGTTTGTATTTCCCTCCCTAGAATGAAGCAGCAATGCTGTAACACTAGTGGTTGTTCATCTTAGTTCCTTGATTATGTGATTTGCATATCATATACTTCTGAAATTGTAGCTTGACTTGAAAATTGATATTTATTTGATTTTTTTGGCAGTATTAGATGGAGTCTAAGAGTTTCATGTTTAATTGAATGAAATAGGACACAGCTTTATTTACTGATTGGGAAAGTTTCTATTTGTATATGTTTTTTTAATTACAAGAAAGTCTTATTTTTTACTAGGTACAATCATTGTCTTTGGGATGACTGCTGTCATTTAGTTTCCTATGTATATTTTGATCTAGAAATTGAGGTGAATTTGTAGATTATGTCATTATGTGACTAATATAACCAAGGCATGTTTTTTTCACACTTTACTATGAACCTTGTAATAACCTGCTTTGTGTATGATCAAATAGTCAGTTGGTTTTAATGTCTTGTGGAGGGTTACAACCCTTCTAAACCACATCCTCTAAATATTACTGAAAGTAAGCTTAAGTGCTTAGAATAGCTTCTACTCATGTTCTTCACCTTGATGTTCCTTTGACAATGAAGAATTTGATAAGTACCCCAGCACTTAGGGAACCCACTCTCAAAACCTAGCTATTGAGGGGGGAAGAATCAAGCACTTGAAATACTACTCAATGAGGGACTCAGGCATAATACCCAAGTTCCTATCAGAATTTGAATGTCTTCATAGAAAGTTCCATATACAAGTTAATATTTTAGTGGAGTTCTGGTAGTCTTATGCTTAATTTCCTTCATCCAGGCTTGCAGAAGGACTGGTGATCCAAGTAAGTTCATGTTTTGCAAAAGGTGTGATGGTGCTTACCACTGTTATTGTTTGCAACCTCCTCACAAGGTAGAGTCTGTACTACTTACTAGTGAGCTTAAAATTGATTTTATACATATAATTTCATTTATTATTGTACATATTGCAGAGTGTTTGTAATGGGCCCTATTTGTGCACGAAACACGCAAGGTGTCACAGTTGTGGATCAAATGTCCCTGGAAATGGACTAAGTGTGAGGTAAGAATTCTGTATAATTTAGCTTTTGCTTTGATGCCTGGAGTTGCTAAGCTTAACATGGTTTCCGAGATTTATTATGAAAGAGCCCTTACTCTGTTGATGCCCATAGGAATGTTCTAAGGCGAAAACTAAGTTAGTTTTATAGTCAAAGCCCATCTCTTTTTTTTTTTTTTTTCAACTATTAACCTCTATTTTATTTGTAGCTATGTATTATCAATTGCCATGAAATGTTCTCTTGCTTGAAGTGTTTCAGAAATGATTAGTAGTGCTTTGTTTTTATTTTTAATTCATGAGTTTAATACTTTATCTTCCTCATCTTTGAATTATTTTACTGGAATTTCTTTTTCAAATGTCAGACATGTGCAATAGGCTACTGAATGTAATTTAATGTTTTTAAATGGCAGTTCACTCCTCCCTCACCTTGCATATTCAGCATATTTTTTATTTAGGGATGGACTTACCATATCTTTTTTTATTTCCTGAAAAGGTGGTTTATGGCATACACAAACTGTGATGCATGTGGAAGATTGTTCACAAAAGGGAACTACTGTCCTGTTTGTTTGAAGGTTAGCATCTCAACTAATCTTCCTTTCTTGAATGGTTTGCAGAATAGAATACAACCCTGCATCATTGGGGGATGTACCTAGAACAATCTTGAAGGAAATTTCTTTATATCTCTGTGTGTGTATTAATTTTGCGTAGAACTTATTTGCAGCTTTTCATATTTCATTTATGATATTATGAACTGTAATCCTAATTGAAAGACACTGCTTGTACACTCTCGTGCATGTGTGCTGGTTTTTCAAATATTGCCTTAAAGTGTGATTTAGGTTTGTACCAGGTCACTTATCCATCTGGCTTCCATCTCTAATATTATGCTGTACTTGTATCAATATAAGTTAATTTCATCTTGGCCTCTCTTCCTTATCTCTTTTTGCACCCTGAATACAAGGTTATATGTAGAAAAAGTAAACAACGAGGGCAAAACAGGAGCTCTTAATGTTCACTGTATGTTTTTGGACTTATTTTGTAGGTTTACAGAGATTCAGAATCAACACCTATGGTTTGTTGTGATACTTGCCAGCTCTGGGTTCATTGCCAATGTGATAATATCAGGTTAGTTTTACCCCTCATTTGTGAAGTTGGACTGCTTTCAATCTTCCATGTATCACGAGCACTGTTTTTATGCTCAATTCTGGAACGTGTGCTGAGGAACATTCTGCTGTTTTATTATGTTGTAAACATTGATTACATTTTAGTTTTACTTCTTGATCCTAACTCTTTAATGCTTGGTGAATTAGTATTTGGGGTTTTAATCATGCAACTGTGTATCTGGAATGGAAGGTATTGAGTAGTTTACTCATGCAATTGAAATTAAACATTTTGACAGTTCTAAATCTCCTTTTGAGATACTTTCTTATATTTTTACAGATTAGTTTCTATGAATATTTGTCTGTTTCTAGTTTTATTATTAAATCATTATTCATCATTTTTGTTTCAATGATTGAGCTTATTGATTTGTCCTGGCCTAGTTTATGATCATGACTTCATGGGACACTGTCTGTTTTGACAATGACATATGTAGCCTCTTGTTTTTGAATAAATGTTTTGCAGTGATGAAAAATATCACCATTTTCAAGTGGATGGGAATTTGCAATATAAATGTCCCACCTGTCGTGGTGAATGTTATCAGGTATGCAATATATGCCTTAAATATATAATTAATTTTTGTTCCCCATGGAAAAGCTCTTTGAGATGAACAATCGTTGATCTTTTACTCTCCGCATTCAACTTGTATGATCTGTATACTTCAGGTCAAGAATCCTGAAGATGCTGCACAAGAAATTTGGAGGAGACGGAATGTTGCTGAGAGAGATTTGATTGCTAGCTTGAGAGCTGCTGCTGGTTTGCCAACTCAAGAAGAGATATTTTCTATTTCACCATTTTCAGATGATGAGGATAGTGGGCCTTTGAAATTAAAGAGTGAATCTACCCGTTCCTTTAAGTTCTCTCTGAAGAATTTGTCCAATGACTCACCAAAGAAGAAATCTTCAAGCAAAAAGACTATGAAGAAAAAAGATTCCGAGTCATTTATGATTAGTAAAATCGACACACACAATAGTTTTGAAGGACATAGTGATATTAAATCTTTGCATAGCTTAGATGATGATAAGAATGATGATATACAATCCCAGAGAAATGATGGTCCAGATGTTCACTCATCACCTGCTACTGGAAGCTTGAGTCAGACTGAAGCATCTTGCCCTAGTAATCAACCAGGGATTTTGAAACATAAGTTTGTTGATGAGGTAATGGTCAGTGATGAAGAGAGGAAACCTAGAGTTGTTCGAATTAAAAACAACAAGGCACATATTATGGATAGTGAAGAGGAAAGTGGAAAACAGAGTGTTAAAACTCAGAATGTGAAAGGGAAGAAGTTGGTTATAAATTTGGGAGCACGGAAAATTAATGTGGCCAGCTCCCCACGTTCTGATACTTCAAGCTGCCAAAAAGATCAAGATCTGGTGACTATTAATGGTATACATCTTTCTATCTTTATTTTGTTTCCTGTGTGACTATATTTGATTGCTTGAGAAATAGTAATTGTGGTTTGATTTTTTGAAAGTGGTCTATGACTAATTTTTCGGTCAATTGTTCTTTCTCTCGTTGAACGTTTTATACATTATCCGAGAGAAAACTTTTAATTATCCTGTCAAATAATTACTACTGTGCAATGAAAATTACAGTAATTGTTTATTTGTATCTGCTTTCTGTGTATATATGCATGTGTTCTGTCTCTTTCCCCTTTCATTTTTGTGTGATTTTTCCTGTTCATATTTTCTTTCAGGAAATGAAGATATAAGCCAATGCAGGAAGGGAGACAAAATTGCATTAGATAGACAAGAAGGCACAGCTAGGCATATTGACGGTAAAGGTATACCCCCCAAACACACCACAGTTATTTTATAAGATTATAAGATGACAATTTGTCTTATGTTTACTTAAGTTGTCTTGAATAGAAACTGACCCGATGTTCATGTGATCTTCAGGAAATAGAGTTGATTCTGGTCAATCAAAAGTTTTCAAGGTTTCAGGAAGAGAAGGAAATTTGATTAAGCTGGGAAAAGTTAAGCCTGATGTTTCTGAATTGAACCTGGCCGCAGGTAGAGGCAATATGTCTGATGGGCGGATGAAACATAGTATTGATGAAATGATTGGTCATGTTGGAATGAAAGCTACATCAAGAGGTGAAAGGACGTATTTGGGGAAGCAATCGGAAGGTAGCTCTGATGCGAATGATGAGACAGATGACAATAATAATGGAACACCTTCGCATTCTTTGCCTAAAGATTCCAAACCTTTACTAAGATTTAAATTCAAGAAACCCAGCATTGAAACTCAAAATTCTCCTCATCGGGAGGAGGAGAAGATGACAATCAAGGGCCAGAGGTCAAAAAGGAAGAGACCTTCACCTTTTAAAACATCATTTAATGAGTCTGAAGGTGTAAGTCAATCACATCAAGACAGTGGAATGGATGAGATCATGGATGCAAACTGGATTTTGATGAAATTGGGCAATGATGCAATTGGAAAGAGAGTTGAAGTTCATCAGACATCGGACAATTCTTGGTTAGTGCCTTTGTGACTTCTTGCTAATTTTGCTGAGTGATGGGGGGAAAGCTAATTATTAAATAATATAAGCATGCGAAGGATGATGCATCACTCATATTTGGTTTTTTATTAAAGGAAGTTTGTTTCAATAACATGTATTTTTTCCCCAAAATTTCACTTTCAAATATATTACACTTTAAGGTATCTTGACCTTCACATATTTGTTCAGGCACAAGGGTGTGGTTACTGACGTAGTTGAAGGTACTTCGAAGTTATTTGTTGCATTAGACGATGGGAAAGTGAAGACCCTGGAACTCAGGAAACAGGGGGTCCGATTTGTTCCTCAAAAGCAGAAGAGATCCAAGACATGAACCTACGCTTGTCCACCCTTAGTGATCATTTAATGTGGAGACTTTTCTTAATTGACTCTGAAGATTTTTCATCTTTGAGGCCACTTACTGAATTTATATTTGTAGCTGCTCACATTGCCGCTGATTTTTGGGTGAAGCATTCTCGATTGGAGCAAACATCAGTTTTCTTGAAAGAATTAACCATTTACCTCAGTTCTCTCTCGCGAATTAGATTTTTGTTGTTTTTCTACATGTATCTGATTTCAAAGTAGATTCTACCTGTGATGTATAGGTCACCATTTCTGTAGAATAGATAAGTAAAGGCGGAGGTGTTAACTGTATTATTAGTGTTGCTAGTTGTTTTGTGAATTCAAGGGTTCATGAATTGAGATATTTGTCTTGAAAGCTGAAACTATTGTTATCTTGCAAGTTCAGAGATAATTGTCATAAACTTGAGCTGATGTTAAATTTGAAAGTTGTTTAGTGTAAGGAAAAGGACAGCAAACTAACTGGAACCCAATGAGGTTTAGGGACGGTGAAGAGAAATGACAACGCTGGTGCAATGATTCAGAGGGCCTGCCTATAGAAGTGGAATGCTTGTTGTTGCAACTCACACATGGTGGCACGGAACCTACATTCTAATGCACAATAATGACAATCAAGTATTTTGTTCCGTCAAGATAAACATTAATTCCATTTTAATACACAAGACTGAGAAGTATTTTGTTGTATTGAGATAAAAACTAGTTCAGCTGAATGTAGTTTTTATCCGAACACATCCTAAGTACCTTGTTAATGTTCCTATTGCACAAGATCGAACATGCTGTCAGTCGTGCATGACTCCTTGGTGATAAATGGATACTAGGAGAGTGCAGCTAGTATTAGACTAGATTTGGAATAGTTAATCATATCACTCTAGTAATTAATTATAAATAATTATAATCGAAATAGCTTTTTGATAAGGTAGTGAAAAAACAAATGAAATTTTAAAATTTCAGCTGCTATTGATGATAAGTTATATGCAGGGCGGCTTAGCAGTTTCTCGACTCTTTGTTTACATGTACTTCTGCTGCCTTAACCTGACAAATATGACCTGTTTATGTCATTTCTAATTTTAATATTACTCTTTTGCATAAAGTACTGATGAAATTTATAACTATTAGGAAGATAAAAATATTTTTGCGCAGTTCTTTTAATCACGTGTACTAGTCATTTCTAATTTTAAATTATTTATTGTTCGATTACGTGAAAACTTTGTATGTTATTTTTAGAATATCGTATCACTCACTGCATCCTCCATATTATATTATATTTATTATTAGTTTTTTTTTTAATTATTATAGGATAATTGATGGCCAATGTAAAAATTTGTAAATTAATAATGCATTAACATTAAATTTCAACCCCTACTATGTAAAATGACCTCCTAACCCCCTTTAAGAACTCTTCCTTATTAGTACTCTTTCTTTCTGTGAGCCCTTTCATTTTTTCTCGTACACATATAACATAAACTAGTTTATACTAATAGATGAAGAGATTTCTATCTCCATCACTACTTTTCGAGTACACATTTTATTATATAATTTTACCTTTTATTTTTATGTTATGATATTTTATTATCTTAAAAAAATATGAACACAGTTGTAAAATAAAAAAATATATTATACAATGAAGACATGTTTATCTAATAGTGTTATCACATGTAATTGAGTTTTTATGTGAAAAAAAAGTTCACCCATACATAACAGTCTATTGTGGGGGTATTTTTGTCAACATAAATAATACCAATCTTTTGGGTTAAAGTAGAGGTGTCGAGCAACGTTGAAATGAGCTTTGGGTTAATTTTGGAGGAGAAACCATTTTGGGCTTGGCCTGTTTCGAGTGATGATATTAATAGGTGCAGTATTTGATTTGAAATGTGGCGAGAGTGAGGGAAGAAGCATAGACATCACATAGAGAGAAGAACTGAAGCGATGAATGCCCCAGATCGTTACGAGCGTTTCGTCGTCCCTGAAGGCACTAAAAAGTAACTAACTATAATCGCAATTCTTCTCTTTCTTCCTTCCATTTTCATTTCCACTTTCTGATTCTCATTTTTTTTTTCAATTTAAAAAATAGGGTCTCGTACGAGAGGGACACCAAGATCATCAATGCTGCGTCCTTCACCGTCGAACGAGAGGAGCACACCATCGGCAACATCCTTCGCATGTAAACCCCTTTCTCCTTAGTTTTGATTTTTACTCAATCGCAGCAAAACCCTAACTTGTGATTGCTGTTGTTGTTGGCGATGGATGGATGTTCAGGCAGCTCCACAGAGATCCCAACGTGTTATTTGCTGGATACAAGCTTCCCCATCCTCTTCAGTACAAAATTATTGTCAGGGTGAGTTAAAGTTTTTTCCTTATTACTGTTGCCTTACCCTCGTTTGAATACATTTTCCATTATATGACACAGGGTGTGAATGTGGTAGGACACTGTGTATGGCTTAAACATGAATTTTTTTAAGTAAGTCACAGCATGGCTATGATACAAAGTATAAAACTAAAATCAAAATTTGAATTGCAAGAGAGAATTTATATTTTAAATGAGCAGGAGTTATCTTTTACACTTGATAAAATGTTAAAAATGAAAGTTTATCTAATAGTTCAAAAAGTAAAAGCGACAAAATTATGTGATTAAAAATAATTTAAGTGTAAAAGCAGATTCTGACAGATTTTTCACAACATAATATGTGCAATATTTAGAAGTGCCTTTGCTATAGGTTTGATCCATTTGGTTTCCACAATCTGGCTCCATTTTAAAATTTTGATATGCGGGTATTGTAGTTTCTTTCTTATTTTCTAGGAACTGAGGAGTACCCATCTATTTTGTTTTCTATGTGAATTTAGAGTCTTTGAGTATTATCTTATCTGTATTGTTTGTTTTTGTTGCAGATACACACCACTAGCCAGTCTTCGCCAATGCAGGCATACAACCAGTCTATTAATGATCTGGACAGGGAACTTGATCATTTGAAGAATGCCTTCGAGGTAAAAGCGTCATTTTGTTCTTCTTCATGCAGTATATCTAAATTCTATGACCAGTTTACTCTCCTATTCCGGATCTCTTTTTAGTATTGAACAGATTATCAGTCATTACGACCACTCGATTATTGTTGATGCCATAGAAAGCATTCGTAGATTTTTGAAATTAGATTTGTATCATCTGTCACTTTGGTGTCTCTGATGCTTACTCTATGTTCAAATATTTTATTGCAGGCGGAGATGTTGAAGTTTTCAAGGGACTATTGATTGGATGGTGTTGCGTTACAAGTCATGGATATTGAGATAGCGAATTACTTCTGCTAAATGGAATTCAAATATATGGTTGTGTTGAAAGAATTTTTACAGTTGTAAACAATTGCGAACTTAACAAAACTGCATCAATAGGAGGAATTGCATTATATTATGTTACGTCAGCAATTATTAGTAAATATCTGTATGGATGTTATATAAAACGGACTTGGTGTGGAATTATTTACTGTGCCAAATATACTCTACCGAGGACTTCCGGTGACGTTTTCGGTTAAAATTATTTTGGTAAAAGATTTTTCGGAGAGTTTGACGGAATTGTTCTGAACGTGGTCTTATTCTGTGTAAAATTATGTTTCTACTTGTTATCTTATTGTCTTCCTCTTCCTGTAGTCTCTATTTAAGAATTAACGTTAATAGAAGCAACTGGTTCTAGGATTTATTCCACCAATGGACTCGTGTAGGGAGATATGTTTCTGAGGGGGTGGCCATTCGATTTGTTTTGATTTTCCTTTTGACTTGCTTTTCAGGCAAAATTTGTGGAATGCTTTTCCTACAAAGATTTTTAGTGCAAATGCACTCTGGCGTGCCCTTGGAGACATGATTGCTGAATGTACATTTTATTGATTGTAACATTCTGATTAACTCTATCAAGTTGTACATTTATCTATACAATTTTCACAATGGTTCTAGCAATTTTCTATACTCTGCTACTGTTTGCATCTATCCCTACACTACCTATCAATTTACATCTACTGCATGATAGAGAAGTCCTCGTCAAGGCCATCTAGTTCTCCTCTTAGTTTGTGTTGCTGGATAATCAACACAGAGACTGACTTTGAGAAGTCTGGTCCTGAAAGAACGTCCCCTATTGGTCCGAGTTCTGGACATTGTTGCCAGTCATTCATACCCTTTGTCAAGACAGAGTTTGCTCCACCTTCTCTTCCTACAATGACCAGTGAGTATTTCCCTTCAAATGATCTGAGAGTAGAGAAGGTCTCGGACGCATTTGCAAGATGCATCTCCAAATAAGAAATGCGACCTCCAACTATATGTTGTTCATAGAACTGCGCAAAGCATTCATCATCCAATCCCATCTCCTCCTCCTGCTCTGGAAGGCTGACCCTATAAGCCGCCAGTCTTGAAGATTCTGCACTGGTATCTACCAGGAATCTTATCACTGTCACTTTTACTCCCCGATGCCATGCTACACGACCCACATAAGCAAGTGCCTCTCTATCATCTTTTCCGCCAATGAATACTGCTGCTACTTTCAGTGATGGCTCAGTCCTTGATATTTTCCCAATGGACCCAAAACCTCTGTTCACTAGAATCCCCACCGAACAAGGAGAATTCTTTAATAACTGTTTTAACAAAATGTCTATTAGTGCAGAAACTAAAACCTGGCTGAGCTAATATTAAAAAGTATTTATTTCCCTGACAATGACATTACCTTTCGGTTCACATATCTGAAGGCTCGATTTCCACCGTCCAATTTTCCATCCGGACGCTGGTTCCTGTGGAATGGAAGTATAATGAGAGCAATCATCAATTCCTCCGCTAATACGCAGATATTCTGTGCCATGTTAGTGATTGTTGACACTGCCAATGTTCTTTTGAGAGTAATGCCATCGCCATCATTATCTACATAGGCTTGAAACGAGCTGGTTACTCGTTCTCTCATCTCTATCACTGCCCGGTCTTTTATAGTACTAGTATGTACTCCTTCGCCACTCTCCATTGTTGCTGTTATATGATCAGTTAATTCAATAATCTCTGCCACATATATCAGAATGCCAGGGTCTGATGGCCCTCTTGAGATCTCCATGAAGTTGATGGAAGCAGGAACGTTATCAAGTCCGTGAATGCACAAGAATATCCTTAGCTCACTTGATGGCTGCAGCAATTGGAGGGCGTTGCTGTGAGTGGGTGCCCTTTTCCTTGCACGTTTGATGATTTGTTTTACAACTACTGGGCAATGCACCACTGTTAAAAATATAGTTACTACCGACATAATGCCCGTGTGCGGAGAAGAGTTGGGGTTACAATGCAGCTGGTAGGTAATACAAGAGAAGGATAAACAAGTCATGAGATTATTTTCATTGCTAAGCATGATTTCTGTTAAAATTATGAAAAAAAAAAATTGACCCTCTTCTGCATGCATCTAATTCACTTGACAATTAGGCTCCCGAGACGTTGGATAAAGAATTAATAAATATCAAGTTTGTTGAAGATTACTATGGAGTTGCATTGGAAATTATTAAGGAGAAAGTTTTTTGTCCTGCTTTTTTCTAACAAATATAGGTCGAGTCTCTATGTGTAGTGCATGCATGATGCCATGCAAGAGTCAAGTGCTGCTTTTGTATTGGGTTTTGCCTCTCATCCTCATTCGGCAACCAAGTGGGATTGGGTTTTGCCTCCCCATCCACCAGGATTGTTGGATTTTGAAGTTTTCACTCTAGATATAATTCTGTTTTATATTATTTATAATAAATTAATTTTATTTTTATATATAAATAAATATTTATAATCTAATTATATTTTTTTATTATTAATCAAGTATATTTAATTATTTAATTTAATTTATTATTATTATTATTATTATATATTATAATACTATATTATAAATTAATTATTTTTAAGATGTCATTTTAAAATAATAAATATATAATATATAATTTATATACAAATATTTAACAAGTTAATTTTTATGTAACTAATGTAAAATAATTCAAGTTTTAATTATAAATTATTTTTTATTTTTTAAAAAATATATTATTTTTTTATTAAGATAAAATTTGATATATGATAAATATAAATAATAAAATATAGAAAATCTAATAAAATAAATTAAAAATAAAATAAAATTATATATTATTAAGATTGACGTAAAATATTTAGAGAAAGATAAAGAAGAAAAAATTTAATTTTGTATATTGAAAAAAATTAATTGAAGGAAGAAATTAAAAATAATACAAAGGAGTCAAACATAAAAAATAAAATAAAATAAAGAAGTGATTGGTTGAAGAGATTGAAAAAAAGATAAAAGATTGAAAAGTAGGAAAAAAAAAATAAAGAGGGTGAAATATAAAAAAAAAAAAAAGGCTAGGAGAAAAAAAAAGAATTATAGGATTTAAATTTAAATATCATCCATCCCGCTCCCAACTCTTTGAACCCAGTGAACTTAATTGTGATCCTAAGTGAAGTTGCATTTTGCATTGGTCTCATTACTCAGCCATACTTTTATACATAGATGATGTTGGCAGTTGAAATGAGTTGGAAATATGAACACAAAAACACACTCTTCAGTAGTAGAAATTTGAATTAAAGGGAAAGGGGGAAGTAATGGGTGGATAGGGAAATGAGGAAAATACTTGCCGCTTTGATTGCCATGTAGATTTGAAAATGGCCCTTGGTGATGAGGAGCAATCCGATTGCAATAGATTCGGGCCAGTGAAAGCCAAGGATTGCTCCAGAAATAAGTGTGCCACCAACTTTTCCTGCGACCACTATGAAGATGGGTATAAACAACTTTATCCAGGTGGTAGGGTTTCCAGGCTCGAATTTGGTAATATCAGCGACATAGCCCACCCACAAGAAGAATATGGGAAAGAATATGGTGGTCAAGAGGTAGTTGATTTTGCCGATAATCCATTTCGAAACTCTTCCCTCTCGGGGAAGACATATCCCTGTCATAAACGCACTCAGAACCGGACTATAGTCGTATAGAGTTGAGGGGGAACAAATCATGACCATGAAGGCAATTGACAATACCAGGTGTGACCCTTTCAAGGGTCTGCCTTCAGGGTTCTCATTGTTCACCCATGCCATGAAAATCGGCGACACTGACGCCGTGAACAGCGTCTGCAGCACCACCGCAACGCTCATTTCGATGCTGTTCTTCACCGTCCTCTGCCGCGTAGGGCCAATGCAGTATGTATCAGCTGGCATGAAAAGGTAGCCAATTGAGATAATCAATGAGCAGATGAAATCTGACTGCATTCCTGCTGCTATCACAAGCTTTCCAATGTCCGATTTTCCTATTTTGAGGGTGGTTATTACACGCGTTATTACTGGAGATGCTGAACTCGATATAAGAGCTGAGAGGGAGACGATGAATGCTATTCCATGTTGTTGTGTGAAGAAATGGATAAATGAGGTCATTAGAAGGGATATCACAAAGGTGCTGAATATTGCTGCGTAAGCAACTAGAGCATCCCTGGTTGGCTTTTTGAACAGTCCGTAGGGATCCATCTCTATACCCAAAGCAAACATGTAACACATCATGCCAAAATCCATGATAAATCCAAAGGTTCTGTTGAATTCATCCAATAGTTTACGTAAAAAAGGTATGTTCCCCATTACTATTCCTACCTGCAATGAGAAACTTTTCATCAGTTTTCTGCATGTTGTTGCATCTTGTTCATCACGAGAGGGAAGCACAAGAAACTAGCTTACAACTATGTCAGAAGTAATCCGAGGTTGTGAATAGGGCTTTAGAAGGAAATGCAAACCGTTGCATGCAATCACCATTACCATAAACACCAGGAAGTTTTTCGCTAATTGAAGAATGAGGTACCCTAGCTTTTCTGAACATTGGGTTACTGCTATTGCCATGGTGATCCAAGCCTGATTATCTATATATATTTATATATATGTATATTATGTATGCTAATTATTATGCTATTATCCTTTTCTTTTTCTTTAGCTTACCATTACGTAGGTACGTTCTCATCTTCGAGCCCGCCATTTTTCCTTCTCATTTTCGTTTTGTTGATGATGACTAATTGTCGCCAATTTTTTGCCAAAGTCTTTGGAAGAAGTGAGTGGTCGTGATTCATGGCTTGCTTTCAGGAGACAATGGAGGAACTCTCTCCCCAGTATGAGACATATGTAGACACTGCACGAGGATGCTATTTAACCGAAAATCATGGATTAATCACAAATTTTCTTTTAAATTTCCATCTCTAATTATTTCTACATTACACACTTTGTTGTCAATTAATTTTCATTACTTTGATATATTTATAGTTATAAACAATATTTTGAGTAACTTCAAATTAAAATTTAGTTGAATTAGCAAACAATTGAAATAAAATATTCCTTAAACGTAAATTATTCTATATCCATATTTTAAATAGGGTCTATTATTTCTTAGTTTTTCAATGTGAATTCATTTACTACATGGATGCATACGAATGAATATACTTTTTGTGACGCAAAATTTTGCTAGCAAAACGCTTTTATTCGTCACCTTTTCCTTCCTTTATACAAAAACTTTTGTTCACGATATAAACCTTCCAAATCTTCATTATCTCTAATATTTCTTTCAAAAATTCCTCGAGCCTTGACAATGACCTCCTTTCTTCATTTTACACTATGTCACCAATTTATTGAATCTACTTTGACTAAATGAAAGTTTTTTTTTTCTACACGCTTGCAATCATTATGCTTTATTTGAAAACGCATATTTTTTAACCAATACATATAGTAGGAAAATAATTAGAAACATTGTGACTTCTATGCAAAAAGAAAAATTAACTTGTGTTTTTTTTTAGTATTTAATTCTCTATTGTTGATAATTATTGTAATATTTTTATGTTGTTATTTATATATTAGTGACAAAGATAAAGTTTTATATTTGTCGTTAATTATTTTATTTTGAATATATAGAGCAGAAAACATGATTACTAAACAAAAAGTGATCAAAACATAAATCAATAGGTTTGTAGTTATACCACAAGAAAAATAGGTTTTATCCCCAGATAAAATTCGTCGATAAAGAGTAAATATTCATCAATAAAAAATATTGATGGATATTTTAGGTATGTCGAGCAGAAGAGATAATTGTTATCATATGTACTAATGAATATATCCACTAGTAATTATCGACAGACGTAATTATCGACGAATACGTCTGTCGATAATTACTAGTATCATTCTCTTTTTTGACTTCCCATAAAACTTGACCCAAAACTTGTAAAATTCAATCCATAAGCTATTTTCCAGTCACAATAGCTTCCCATCTCTATCAAATAATGTAAACACTAGTGCAAAAAGGGGCTTTTACGTCAGGTATTTAGGGCTTTTTACGTCGTATTTAAGTCCGACGTAAAAGCGGGAGACGTAAATTTACGTCGGACCCTTTTACCCGACGTAGATTTACGTCAGTTATGAAGATACGACGTAATTTTGCGTGGCATATACAATAAACAGACGTAAAAACCTTTTCAATTTAAAAAAAAAAACAGAAAATTTACGTCGCATACGGTATATACGACGTAAATTTACTGTCGCATATTGGTATATACGACGTAAATTTACGTCGCATATACCAATATGCGACGTAAATTTACGATCGCATATGGTATATGCGACGTAAATTTACGTCGCATATTGGTATATGCGACGATAAATTTACGTCGTATATACCAATATGCGACGTAAATTTCCTGTTTTTTTTAAATTGGGTTTATTTACTCTGTTTTACAACTAAAACCTGCAAAAATTACAACCAGGACAGTCAGAAGCAGTTTTCTTTTGCTAGTAAATTAAAAATATAATATTATATAATTCAAACTACATAATAAAACAAAATAATACAAACATACAAACTAAAAAATCTATTACAAACTAAGCTACCTATACAAACTAAGCTACCTATACAAACTAAACTAAACTACATAATACACACAATATAATATGAACAAGAACATAAAAAATAATGTACTAGAATTGTAGAACAAAAAATTTTGCCCATTGTTCTCTAATTTCTGTAATCTCAGATTCTGTAATGGAGATGGATCTTGAAATACCTGAAACATGAATTTGACTCTTGTAAGCATGCAACATGAATAAAGTTAAATAAACTTAACTAATGTTAAAAGTAATTACCTCCGTCCAAGAATCAATTAAACCCGCACAAACTATGGCTCTCATCCAATACATTACATAGTAACCACATTCAAACGAGTCAGTTTGCTTATTACACTGAAATGATGAAAAAAACATAATATTATTTTCAAAATTGAAATATAAACAATAATTATGGTATTCACTTATATAAATAAGTTTCTAACCTTAGGATAAATGAACTGCAATGTCTTTGTTCTAGGTTTTCCACTTAGAACATTAGTTCCAGACACGATTCTAAGTGAAAAAAGTCATATATTATTCAATATGTATTCACAATTTAAAAACATAATTAATGAATAAAAGATAAAGTTACCCTTGTAATAAGCTTTTCATTTCTTGACTCGGTTTCCGATGTAATGAACAAAACCATACCACAGTGTAATCCAGGGTATGATTACAATTAACTGCCAATGGGACCTACATTGTATGACATAAAAATTAGTTACAAAAATATAAATTAAAATACAAATCAAAATACTAACCCTTCAATGTATGGAGCCAAATATATATGTCTTCTTGAGTCACTCATCCATGTTTGCATATATTGTTGGATTCCAACCTTTGTATTTCCAGATTTTTGGATGGATTGAGGCTCAATAAATCAGTATACTTCGGATTTTTCTTGTTCCACACTCAAATTGTCAAGGTACCTAAAACAATTAATTATAAGTTGAATATAATTATTATAATCTTAGAAACATAAATGAAAATGACTTACATTGCCCACAATTGTATGATGGAAATGTTTAACATGCAATTTCCCCGAGCAATTTCTAAAGCATCGGGCAAGGAAATGTACAATGGAACACTGGAATTGTCAATTCCAAACACTCTAACATCCCATTGTATCGACACGGTCTCTTCCTCAACCGTGGTAATACGGCTAACAACATAGAGATGGGATCATCATCACATTCCGTCAGATCCTCATCAATAATAGGTTGCTTTTTATGCTTAGCACGACGCAAGTCCTCCTAAACAAATGATAACAATTAATTAAACATTTATATAATTATAATACTAGAAAAGAAGTAAATAGACAATATGTATATATATATATATATATATATATATATATATATATTACCTTGGTCTCGTGCCGATAGTGGCATAACCAAACGTCTTGGCCAAGCCAAGAATGTCCCGCTTGCCTGCCCACTAATTGAATCTCTTCATTAGGAAAAGGCACTGGAGCATTAGCATCATTAACTTCATCAACTACTACTCGTGTCCAGTCTGGCTGTAGAGGGACACCATGGATGGTTAAGCCACCCTCAAAAACTCGACCAACAGCCACTAGACGCGGGGGGTCATCTTCAACATATAACTCACACTGGTGTGATGCATCAGTCTGAGTATATTCTCCTGAAGGATCAACAGTAGTAGCAGCACAACTCCCTTTAGTGCTGACTCGAACAATATCATGTTCAATTGTTTGAGGTGTTCCTTGAGTCTGTTGCTGAGAGCGGGCGAGAGATTCAATTTTCTCATCAAACTCTTGCTGCAAGGATTGCCTTATTTGATTTAACTTTTCTTCAAACTGCATCTCCATTTTATGCAAGGCCTCCTGGCTGCAAGAGTCAGCAGTGGTCCTTCGTGATGTTGGACCAAAGTAATCACGAAGGCCCCAGGTTCCACCAGCACCACGCACACGTCCTGAGTAATCTGGTTTTCCTATGGCTGCTGCCAATATATCTTGTCGACCATGAGGAATAAATGATCCTTGGCTGGTCTGCTCAACTAAATCATCCTACAACACATTAACAATAATTAAGTCATACACTAACTTTCAAATTAAAATCAATTCAAATTGACATTATAACTTACGATTTTCTCGAGCAATGATTCGTGCGAACTCAGAAGTCATTTGTCCATCGATTTTGTCACGGGCTGCCTTCCACATCTGATAGCGAGGGGTGGAGATGCAAGGTCGGTAGAATCAACTCCTGCGACTCTTCTCTCGGATTTCATGAGACGTTGCTCCAATAATGCATACCCTCCTCGTGACAATACATGAGGTGCATCATTCAACCTCTGACGTTGTTGGGCGGCTTGTCTTTTATCCTGCCAAGAGGGTCCATTCGAGCTGGCACAAAACTGTAACCAATCCTCCTCACTAATTTGATACTTTAGACAGGGAGATTCATCTCGAAACTTTCCAAATACATACTCCCGTGTCAAGAAAGTCTTAAAGTCCCTCCATCTAATGGCAATGGAGGATAAAATCTTCTTCCTCATCACCTCAGATGTTAGGAACATCAAAATTTTGCTATGAAATGACCAATAAATGTTAAATTCAATTAATAATGATATATAAAGTATTCAACAAATATAGAAATACCTGAACATCCTGCCACATGAGGTTCTTCTCGGTTTCCTCAACATCATCCCAAGATGGAGTAGTAATCGGAACATGGTGTCGAGCTAGTAGTCCCAAATAGCTCTTAAACTTAGCAGCATTTGGGCCGGATGCCTTACCAGAACGTGGATCAACTTCAACTTGAGTTTTCTCTCTAGCTACCCTCCTTGCTCGTCAACCCCTTTAACCGAGTGACAGATCTACCTTTATCACCACTTCCGCTCCCTCACTGCCACTACCACTTCCAAGTACCAGCTGTGGAATCCGACATATCCTGAAAAACAAAACAATATGAAGTCAACATACTTTATAAGTTTGAATAAAAAGAACTAGAAAATGTGAAGATAAACACCTATTATGTTGGTATGTTTTCCCATATCCCTTCATCATGATCACTTCGAATTGCATGTATGTCATCAACTTCATTGTCAACTATGTCATCAAATGGTCTACTTGAAAATGAAGGTGTTTCATGTATATCTAGAGACTCATCTTCATGAATTCCGTGCATGCTTCTTCCTTCTAGGACAATTGACCATCTCTCATTACATGGATCCTTGACATAAAATATTTGTCTCGCTTGATATGCCAAAATAAAAGGTTCATCCTTATACCCAACTTTACTCAAATCAACCAAAGTAAATCCTAGGTCATCTGTTCGCACACCCGTATTCCCTTCAACCCATTTACACTTGAAGACAGGCACCCTAAAAGTAACATAATCAATTTCCCATATCTCTTGTATGACCCCAAAATAACTCATAGAAGCTGTGATAGGATTTTTGTCTTTAGAACTAGAAAAATGCATAGATTCAGCTTGAATTGTGACCTCACTATTTTGTACTCTACCTTTATCATCTTCTATTTTTGAGGTAGAAACAATAGTTATTAATGTCATACCCACCAAATGTAATGACATCACTATTAGGCCCACGAGCAAGTCTCAAAAGTGTTTCTGAAGCATTAATCTCAACATATACCCTTTTTTTAAACCAAGAAAGGAAACTTTTGTTATGTTCATTCAATACCCATTTTTCATTCATTCGTGGATGTGTTGCCTTTATTTCGATTATGTGTTGTTATGTTCATTCAATACCATAAACAAACAAGTGATCACGTATATCCTCAAGTTTATGACGAATTTGATTCAAACAACGAACACATGGACAATAATATGTCCCTTTCATAGCTTTTCCATTTACGTCGAATATACGTGCATGCGACGACAATTGGGTGACGTAAAAGCCATATTCTGCACTAGTGAAAAGTTCGCCATAATATGACGGGCGGGTTGGTGTTTTCAACCCACCAGCCCGCTTTGCCTCGCCCGCCAAGCCCGTCAACTCGTCGGGCCAACCGCGTGGACGGGGCGGGCCAGCTCGCGGCCGGCTAATTAATAAAAAAATATTTTTTTATTGTAATAAAATTACTTATAAAGATAATAAATAAAGTTAAATTTTTAAAAAGAGAATTAAAAAAGTTTCACTCTTACGGAATATATTCTCCTTCATCGAAACATAATTTTATCCTTATTACTTGAATTAAAGGTATAAGAATTACTCAACCAAAAATAATATTAAGTTTTATCAAATAAAAAAGATATAGGTATTTGAATTTTTTAATATAAGAAATATAAATTTTATAAGTTTTAACGTTATATATATATATATATATTTGTTATTATTTATTATTATGTAAATTTTATTATTGTTCTAAATTATAATTTCTTAAAATAATTTATTGATTTATATTATTAAATTGAAATAATATATATATTGAATTATTAACAAACAAATAATAATCTTATTATTAAATTTATTAAAAAAATTATTTTAAAAAATAAATTATTTTTTTCTAAATTATGGCGAGTCAGCCCGCGATCCGCTAACCCGCCCCTTGGCGGGGTGGGCCAAGGTCTACAACCCGTCATGACTATAACGGGTCAGTCCGCCCCTCCCCGCTTTTGGCGGGCCAAAGGCGGGGCGGGCTGGGCCCATTTTGCCATCCCTATGTAAAACTAGCTAACAAATATCTTAATAATGACAAATTCATGTATTTAAGTCTATAAAAGTTTGGGTAACAGTTTGTGACATTAACATGTAATACACATGACATTAACAACAAGGAACACAATGTGCTTAAAAATATTATTAATGTATATAATAATCTGCAACTAATAATAGTATGAAGATTGTTGTGGATTCTCTCATCTTGTTGAACATAATTTTGTTGTTATTGATTTTCGTCTTCTTCTTGAGAGTCATGTTCTTGCAGTTGGGAGCATATTTTTGTTGTTGGGGAACATGTTGTTGGTTCTGCTAGAGCATCTGGTATTGTTGAACAACAGTTTGAGCATTAGGAGGGAGAAATTGCATAACTGCACCAAATAGTGATTGAAAAGACTTAAACTGATGAGTCAATTGCTCATTTGTCTCCCTTGTGCGTTGAATCTCCTTTTCGCTCGCAAAAAGTCTTTGTCTCAATTGGCACATGTCTTCAGATTCATAGGAGGAGTTGGATGCTTATTGCTTTAGATTATCATTCCCACCACCTTTATAATTTTGAGCAAGTTGCCCAACTCCATAAAGTCTTCCTTTACCTTTTTCACCAACCGCTATGACCCAACATTGAGTCCTAATAATCTCGTCTTGTGTATGATCGACAATAGTTGTGTCTTGTGCTCATCATCAGCATATCAGATTTGAACTGTGAAAGTCTAGTATCAAATTCCTCTTGTTATAAAAAGAGAGGAATTAAGTTATTGAATCAGATGATTATTTGAAATGTAAGATTAACATTAAAAGAAAAGACTGACATGTGTTTTCCTAAATCTTTCATCAACAAACTGGCCATTACTCTTCCTTATATGTGTTTGCTGGAAGACCTCATCAACAAACATAAATCGTCCAAGTTCTTGTACCTGCAAGACATTTTAACCAACAATGATTTTATACAATTTGAAACTTGTCTAATACAAAAACATTGTTAATATACTTACCATACGAATGACATGTTCATGTGTGTTAATCGAGCCACTAGTGTGTAAGCTCCCACCCTTTTCGGAAGCCCAATTTTTCTGTGCTTGTGAACATTTGGTGCGATACATTGGAGAATTTCAATCTGCTAACAAGTTGTTTCAAATATTCTCTCCAATCCATTGCGACCTCTCCCCTGCAATTTTGACGTCTCTAAACATTTTAGAAAATCTGAGATACTTTAGAGTTGAAATTTTTCTTAATTTGTTCTTCATGTTGTGAGAGCCACTAAATCTTCATTTATATAAGTACAAATTTAATATAAAAATATCGCTAAACTTAGGAAGTCAATAAAATTGTTATGGAAATTTACCTCAAAACGAGCCTAGTACTGCTCCTTCTCTAATTCAGGTAGCAGTCCCCATGTAGCCTAAGGTTGTAAAAATTATTACTTAATAGACTTTGTGATAACTTGAGATGTGACCCTAAATGGAATAAACTTAATTGTAACAAACATTTATTTAAATTTATGAGAAATTGAAGTTAGTTATATAATATAAGAACAATTAAATTGAAATTAAATATTACCCTCGACGGTAAGGTTAAATCATAGGCCGATTATGGAGAGTTGAATCATCTTCTCTAACTTTTCAACCAACATGAACACTAGATGTTGATGGAACTGCAAGACCTGGGGATGAGGATTATGTAGGTCCAATAGGAACATTGTATGGGACAGACGAGGACGATTTAGCTTCAATAGTAGCATTACATGGGGCAAACGAGCTAGGTGTGGCTCCAACAGTAGAAGGGGAAAAGGATTGTGTGGAAGCAACACCAGTGGGTGCTAATGGGACAAATGAAAATAGTGTGGTTCCTAAAGTATTAGGGGAAGGAGATTGTGTGATTGACACAAAAAATGTGGATGGTATGTACCCTAAACCATACAACTGTCTTCAAAACTAGAATCATCTTCTTCATCTTCTTCTTCTTCTTCTTCCTCCTCAAACCATTCACAATAAAAAAACACAACTTTTTTAAGATAATTTGAACTACTGTACTCTAACTCATATATGTTTTTAATGATCCCATAAAAATCATCTTCACTTGATCCTGTAAGGCCTTTAACATAAACCTAGTGACATACCTATATATACGAGAGTGTACATGTGCACCCCCTGATTTTGTTAAAATTATTACTAAGTATCTGAAAATCTTTTATTTTGTCTCCCCTAATCTTATATATTTAAATCTACTGGTCGCTGCTCTATGATAAATCTGTGTGTAATTTAGAATGTACAAATACCACTTGACTTAAATAAAATTATATATTTTATTTGTTTCTCTTTCTGTATGATTTTTTTTTATCTAACTAAAGTAAGTTTTTGTCTTTTTCTACTATTTCATTTCTTCTCAAACACGTTTTCTTCTCATCCCATAAAAATCTTCTTTATTTTTCCTCTTTCTCTTTCATTACTTTAAACTACTTGTCTGTTCCGCTTGTACTTTATATTCTCCCACATGTTTATAGAGAAGAGAGTTAGAGAAACAGAGAGCTCATGAGCGCTATATGAGGTAGCAAGAGCAAGAAAATAAAGATTTAGGTACCAATAATTGTTATAAACGCGTCTCTAGTTATGTGTTTTTTCACACATCTTTCTCTTTTTTCCCTTAAGTTTGATATATAAATAATATAATTACATATTAATTATGTTTGATGAATTTATATATTTTTAATTTTTATGGATATTTTAAATTTAGAATTATTAATTTCTTTTAAACAAATAAACAATGGATATATTTTTGAAGAGGAAATTACCATCAAATGAATAACAATCTTCATCAAAATCTTGTGAATCAAGTCTCCAACAACAACAAATTGAAATTAATTTGGAAGACTTGTCATCATATCTAAGAAGGAAAATTAAAATTTCATCATATCATCCTAATGATGGAGATAAGATACTGAGAATATATTTACAAAGAGGAACATGCCAACCTACTCAACATAATTTTCTCCAAAAAAAATTGGAAACTCTTTAAGAAGATTTTGTCCTTCTTGGTTTAATGAATTTGGCAACTGATTAGAGTATAACATAAAAAAAGATGTTGTATTTTGCTTGTGTTATTATCTTTTGAGTTCTGATTTTGGAAAACAGTCAGGTGGTGATACATTTGTTATAGAGGGATTCACGAATTGGAATAAGAAAGAAAGGCTCTCATCTCATGTTGAAGGTCCTAATAATGCTCATAACATTGCTTGGAGGAAGTGTCAAGATTTAATGAATCAAAATCAACATATTGAAGTTGCAATATCTAAGCAATCTGAACAAGTTCGTGACTTGTATCAAAGGTGATTGACAACGTCAGTTGATTGCATTTGTTTTCTATTAAAGCAAGGATTAGCTTTTCATGGTCATGATGAATAAATCAATTATGCTAACCAAGGTAATTTCCTTGAACTTTTAAAATTTCTTGTTGAACACAATAAATCAATAAATCATATTGTCTTGGAAAATGCTCTTGAAAATCATCAATTAATTGCTCCAAAAATCCAAAAGGATATTGTTCATGTTCCTGCATTGGGAACTACTAATGCTATTATTACTGATCTTGGAGATGAATTGTTTACTATCATTGTTGATGAAGCACGTGACATATGAAACAAGGAGCAAATGATTGTTACTTTGTGTTATGTTAACAAAAAAGGAAGTATTGTTGAGTGTTTTTTTGGTATGGTTCATATTAAAGATACTACAACTTTATCATTGAAAATGACAATTGATGAATTGATTTGTAAAAATGGGCTTAGTATATCAAGAATTCATGGACAAGATTATGACGGTGCTAGCAACATGCAAGGGGACTTTTGTGGTCTCACAAGCTTGATCTTAAAGGATAATTCATCTGCTTTGTATGTACATTGTTTTGCTCATCAATTATAACTCACATTAGTTGTTATTACAAAAAATCACATACAAGTTGTCTCTCTTTCTAATTCGGTGTTCACTTTAGTAAATATTGTTTGGGGATCTTGCTAATGACATGACATGCTTCGTGAAAAACAAATAAATTATGCTAGAGAGGCATTGGGAAAAGGAGAAATTCCTAGTGGACAAGATTTAAATCAAGAAACTTGTCTTAAATGAGCTGTTGACACTCATTGGAGTTCATATTATGCAACTTTGATCAATTTGATATTGATGTATTCTTCTATAATTGATGTTCTTGAAATTATAAAAGAAGTTGGATCAAATGCATATCAAAGAGCTAAAGCACATGGTCTTTTACATTTTCTAGAGGAATTTGATTTTGCATTCACATTGCATTTGATGAAAAATGTCTTGGGTATTTCAAATGAATTGTCACATGCATTGCAAGGAAAAGATCAAGACATCATCAATGCTATGAACATGGTTAACATCACAAAGCTATGATTGCAAACTATGAGGGATAATGGATGAGAGTCTTTAGTACAGGAAATAATTTCATTTTACAATAAGCATTCCATTAACATTCCTAATATGGAAGACATATTTTTTTTCTAAGTGAAGATCACGATGTGGAGGTAAAGCTCAAGCTATCACAACTAAGCATCATTATCGTGTTAGATTATTTTATACTATTATGGATATGCAACTTCATGAACTTAATGATCATTTTACAGAGATAAATATTCAGTTGCTTCTTTCCATAGATTGTTTGAATCCAACCTTAAGAAGGATGGATTCATCTGCAATGTATGATCATCCGGAATGACAATGCTGGAAAAATGCCTTGGACCTTGCTGCATAGCACAATTTCTAAGAGTTCTTCTAGGTTGATTTGAATTTGGGTTTGGATTTAGATTTGCTCCTTCTTCCGCCATATCTTCTATAATTGGGTCTGGTAAATCAAGTGCGAAAGAAAATACCTGTCCTCTTAAACGCATAAATCAAAAGAGTAACTCAAACAAATATTAGCACAAACTAAAAACTAAATAATAATAATAATAATAATAATAATAAAACAAAAACAAAAATAAAATACTCAATAAGCTAAACAAAGAATTCTCAAAGAACACCGTTCCCTGGCAACGACGCCAGAAATACTTGTTGAATTGCTGGCAAGCGTACCAAAATTATCAATCGCAGTATAATATTTCGATTAAATAAAAGTTGATCCCACGAGGAACGATTTCAATGAAAATTCCCAATTATGCTTACTAAGTAGATTAAAATAGATTGGGTTTTGCAAATAAGAGTTGAATTGAAGTTAAATGACAAAGAATTGTAAATTGTTGAGAAAATATCAATTAAAGGTACTTAGGATTGGTTTCCTTCCTTATCCCTCTTTTGTAATGGTTATGTCAATTAAGAACGTCAATTAACCTAACAATGTTGATGTTGTTGTATTTTGTTATAATTCAGTTTCTGTTTACAGTTGTTACAGTTCTGTTTTTGGTAGTTAAATTTGTATATAAGAATTATCCCTCTTTGTTGTATTTGATACCTTTTCATATAACACTTACGTAAATATACAAACACAAACACGTGTAATATTTCTTAATTCTTCTCTGCTCTCCAACAAGTGGTATTAGGAGCAGAGGTTCAGATCTTGGGAACGAAAGTCATGGCAGCCAATGGAAGCGGAAATTTCGTATCTAACCTACCAGTCCTTGATGGCAAGAACTATAATCATTGGGTCATTCGGATGGAGGCTATTCTTGGTTATCAAGAATTGCTGGAAGTGGTCAGAGATGGTGCGAAGGAGAAAGACGAAACTGCAAACAGAAAGAAGGATTGCAAGGCTCGTTGTCTTCTTCATCAATGTATGAATACAGTTAATTTCGAAAAGATCTCCAAGGCGAAAACAACGAAAGAAGCTTGGGATATTTTGCAGAAAGTACATGGTGGAGTAGAGAAAACCAAGAAGGTGAAACGACAGGCTCTCAAAAGGCAGTTTGAGTTGATGGCCATGTTGGAATCAGAGAGTGTTGCGGAATATTTCAACAGAGTCCATCTCTTGGTTAATTCGATGAAAGCATGTGGAGCAGATGTGACAGAACAGTGTATGGTTGAAAAAATATTACGTACTCTCTCAATGAAGTTCGACTATATTGTAGTGGTTATAGAGGAGTCAAAAGATACAGAGGAGATGACAGTGGAGGAGCTGCAGGGATTGCTAGAAGCTCATGAATTGAAGCTTGTAGCAAAAAATGTTATGAAGATAGAAGAAGAACAGGCGTTAGCTGCTATAAAAAAAGGAGTTTTTTTGCGTGGAAGATGGAAGAAAAATAGAAATGGTGGTTGTTTTGATAAAGAAGGTGGTTCTTTAAATCAAGAAAAGAGCATAGGAGGTTCTAGGGAACGTACAAAACAAATGAGAACTGCCAGAGAAGTGGGGGCACTATGCTGTTGATTGTTGGTTTGGAAAAGGCAAACAGAAAAAAGAGGTTGAGGCTGAAGCAAACGTGGCACAGGATGAAGCCAATGAAGAACCTGTTGTATTGATGGTTACTGCCAATGAAGAAGGTTTCATAACAGGTAATTGGTTCTTGGATACGGGTTGTTCCAACCATATGACAGGTCATAAAAATTGGATTTCGAATTTGGATACAAGTAAAACCAGTAAAGTGAAGCTTGTAGATAACAATGTTATTGAGGCAGCAGGGATTGGTGATATTGTGATAAAGAATAATGGGAAAGAAGTGATCATAATAGAGAGTGTGTTATATGTTCCTGGAATGAAATGTAACTTGTTAAGTGTTGGACAACTAGTTGAGAAGGGTTTTACTGTCACAATGCAGGAAGAAATGTTGAGAGTTTATGATGCAAGGAAGAATTTGGTGTTGCAATCACCACTGTCCAAGAATAGGACATTTCAAACAAGGCTAGATCCTGTTGAACAACACTGTCTAGCAGCCACAGTTATTGATAAGTGGAGCTGGTTATAGCATCAAAGGTTTGGACATTTGAATTTCCATAGTCTCAAGAAATTAGCTGATAAAAATATGGTGATTGGTCTGCCTGAAATTATTGTGTCAAGAAAATTGTGTGAAGAATGCTTAGTTGGAAAATAGTCTAGAAATGTTTTTGATTTGCATATACATATGAGAGCCAAGAGTGTGCTACATGTTGTATATTCAGACGTATGTGGTCCATTTGAAGAGCTATCACTTGGAAAGAATAGATATTTTGTAACATTTGTTGATGAATTCAGTAGGATGATTTGGCTATATCTTATCAAAGCCAAAAGTGACGTGCTGACAATCTTCAAACATTTCAAAGCTATGGCAGAAAGATAGTGTGGAAAAGAGATGAAAATCTTGAGAACTGATGGAGGAGGTGAGTATGTGTCCAAAGAGTTTAAAGAATATTGTATTGGGCTGGGAATCCAACATGAGACGATAACACCCTATACCCCACAACATAATGGGTTGGCTGAAAGGAGAAACAGGATCATTCTTGATATGGCTAGGAGTATATTGAAACAGAAAAACTTGCCTCATTCTCTCTGGGGAGAAGCAGTGTCTACTGCTGTGCATATTTTAAACAAGTGTCCTACCAAGAAGCTTGGAGATAAGGTCCCGGAAGAAATCTGGTCTAGCAGAAAACCAGTGGTGAGTAATCTGAAAATTTTTGGTTCTGTGAGTTACAAACATACTCCAGATGCTAGGAGGAAGAAGATGGGAGATAAAAGTCTGCAATGATAATGGTAGGATATTATCCTACAGGCGCATATAGACTCTACAATCCTACTACTAATGAAGTTTGTATCAGTGGAGATGTTGTGATAAGTGAAGATGAGTCATGGAACTGGAAGGAAGCAACAGATATGGCTGGAAGTCAGATTGTTTCAGTAACAATTGGAGATGAAAGTAAAGAGTTAGAGAGCAATCAGGTCGGTGAAACAAGGCTCACACAACAGCAAGTACAAAGAGAACCAAGGAAGAGAACCATGCCAAGAGCATTGATTGACTTTGAAGTTTATCACGATAATGCTATAAATAATGAAGGAGATTTGGTTCATTTCGCGTTACTGGCAGAAGTAGAACCTATTAATTATGAAGAAGCTATGAAGCATGAGGTGTGGAAGGCTGCAATGATGGAAGAATTGCATTCAATTGAGAAGAGTGGAACCTGGACATTGACAGAATTGTCTCTGAACAAGAAACCCATTGATGTAAAATGGGTTTTCAAGTTGAAATTACATCCAAATGGAGATATTGATAAAAGGAAAGCAAGACTTGTTGCACGAGGATTCCTGCAGAAAGAAGGTCTAGACTACACAGAAGTTTTTGCTCCTGTAGCTAGAATTGAAACTATAAGGTTGGTGGTAGCTTTGGCAACTGGAAAAGGTTGGCATTTGTTTCAACTTGATGTGAAATAAGCTTTTCTCAATGGTCCACTTGAAGAGGAAGTATATGTCACTCAACCTCCTGGATTTCCGGTTAAAAGGAGTGAAAATAAAGTTTTCAGATTAAAGAAGACTTTATATGGGTTGAAACAGGCACCAAGGGCCTGGAACAAGTTGATGGATGCGTTTATGATGAAGCATCAGTTTGTAAAATGTCCAGTGGAGCATGGAGTCTATGTTAAAATTCTGGATGAAGCCAATATGTTGTTAATGTGCATATACGTTGATGATTTGCTTCTTACGGGTAGCAATCAAGCTGAAATAAGTAGATTTAAGGAGTTATTGATGGCTGAATTTGAGATGATTGATCTTGGAAGATTAAAATACTTCCTTGGAATGGAGTTTGTTGAAGTTAGTAAAGGAGTAATCTTATATCAGAGAAGGTATGCAGTAGAAATTCTGAAGAAATTTTACATGGAGAATTGCAATCCAACTGTAATACCAGCTGAGACAAAGGTTCCAGTAATTGAAGGTGATGAAGAAGAGGCTGACAACATACTCTACAAGCAAATTGTTGGTTCACTTAGGTATCTGTGTAATAGTAGACCTGCTATTGCATTTTCTGTTGGAGTTTTGAGTAGATTTATGCATCAGCCAAGGAAGAAGCATGTGCTAGCTGCAAAACAGGTATTGCAGTACATTAAAGGGACTATTGATTTTGGAATTCTATTTCCTAAGTCAGATCAGATGCAGGGCAAACTATTGGGTTTTCTGATGCAGATTGGTGTGGTGATAACAATGATAAAAGGAGTACTACAGGATACTTGTTCAAGTTCATGGGTGCACCAATTTCTTGGTGTAGCAAGAAGCAACCTGTTGTTGCTTTATCCACATGTGAAGCAGAGTATATAGCAAGTTCAAATGCTGCATGCCAAGCAGTTTGGCTTTATTCACTCATGACAGAAATAAGGGTACAGATTGAAAGGCCTATTCAGTTGTACGTTGATAATAAATTAGCCATAAATTTGGCAAATAATCCTGTGTCTCATGGAAGGAGTAAGCACATTGAGACTAGGTTTCATTTTTTGAGGGAGCAAGTGAATAAAGGGATATTAAAGGTGGTTTACTGTCATACTCAGCATCAAGTGGCTGACATTTTTACCAAATCTTTGAAGAAGGAGAGGTTTGAAAAGTTAAGGGTTGAACTAGGTGTTGTTAGTTTGAGAAATTGAATTAAGGGGGAATGTTGTATTTTGTTATAATTCAATTTCTGTTTACAGCTGTTACAGTTCTGTTTTTGGTAGTTAAATTTGTATATAAGAATTATCTCTCTTTGTTGTATTTGATACCTTTTCATATAACACTTACGTAAATATACAAACACAAACACGTGCAGTATTTCTTAATTCTTCTCTGCTCTCCAACAGATGTCACCTGCTCAAATCATCCATGTTGATTTCTCACACATGAAATTCATAAGAAAACCTAATAAATGTTGATTCTTCACACAATTAACAGATTTTCCAGCATTAGGGTTAGGGTGTTATGCAATTGATACATTCATTCCATTCCTGACAATTAACGTAACAAATATTCTTACCGTGATCTAGGGTTCAAGCTATATTTTCCAATCATACCTCAAACAATCAAGAATAAATCATTCTAAAGCATAAAGGATAAGAATAACAACATCAAAGCATAGATTAAGATCTCAAAATATCACCATGATACAAAAGAGTTCAAAGGAAGTGCACTGAATCCTAAGAGAATGAAGTTAGCCAGTCATGTTGGCCATTACAATGCTCCAATTGATGAAGAAGTGAAGAATTGATGAAGAAGTGAAAATTGATGAAATTTAGACAAAATCCTAACAGTAGTCGTGCCTCCTCTCCTCCAAGACTGATTGTTTTTCTTAAAACACAACTTATCTTTTTATAAGAGAATTTGGGCCGAGCCTCGCATCATCCATTCACTTAAGCGTTCTTCTTTTTTTCAATTTTATTCCAATTATGCTGACAATTACGCTTCTTACTCTTGTATCAAGGTATTCTCGAATTCATTCTATATTGGGAGAAAAATATATTAGAATTAACATAAGTTAAGTGGTTTTATAATAATTCAAGGCATAATTATATCAACTTTTTACCACTTAACAAACTTTCAATACTAATGTGGTTGTGGCCAAAGATGGTTGTGGAAGTACACAACAGTTAAACCGCCGTTAGTTTCTAATGCTAATGCGGTTGTGGCCAAAGATGAATCTGGAAAGTACACAACAGTGAAATTGTTGTTGACTCTGCACCAAAAGAGTAGCAGTGGAAGGTATGTGATACATTTGAACGGTGGAAATTAGAAACATGATAAAAGCTACTCTTTGTCTATTTATCATCCATTTTTCGGAAAAGCATTTGTATTTGTTTTAGTAGAAAATGTTGATACGTACAATTTTATAATTTTTATCTGAAATTATTATACTATGAAACGGTAAATATTCTCTTACTGGATATGACATGCATAGTTTATGCATGTTTATAACTTTTCTTTCCTAAGAAAGTATAAATATTTGTCATTATGGGAATGAAAAATATATGATTGAATGTCAGAGAGACTACAACTAGGGATGGATTGGAATAGTGTCTAACTTACTAATATTAGAACCACTATATCTGTAAATTGAGACGTAGGCATTCAAATCTAAAATAACTCATGTCATTGAGAGCAATATATGAAATCTAGTTAGTATCCGCATCAACTCACTGTTTATATTTGAAATCTTATTCTATCTATTGTTCCATGTTTCTTTCTCATATAATATAAAGAGGGCTTACTAAACAGTTTATGAAAAAAGTTTTCCAAATAATAGGCAATCATCTTAAAATGAAAGATGATGAAATAAGAAAGTATAATACAACTATACAACATGATCTCACTAGGTAGACCTTTGAGTACATCCAAGTAAATAAAGTGATAGATACATAATCTCTGCTTCACACCGGAATATCTCTTCTTTATTATCTCACACGTAAATTTAAAAATGTAGACTATAATGATCTTACCAAAATCATTTTTTACTTGCTTCAACATTATGTCTATAAAGGTTGAATAATATCCATAAACTCTAAAATTGTGTATATCATGACAACCATTTTTCTTCTGTCAACATTATCAATTTCCAATTAGTAACATTTGTGAAAAGAAAAAAATATATATTTATATACATAGTCTAGAAAATCTGTATCTTTTAGAATTTAGCTCACTTATTTTACAAATAATCTAACAATTTAACATCTAATTAAAAAAAATAACAACAATAATTTCTCTATGGAAGAGTTCATTTTCCATTCCACAAAAGAATTTGAAACTCATTATAGTAATCTCTAGTCTTCTCCCAACCACAAGAAGTTATTACTATGACTCATTATGATGATGAGCCTATAACTAAATAAGTTTTGGATAGAAAATTATTCAACTCCATAGCCCACGCACGATCCAGTGTTTTGCAAATCAAATTGTTGCGAGGGACTTGCAGAACAAGTTTGGACCAGATGTAGGTTAATCATGTTCCACGTCCTAAAAGATCACTTGGCCCCTAAGCACAATGAATGGACCAAGATAACTAGTAGAAACTATATGACAAGTGTACAACTTGGAAAAATTAAATGATGGGCGATTAAATAAACATGATGCTACATTATTCACCTGTTTGACGATAAATCAATACTCTTATATGGCCTAGAGTGATACAAAATATTCTTTAAAAAAAAAAACATTGATCTAAAACTGGAGGTTGGAGCGTCAACACGGTACCAGAGGGGTGAGAAGAAAAAATCATCTGGAATTTTTAGGGCAAACAAACAGACAAAACACTGTTCTCCATATTACAAATATTGATTGAAAAACAATCTGCTAAATTCTGATCATTTCCTGAAAACTATCTTCAGTAACAGCTTTTAATAACAGTCGAGGTGAAAGCTGCAGACGCAGCAAGAAATTGTAGAAGCACATAGAATCAAAACCCTGCACCTGAAATCTAGAGATCGCAGTAGTCTGTGTACATAGATGAGAGGATCAGCAATCACTGCTGCGCTAATCACACGAAAATTTTCCAAATCAGCTAAATGAAATCTGTAACTTTTTTTAACTTAGTCTCACGCTCTGCCTTGTCTTGATCATCCGCTTGAGTGAACCTAACCAGGACTGGCATTCATCCCACTCGGTAGTAGTAAGAAGAACCTGCAACACAAGTAAAATAGCTTGAATGTAAATATGATGCAAATTCTCAACACAAGCAAATACTATAATTAACATTTGCAATTGATTTACCTGGATTTGTAGGGCAGTACCAAAATCACCATTGTCTAATGACTGACAAAGCTGAAGGAGCTTATCAGAAGCATTTTTGGATATGTCTCCACTATTCAACTTGGCAAACAACCCACCAAGTCTCTTTGAGTTGTCTTCTATCTCCCTCCTCTTGGCTGGGTTTGCACGGGAACCCCCCAGAGCATCTGATGTCTCGTTGAAGAGTCTTGTCAATGTTGTGACAATTGGCATTTGATGCCCTGGCATTGTCAAAGCAAGCAAATAATGCAACAAAAATGATGTGTTAATTGTAGAATTCGAGACATCTGATGACCCAATTGTAAAATAAGCTCAGGCAAATTCAGGATTCATTTTAGTCAAATGTAAAATTCCAGGATACCACAAAAATTACCAGGTACTTTTGAAGTATCAGCAGTCTGCAGGGTAGGAGGTGGAGCTGGTGGTGCAGCAACTGGTTGCACAGGTTGCACTTGAGGGGGACTGGGAGGTTGTACTGATCCCACCCCAGGTCTTTGGACACCACCAGAACTGGAGACTGGCATGAATCCCATCGGATTTGGGGTAGGGGCCGCAACTTGTGACAGGTTGTGGCCATGAACCAAGCCCACTTGTGATGTAGCAGAGGGTGTAGGCTGGTAAGGTGGATTGGTGGTTGTCTGAAATAGAGAAAGTTTCTGTTTAATCCACAAGTTGCCCCAAGTACTTGATAATATCAAATTTGAAATTAAAAAGGTTGTCTGACATTGTACAACTGAGAACCCAATGTGGGCTGCTGATATTGCTCCACATTTCTTAGCACGGGAGGAGTTTGAGGATCAAAAGTTCTCAAAGGAGGTGGTGCAACAGCAGTGTTTGAGAAATTCAGCTACAAGAAAGAAAAAAGTAGATTTAGGAAAGCAACAAGGGAAAAAGGTATGAAAAGCGAACAGTAGAATTTTGCTTCAAATATAACATTAAATCTTACACAAGGAGGACTTGCAACTAAAACACTAAACAACAAGTCAAGATTATACAAGAGTGACTAGTGCATGAGTTTACCTCGTTGTACCATCTGATGATACTAAAATTTAAATAAAAATGTTCCATACCCTAATATTACTATGTGTCATAGCAGAGAGAAGTTTGAATTTCAGACATTCTTCTGGTATCTCAGAAATGGTAGCCACTTTGCAAATAACAAACGACTTCTCTTCTATGTCTCCAAATCAACCATTTGGATTCAAAATCACACACTACGTGCAGGTTTGGTTCGACTAATTTAAAAATGAAATGCAGCCTCTAAAAGAGCTTTAAAGAAAATAATTATTTCACCCAAAAGACTACAGATTATCAATATATTTTGATTAAAACTCAAGTTACCACTGAGCTTTATTACATAAAAATTATCCACAAACACTACAACTGCTCTTTTTCAAGTCGTGACATAAAATGATAGCATACCTGGGGAGTTTGTACAACTTGAGTAGCCTGTGGTGGAACAAACAAATTAGGCTGTTGAGATTGCTGCGGTGGAGTAGCAGCACCATAACCTCTTCCATATCTAGGATCAAATGGCTGTTGATAGCTTTCAGGATATTGAATTCCAGAAACACCATGCTGCACTTGAGTGGATATTGACTCCTAAATGACAAACATTATTTGGAATAATTTCAAATTGTAGAACGACAGTACTTTTCCACCAAAAAAAATGCTAGAGAATAAGTTAAATAACTACCTGATAATAATTTCTATTATAATTGGAGTTATCGGCACCATGATAGGACCCACTTTGTACTCGAGCATTTTCAAAAGCAGTGGTTTTGAAGTCTTTCTCTGCAAGCAATAACCAATTGAAAAGGAAACAAAAAAACGGTGAAGAAAATATAGGTATACAAAGCTTCAACATTTAACAAAAGTAGGTCTCTCCAATCAAGAGTCCTTAATGACAAAATAATGATGATGTCCCCTCCACCACGGTGAAAATTAATTTGGTTGAACTGGCTGCTCAACATGCCAAATGTGATTTATAGTGACTTTTTTTATTTAGAATAAGAAAAGAAATGACATTTACCGAAAAGGAACTCTTGGTAAAACCATTTCAGTTTATGAACAATCAAACAATCCACTATTCATTAAGAAAGTTCAATGAGTGGCAGATAAGAAACAAAACACATCATACTATATTGCGATATAGAACTATCTATACTAAGTTAATTAATAACATTATAATGATATTATTGTTCTAATAACAAAATAAGTATTCATCAAGCAAAATTGGCATGCAAAGTGTCACTTGCTAAAACTCAGCATCCCTTGAGTCCAAGAAAATTTTTACCAGGTTCTGTAGAAAGTGCAATTCGATCTTTTAAAATCGTAAGCTCAGGTGACAGTTCTTCAGAACCCAGAAGTTTTAAATACTCCATTGCTGTAGTCAATAGCCCTTGACTAGCCAAAATTTCAGCATATTTCTCAACAAGCTTGCACAGGGAAGCACTAAACCGCTTCTGCCCAGTTGCCAAGGCAAGAACAATAGTCTTTTCCATTAAATCCTAACAACATATAATTTTGTCAACTTTCCAGTAGTAATAATGTTTAGTGGGATGTTTGTAACAATTACAACAAAAGTATCAACCTTACCTGAAGAAGGTCTACATAAGATTTCCCCTCGTATTCATTTGACAGGCTCCTTGACCAAATTTCAACAGTTTTATCAATATTTCCAGCGCATATATAACACAGAGTTGCAGCCAATGTATTGCCAGCCCCCATGAGTTTTGAAGCAAGTGTATCACAAAGCATAGTCCATTCATCTCTCTGAGCAAACTGTTAATATGTGATAACATGAATAATATGAGTATAATAAAAAATAATTCAATCAAGAAAATTAATGGCTAATATGGAGCTTTTCTAATTTGTACTATAAGAGAAATTTTGGTCTCAACTTCATCCAGTCATAAATATGACCATTAGTAACAACAATACATCAGAAACCATAATTTGAAAAGGTGAAGCCAGAAACGAAATTGATGCAGGCTTTCAAGATGCAGTAATTCTAGAGATGGCAATATGATAAGAAAAAATAAATTATTAAAGAAACCCAGGGTATAGTAAGAAGCAAGTGAGCGTGGTAAAACTTCATTAAGTAACTCTGCATTCCCTTTTTATCAATTTAAAATGACAGGAATACTAAAAGAGATGAATGTTAACACTCTCTCAAACAATCTCTTTCCAACGCCATTATTGGCTGTGTATTGAATATGACAAACTTTCGTGGGTCCCACTTATCATTCAATGAGTCTCGATTCTCTCTCCTAATCAAGAAGTAGGACTCACCAAAAATTCTGATTTTCAATCAATTTCAACCTATGTAAGAGTGTTGCTATAACTCCTCACACTAAAATGATTTCAGCACTTCAAAATTTAACAAAAAAACAATTGACCAGCACCAAAGGCCCAAGAGACTTACACTACAAAGAAGAGCAAGGGTTTCTTTCCAGAATTTCAGAGGCCGAGTGTTCACTAAGCTCAAGAGATCATTGCTCACCATTGCTGATACAATCTGAAAATGGAAATAACCCACAAATGCACAAGATTTGTAAAAACCAAAATATCAGGTAGGCATTGGTTAGAATTTGTTAGATATAAAGTTGACAGTTTATATGATGTTATCATCAGCTACCTTCAAGTATGGTGATCGAACCATCTTAAGGTATTGATCACGTGTACTTTCCCATAAGGAAGCATTCCCAACATGAGCAATAACTAATGCATCAGCCCATTTATTTGCAGAAATGCATTGCATAACTGCACCCTTATAGTCCCCAACAACTAAAGCATGCTGAACACTATCATCAAATGAAGGGTCACTGCTCTCCTCCATTTCTGCATCATCTTGAATTTTCTCGGAACCATTGGCATTTTCTGCAACAAAGTTGCCAGCAGAAGTAGATAAAGGGGTATCAGCTTTAGGACTGGGGAGATTGTTAAAGAAATCCTCCCCATTATCAATAGAGAACATAGAGGTTTCATTAGTGGCCTGTCCAGCATTGTCAACAGTTGCATCCTCGACTCCAAGTGCATTTACATCTTGAGAAAGATCATCATTAACTGTGTCTTTTGATTCACTAGGTACATTGAAACCAAGATGTGAAAGAAGTTTTGTCCGTGCAGTCCCATCATCTTCAAACATAACCTTTAAAAAGCCCCATGTTTCTCTTTCCTCCATAGATCTATAACACCATAAACTTATCAGCATTGTTCAAAAAGTCACGAGTAAGGTTAGGCATCAAAAAGAAAGATCAAGAGACAATATTGCACTTAGTGAGTAAAACTCACTCTGATTCCTGAGATTTTTTATCACATAAAACCCTCAATAAAGACCTCTCCCCATTCTGTATTGCCGCTTCAAATTCAGAAGAACGAGTCACGAGACCATTTTCAGTGACCAAATTATGCACATAAACCTGGAAAATCAAAAGTAGAATGAATTTAACTAAAAGTTTTAAGAATTTTCCCAAACAAATACGATTCAATCACTAAAACCTTACCTCAGAAGCACCAGCAGGAGAACCTGCAGAAGATGCCCTGGGATGAAACGACACAAGTTTGCCTCCAAAGCCAAAAGACACACCAGCAGGACGTTTATACCATTTTGGTGCTCTCAGCGGTACTGTACAGAAAGGATATTTCATTAAAAGATTCCAAAAAGCCTTGATACCAAGGTGCTCTCAATAATAGAAATCCAAACTTAACTTTCCACAACACACAGATACATCTACAATATGCATATCAAGAAAAGCTGAATATACTGTATGTCACATACAGTTTGATATATGAAAAATTATAATATCATGTTTGAATTATTCTATGGAAGTAAAAAAAAAATGCATCACCTGCACCAAAATCATTTTCCCCAGTACTATTCTGACGGCAACCCTGCACAAAATTTAAAATATTACCGTAAATATATTGGTCAATAAAGAGATCTACAGTAAGAGAATCTGGAATGCAAACTATTCGTATGCCAAAGCCAATTAAAAATTTCTGACATTTCTATCCTGAACCTTCTTGTCTACTTTGACTTAAAAGGAAAAATATTAAATAAAGTCCAATTCCAAGCAAAAATGTTATTAATAACTTAATTAAGCAAGCCTATGAGCAAAACAGGTTTTGACAAAAGGTCCAGTTCAATATCAAAAGCTGATTATAAGAAAATGTTGCTTAAAGAGTGATTAAAGAAAACAAGATTCTGAACTTACGGGCAAAAGATACATGAAAACAAGAATTTTCCACAATGCATTTTATACTTATTTTATGAGCGACAACACGAATGAAGTGATAAAGAATGAGAAGAACAACAGACAAATACAAATTTACTACATTAAGTTAATAAAAAAAAATCCGTACAATGAGGGAGAATTTTTCTGTAATTTGTAGAGTAAATAACTATGATCTACTGTATTTATGACCAATAAATATATGGATGACGAATTTTGCCATAACTAATCTAGTATTTCATTATCCATGTCACTTTGTCATATCACTCCAAGTTAACTACACTCCAAATGAATTTATTCGTCTTTAAAGAAGGCTTCCAAGTACTTGCTAAACAAACTCAGGTGAAAACTCACCAAAACAAAAATAAATCACCAAAATTGTTTGTACCTTAATATTATATATGCCAATTTTTCCATCGAAGGAAGATGCTGATATTACTCCAGGTATCTTAGGATACCAATGCACATCAAAATTCCAGTTGGTCCCAGCTGGCAATTCATAGGCAATCTGTTTCCACCCCACCCAACCCAAAAAGAAAAATCATCACCACTGAGCAAATGTTCAATAAACATAAAGTTCAATGCAATCAAAAGTTCTGGAATTAATCAAACATAATCTGAGATGGGAGAAGGCCAAACACTACCTCTCCGGAAATCATGTCCCAGCATATAGTTCGGCTATCTTTACCACAGGTAAGCAAATAAGAGCTATCATTGGGACACCATGACATTGCAATTACACCTAATATTGGAAATTCAGGCAACAAAACCAAATCAGATAAACTGAAAACAGTGAAAAAGACTGTAGCTTCCAAATAAAACTACAAGATACAAAAAATTAAGATATTTTAGGCAGCCTATAAATGAGAATCTTACAGTACATTATACTTGATTTGAAAGCAAGAGCCAGAAAACACAGCTTTAATAAAAGAAGGAGCATAGCATAGATAACAAAAAATATAACTTAAAATAAACTATCACTATATAAGACAAAGATGCCTACCAGGGTTTCTGCTCAGAAGCCAAAATGAAAGTAAATATCACTACCATCTAGCTTTCGGAGGGACTTAACAAATAGAGATGGTAAAACAGGTCAACCCGTCCCCACCTCTAGCCCACCAGAAATGGAGCAGGGCAAGGTTGGTCGTCAAGCCCACCAGAAATGGAGCAGGGCAAGGTTGGTCGTCATAGTCAGGACGAACTATAAACCTCAATTCGTTCCACTAAAGGACAGGGGGACAGGCTGAAGGACTATCGGACCAACCCACCAATAAATTTTTTTATATAATTTTTCTATATTATTTTTTAAAAAAACACACCTTTAATTATATGAATAATTTTTAAGTTTTTATTAATTAATATTTTTATCAGATAAATTAAAAAAAATACTATATTTATGTATTAAAATATCCAATTATAATCAATAATTTAAGCTTAATTGATTAGTATTTATAATTTAAATTATAATATTATAATATATTTCCATATTTCAACAAAATAATAAAAAAATATTTTTAATTATAATATTTTTTATTTTAATTTAATATATAAATATTTGTTAAAAGCGGGTCAGCCCACCAGCTTGGCAGGCTAGGGAAGACGGGTCAAAACGGGTGAACAAGCTAAAATTGCCAACCGCCAATTTTAAGGTGGGCTAACATACCGACCTGGTGGGCCTAACTTATTTTGTTATCCCTATTAATAAGTATAGACTTAATTATACCTTGATTTTCAGGTAAACTGTCCAATTCAAGCACATATGGGAACATTGGTTCTATACTATCCACAATATACAAGAAAATCAATGCCATAATCCACTTGATTGGATACCAGTCCAAAAAGTGGAGTGTTTGGCAGTGTTTTTCCAAACAAGGAATATAACAGGCATATGGTAGAATAATCGCATAATCATAGGAAGCAAGGACTCCTACTTACATCTTGAAATTTTTCCACTTTCATTTTTCTAAATATTATTTTTTACACAAATAAAAGTGGAAATACTATATAATTCTCTTTTAATTTAAGCTTTTGTGCTTTTCTACTGATACTAATACTAATTCTGTATACTTTACCATATCTGAGCAAAGTCATGTCCCAAAGTCTCTAAAATTTGGCATTATGTCAAAGTCATTCCCACATAGTATCCATGTCTCTAGTCATGTCCAAGCTTCGTAGTACTATGTCAACCTCGCTCTTTACGTATAAATAAGACAAACTTTATAAAAATAAGAGAATAAGAAGATCTACAATTGCCAAAAGCTCAATTATCTACCCTGACCTGTATCACAGCTAACATTACTTGCTCACTTTCTCCCATGTGTTTTTGTTTTTTAACTAAAAGATTAATGGGGAAGGAAATTAAGAAAAATAAAATTCAACAAAAAGAGAAGGGAGCATTGACAAAGACTACCATAAGAATTATAAACAAATTAACAGGTGCCATTACCTCTAGTGTGTCCCACAAACTCCTTTATCGGTGAAATTATGTTCCTCATATCCCAAAGCTGAATCAACATGCCCTTATAAGGTCAATTAAACACCCCTTGAAATAAAAAGAGAAATATTCTGCTGTAGCTATACCATACCCTCAAAGAAGGAGAGCCATCTTCATCTGATGCAACGACAAGTTGTGTGGCAACATCGGGATTCCACTGCAAAACAGAACACCGCCTTCTAACTGAATCTGCAAAGCTGCCAGTTCACAAATGATATATACAGTTATATTTTTTGGTAATAGCATACCAAACTTCTTCCAAAACAAAATGCACAAAATGCAAAGTATGAACAATCAGGTTACCTTATCACTGGCTTCTGCTTCTTTAGGTCCCAGACCACTGGAAAAATAAAACCAAAACATATGCATTATTCCACCAAAAATATATAATTGAGAACAGAATGTAACGAATAGATTAAATTCCTCCATCACCTGTGGTTCCATTATATGAAGTAGAAGCTAATATGTGTTGGACTTTACTGTTCCAAGATAAGAATGAAATTTCTCCCTGGGAAGCAGAGCCAGTACTCTGCACCATTACCATATACACTAAATGTGTGCAGTTTATTAAATTAAAAAGACAAATGTCTGAACATTTGAACATATTAATCCATCAAAGCAATGGCAAATGTACGTGAAATGCACACTCTCAAGGGAATAATCTCTAACCTTTAGTGGTGGGAAATGTGTAGGCTCAGAAGGATTGACCAAATCCCATATGCAAATTTCACCATCCTCAGCCCCGGATGCAAGAAGATTTGGTGCAATGACATTAAACTCAAGACCACGAACCTGAAACATAAAATTATCCAAAATAGAATTTTAAATTAAGCAAACAATACATATGGTCCAGAACAATGAACAATTAAAGCTTAACAGGGTGGTTATAAAAGCAAAGCAGAACTTACTGGTCCTTTATGCCTTACAAGGTGTCCAACAAGAGAACTTTGATTTGACTCCGAGCTAAGAAAAGTAGCCAAAATAAATAAATAAAATCATTGGATAAGCAAAGTAAATATTGTAGATGAAACTAAATCATAACTTGAATGAATTAAGCAATGAACCAAAATATTCAGAATTACAAATTATTTATCAATGATGCAGCGTTTATTTACTCCAACAGAAATTATTGCCTTTCTCTATTTTGTGACAACCACTCTAAATAGTGTTATAATAAACCTTCATCCTTATTCTTCCATAATTTTCTTATATGAAGAAACCACTACACCCACTCGCTAGGAGGGTGAAGGAACAGTAACACAAAGCTGCACAATTCTAACAATTTCAAAATATAATGAGCAGCGATGAAAGCACTTAAAAGGATTACCAAAAGAATAAGCAATTTTTATCTATGAGTAAAAGGGTTGGTCAACCCCTTCCACCTGATGCATCCTTTATTTTTTTCCTTTTACTGGATGCTTTGGGAGGATTAGCTTACCTCCCTGCTTGTTCGCTATGTTCTTCCTGATGAAATATTTTTTTTTTCTTCGTGAAGTAAAAGACAAAAAGAAAAGCAAACAGTACTGTACAGCAATACGATGCATTCATAAACTACTATTTAAACTCAAAATAATCTTTAACCACCAAATGAAATTTGTAGCTATATTATACCAAAAAGTAATAATTATATAATAATAAAGGTAACAATGATGTCAAAACGAGAAATGAGCAATTCGAAATTGAATTTGAATTGCATCAAAATCGTATTATCCAATAAAAAATTCCAGAGCTTCCTTCCCTAATCACTGATGTAGAATTGATACTCCAATCTAATTCATGCATCATACTATTAATCAATCATCCCACGAGTCATTAAAACCAGTCACTCAGCCAAGTTCCTAATTCTGCATCCCAACCGTATTTCTGGGAGACCATCAAACACTAGAAACTTCAATCTCCACAAACACATGCCATTTCCAATATCAAAACAAAAGCAAGGCGCAAGAGAGAAAGGCCCAATTACCGGATCAGGGTGAGAGGATTCCAGATGTCAATGTTGCCATCCACCAATCCACCGGCAACGAGGCCGAGAGCGAATCCATCGGAACCAGAACCGTTCTTCCCCCACGTGAGACGGTTGAAGCGGTCGGAACTCGGGCACTCGGCGACGAGAGGCAGTTCCCAATCGTCGGACTGAAAATCGAGCTTGAATATCTCGAGATTTGCGGACGAGCTAAAGGACAGATCAACGGCGCCGGCCATGGTCCCGGCCGCCAGGTACGGCGCGTCAGGCGCCAGCGCCACCGACGCCGATCGATTCACCCCTTTGATGCACGCCATTCGATCTCCGAAAACCTAATTACGCCGAAACCACAAAATTGAAATCGGAAATCAGAAATTTCGAGTGCGTGTGGAGAGCGGAAATAGATCTGGAAATTGGGAATGTTTGGATCTGATCTATGAAATGCGAGAGTGAGAAGAACCACTCTCTCTTTCTCTCTCCGTTGTTGTTGTTCCTCCTTTCTCCTCTCTCTCCGTTTTTCTACAAATTAATTTTGCTTTATCATAGCTCGTCGTTTTGAGTTTATAGATACACTTGCTGTGTGACACACTTTGGGCTTTGTAAGGGTGCTCCTGTCTATAACGTACAACCGTTTAAGCCAGGCCTTGGAGAGGTGTAGGAAAACACGCCGCACTGGATTATTATTTCCTACAAGGTACAACACGAATCAGTGGCAGATCCAATTAGTAATTGACACGTATGATATTTGTGAGACAATTTATGGTGCATTTGAGACACTCAGATGAAATTATGGTGAGATTAAAATTCTCTAATCCATTGATATCTTGATATTTCTATTACTCCCTTCGCCTCTAATCTTAACTAAATTATCTTGATTAAATTAAAAAAAAAAAAAACAGTAGTTGAATGTCTGAATTGGAAGTAAGTAATAATAATAAAAATTTATTACATTAAAATCAAATCAAAATAAAACTGACTTTTTTAATAAATAAATAAATAACATAATAACTACAAATTTTTTACATGGTATATTAAATATTCTTGACTAATACCTTTAATTGAGTAAGAATGTAAATAAAATGAGTTAATTAGAAACTATTTAATCTCTAATTGCTATATACTTAATTGAACTTGTTTATAATTTGAATTTTATTATTTAAATGATAAAAATTTGAATTTTGAAATATTTGTATTTTTTTTTAAATTGTATATATATATATATATATATATATATATATATATTAATATGTATATGTTTCTAACACATTGATGTTTGTCTGAGTTTTTTCTTCAAAAGTACTTTAAAATTAGAGATAAATAAGTCAATTGTTTAGTTTTTATTTTAACTTTTAAAAAACGATTAAAACTAATATTTACTTGGAAAAAAATATATTTAAATAATTTCAAACTAATTACCTAATTGAAAAAAAATATTTTGTAAAAATAATTAGCCGTTACATTTATGTAAAATCAATTTTCACATACATAAATTTATTATAATAGTGATGACATAAATACATAAAACTTTATATATATATATATATATATATATATATATAACTTATCAAAATTATTTAATTAATAGAAGGTTATTAAATTTAAATTTTAAGTATTGGTTCCAAAATACACTTTAAAAAAAATCTTGTAAATAATATAATGCAGTGCAGAATGTTTAATTCGGTGCTTAACAAATATTTATTTTTTATAATTTTTTACATTAGAATTGATGGACGTGGTAAATACACTTTATTAAATTTTACTAATGGAATAATTTTTTTCTAAATAATTTCAACAATTATGTCTAAATTTTTATTTTCCAATTTTTATTTTTCATTTTTTAATAATAAAAAATCAATCAATTAATTTTTTTATTCTTTATATTTAATATTTTGGAAATAAAAAACTTATGTCAAATTTTAAAAAATTATTAAATAATATTTATTTTAAATGTGGAATTTTTTATTGCAACTGGGTCTTTGGTAAAACATATTTAAAAAATGTTTTACAAATTAAAATTAACAAAAAAAGTACATATTTATTATTAATAAATATTTTTAAATTTTTATTTCCATTTTTGTTATTTCTCTCAATTATGTAATTTCCTTATTATTGATATATAAAACTTTTATACATATCAAAATAAATATGTGAATTTTTTAATTATTTTTTTATATTAAAATAATATCTAATTATAATAATTAAATTGTTTATAAGTTATTGAAAGGTAAAAAATAAATACAAATATTATAAAAAATATGTTTTTAAAAACTACTTAAAAATGACGTCACCTATGTCTCACTTACAATAAAAATACGTTGCTTCTAAATGTGAGCTAGAGATGCTCTTAGTAGAATAATTTTCTTAAAAAGTAACTCAAACCCAATTATGTTATTCTATTCCCGCTTATAATACATACTTCACCATTTTGGGCTAAAACGAGTAGACTTAAAAATCGATTTCTAAACCTTATATATTTTCAAGCAAATTTTGGTTCATTTTAGAAGGTTAAATTATATTGTGACCTCACGTTTATAACTCACATAAATTATAATAATTACTATAAAATTATTATTTTTTTCTTAAAGATCAAATTTATAGAATTTAAATCTTCATTGTTCTTTATTATTATTTATATATAGTTGAATTTATTGCATTCATGTTTTAAATCCACAATTTAAATTAAAATGATAAAACAAGACAAATTTGGTGAGTAATTTTGCTAGTCCAGTATAATTAATATTTTTAACCCCTTTCTACTAAGCCTGTTGGGCCAACCTGCAAGAGGCTGTTAGTTCGTAATCACTTAATTGATAACAAAATATTATAATAAATCAAAATACAAAGGTAATATATAAAAATGAAAATTTATGAAAAAAAATTAAAAAACTTAGTCATATTTAGTAAGAGAAACATTTTTCCTTTATAAACATAAATTATTATATTTCCCATCTTTTCCTTATTCAACATCTCCTTTTTTTTATTTTGTTTATCATAAACATTAATTATTCATATTCTCGTGACTTAAATTAAAAATATAAAAATTTTATAATATATATATATAATAATTTTCATTTGAAATATTTAAATTTTTTAATATAAAAATATAATCTTTTAAAGTTTTAATGTTAGGTGCATATATATATATATATATATATCAATTTATATTATTAATTTTAAATATATACGTTAAATTATAAATAAATAAATTATTTATTATTAAATTTATTAAAAAAATTGATTTAAAAATTATAAATAAATTTGTTTTAAAAAAATTAAAATAGATTAATCACCTTCAATAAACGCAAATCAAAATTTATGTATTTATTATAGTAAATTAGTCACATAACACTCTATTTTTATATAATCAAAGATGAGTGCAGAACGCAACCAACTAACTTGTTTTATTGTCCCTAATTTATACAAATGATAGTAAGTGTTAAATAAATTTATTGATAACTTTGATTATATTATATAAAAAATTATTTATTTTGATTAAAGAATGGATTTAAGAATAAAAGAGAGACAAAATTAAAAATATTCTTATTATAAAAAGATAATAAAAAGTAATAAAATAAAAATTGATAAAAATTTGTGAATAATTTAATTAATACAAATGATAAAAAATCTGCCACCTTCATACAATCTACTCAAGTAAATACATGGTATCAATGAAAATCTTTTTAAAAGATAAATATATATATATATATATATATATATATATATATATATATATATATATAATCCAATATATTCAATGTAGAAATAAAAATATTTAATAAACATCAACATCAAAATTATGTTAGAATGCTTACGACAAAATATTGTTAGCGCTATGAAGGTCAAATTAATTTCTACCTAGATTTGAAAATTAAATTTAACATGTTTTAAAAAAGTAATTAACCTTAGTTTTTTTCCCATAAATAAAACTTCAAAAACATTTGACATAGACTTGTTTCTATCTATACACCCTTGAAAGACTTGTTTCTATCTATACACCCTTGAAATTATTTATCCACAGGACTCAAATTCTTCATTAAAAAAATTAAATGTAAGGCTCTTAAAAGCCACTTTGTTAGAAGAAAAAAATAAAAAATAAAAGAGGGAGAGACTAAGAGTGGAAATAGGGGTTAATATTGATAATAAGTTTTACAATTTCTTAAATATATGAGAAAAAAATTGTTATAAATAAGATTGATTAATCACTTTTGGTTTATTGATTTGATTGATATTATGAATGTTTATTTATAGTTTATTATTATAAAACTTTTAAATTGAATAAACTAAAGACTTCTAAAAAATATATAATAAATAAATAATGATATAAGTCAAGTCAACCATTCAAAGGTTACTTTATTTATTTATATTTTGTTTGAATACAAGAGAAATAATTTTTTTTTATAAAAGGTAATAAATCACGAATTATTTTAATTAAGAAAAAAGACAAAGTTTTTTATTAATAAACAAGATTGTTTATTTTAATATTCATTACTATTATTAGTAAAATAACAATAAAAAATAAACAAAATATAATTAATTATGTTTAGTTTCTTGATAAATAAAATATTTGATAAATTGTCGCTTTTACGTGTTTTATTCTTACTATCTTAAAAGTTTTAAATTGAATAAACTAAATACTTTTAAAAAATAAATAAAATAATCAAATTTTTGATTTACATATAAGTCAATCATTCAAAGTTTATTTTATTTATTTATTTATTTATTTATTTATTTATATTTTGCTTGAATAAAATAATGAAAAAATGAAAATTTGTTATTAAAAAAATATTAAATTAGGAATTATTTTAATTAAGAAAAAAATAAAATGAAAATTATTTTTATTAATAACAAATATTGTGTATTTTAATATGTGTTGATTATTATTATCATTATTAAAATAACAATAAAGAATAAATAACATATTTGAGATATAATTAATTATGTTTAGTTTCTTCGTAAATAAAATATTTGATAAATTGTGACTTTTACTTGTTTTATTTCTTACTATCTTAAAAAAAAAAAGTTAAAAATCGTAGGTTTTGTATCTCAAAATTTGAAAGAAGGTTAAAACATTTTGATATATTGACGCTTTTACGCGTTTTATTTCTTACTGTCTTTAAAAATAAAAAATTAAAGATGGTTAAAGAAAAAGAAGAAAACAATTGACTTGTGTGGGAGAAAAAGAAGAAAAAAATTTGAATTGTGTAAGAGAAGAAAATACAAACCTCTGTTTTATTAATTTTATTTTACTTTAATTTAATATTCTCTTACTCGCATATTAATTTTCATTTAAATAACCGTAAATTTTATATATTTTTCATTTATTTATACTCTATCCTTTATAACATTATATTAATAATATTTTTTATTTGAAAAAATGGGTTGAGGTCGACATAAGTTGCCATTTTATGCCAACTAAGTTTTTTCTTATGACACAACCTAAACTAATATATATTTTTTTTACAATCTCTGGTAATATTTTATGAAGCCACTCTCTGTTCCCATTTTAATTTGTTTAATTGTCATGGATTGTTGTACATTTTAAACCGCGTAAATAATTTCTGGTGATTTTAAACTGTCAATGAGGGTTTAAAATAATTTATTTTATTTATAAGATAAAGGTAATTCTTTTAAGCAAAGATGCTCTAAGATTCAATGAATAGAATTGGCAATATCTAATAAATAAGGACAAAATAAATATAATAAAAATAGAGCCAAATTCACAATAAAACAACAAGTTTAGATAAAAAGATGCACAACTACTTGAAAAAAAAAAAAAATTGTAATATTGTAATCACTCTGTCTGATTTGTCTCCACGGGTGGGGTGTGGCGATCCATTGGGATCTTGATCTTGCTGAGTGAATCAGCAGGAACGAGTTTCAGATTCTCACAGTTGCATATTTCCACCATGAACCCATCTGGGTCGTTGAAGAATATTTGGTCCATCTTCGTTCCATCTTCTGCCTCCAAACTCCTTTTCATGTACTTCACGTTCATCTCCTTCAATTTCTTCTCCATGGCTTCCAGATCTTCACACTAACACACCACAAACACTAACCACATCACCAACTAGTGTAAGCAACAATCATGGTTGAATGTTGTTTGTTTGCATAACGCCTGTAGAAAAGTGACACCAAATTCATAAGAAAAATTGTAACTTAATGTATACCTGGAAAGATATATGGTTGTCCTGGGGATCCAAGTGTTGAGTATCCGAAGGCAATCTCTGATCTTCTTCCTTGGACTGCACCAAGTGGATACCAACACCATAATTGAACAACCATGCACCCTCGAAGTCCAAAGATTGGGGCCTCTCGATCAGAACAAATCCCAGCACCTTCGTGTAGAAATCCATCGATTCCTTCACATTTCTACACAGCCTTGAAACGTGGTTCAGAGCCATCAATGGAGATGGGTTCTCCTCCTTTCCTTCCCTCTCACCACTCTCTGTAATTCTCTCATCTCTTGAATCATCCTCTCGCTTTTTCTCCTCTCCTCCAACCTCTTGCTGTTGCATTTTACTCATTAATTGTGCCGTCGAATTCGTAAAACCCTTAACAAAGTTTAAGCAAACATATATTTTGATTGGACTTGGCGGTGAAATTTTACTCTTCAGTAGATTGAGTCGGTCGTAAACTTACTATAATTACATTTTAAACCGTAATTGAATAATACTTAAAAAAAAATACTAAATTTAGTTTAACTTAACTACTAGTATTTGGTTGAATTAATATTTACAAATTTTAATTTAATGAAGCGCTTGGTGGTGCGAGTAAATGATAACGATGGAGCGTGAGTAGACACGTGGAAGAACGTGCAATTGGAAGGTTGTACGTGTAAACCTTGCATTTTTTTACGTACAAAAATTGGTTTCTACACGCGGTGACTGCAAATGGTGCGGTGCGGTGTTCCCTTTGCGGTGTTCACTTGTGTGTGATGAGTACGACGTTGTCGTCATGTTCATTTTTTTATTATAATATTTTTGCCAATTAAAAAGAAAAACTTAATGAGGAGTTATTTTAAATAAATAACGAATGAAATATATTGATAATATTTTTCTCTTTCAAAAGTTTAACTTGATCAGTCTAACAACACATTTTTCAAATATATGATTATTTACATGCAAATTACAATATTAAAAGAACTAAACCTATTAGCATGTAGAAAATAATAAAAGAATGTTTCGTTAATATTAATTTTTTTTTCAAAAGGATAATTTTGGACAAATGTAATAATGCTACTAACTAAAGTATTTTATTTTTATCATCATTAATTATTAAAGTATTTTTTAAAATTTTATTATAATTTTTTATGATCAGTTAAAATTATTAAACAAGTTTTTAATTTATTTCAAAAATAAATGTTTAAAAACTAAAAATAAAACTAAATTAAAAATATCCATAAATAGTTAAATTGTAGCATTGATGATGCATGAGAAGGAGAAAGTGAGATCCAGAGTTCATGGTTGTAAGGCAAGTGGTGAGTGAGTGAAGTGAATGATGGCGAAGGAATGAACGCCGGATAAGGATTTGTACCTAGACCAGAAGATGAGGCCCACACGCAGAGGCCCACAAAAAAGGGGAAGAAGTGAACTTCACACTTTCTGAATTCTCTTATATATTATAGTTTATAAAAGGAAAATGTAAAACAAAGAAAATCTGGTTTTGTCGCCGCCGTGTTCCACTCCCACCACACAGTCTCACGCACCAACCAACCAACCACCATAACCAATTTCTCACTCACTCAGTCACTCTGTGGCTGTTGGAAGATAATATCGGAAGATGTTTAGGGACGTGTCTAGCTGCAACACCTACAACTACGGCGATGCTCTGTATTGGGACGCGCGCTACATCCAAGAGGGTGGTTCCTTCGATTGGTACCAGCGTTACTCTGCTCTCCGACCTTTTGTTCGCAATTTCATCCCTCTTTCTTCCAGGATTCTCATGGTTGGTTGCGGCAATGCTGGTAACGCTTTCCTCTTTCTCTTTCTTCATTTCGCTCTCACACCAACACAAACAACACAATACAATCTTTCTTCTTCTGCTCTAACTTCCCAAACTCTGCTTTTACTTTAGGGTTTTTCTCTTTTGAGGATTGCAAACGTTGGATCTTATTTTTTTTGTTAATATATCACTTCTTTGTATTTATTTCCTGCTTCTCTGGAAGGAAAAGAAGATTTCATTCTCGAGTAACTTTGAAAGTGAGCAGCTGCCAATTGATGGGTTAGATTTTAAATTTTTTATTTTCAAATCTGGTTTGTGCCATCGATTGCCAATACTCAGGAAGTTTAAGTAGTGATACGATCATCTGATGGACAGGAGGATAAATAAGGATTTCCTTGGCAATTGGTTTGTGAAGGATGAATCTTGTTAATTAACACGTAATGGATTTGGTTGGAGGTGAAACCTGCGTTATAGTTTGTATAGATGAAGTAATTGTTCACATAACATTTGCAGCTTTGATGGATTAAACTGCTTTGCGTATTGCAAATGCGGTGCTTGCTGTTGTGTAAAAACAGTCGTTGCTCTGATGCTTTGTTAAATTATTTATGGAAGAAAATAACTGCCCTGAAAAAGGAAGAAGAGGTTCTAAAGATGTGAGAGTTACAAAATAGTTTAGGCAATTGTACTCGAGCAATGGGGACGGCGGTGGTAGATTTAGTTTCCATTCTCATTCTCTGTTACTTGTATACGTACTTAAGTGTGTTTGAAGCTGTTTTAGTTTTAAACTGGAGCTGTAATTCCGTTATTTTCGAAATTAAGGTATTAAATAGTGTGCTATAGTGGCGGGGTGGCTGCTATAAGGGTTGGAGGGACTATTTTTGGAATTTTAATTTTAAAAATAAAATCTAGAGCTATAATAGTAGTGAAAATGATAAAGAAGACTACTTGAATTCTAGCCTAGGAAATTTGTGTCTGACCTTTTGTTAGTATTTACTAGTATGTTTTGTTTAATACACCCATGACATTTTATTGTTAATTATGAATGCCATTAACTTTATATTCTTTAAGAATTTATAGTGTACATGGTGTAAACTGCGAATAAGAATTTATATATATAGAATAATGGCTATCATGCTATTCACTATCTGGGTATTTTGGGACCAATCGTTACACACTACTATCCGGGATTTAAAACATTGCTAGAAAGAGGTTATTGATTGATTGAATGTGAGCTATTCATAGGCTTATCGCAGTCTAATATCTTATCATTTGCCATCTTACTTATATGAAATTTATCATGAGTGAACTATCGAATTCATATTTTTTGGAGAAACTTACAAGGAGAATACTGTCATATTTTACAGTTATGTCTGAGGATATGGTCAAAGATGGTTATGAGCACATCACGAATATTGATATTTCATCAGTTGCGATTGAGATGATGAGAAGAAAATATGAGTACATCCCTCAGCTAAAATGTATATGAACAATAAGGTTTTTTTTTTTAATCTATGTTACTTTATAACTTCTTCAAAAGGCCCTAAAGTCCTTCAGTTTTCTTTCATGAATCTCACTAGATTTGCAGATGGATGTCAGGGATATGAGCCTTTTTCCGGATGAATCTTTTGATGGTGTTATTGATAAAGGTATTGATGACTCCTTTCAATACAAAATTTGTCTAAATTAAAGAAATCTAGAATGTATACATGTTTCATAATTCATATACTGATGCTACTTTGGTCTCGCTATTACATTTTGACCGATCCTTTGTTGATGCTTGATCTAGGAACTCTCGATTCATTGATGGTATGTTGCTTTAGTGATTGTTCTCATAATTTATGGTATCTATTTTTTCTCCGCATGCTCTAATTCTCAAATTTGCTTGTATGTACTTCAGTGTGGTACAGATGCTCCAATTAGTGCTTCTCAGATGCTTGCAGAAGTGTGTAGGTTGTATAGATTTTGATGAGAATAAATTTCTTCAGATTTGAACAGAAGTTTTTAGTCATCTTGTTGTCATAATTCTCACTAATTATGCCTATTTTCTTCTGTGCAGACTTCTAAAACCTGGAGGGACTTATATTTTGGTAATATTGTCTTCTATTTCTATATATTAGAATAGTTGTATGTCTTTAATGAAAGTGTTTTCAGGAGCTAATATTCAATGAAAATGTTTTTAGGAACTCTTTTTACAACAATAACATTTTGAGGAGTTTTTCTTAACTACTTGTTTCTTTTAATCTATCATTTCCGTTTATATTGTCAAATTAACTTTCAATTTTTTAAACAAATTATCAATAGTTAAAAATAATCCTGTATCATAGTATGAATTATTTACTGTAATTTAAAATAAAAGTTATAAGTTCATTAATTATTATTATGAATTTAAATGATAATATAGTAATATATTAAAAAATATATTTATTATAAATTATAGGTATATACAAATAATTTATCTTTTGTTTGTATTTTATAGGTCAAAACATTAGTTTACATGGATAAGGTTTTCTATGCATCAGTTATAAATTTTGCAATTTTGGAGAGTATAATTAACGTCTGAATGGTCACTTGGTTCAGATCACATATGGTGATCCAACAGTAAGGATGCCTCATCTAAGCAGACCTGTGTTCAATTGGAAAATTACGTTGTATAATATCCGTAAGTTCATCCCTTTCATTTTTTTTTTACCTAGAAAAAAGCCTTTTTTTTCATCACTAAGTGTGGATAAGTTGTCCTTTTGTAATTGGTTTAGAAGATTATTTTTTTATTCTGTTTTTGGTTGGATTATGAGCAAAGCTAGATGAACGTTAAGTATTTTAGTTGAATGTATGGACTCTAATTCCTTGCAGCAAGACCAGGATTTCAAAAGCCCGAAAGTAGTACACCATCGAGAAAATCATACTTAGAGCCCATCCCTCTTTCTGAAAAGGGCGTGCTCCCAACAGATTTTGTTCTGGAAGATCCAGATTCTCACTATATATATGTTTGTAAAAAGATAAATGATATAGAAATAGACAGTATACCCACGTATCAATTAACAGCTGATGTTTTATAGCACTGACTTACACTTTGATGTGCATCATATCATAGTCATTTAAGTGGTTGTTCTTGTCATCTCAACCACTTGGATAAGTTATCACCATCAATATGTTTATTGTTTGCAATAGTATTTTATACTCATAATTAGAGTAATGAAGTTAGCTTGCTGATTGAAATTATTAAAGTCTGTGAAGAAATCAGACAAATTGACTGATTCATGTATTGTTATACCTGTGATTTTTTGTATATTGTTATGCCTGTGATTTTTTGTATATTGTTATGCCTGTGATTTTTTGTGGATGAAGATGAATGGACTCTGGCCCGAATCCAATTATAATATAATCCTTGGGAGATTCAGAATTGTTCTTGCAAAATAGTTTCACGTGTGTTAGTCTTCAGTGTGACGCATAGTGGATGAGTAAGTTTGATAGACTCTTTTTGCAAATAAGTGGGTGTAAACGGGTTAGATGTGATCAAATTTATTATTTAATCTAATAAAAAAAATTGTGGGTTGGGTTGAATTTTTTTTTTTAACTTTTAATTAATAATTGGATGAGATCGTTTGAATGATAAATTATAAAAATAATTTTTATTATTTTTTTACTTGATTTTTTAAAACTGATTATATTATTTAATATTATAATAGTTTTATATTTAAAAATATATATTTAACTATATAATAATAAATTAAATTAAATAATAGTTATATTTATATCTACCATCAAATAAACAGCCCAAAAATATTGCACTATTCATTAGCAATTTACTGTGGTAAAGATAATAAAATCACCTATCCTACGTTAACACATAAAATATTATAATAATAAATTAAATACAAAATTTATGAACAAATTAGGCTAAATGTGACGATAACATCAAACACATCTTAAACAAGTTAGATTCTTCGTTTCTCACTACTTACTACACTTCTAGAATCATTTATAGTGCGTAACACATCAAATATTATAAGAAAAAATCAAATACAAAATTTATGAGAAAATTAAACCAAAAAATTATAACAAAATTAAACAAATCTAATTAAAGACAAATCTTACTTATGAAGAAGCGGCATGTAATTAAACTAAAAATATATTTTCACCAAACAAAATTGTATCTACATTGAAGATTTAGATTAATCAATTTACAAACACGTATTTTCTTCTGTAAAAAAAGATATAATGATTAGAATTTTAATTTATGTAACTTTTAGGACATATTATTAGAATATTTAAAAATCACAATGATAAAAAGATAGTTCCATTTAAACAAAAATACTACTCTAACTAAATTAAAAAAAGAAAAAAGAAAAAAAAGAGAGAGAGGTTGAGTATAAATGATGTTAGGTATGCAATAAAAACTTGTTAGACTTAGGAGGCTATTATGAGTACTATTCCACTTCAAGACGGAAAACATCACCCGCAAAAAGTTAACCAAGTAAATACATAAAACCTGTTCCTTATAATATTTCAAATTTTGAATATGCTTACAATTTGGAGGGGTCATATATGATATAATTGCTCAATGTAAACTTACTTTTTTAACATGAGAAAGGTTATTATAAAACATCCGTTTAGTCTATCTAAATTTATATAAATTATGATCTAAACCAATAAATTAAAATATGTTTAATTTAATTTAAGTTACAAAATTTTTAATCTTTTTTTTTGGATTATTTGAATTCAGTTAAATTTATTTTTACACTAGAATCCTAAAAAGTAAGGGTCTTATAATTCACAAAAATTTTTATGAAAGCTAAACGTGTGCTGAGATTGTAAGGACATTTTGACCATAATTCGTAACGCATATATTATCCACTTTCCTATAATTTCTAGGTATTGTTATTTTTGAACAAAATAATTAAATGCATTAAAATTATATATTTAAATTTCATACTTAAATTTTGTGTGTTTCATTTAAAAATCTTAAACATTTCATATTAAATAATCTTTTTTTTATGAAAATAATATTTTGTAACTATCATATAACAAACTTTCTTTCCCCACAACATGCATTTTTTTGTCCAAGAAAAAAATTAAATATTTGCGAAGTGAGAGAGAATATCTAAGCGTTCGGCCCAACATTAAAATAGGGTTAGAGGCAGTAGTCCAAAGGCCCAAAAACTTAATCTATGTGGATAACTTCTTCCTACACGACAGTAATTTCTTCTGTTCACGATAATATATAGAAAATATTTTTGAGGTCAAACATCATTTTTACTTTAAGGTTCAAAATATTTTGGTGATTTATGATTTGAATAAAATCCAAAAATGATTTTAAATTTCCGGAAAAATGATTTAAGAAATTTTTAGAAAGCTTTCGGAAAGGTATTTTCTAAATTATGGAGGTATAGAAAGAAAGTATGGGGTACAGAAAAAAGCAATTTCTGTATGAAAGGTTAAAAACGAATCAGAATAAGAACACCAACATAGCCCAAGCCCAGAACCTAGACAAAAAAATTGTGCTTTCAGAATTAAAGATGAAGCACTCTGAGCAAAATTCAACTATAAAGTATTTATTTTTTTTCCTATTGGAAAACAAATAGAAATTTTATTATTTTCATAAAATAAAATACTTAAAAAATTACTATCACAATTTTTATTTTATCTGAATTCCATTTCATGTTAAAATATTATTTTCAATTTAAAATACCAAGATAATAAATTTATGATCTTCCTTATTTTTAAGTTATTTATTTTTACAGAACGTGAAACTCTTATTTACATAAACTCCAACACAAGTAAACTTATCTTGTTCTTAAATCCTAATTGAGTTTATGATTTGTGTTTGTGATCGATTACAATTATTATAAAGTTCAAGACACATACATTTTGACAACTACTCTGTTATTAAGTAGAAAGAAAATTGTAGAAGTTAAATTAGGAAGCATATTGAAACACTACGAGTCTCATGTTTTTGGCAAAGAATGCTATGTCTTGATCTCATTAGTAAATCTTGGTTAGGTAGGTATTATGATGAGATATTTCTTAATGAACAAAACAATGAAAAGAATCCAAAAGAAAGTGCCCAAGTGATGGTGATTGCTCATAATTAATTTAAACTATTTTTTCTTCATGCTCACTGCACACAAGCTTGGAATTAATGGACACAAAATTTGAATGCAGAGGTAAACTTTTGTCTGAAGCAATTTGGGATCAAACTTTTAAGAGTAATTTATGGGAAACGAAACCCACGTAATTAGTAAAAGGCCTTTTATGGTTTCCTTGCCTTTTGTATTTGGAAGCATTTTTTAGTTCAAACAAAGACATGGCTTTCAGAAAATGCACGTTGAAGAGTGCAAACAAAAGGATTACCTTATCCTGCAATTTTTTGGTGGATCAATAAAAAATTATTAAATGAGAAGAAAAAGAAAACAAAACTATGAGATAAAATGATTGATGTGAGAGAGAGAGAGAGAATTTTTTTTTTATATAATTTTAAGAAATATAGAGTTACTTGCGCTTTCAGTAATCTCTGAGAACTTTTAAGTTTAAACTTTAAAAGTATAAAATTTAGATTATTATCATGGATAGAAAAACATAATTTTATATGACAAGTTGGAGAAACAACTTAAAAAAACTATCTTTTTAACCTTTTAAGTAAATATTCTCAATTTTTTTATTTGTTTGTTATTAAATGTGCATGATATTTAAATTCCAAAGGCCCCTAATTCCAATCTCTGAATCCATACATTTCCTCCATTGAATTCATTATTCTATGGTTTGATGGAATTTGACAGAAGTATTTTAGTTTTGGGAACACTTTTACGTGTAAAGATGAAACACAGCACTGGAGTTCAAACATGTGGATCTAAAATTGAAGCAAAGAAGTGATTAAGAGTTTAGAAATTAGTTTTTGTGCATTTTTGAATGGGGCTCACTTGGCATGTGCAGTGTGAATCTTCCTTCCTCCTTCTTCTCCGAACCTTGTATGTCTTTTCCATTAGCCATGTTCATAATTTGCACAAATCATGTCAAGCAAAACAGTATAAAAAAAGCAGACTCATCTGAATGACACCATTACAAAAGTCAATAAATGGGCACAATTATGATCCTAACCCTAAATTTAAAAAATAAAGTGATTCCGAAATTGAATAGTTATCATTAGCTACCAGAAAAAAGGTTAGCAGAATTTAATTTCTTCCTTCATCATTCTTCCTTTTGTCACTTTGCTTTCCTTTTTGACATTCTCTTGCAGTGACCCAATTCTTTTTCTTTTGCCCCCTTACCAAAATAATTATACTAAGGTTAAATTTTAAAAAAATTATCAGTATTACACCAGAACACCAACTGACAGTAACCTTCCACTATTCAGATTAGTTTTCATTGTTAAAATATCTATGCAGAGCAATTTAGGTGTTGAGATACACTTTCATTTTCCTGCTGTAGCATGCTTGTGTAATAAAATTGTACTCCTAAAATCCACTCATGTGGCCTAACACAATTGGAGGCTATGGAGAAGGTAGCTCTGAAGGTTCAATTTGGCCCACATGCTTATCATATCAATTTTGGGCTGCTCAATCAATCTTACCCCTTAACTCTGTCTTGGTTGTTGCAACTTCAAAAATCTAGAGCAGTTATTCTCCTTTCTACGATATGATAGTGTCATGGTGACACAAAACAGCTAGCTCCTTTTTGGCTTATTATAAGCCCATACATTCTAAATCCTGTTCTCTCATTTCCTATATATATTTGCCACTCTTTCTGAGTGATTCATCGCAGGAAGACATAATGGGCAAAGCAAGTAGTGCTTCTCTCCTTCTATCCTTTCTCACTCTTTCACTCTTTGTGGCAGAAACCTATGCAAATAGGCAAGTTCAAGCTCTTAACAAACTGCACAAGTCCAAGTTTTTCACAGGAAATTCACAAACTGATAGGAGTGAGTTTGAGGTAGAGGAGGTTGTTCTTGATGGCATTGTTCATTCTCAAGAGGGTCTCAAAGAGAAAGATAGAATTCAAGGGCTTCCAGGACAACCCCAAGTGGGTTTTTCTCAGTATGGAGGGTATGTCACTGTGGATAAACTTGCTGGTCGTGCCTTCTATTACTACTTTGTTGAAGCTGAACGTTCTCAACATACACTCCCTCTTCTTCTTTGGCTCAATGGAGGTAAACAACAACAATCTTAGATCTAATTACTTTTCAATAATGATGAAGTGTGTCATGCACCGGAACATGAAAGCTATGTTAACTTTGTTGTTTATTATTGTGAAAGCTTTACAAGTTACATGCTTTAGTCTAAGTGTGTGTTTGAATGAGTGTGAATGAGAGTGTCCACACACATGCACATGTAAATGTTTCTTTGCCTCCAATTCATGCTATTTTAAGGGACACATCAGTTACGTTTTAACCAAAAATGCCAAAGAAAATTCACAGGAATCTGGACTAAGATGCTTGCTAAATACATCTACAGAGAATTTTCCGTCCCTTACTCCCTTTTTTATCCGCAATGAGTATTTTCTCTGCTTTTCTTGTCAACAAATTATTGATTTTACTGAAAGTGATGTATGCGTCAATTAAGAAGACTGATACTAATTGTTCCAAACGTGCCAGCAATGCTACATGAACAAACCTTATATCCACACAATTTTTTATCTTTTTTTAACCGAAACTTTGGAAGTTCCGTTGAGCCCACTTAAATTAAGTTAGATCACGTGAACTCATTTAATAAAAAAAACTGAATTAATTCTTATATAATTAATTCAATATTTTTGTTACTTTGAAATAACTTATATATATTTATATATAATTAATTAATTGTTTTATAGGAGTTTTATATTGTTTATAACATAAACATTAATTAATTGAACTGTTTAAATTAATGTGCCGACCTAAAATTATTGTTAATGAACAGTTCATAGGGAACATGAGCTGTCATAATTATTCTATTCTCTAACTTATATCTTTCTGAGAATAAATGGTTCATAATTCTTCCTGGTGATCCATCATAAACATCTAGAAGGTGTTAAAATCCCATAATTCAAGCATCTAGACGATTGTTGCATTTATTGTAGGCGTCTTAAAAAAGTAACCATGAACAACCATGTGAACTCTACCAATGATTTTTTATGCAATGTGAATATTTATTGGCTATACAATAAATAGCATAAACTAACTTCACCACTTAAATTTTATCTATTTCCCCAATAGAAAAAAAGGTCAAACTTCATTTGTTTAGACAGGAAAAAAAAAATGTAGGCAGTGTTGTCAAAATTTGAAATTTAAAATGGCCATTTTCCACTTATAAGTATAATACCAAATTACAAATTAAATTATTGTATATATGTGGCTCACTGGTCTGGTCATCATGATGAACATACTATATTTTGTCAACTTGCGACCCTCATGTGCTTGTTTAGATGGTGGGGTAACAAAACCGTGCTTTTTTGTGTGTACAAGAAACATGAACACAAAAATGCTAACAAGAAAAACTTAACCTAATTATATATTATTGTGGTTTAATTCTTTATGATTTAACTTTTCAGGCCCTGGATGTTCATCTCTTGCATATGGAGCAATGCAAGAACTTGGACCATTTAGGGTAAACAGTGATGGCAAAACACTACACATGAACATGTTTTCATGGAACAAAGGTATACCAAAATCAAACTTTTCCTTTAGAAAGAAACAGAGAGTAATGGTTTATCTAACTTGTGGCTTAATTGGATTTTGAAGTTGCCAACGTTTTGTTCCTTGAGTCACCTGCTGGAGTAGGGTTTTCATATTCAAACAAATCAACAGATTATTCTTCCAGTGGAGATAAGAAAACAGCTGCAGATAATTATTTGTTCTTGGTGAATTGGTTGGAGAGATTTCCTGAGTATAAAAACAGAGATTTTTTTATTGCTGGAGAGAGCTACGCTGGGCATTATGTGCCTCAACTTGCACATACCATTCTCCATCATAACAAAAAAGCAAATAAAGCAATCATCAGCCTCAAAGGAATCTTGGTATGTGCACTCCTCTTTTTTCTTTTCAAATAGAAATAGTTGTTGTTATTGATCAATGTGTTAATTAGCCCTAGTGTACACTTGATGGGTCCTATATGTCGCATTAATTATAGTTTTGTTGAATAATAGGCTTTTTCTAAATCTTGTTACTTTCATGATGGGAAAGAAAGGTTTCGGATTGGTTAAGCTATTTGGGCCTGGACCAATCCACTTCTTCTTGGGTGGGCCCAAGTCTAGTGAGTTCATGACTCGTGACTGGCTGATTAAATTTAAACTGTGGAATTCTGGTCCTTGGTCTGATAATGCTCTGTCACTAATGACGTGATTCTTCATTTGTAATGTTTTGTTTTAGTGGACTAAGGACCAGATATGATAAGTGGGTTTTTAGGGCCTGTCCCAGTATGGGTGGATAAGGTGGTGGTGGTGACACATTTGTGGATTGGTCAATGGTCAGAGCCATTATTTGGATAAGTATGGAACCATAGCTAGCATTTGTTGAAAAGTGAAATATGTATCTTCCTGCTAAACCCTAATCAAAAGTTCACAGCTATCTACATAAAACCAACCTACACACTGCTATTAAAGTTACAGAAAAATAAAGATAAAAAATGGTATGCATGGTCAAATATTCACTCATGACATATGCTCTACAACAGGCGAGGAATTAAATCATGGGGACACGTTGATTCTAAAAAAATAACAAAATGGGAAAATTTGAACAGCTAGTGGATTTCCCGAGAGATATTCATGTAAGTATTTGTTAAACTCTAAACAGTTAATGTGTTATAAATGCCAAACAAACGACTGGGTACCCTTGAGAAGAAAAGAAACTGGGTAAGAATGATAAAGGATTGGGATTCTTATTATGTTTGATGAGAGATTGTTATTACAACAGTAGAACAAGGCTAACATATTAAGAATATACGCGTCTTTTTTTCACATTGTGCAGATTGGGAATGCAGTGATCAACGATGTCACTGACTCGGAAGGACTGTATGATTATCTCGCTAGCCATGCAATCATCTCTGACAGAGCAGCTTATGTGAACAAAGCTTGTGATTTCTCATCAAAGATTCAGAAAAGTGAGTGCGATGCAGCAGCAGAAGAAGTTGGGAATAATATTGCTTATATTGACTTATACAATATTTATGCTCCACTGTGCAAGAGTACCAAACTCACACCCCTGCCCAAACCATATTCTGTAAGCTTCAAATTTCAGTCTTTTTTCTCTCTATTTATTAATTTGAAAACTACGGAATACTTGGTCTAAGAGACTTCGGAAAAGTCGATATTGCATGAAGTTCACTATAATATTTGTTTTGCAGGTTGTGACTGATCCATGTAGTGAATCTTACGTGTATGCATATATGAATAGAAAAGATGTTCAAGAGGCTCTGCATGCCAATGTCACCCATCTTAAATTTGACTGGGAACCCTGCAGCGATGTCGTCAAGTGGGTACAAAGTGCTTCAACAGTCCTTCCACTTTTACATGAATTCCTCAACAATAGCCTCAGGGTTTGGATTTTCAGGTAAAAATCTTCATTCACCGTTAACATAGTATTTGTTAAAACTTGCAATTAACTTATCATATATCCTCTAATAACTAATTTTCCGTGACGGTACAGTGGTGACATAGATGGAAGGGTGCCTATTACTTCAACCAAGTATTCGGTTAAGAAGATGGAGCTCCCCGTTAAAACTGTTTGGCACCCTTGGTTTTCCCATGGGGAGGTAATGTAGAAAAAGTTACTTAGAGTCGATGTCTATCTTAGTTTTCCGTTGCTTTTTACTTGGTGTAAATGAAACACAGCTAATGATTCATATAGCATCGAAAGAATAATGATGAAGGGTGGTAGCTTCTTTTTTTTATCGTGCTTTATAGCATAAGAAAGCATTTTCAGTAGAACTTTGGTGTGACACAGGTGGGTGGCTATTCAGAAGTATACAAGGGAGGCCTAACATTAGCTACGGTGAGAGAAGCAGGGCATCAAGTGCCAAGTTACCAACCCGCAAGGGCGCTAACTTTGATCAAATATTTCTTAGACGGCACTCCTCTTCCTGGTCCTCCCAAAAGAAAAGCCTAGTTTCTGGGAATCCCGTTTCCAATAATTATTGTCGTAATGTTTAATTTCACGGAAAATAAATTCAATTATAGTTGTGTTTCTTGGATTCTATTCTTGTTGGCAATTTTTCATTGGTAAGACTCTTGTAAGGTTGTAAATATCATTATAAGCTCTTGCCAAAACATTAACATTACTCGATGTATATGGGGCAACCTCTCCGTCTTCAAACTTCATTTCACTAAAAGAAACGAAAAGTATTTTTAAGTGGGGCAAACTTCAGTTGTGATTATTGAAAACTTTGTCATGGTTTCTAGCAATATATTGTTAATGAATATGTACAACAATTATTGCTACGATACTTCTGTGATTAGACAAGTGGGAAAATCAATGACAAGTTGACAGCCATATTATTTTCGTGCGTCACATGGTCCTACTGAGCTTATCATCTATAAAAGCGATTAATTGGATTCCTGAATGGAGTACTCACATTCAAATGAGCACAAACCCAATCACCAAACGATTAATACAAAACCCTCCGCCAAACAGGATGCAAGAGTCGCTAAACAAGGAGTATAACCTACCTTATAAATTTCACATAAATTTTAACTAATAGTGAACATTATTAGTACAAGAGATAGTGCAAATAAATTTTAAAAACCAAAAATGAAATAAAAATCTAAAGTTGGTGTTTAGCCTACACTTTACAGCAAAAACTGGTGATTAAGATAGTCATAATGGTGTTGTAAGAAAGTGATAATCGTAATGGTAAATGCATAACAACTCGAATTGCTTGCATTGATAAAGAATATACAGTAATTACATGAAATCAGTTTTGTACATTTGATAGGGTATGGCAGTATGGTACTAAAACCATAGGTAAAAAAATCATGTAAATTGCACGGATTAGTTTATGTACAACTGACAGATTGTTAAATTTCAACACAGCCGTCGTCGTTCTCATCAATCTCCTTGTCCCAATCCAGTAACAACGAGGCGGCTGATTTCATCAACTCTGTCAGTCCGGTGAGATCCTCCAGGTATGTAGGATGATTAATTGCTTGAAGTAAGAACTCCATTCCTTGGTTTCGATACTCTGATACAACCTGAATGATTGCAATTTTAAAAAACATGCATGGAGAAAATGGTGATGATGTGTTCAACAAGCTAAGGTCAACAACATATCTTCATGAATATCCATTAAACTTTGCAGACAGCTACCCAATGAGAGGACAATACTCACTACTACTCCACAAGTAAAGAGAACTCTAATCAGTTCTTCATATAACTTTTTACCCAATTTCCAGCATATGGAAAATTTACTTGAGAGTTTGTTAATTAAATTACACACAAAATATATTCAATAATTGGAATTAATAATTTTGATAATTACAGTCCCAAATCCACCCTCGATGTGTCCAATTCCATATTCCACTTTTCCTCTATGTACAGAAATATTTTTCCACATGGCGCAGATTGAACATGCTTGATTTTAATGATTTTAAACTAAACCTATTAAGTTTGAAGAAAGTTGAGAAAACGCCTTAGTCTAAGTAATGATTCTTTACATTTTAACAATTAAAATTTAGGTAAATTAAATACTAAATCTTGTTCGCACAGTATCTCATACGCAGGTGTTATCCAAATCACTGAGGGAAGTAATGGAAAGCATACAAAACTTACTAACTGCAGATGCGAAATCAAATAACTACACTATTTGGCACCCAGACTTACTGTATGACTACAGGCAGTGCAGCTGGACGAGGAGTAACCTATAAGGGTCATTTGTGAAAATTGAGAAAGGGAACCGCGAATCTGATGAGGTAAAATACCAAGAGGTTGCTCAGTAGCTCCAGAGATACTGTTGTTAGTGTCATCTACTGCAAATATCCTGAAAAGGTATAGTTGAAATCTGAATTCATACAGGATAAATAAGGCAAAACAGATGGGATTTCATCTTTGGCTCTCTATTGTAATGCTTCAAAATTCTTGTACATAAAATCTATGTTTGCTGAATTACCCTTGAGGATGATGCATAATCCCGATTAGAAGTTCGACTGCAAGGGCTGAAGCAATAGGAGCCAGCCCTGGTCGGGTCACTGTACATTGTTGGTCCAAAGTGCGGTTGGATGTTGACTGCAGAAAGGTATAATGAATTAGTTATGTTACATTAGTTCAAATATCACACACAATGCAGTAGGAAATTACATCCGTTGGTGCAACAACATCACTGCAGAAATAACAGCCCAGTCTATGCTTTCCATTTGCTTCATTTACTGCCATATTAACAGATGAAGAATTAACAATTTCAGCATTGAACTTGTGAGCATGATTTAAAGGACCAGCTCCATGGCGCATAACTAAGAAACTATCAAACCCTAGTGCAGCTGTAATGGTAATCTGCAATTGATGAATAAAAAAAAATACATAATAAGCATGTTAGTTAAGCATAGCCAATCAAACAATAGAATCACGTGTTAAGCAGTTATATAATTAGTTAAAATCATCCCATTAATGAGAAGAATTAATCCAACCTTGTTAGTATCAGCACAGAGAAGTGTTGGGAGCCAACGACTTTCCCTTGTATCAGTCAATAAAAAAACCGAATCATGAGCATCAATCAAATCACGCAAACGTTTACAATCATCAAGAATGCTATCTTGTTCCTGGCTTTGTATGGGATGTCCAGGCATTGGTATAGCCATAACAATACCTTCTGCATCCTGAAAATGAACAAAATACATGTAGTTATGTGAAAAATATGATTAGCATAAAGAGAAGTCTTGGGGATTAATGATTTACCACTCCTGGAAATATCCGTTTGAGACTTTGAACTGCTGCTGTAGCTTTAAATTCACCACCATTAAGACAGTCATCCAAAGTATAAAGAGACTGCCTCAATGGGTTAGACATGGCCACCCTGCCATTGTCAACTAGAGTAATTTTTCGAACACCCCATGCCTGCAAGAGCACATTCTTTTTCCGTCATGACAAATAGAAGGAGGGTAAGAGTAACAATAGGATTTTCTCAATACTCACCATAAGCATGCGTGCAACCTGGCATCCAAGTGTGCCAGCTCCAAGGAGAAGACACTTTATGGAAGATAAGGCACTCAAGTTTAGAGAAGGCAAAGCACGCCACCTCATAAGCTTTAAATTCAAATCTGCAGCGGATATGGCCAACCTGAAAAAAAAAATTAAAAACAATAATACGAAACAATAGAAATACTGCCGAAATAAGTAGACATTATAGGAGTGAAAAGGGTGAATGAGTGGATAGAGAAAGAGAAATTAGAGAGAAAAATGAAGGCAAGAACCTGGTTGGATCCATTGACTGTGCAAGGCTTATACACCTAGAAGCTTTTCTCCCCTTATTAAGTTCCCATCCAACTGCACTAGGTTCGGCGTCTTTCCACCCTATACAGTTACTCCGTCCAGTTAGAAACCGAATAAAAAAAAATATAGACATATCAACCATTAGTGGTTGGTTACACAATACACAATTAATGCAACTTTACCTTGTGGAACTGTTATTAATGCTTCACCAACAAGGGACATCCTCATATCTGCAAAACCGCGGTTCTCTCTGTAGCAGAAAAATTGAACAGAGTTGAGATTCCACCTCGAAGAAATAAGTGCTAAGAAGTTGCGAAGAGGCCATCCAGGATTATTTGGAAGATGACATGGGTCATAAAATCCAAAAAGAATCTGCCAAAAGAATCTGGTAAATTTAATGAAAGGACATCTATAGTTTCACATTCAAAAAGCAATTTTACAAAAACTACATTTAACTATGCCTGCATTACCCTTTTGATCCTTGAGTTCCTCAATTCTCATGCTAGTGTACTCCCTCCATTTATAAAATTAAGAAAATCTGGTCCCCTCATCAACTTTATTCTACCTAAAATCTTTATATTCTCATTTGTTACTAAAAATCATTACAAATTGAATCAATTAAATTATCTTTTACTCAAACTTATCAACCAAAACATTAAGTTACACCCAAAATATAAAAAATCTCCAAAAAAATTATCTTCAAACTATAATCTTACATCTTACAAAATGATTTAAGTTTTACAAGTTTCAACTACATTTATTACTTCTAAATTTTAAAAACATTTCAGATAAAGAACCTTCATAAATGTCCCAAATATTTGGATAAATAGTAACAATTTGAGGTTTAAAAATAGAAGAAAATCAACAAGGAGACTAAATATTTTTAACTTTAAAAATAGAAGGACTTTATTAGCTCGAAAACAAAATTGGGGGTCTAAAGTTGCTCATAGTGTAATGTATAAAGACCAAAAGTCAATTAAACCTTTAATTATCATAACCAGAATTAAGAATGAGACCTTGTTAGCATTGCCTTGACAAGCTTCCCAGTCCTTCAGAAGCCTGAGAGTAGCACATGAGTTTTGGTCTATGGTGACTAAAAAGAATGGGACATCTGCACATGCTCGTTATAATTCGGCAAAGGATACCAAGTTAAAAAAGAAACAACAGAACAAATTCATGAAGTTACTTCCATGTGTGTTTTGAGGAAATTAAGAGATTTATACCTGCTGTTGATTTTGAACTACGCCACTCGTTACAAGCTGCAGAGAGGGATTCAGCCTAGCATTCCACAAAACAAAATAAAGTTATAATCAAACAAATAAGTTGGGTTGAGAATAATGAAACACACAGAACCTCTGCTACGCTGAACCACTGAGAAGCTGGCTTCAGATTAACCAAAGTTGCAGGAGGATCAAGCATGAGAGCCGGGAAAGCAAACCAGTAGTTGAAAGTCCACTTTTTCAGGTCAGCAAAAGAAATAACAAAGAATCTCGAAAGTACTGAACAGTCTTCCACAGCTTTTCCGGTTAGAATGTCATCCCAGATCTAATTCAACAACAACAGAAGGTAAACTCAAGTGAGATAAAAAGATTTCAATTCAATTTATCTTCCCTGGTGTTGTCTAGATGAATAACGGAATGGAATACTCTGTCTACCTTTGCTGCCTCTTTCTTCAAGATGTCATGCTTATCAAGTGCAAAGAAGCTCTCCACAGTATTAGTGTTGTAAAGTGTCCCCGGAACAGCACACCTGTTCCGGTTGCCGCGGCTCGGTTCAGGAATCAACGAACCCTCGCTCAATTCAGAAGGTAAAGACTCGGATGAAACAGTTAGGTGATTTGACACTTGAGAGTGAGAACAAGGTGCATAAAAGCCTGCAATCAAGACAGAGCATTCCAAGATGAAAGATACAGAGAAATATGCGAATTCTTTCACAATATTAGAAATGGAAACAAAGGATAAGAATAGTTATGCTGATAAATAAAGATCGAAGTAAAGAGAATAACCGAATATGTGAATAGGAGAATCGTCAATGCCGAGCTTGTTAAGCTTCAAGGAAGACAATCGGTGCCAGAAACCCTCGTCGACTGAGCTCTGCATCGGTGCGAATTGCAGCAAAGGCTCCATCGTTTGCCGTTCCTTTGGGATAGTAGATCTGTCTATGCTTCGTTGGGTCCCACTTCAACGATTTTCTAACTGATTTCAATTCTTTAATTTTCAGCAGAACTCGTCTTCGTCCTCCTGTCCCAGGGGATTCAATCGCTTTCTTCAGTCAACTATATAGCTGATTGTTTTTCATCACCCAAGAAAGAAACTTGTTTTACTACACCTTCTAATCGGGCCACATAGCCTCAGCTTTTTTGGGCCTTTAATTTTATCGCCTCTTCCGGCCCAATAGATAAACTTAATTTCTTATTTTACTGTCTACATTCTCACAACCTTCACTTTTGTCTTTGTACGCATAAAATAATCTATTTAGTTCTTACATATATCATTTTAATCATTATATACATATAAAATTTAATATATTTTTTCTCTTTGAGACGTCTCAACTCGAAGAACTGAAAAATATTAAAAAATATATAAATAGAGACTAAAAAAGGTGATTTTTAATTAAAAGGAAAAAATAATTGAAGATTTTTCAAATTAAAATCAAATTAATAATTCAACCTTAAGTATGTTTAGCAAATAAAAACATGGACATTTATTAAAATATTAAATCATAATCAATACAATCATTCGTATATGTTAGAAATAAAAATGATAATGAAGGGTGAAAGAGACAAGAATAAAAACAAAAAATCAATTTTAATGAAAAGAAAAAAATAACGAAATTTAAAATTTTAATATTATTTAATTTATAATTCAAATGAATTTTTATACTATATTAAAAGTAAGATATTCAACCCGTCTAAACATAAACTAGTTTAAAATCAATCTATTAATTTTAAATAATTAAATTTTAAGTATATCCATACAAAACCGAAAAAATCACCTAAACTTTTAGATTAAATAGATTTTAATAAAAAAAATAAAAATAAATATAATTTTTTATAAAGAATATAATATTTTTTTATCTTATTTAATTATAATTAACTTTAAATAATAATTATTTTATAATATTTTTATTTTATTTTATTTTAACAATTATTTATCTTATAATTTTTATATTTATTATTTATAATAATCATTATAATAATTTTTATTATTTGTCATTCTTTTCTAAAAAAAACATTATATTATTAAATTTTAATTAAACTTTTAAATTCTAAATTCATTTCTTTCCAATTTTAAAAATATTAGATTTTTAAGAGGCACTTATAGTTTAATTTGATTATTAAGAGACCTGTTATCGTGACAGGTAAATAAAATCATCATTATTAATTTTTTTCGTTCCAAAACTATCATGATGATCGAATTAATCTCCTATTACTATTTTAACTTTGACGAGTTAAAAGGTAATAAATAAAAAACAATAAATTTTGTAAAATGATTATAGTAGTAGTATTCATTGGCATTAACAATTTGACAAAACAATGTGAATGATAAATTATTCTAATTTTTTTCTTTTAAAAAAAATATATAGATAGATAGAGAGAGAGATAAATATTAATAATTTTAAATTTAATGTTTTTATTTTAATTTTAAAATGAGCAGATAAAATTATCAAAATTGCTCACAAATCATTCAATACATTGAACAATACCACTTGGTTGCTGCTCTAATGGCGACGTCTTGATGATACCTAGTTGGCCACCATCCTTCGTTGCCAGAGTCGCTGCTTTGATCTCATTGCATTGATTGATGAATTTGCTAACCTCCTGGCGCAAATTGAAACCAATTTATTTTAGAAATTCAATAATTCAAATATCAGAACAAGTTCACAAAAGATAAACAGTGTAGAGTGATATAATCGTTTCAAGGATAATTGAGAAGCATAGAAAAGTTATGAAAAGTATCACGAGGAAACCTAATTTCTTGTCAAACATTCACCAGCCGAAAAAAAAAACACTATTCACGATTAAAGATGAGGTAAAGGGGCTTACACGATCAGCATCCATATCCTTTGTGACCTTCGATGGCTTCACGAATCTCTTTCCTGCGAAGAAAAACGGTAAGGGATGATCACAAAAGATCTTACACTAGAAGGAATGAAAAGCAAAGGTGGGAAACGCTAAGACCTTTGCGAGTAACAGGGGCTTTCCCATGACGATTGGGAGGAATTGATTTCTTCTTCGCTTTACCCTTGAAAAGATTCGCCTTCTGCGTCTGATTTCTAGGGTTAGGGTTTAAAAATGCAATTGGTTTGGGAATTTGTTCTATCGCTGTGTGACTCAGTAAATTGAATACCGACCATGATAAAGGCAAGACCCCTTGCATTATCCAAATTCATGTAATCCTGTTTTTAGCAAATCCCATACATTTTGGATTGAAATTTGCAAAATATAGTTTTATATTATAAAAATTCCATTCCAAAATCTAGGTTTAACAAGAAATGTAGGAGCTCAGAAAGAAACTTTATTCTTGATACTATTTGTTTAAAATATTATATTTAAATATATGTTTTTAATTCCTTAGTTGTATTTTTGAATTAAAAATCTGAAATTAATCTTCCAAAAAAAATATAATTAGTCTCTTAAGTTCTTAAAAAATATATTGAAATTAGTCTTATAAAAATGACAGTCATCCCTTTTCGTTTACTCTATGTTACTTATACGACATGAGTAATGTGATTAGTGAATTCACACTAATATATATATATATATATATATATATATATATATATATATATATATATATGTCAATTTTTTTTAGATTTCTAGGGACAAAATAAGTAATAGTGTTTGACGGGATAAAACATTTTATTTTTATTAAAAACATTATTGTGTAGCACCACAAATCCAAAAACCGTTGTCTTCTTTTCGTTTTTTAGAACCTTGTGGGGTAATTTTATGGCGGTGTTTTATTTTCTATGAAAACAATTTTGAAATACATGTGTAGAATTTTTTTAAAAATAATGTATTATTGATGTTCAAATAATAAAGCTAAAAAATAATGGTAACTTGACCCAAAAAATGTGCAACATTTAGGCATTAGGGTTTTGACTGGTCATTTTGTATTTGAATTTAAAAATATAAAAGATTAACTCATTAAAACATTTTAATGTGAGGGAGAGTATGGTTGGTTTAGCTAAATTATCTTTTTCTTAATTAATTCCAAGAAAAAACTCCTGATTTCTGAAGAGAAAATATGAGGAAATTACCTTTCCCATTTTATGTTTAAAGATATAATTTAAATCCAAAACCTAAAAGAGCAATGTTGGAAAATAGATTAGATTATATTGGTTTTAAGAAAAAATATTAGATTTAATGTTGTTGAAATTTTTATTATATAATTGAATTAATTTGAATTTAAAATAAAATATGATATATTTCAAGTTGGATAAAGTAGATAAGTTTTTCACAGATAATTTTAATGTATTAAAAAAAAATTTCTCTTCCTCTCCCTCTATTACCTATTTTATCTATTTCTTGGTAAAATTTTATTGTGAAAATTTTGGGACACAAATAAATACAAGATGATAAACATCACAATAAGACACTATTAGAAAAATGTCAAATAGTTACAGAAATCGATGATCGAAAAATTTAGTTACTTATCGGTGACCGAATCGATAACCAAATTATTATTTTTTAGTCTAAGTAACCGAAATAGTAATCGAATTTTCGGTCACATAAAATCGGTTACTATTTCGATCACTTTATTATTTAATTTATTTTTTTAATTAATCTATATTTAATTTATGTAGTTATTAATTTTTTTTATATTCGATGACTCGATTTAGTGACTAAAATTTCGATCACTAAAAAAATAATTTTTACACTCATAACTATTTTTCATTTATATAAATATTTTATTTAAAATATTTTAAATATAAATTTACTTAATAATTTAAAATAATTGATAACATTTTTAATAACATTATAAATATTTTAAAAAAATTGTTTACTAACTTATTAAATAATTTAGTAATATAATTATTTGATTTTATTTTTTTATTTAGCATGTGAATAAAAAAATTAAAATTGATTATTAAATTAGTCATCGAATCGGTCACTGATTCGGTCATCGATTCGGTCACCGAATCAGTCATCGATTCGGTCACTGATTCGATCATCAGATCGGTCCATTGATCGATCACTAGAATCGATCACTCGATTCGGTCATTAGAATCGGTCACTAAATCAATAATTAAATTAATTATTAATTTAGTCTCTTTATATATATATATATATATATATATATATATATATATATATTACTTGTATGTTAATAAAAATGTATTTCAATGTATTTATAAAAAAATAAAATTATTTTAATTACTTGAATTGATATTTTAAATTTATATTAATATCTTGAATAATTTAATAGTTGGATATATATATATATATATATATATATATATATATCACTTTAATTTTTTTAATTAAAATTAATTTCATAAAAAATTCATATTTGAAAATTAAAATGCAAAAAAAATATATATATATATATATATATATATAAATTTATTTATTTTTTAAAGATGATATATTCAATGTATGTTAAAAAAGTTCAAGCCAAACTTGTTTTTATAGAAGATTTTCAAAGCTACTTGGTTTAATTAATCTGTTAAAAGATTCTTTTAATATGTTAAAAGTGCAGTTTTAATCTGTTAAAACTTCTTTTAATCCACTAATACGTTCTTGATTCTTTAACAGATTTGTTTTAACTCATACGACAACGTTTATATCAATTAAAACACTTTACAAAAAATCTTCTAAGTTGATTTAATCGATTGTTTCGCGATTCAATCGATTGAAATACTTGCAAAACTTTCTCCTAAAACTTTTCAAGTTATTTTAACTGATAAAAATAAGTTTTAATCGATTAAAACGCTTGTGCATAAACTGTTTTAATCGATTGAAACGAGATTTAATCGATTAAAATAGTTATGATCGGTCATAAATGCATTCTGACCGATCATAATTGAAACCATATAATAGCGGTTCAAGGGTTAACCGCTATCTAAGTCATATTTTAAGAGCGATTCCTGTGTAACCACTATCTAAATGTCATCTCGCTTGAGCGACAACATTCTTGCTCGAGCGAAACGCCCCTGCACAAAATTAGTACTCTCGGGTTGTATTTCGCTTGAGCGAGTCTATCTCGCTCGAGCGATAGTTGATTCTGATCGATTATATATTCGAAATGATCGATCATATTTGATAATTTTTTCAAATAATTAATTATAATCAATTAGTTTTCTAAATTATTGATTAGAATTGATTAGTTTTTCAAATAATAGATTAGAATTGATTAATTTAAAATATATACTAAAAAAATATAATTAAAACTATAAATTAGTTAAGAATATTGACTATTGTAAAGATAAAGTAGAAACATGGGAGGAGATGAGGATGATAATATAATGATAGAACTTACAAAAATGTAGAATTGAGAAGTTTGAAACAAATAAAAATAAGAAAATAGATATTTAATTACACTTTTAATAAATTTAAGATAATACTAGTTTTGATTTTTATTTTTAAATATTTATTTTAAATATTTAAAACAGAGAAACTATAATTTTAGTTTCTAGCTACTTGAATTTAAATAATTAAATTTATTATTATTTAATCTTTTAATTTGTAGAATTAAACTCAATATAATTGTTAAAAATACTTTGTAGAGGCATTTGAGAAAGCTTTTGTCAAAATACTTTGTTTTTAATTGTTAAAAACATTTGTAGAGGCATTTTGCAAAACATAATTGAGATGATATGATAGCGGTTCCACCTTAACCGCTATCTAAAGTATAATTAAGATAGCGGTTAATGGTTAACTGCTATTAGAAGTGCACTTTTAAGAGCGGTTCCAGTTGAACCGCTATCTAAAATGTATTTCGCTTGAGCGATAATATTCTCGCTCGAGCAAAACTCTAACTGCACAGAATTCGCATTCTCGGGTTGTATTTCGCTTGAGCGACATACTCTCGCTCGAGCGAAATACGATCCTGATCGATCATAACTTGAAATGACCGATCATAATTGAGAGGATATAATAGTGGTTCCCTCATAACCGCTATCTAAAGTGCATATTAGATATCGAGGTGTATTTCGCTTGAGCGAGACTACTCTCGCTCAAGCGAAACTGATTCTGATCGATTATATTTTCAAAATGACCGATCATATTTGATAATTTTTTCAAATAATTAATTATAATCGATTAGTTTTCTAAAATATTGATTAGAATTGATTAGTTTTTCAAATAATAGATTAGAATTGATTAATTTCAAAATATATACTAAAAAATTATAATTAAAACTATAAATTAGTTAAGAATATTGACTATTGTAAAGATAAAGTAGAACATGGGAGGAGATGAGGATGATAATATAATGATAGAACTTACAAAAATGTAGAATTGAGAAGTTTGAAACAAATAAAATTAAGAAAATAGAGATTTAATTACACTTTTAATAAATTTAAGATAATACTAGTTTTGATTTTTATTTTTAAATATTTATTTTAATTATTTCAAACAGAGAAACTATAATTTTAGTTTCTAGCTACTTGAATTTAAAGAATTAAATTTATTATTATTTAATCTTTTAATTTTAGTATTAAAATTTTAAATTATATTTTATTAAATTAAAATAATTACAATATATTTTTCTCCTTTGAGAATGAACAATATAATTAAACTCAAAATTGACAATATTATAATACATTTTTGAACTCTTTTGGATTAATTTCTTTTTCCTAATTTTTTATAAAGTTAATTTTAATATTTAAAAGTATTTAACATTTTAAATTCTGAAAGGTTTTCTCTAATAGAAAAATTAAAAACATAATATAAAAAAAATAGTTAATGTAAGTTTTAATTATGATCGGTCATAACTGCATTCGACTAGATCATAATTGAAACCATATAATAGCGGTTTCAGTTTAACCGTTATCTAAGTGAGCTTTTAAGAGCGGTTCCCTTCTAACCGCTATCTAAAATGTATTTCGCTTGAGCGAAAAATTCTAGCTCGAGCGAAACGCCCCGCACAAAAGTGGCATTCTCGGGTTGTATTTCGATTGAGCGACTCTAATCTCGCTCGAGCAATGGTGCAACCATTGTTAGTAAAGATATGTAAAGATATGTAAAAATATAAACATATAAATATATATAAAAATATGTAAAGATATAAACATATATCTTTAATATTTTGTAAATGTAAATATAATTTATATATATTTTTAAATCTTTTTCTAATATTTATTTTTAAAAATATAATATTATTTTTAAAATTTAATATTTTTTTTTCAAATATATAAATATATAAAGATATAAATGTATAAGGATATAAATAAATATATAAATATATCAATATATAAATATATCAAAATATAAATATATAAAAATATAAATATATAAATATATAAATATATAAATATATTAATATATAAATATATCAATATATAAATATATAATATATATATATATATATATATATATATATATATATATATATATATACAAATATATCAATATATCAATATTATCCCCTCATATATTAATATACATTATTAGCATAATTTTAATTTAATTAAAAATTAGAATACAAATATACTATACTATATTAATATACCATTATATTATTTTCATTGTATATAAATTACAAAATTAATAATTTGTATACTATACTATACTAATATATTATTTGTATACTATACTAATAGTATAATATACTATATTATAATATTATTTATATAGAAAACTAATATATTTATATATAAATATATAAAAATATAAATATATGTAAAAATATATAAAGATATAAATATATAAATATATAAATATATCAATATTTAAATATATATTAAAATATATAAATATATTTTTATTTATAAATTTTATATTTATATATTTGTACGGATATACATTTATTTGTATATAAATATAATTTATTTGTAAGTTATTATTAAAAGATCCTAATAGCTCGGTGGTTGGAGTTTCAGCCTCCAACTCTAAGGTCCAGGTTCGAATCCTGACAATGACAATAAACCACCTAATAATAAGTTAAACTTCTAAAAAATATAATATAATTAAGAGATAGGGAAAATAAATAATAGATATAATAAAAATGTAAATAATTAACTTTTTCATTGATTCGATGACCGATTTGGTTGGTCACTGAATCGATCATCTGAATCGGTTACTAAAATCGGTGACCAAGGAAATAGTGACCGATTCCAGTTGGTCACTATTTCGGTCACTATTTTAATTAGTAACCGATTTTGCACATTTAGTGACCGAATTTTTGGTCACTATTTGATGTTTTTCTTGTAGTGAGACTTAAATCTCTTAAAATAGTAGCGGATAAAATTTTTATTATGCAATTTATTTTAAACTTATTACTGTCCATTTCTGATAAACTATAACACTATGAAATGTGCATGAACTACATAGTATGTTAGTTCAGGAGGAGATTAGGCTTAATAACTTAGAAAACCACTTTGTTCATTATGTGAGAAATTAAGGAACTGGAAATAAAGTTGTTAAAAAATTTTGAAAAGAGTAAATGACCATTAAAGACTAATGAGTCCTTTATTAAAATCTAGAAGAAAAATGATAAATGTCATTTTTGTGGGAAGTCTGAACATTTTTATAATGATTGCCTAAAGTGTAAAAACTTGGTTCGAAAAGAAATGTGAGCATAATGTTTACGTATATTTTGAATTAAACTTAATTGAAGTTTCCCATAATACTTAGTGAATTTATTCTAGATATATGACTCATGTTTCTAATGTGATGCAAAGATTCCTTTCAACCAAAACCATAAATCCAAATGAGAAGTTCGTCATCATAGGAATAAAGTGAAGGTTCTAGTAAAATCTGTCGAGACTTATCTTTGATCCTTAACATTGTATATCACTTATACTTGATAGATAATTTTTATATACCTAGTATCACTAGGAATTTAGTTTCTTTGTCTAAGCTTGATGTTACTAGATACTCTTCTAAGTTTGAAAATAGTTGTTTCAATTTGTTTAAGCGTACTTGTATGGTTGGATCTGGTATATTTTATGATGGTTTATATAAATTGAATTTGGATAATTTATATGTTGAAACTCTTATAAACTTGCATCACAATATCGACACTAAACATAGTTTGGTAGATGAGCGATTTGCTTATTTATGACATAAGTGTTTGTGACACATTTCCAAAAAATAATACAAAGATTAGTAAATAATAAAATATTTATATATTTAGATTTTACTGATTTGAATATGTGTGTAGATTGTATTAAAGGCAAATAAACAAAACATACAAAGAAAGAAGCCACAAGAAACACTCAATTTCTTGAAATCATATATATTGATATATGTGATTCATTTGATGTGAATTCTTTCAATAAAGATAAGTATTTCATTATGTTTATTGACGATTTTTCGCGTTATGAACATGTTTATTTACTGCATGAAAAATCTCAAGCAGTTAATGTCTTAGAAGTTTATAATGAAGCAGAGAGAATTAGACAAGAAGGTGAGAATTGTTAGGTCAAATAATGGTGGTGAGTATTATGAAAGATATGATGAAAGTGGACAATACCCTGGTCCGTTTACTAATTTCCTTGAGAAATATGGTATTTATGTTCAATACACAATATCAGACACGACACAACAAAATGATGTCTTAGAAAGGCGTAATCAAACCTTAATGGATATGGTTAGTAACATATTATGTAATTCATGTTTACCTGTATTGTTGTAGATATATACTTTAAAAACTGTCATATATTTGTTGAACATGGTTCCTAGTAAAGTTGTTCAAAAGACTCATTTTAAGTTATGGACAAGTAGGAAATCTAGTTTGAGATACATGTATATTTGGGGTTGACAGGCAGAAGTAAGAATATACAATTTGTAAAGAAGAAACTGGATGCAAGAACAATCAGTGGATATTTCATTGGTTATCTAGGAAAATCCAAAGGGTATATGTTTTACTTTCCTACCCATACTACAATAATTGTTGAAATTGAAAATGTTCAGTTCATTGAGAATTATGAAATTAGTGGAAGTGAAACTTCACAAAATGTGGAGATTAAGAAAGTTAGAGTATAAGTTCTTATAGCTAGTACTTGTTATTCAAAAGTTGGTGTTCCCCATGTTGTACAACCACACAACAATCAAGAAGAATAATAAAATAATAATCCTAAGGCTAACAATGAGCCGGTAGTAGAACAATTACATGAAATAGTATTAAGAAGATCTCATAGAGAAAAAAATCTTTTCTTTCAAATGATTACATGACTTAAAGTATTGATAATGACCCAATTTTATTTTCAGAAACATTAATGATGATAATTCTGACAAGTGATTAAATATTATGAAAGATGAATTTAAATCAATAACACATAATGATGTATGAGACCTTGTAGTATTACTGGAAGGATGCAAAGAAAGTTGTGTGTAAATGAGTATTTAAAACTAAGCGTGACTTTCATAACACTATCGAACATTACAAGATTGCCAAAGATTTTACTCAAAAAGATGACATTGACTATAAAGAAACATTTTCGCCTGTTTCTAAAAAAAATTATTTTAGAATTATCATTAGTAACTCATTATAATTTTGAATTGTATCAAATTGATCTTAAAACTTTCTTTCTGAATGAGAATTTAGAGGATGTTGTTTATATGGACCAACTAGTGAGGTTCATTGAAGAAGAAAAGGAATACATGGTGTGTAAACTTAACAAATCAATATATAAACTTAAACAAACTTCTCAACAATGGTATCGTAAGTTTAAAGATACTATTTTGTCTTTTAAATTTAAGGAAAATATTGTTAATCAGTGTATATATCTGAAGGTCACTGACAACAAATCTACATATCTATTTTTGTATGTTGATAATATCTCTATATTTCTGTTTTTGTATGTTGATAATATCTTGTTTGCAAGTAATGATCTTGGTCTATTAAGTAAGATTAAGAAGTTTCTTTCTAACAATTTTGAAATAAAAAATATGAGTGAGACATATTATATGATAGAAATAAAAATATTTCGTGATAGATCACAAGAATGGTTAAGTTTGTCTCAGAAAAGATATATTAATAAAGTTTTAGAGAGATTTAAAATAAATAAATGTTCAACATCTCCTATTCAATATGAAAAGAGGACAAATTTAGTCTCATGCAATGCCTAAAAAATGATAATTTGGAATGAGAACAGATGAAAAATATTCCTTATGCATCTATTATTAAAAGTATCAGAAATGTTGTTCTAAAATTAATGATAACTAACTTGATAGAAATTAACTATATAAAAGAAGCAAAAATAACTATATAAAAGAAGCAAAAAGTTATGTTTCTACCATAAGGTTTTCTTACTATTAATCTTCAAAAAGTGAGGAAAAAAAAAAGGAAAAAAGTTAGATTGAAAAAAGGATATTGGTAAAAAAGAGATTAAAAAATGCATCTTCACGACCTTATCGTGATTTACGTGAATGTGTTCTACATAGTTGTTATTTTATTTTGAATTGAATTAGAAATAGTTGGAAACTATTTGAAGTAATATAATAATTAAGTTACTTGTGAGAAATTCAGTGTACTAGTAAGACAAAAATACAATAAGAATTTGGAAATAGTTTTACCAATAATCTCTGCAAGAACATACACCTTCTTTAAATCTGTGAAATCGGGCTCGATCACGCACAATAATCTCCCTTTTATAAACAATTGATATAATTTTTATCACAAGATGACAGTCCACACATATTCTAAGGTTTTTTATAACCTGAATTGGTGTCCCATCACCTGTCTTAATTAAACCATATGCCACGGCCAACTTCTCACTGTGATAATTAAGCGCATTCTCCTTGTCTTCCTCCCCAATATCATGCAGCACAAGATTAGTCTCTGCTGCATATCCATAGGATTTAATCCTGAACTTTATCTCATCAAGTTTTGCATATATATCCTTTGAACTCGGATGACTCTGATCACCATTTACAAACTTGTGTATCTTACCATCAATCTCTGTGTAACTAAATCCTGGCACCTTCCTCACATCCTTAATCTTCATGGCCTCCCTCACCCTCCCTACATCATGCCATCTCTGTTGCGCTGCATAAACATTCGATAACAACACGAAATACCCACAATTGTTGGATCCCATCTCCACCAGCTTCCTGGATGCCATCTCAGCCATTTCCACATTCCCATGGGTCTTACAAGCCCCAAGCAAACTCTGCCAGAGCACCACATCAGGCAGCATAGGCATTGAGTTTATAATATCACATGCTTCTTTTATCCTTCCTGCTCGACCCAACAAATCAACCACACTCCCATAATGCTTAACAGTAAGTTTCATTCCACGCCCCTTCATCATATCAAACAACCTAAACCCTTCTTCCACCAAGCCAGCATGGTTGCATGCACACAATGCAGAAAGATACGACACCGCATCCGGATCCACTCCATCCACGACCATCTGATCCAAAAGCTCAAGTGCCTTTTTCCCATCACCATTCATCGCAAGCGCCATGATCATAGTATTCCACGTGACAAGACTCTTCTTGCAGCTCATACTGATAAATACCGAATAAGCTTTATCAACAAACCCGCATTTTGCGTACATATCAATAACCGCGTTACAAACAATCACCTCGGTGTCTAGCTTCTCGTCCACAACGTAGGCATGAATAATCTGGCCATGTTTCAAAGCACCCAATTGTGAACAAGCGGAGAGTGCTCCAAGAACAGTTACCTCGTTAGGCCTCCACCCCTCTTCCTTCATTCTGTTGAACAAAGCTATTGCCTCATTGGGTCGGCTTCCTTGAGCTAACCCAGAAATCATGGCATTCCACGAGGCAATATCTCGCTTGTGCATATTATCAAACACTTTATGGGCAGCATCAAGATCACCGGTTTTGGCGTACACATCCAGCAAAGTGGTCAGCAACAATATATCAGCTTCAAACCCAAAACGCAGAAGCTGAGAGTGAATCTGAGTGGCTTCGAAGAAAGCCAAGGCGCGCGCGCAGCCCTTGAGGGCGAAGGAGCAAGTTAAAGCGTCCACCTTTTGGGGACTGCGTGACATGGCGCGGTACCATGACAGGGCCTGCGTCGGTTTTGGGCTTTGGGCCAGACCTCGGAGAACGGCGTTCCAGTCGTTAGTGGAAGGTGTTTGGATTCGCCGAAAAATTTGAAAGGCGAAGGATAGGTCACCTGCGGGGGAGATTGCGCAGAGCTCAAGGAGCTTTGATCGGAAAGGGTGGCATTGGAATTTACCGGTTGTTATGAGATGGGCTTGCAGCAGCTTCATGCAAATTAAAGAGGTGCATTTCTGCAACACTGAATCCAATTGACACTGAGAGGCCATTCTACCGACCAAGAAAGAACCACATCTAAATTAAAATCTCTGGCTAAGTAAATTACTTTTGAGTTAATATTATTTGTTTTCTGAATATGTTAATGAAAATGCGCGCATCACTGATGTTAGTTATTTTGTTCGCTTGATAGCAATGTTGTGATAGTCGGACTGCTCAAAGAGATGAATTCATGTTGAAACATTCACTTGGATACAACTAAATTTAATAAAAATATATAATAAATTTATTAATAGTTATATTTTTAAAAAATAATAATAATAAAAATTACTGTTAGATGAGTATATTTATGAATATAAAATATATTAAAAGATATAAAATCAATAATTATTAAAATAAGATAAAAATATAATAAAATAATTTTTATTATAATTAATAAGAGATAAACAAATTATATTATATTTTTTATAAATAAAATATATTAAAAAAATTGATTTTAATTTTTTTCAAATCAGTTTCATTAAAAATTCAACCAAATTTTCTTAATTTTATCCTAATTTTTTAAATTTTATTCCATTTAATTAAAATTCGATTATATGACAGTAATATACCGATTTCTAGGTTTAACCAAACAATCTAATTTTCAAAAAAAATAATTGGATAGTATATTAATTTTTGTAGAAAAAACATATGCCTGTAGAGAATAACCTTGAATTGAGTGTACTTTTACATTATTCCATGTATATTATTTTGTCTAGTGGTCTGCATTCCACGAGCTTCTTCCAAGTTAAAGTGAATCAATTTTTTAACACGTTCTTTTTCACATTGCTTGATGCTCAAATAAGAAAAGTGGTACGGTTAAGCAACCAATATAAGTTAACAGAAGCAAATAGATGACTAATGAGGAAAACAAAGTTACACAACAGCAATTAGAGCACTACCAAATTGAATTTGTTTCTATTCAATTCGCCTTTAGATGGCAAAACATACAAGAACAATAGAGGAATTGCCCCCTTAAATGTCTAGCAAAGATATGGCTCAATTTCATCTTCTAGTGCAGCTTTCTGCCAGCTACGAGGGATGGATCTTGTACCTTCACTGGCCACCGGAAACGATGATAATTGGAGATTCGTGGTGCTTGCCGACCTCCATTATTGCTCAATGTACAATATTGCTTGCAGGAGGAATAATAAAAATACAACATACCAACTGAACTTGCAACAATGAATCAACAGAGAATATTTGACCCAAATCTTGTAACTGAACAACCATTATGCCTAATCCCGAATCTTCTGGACTCCAACCCAGCGAGCATAATCCACCCACCTGTTCACAGAAGATTCATGCATGTTACAAATAATAAGAAGTGGAAAAGAAGCGGATTTAGTAAAATATATCAAGATAAAATGAAAATCTTACAATAGTGAGCCCAAGAAAGTGTTTCCAGTTCTGACAGCAAAGCAAATTGCGCTCAGGACAAGCTTGTGCTGGTGTAGCAAAGGTTCTAGAATCCTTTGTTCAATAACTCCAGCTAGTACTTGGTACCTGGTAGAAGACAAAGATTTCCTGTTAGATTCTACTTATGCATGCAAAGGAGAATTCATTACTGTTAGGATGCACTCTCCCTCACTCAATCCAAGAGAATAATTTCGTCATAGAAGTTATTTATTTTTTAAACATACCTTAAGTTGCTAGATACTGCCATGTAAACCCCATAGGCAACACTAGTCGATACTATCGGAACATCCTCAGCCTCAGCGGCAAAAGATTTATCAACAATTTTTCTCGCATTGATCAGCGCATTTGTTACACCTGTACCAATCTGAAATGGCAGTGCAATCACTCATCCATATAATCCAGTACACAATCATATATCAATTACATGGTACCCACATGAGTTGGTCTAGAGGTTGGAGGTTTAGATGATATGAGGTCCTAATTTCAAAACCTCATTGCTTTTAATAATAATAATAATAATAATTAAGAAAAACATGGTCACATAGATCCTAAGAAAGGTAATTGATTTATGCCTCTCATTTTAAGCTCACAGGGAGTAGTACTAACAATATTAGTTTACCTATTGAGAAGCTGTATTCGTCTTGTAGACAAAAAAAAATGCAGGGAACAAGAATCATCACCCGAGTACCTGAGCTCAAAGGAGAGTAATCTACGTTTCTCTAAACAACTTGATAAAGTATCTATTGTAAAATATTCATTTTTTATTATTCTTTTCTTTCACCTCTTCTGACTATATATGGTTTTGCCGTATGGCATCCAGCTGCATGATCTTAATTCAGCACTTCAAATAAACTATGTCAATTTCCAAATAATTATCAATGAAATGAATATGTCATGAGTCATGACGAATTCAATCTTTTCATTCAATTTAAAATATATATATATAACGCACCAAAGGTACTCCGCAAAATATTATCAACAATTTGAAGATCATAACAAGAGCAATAAAAAACAGCAAAATGGCGATTGTAATGTAAGGCCTGGAGTAAGTCTGGCGATAAACTAAAAGAAGCTTAAGAAGCTAAATTACCAGTGATGCACCAGTCCCAACTGCAAATAGCTTTGCACCGTTACGCTGCATAAGAAATGTTGTTTAAAACCCTCATATGTGACTAAATAAATGCTTGAATTTCTTAGGATCCAACACATACCACTATAGCACCTATTCTCTGGATGAGTGTATATGAGGTTCCAGCCAAAGCCACCTGTTGAGTGTTTACAAAAAATTAAGCCCAGTCACTCAACGAGTGTAATTTAAAAAAAAAAATACAATATTAATCAACACCAAAAATAATAAAATAAACAAAAGCAGGTGAAGAGTGGTTTGAAAAGTGTTAACCTGAAAAGCATTTTCAGGGCAGCCATAGAAGAATTTAGCAATAGTTCCAGCACTAACAGCAAGTGGTGGTCGGAGAGAAACTGTGGGAGCAGGAAGCCACACAAGCATAAAATCCGCTACAATGGCCATTACCTGTCAACAGTTAAATGAAATAAATATTCGTTAATGCCTTATTTTCACTGTAAAGAAAACTTAGTTTTACAGAAGAGAAATGCAATGTACTAAGCAGCTTCTAATGGAAGGGACAACAAGCCTACCACATCGGCACAAACAAAATCAAGCTCCTTACTAAAATTTTCTTTGCGCTTCTCCAACTCCGCAGCAGTCTGAAAAGCAAAGATGATACTCATTACAACCAGATTATATGCATCATTGATGCTTCACTGAAACAGTCAAATACATAAAAAATGGTGAGAATAACAAAGAAATCACCAGAAGCTCCCTACTATGTCACTAGAATTAGTTGAGTAGGAAAGTTATATTGATTTGTTGGGTATCAGGTCCACTGGTCCAGAACATAATGGATAGCATCAGAAACTTAGTTGTTAACTACTGTTATTTTACTATGCCATCTCTGTTTAGTTCAGTAAATTAACAGTGACAATAATATTAAACGAGTGATATCAGTATATTACAATATTCAAGAATAAAAGATCCAATCATCTATATTCTAGAATAATTCAACATAAACATTAAAAGATAATTTTGAATAACCCGACTCTGCCTCAAGGAAATGGGTCTAAAATAATGCGTGTTCATCAAAATAAAAATGAATCAGAAACCTGCTGGGAACCTCCATCTTGAACAGAGCACATTACAACATGCGGTTGTTTTGGTCCATCTCATCTCATATCTAATGCATGTAGGTTAATGAAGCTTAAGAAAATGGATAAGATAGGTGAAATTGGGAAAAGGAACCTTCGTAAAGATGCCAACACCGCACTCCATGCCAACCTTGGCGAGGAACAAATCATCCGCCAGCAACCTCTCCTTAAACCCTCCGAAATTCAGCAACCACCGGAACACGGCCGATTTTTCCAGCTCAAAGAACCTCTTCACAATCGACCCCGGAACTCGCCCCGCCTCAATAGCGGCCGCTAAATCCGCGGGCAATTTCTCCAACGGTCGCCCGGCCTCCGCGAGAACGAGGAGCGCCTCCTCTCGGTTGCGATCCCTGTCTTCCGATTCACCGTCGCCACCCCCACTTCCTCCCCCACGACCTGCACCATGCCCTCCTCCAGTCCCGCCGCCGTGGGCCGATGCAAAAATGGCGGACACGGGAGAGCGAAGAGGTATGAAAAGGGAAGCATGGGAAGAAGAGTGTGTGGGACGGAACGAGAGAGTGAGGGAAGGTAGCGGGAGAGAAGAGCGGTAACGGAGGGGGAGAGAGAAGGAGGAGGCAGAGAAGTTGGAGAAGGAAGTGACAGCCATTGCCGTTGCAGTTGGAGTTGGAGGGTGAAGAGAGGAGAGAGGGAGAGTGACAGTTAAAGGTAGGAGTTTGGTGGTGGAGTGAAAGAGTGAGGTTCATGACTTGGACTTCTTGGTCAGACAGTGGTTGTTGCCCTCTCCATGTGCCGTATACGCCACGCGCTTTCCTCTATCTTCAAATTCCTTATATTATAGTAAATAACTATTTAAAGCACCTTTATTCTCTTACATTACCATATATTTAAAATTAAATTTGCTTATGCATTTAATGTTACCAATATTTTCCAATAGATACTTTTAATAAATAAAAAATTTAGGACCACATTCTTTCTTATTGGTTGACATCCACTAACAATTGCAGAGTTAAGTGGGATCACACGACTTACTAAATGATTTTTTTTTTCTATTTCATGTTCAGTTTCCAATAATTTTAGTTAATCACAGATAGTACGTTAAAAAATGTTTTAAGTAGAATGTTTTCATCACTCTTATTTTCATATCATGGCTTATGAGTAAAGGGTATAATTGTATCTTATTATTGAAGAAATTTAGATGAATTTAATATTAATGTCTTTATCATTGATCTATAAGATATTGAGGCAAAGTCCAATTTAAATACTTATATTTCCAATTAATTTGTTAAAAAATCTTCAAGTTTTTTTAACTTGTAAAAAGTTAATTAATATTTATCTAGGTTCAATTATGCATCTATGTTCTAAAAGGATTTGCATGATCTAGGTTACAAAGAATTTCCATGATCACAGTTCAGACTATGGTCGGAGATTCCAAGAAGAATGTCTTACCATGACACTTAACTTAGTCAATAAAGGACCCAATTATAATCTAGCTAAAAAAATTTATAATTTTTTTTAATTTCAATTTATATGATTATTACTAGAATTCCAATAAAAAATGAATAATTGTATTTTAACATCTTAAAATAAATATCTTAATATTAAAATTTATTTATCATATATTATTATATTAAAAGACAGACTATTATAAATTTCATAAAAAAATTGAATGAATTGATTTTTTAAGATTAATTTTTTAATTTCGCTTTTATAGAGTTGCTTGATATTGTAGTTTTGTAAAGTGTGTGTCTTACATTTTGAAATGTTTCTTAAGAATCTAATTTAATTGAATTTTAATTCTGTATATATATATATATATATATATATATATATATATATATATATATATATATATATATATATTTAAGGCTGTTAAATACCTGCCACAATTGCGTCTTGGGTCAAATAATCCAGTGAGCATGAGAGAATGGCATGGTTTAAGAAAAGTTGAAGATAGATTTTGGTTTTCATGATCTTATTAATGTTTTATCATGGTTGTATTTTCCTCCACTTAGTTTAATTGTTTTAGGGATTGATAACATACAAATTAAATTTCAATAGTAGCTTATAAAAATTAAATATTTTTTTAATAACAATCGTACATAGAATGTTTTAATAAATAACTAAAAATATAGAAATCACATAATAAAAAATTTCATGAGAAAAAACAAGATTAAATAATAAAAAACTAAAATGTAGTTTTAAAGCTTTAATTAAAAATAAATGGTATCCTTAATTTATTTATCTTTTAATTTTTTTTCTTTTATATATATATATATATATATTGAATACATATATAATATCATTAATTATTTTTTATATATTACATTGTATATCATATTTAAACACGTATCGTATCGTATATGTGTCGAGGGAACAAAACTTTAGAGGTGATCTCTTATCTAAATTGACTAACACTAAGAGACTTAGTAACAATTAGTAGGTCATACATAAAACACTCACATTTCCGAGTATCACCATGAGCAACGCCCGTATACTTAACATCGAGGCTCAATATTTTTGGATGTGTATATATATGACATATTTCATACATGACACAAAGCCTACCAATGAAGACGAGAAAACACAATTTCAAAAGAGGATTGTTAGACTCAATATGATTGATGACAAATTTTTTCGCCGTAGATTTTTGGTTCCATTGCTTCGATGTATTTTCGAGGCTCGTGTATCCGAAGTCGTGGCAGAGTTACATGAGAGACCAAGTGGGGGTCATATAGGAAGTTGTGCTTTGGCAGCAAAGGTCTAGCGAGCTTGTTGCTATTGCCCATCCATACGACATGATTGTGCATAATACGTTTGACGATGTCATCAGTGTCAATTGCATGCAGACGCCCACACCACACCTATGGAGCCTCTACACACCATTGTCTCCCCATGACCTTTCCACAAATGGGGAATGGACGTCCTCAATCTGTTTATGATTGCAACTCGACAAGATAAATTATTACTTGTGGTAATTGACTACTTCACAAAATGGGTCGAGATCAAATCAATCACAATAATTCTCACTGAAAAAGTATGTAGCTTCGTTTGGAAGACTAATATATGTCATTTCAGAGTGTCATACACCATCATCACGGATAATGACACTTAGTTTACTAGTTACCAACTCCATGAATTATGTGAACGTTTTCGCATAAAGCACATTTTCGCATTGGTCGAGCACCCTTAAACAAAAATCAAGTCAAAGTGACAAACAAGATAATTCTGAAGGGATTAAAACGAAGATTAGGTGAATAACATACACTTTGGGTAGCCGAGATACCCTATATCCTTTGGTCATACCACCCCAAGTTCCAATCTGCTACACGTGAGACACCTTTTAGTTTGGTATATGGAATAGATGTGATGCTTCTCAACAAAGTATTTGAGCCCACTGGGCAAGTTGTGAGGTTCACGAAGAAGGATTATGAATGTGCAATCAGGGTAGACCTCGACTATATTGACAAAACACACGACAAAGCTCATATCCGAAATCGAGACAGCAAAACACTGAACCTACCTAGCTTAATCCATAAAGACTCTCTCTCTCTCTCTCGAGAGTTTTGAGTGTCGGACCTCGTGCTAAGACACATCCAACCAAATCAAATCCACAACAAGTTCTCAACCTAATGAACAAGCCCCTATCGAGTGACAAAAGTAATTGGGAACGACGCGTATAAACTAGAGACCCTCAGTAGAGGACTAATCCTGCGAACTTAGAATGTCGTTAACTTTAGGGATGGCAAAACGGGCCAGTCCGTCCCGTTTTGGCCTGCCCCGCCTTTGGCCCGCCAAAAGCGGGCGGGCGAGCTAGCTCGATATAGTCATGACGGTCGTAGACCTTGGCCCGCCACGCCAAGTGGCTGGCTGGCTAGCTCGCCATAATTTAGAAAAAATAATTTTTTTAAAATAATTTTTTTTAAATATTTTTTTAATAAATTTAATAATAAGATTATTATTTGTTTGTCAATAATTTAATATATATATATATATATATTATTTCAATTTAATAATATAAATCAATACATTATTTTAAGAAATTATAATTTAGAACAATAATAAAATTTACATAATAATAAATAATATATATATATATATATATATATATATAACGTTAAACTTATAAAATTTATATTTTTTATATTGAAAAATTCAAATACCTATATCTTTTTTATTTGATAAAACTTCATATTATTTTTGGTTGAGTAATTCTTATACCTTTAATTCAAGTAATAAGGATAAATATAATCGAGTGCTTAGGATAAACAAGGAGAACAGGAGATAAGGTTATATTTCGGGAAGGAGAATATTTTCTGTGAGAATGAAACTTTTTTAATTCTCTTTTTAAAATTTTTAACTTTATATATTATCTTTATAATTAATTTTATTACAATAAAAAATTATTTTTTTATTAATTAGGCGGGTCGCGGGCTAGCCCGCCTCGTCCCGCGGGTTGGCCCGACGGGTTGGCGGGCTTGGCGGGGCAGGCCAAAGCGGGCTGGTGGGCTGAAAACACCAACACGCCCCGCCATATTATGGCAGGCTGGCAGGCTAGCCCGCCGGGCCTAGCCCGTTTTGCCATCCCTAGTTAACTTACATTTTTATTATAGTTGTTATTTTTTACTCATGTTTTAAAGTTCGTTCAGTTAATAAGTACTCGTACTAATGTAGTTGAAGGTTTTCTCTTTCTCCCTTAGGGTTTTTCCTCCAAGTTGGATAAATAAAATAAGTTTTGAAAGGAATGCTTGATCTACATGTTGACTATGTGATGTCGGTCTATGCGACAACCCTATAAGGTTGATCTACGCGGCGACCCTGTGAGGTCATCTTACACGATGACTGTGACACCTTTAATACCAACATTCACTTTATTATGATTTATTAATTATTATTGATTCCTCTTAGTATTTTGATTACCAATACACTCTTGTAGAAGTAAAGTACACAATAATTAGAACATACACTTAGTGATTAATATACATATCATTCATAAGTGTCAAGTATAACTAGATAGTAAATATACATAAAGTCATCCCAAAATACACCTAACAAGGGTTCACAATACCAGAGCAAACAAACTAACTAGACAAACTAATTATACAACCTAACTAAAGAGGAGATATATTCTGTACGTCCACTAAAATGAAGTATCTCTTGTAGCATCTGTAGTGGTGTCCGATCAAGTCTTCTACTTAGTACTTGCAGTGATCGTATTTAAACTTTACTTGGAGATGATACCGGGGATGAGTTGTGTTCAACGTCACCTATGCAAACATTTCATAATAACAATACATGCACAGAAAGGGTAAGACAACTTTATATTCACTTAGAGCATGCAAATAACATTGGGTTAATTAGAAATTACATATACAAACATACTAGTAATCAGCACACAAATGATATGATATTATGAATGCAATGTATTCACTAATCTTTTCTAAGACACATCCTAGTATGCAAGATCATGGGGATCCCAAAACCACTTTCTCTTTTCTTTTCTTTTTTTTTTTCTTTTCGAGAAGGATCAGGAGTTTCACGGGAACCTCTCATCGCCTTGCGGTAGTATACTCATAATTACTTGTCCAGCTCAACTGATCATGAGAAACCCTGGGGCTTTAGTCAGGATAATCAAGCTTGGTAGTGAGAGTCTCACAGCTTAGGTAGCGAGCCCGAGCCACATATGAGCTCGATCACACTTAATTATCCCCGAGGTTAGCATGGAGCCGACCACTGATTTTCCATATCCTCCTCATACACTCAATCTCCGACTCATGAACATGATGCATGACTTATCATAACTTCTTCACACTCTTTCAAATTTGTTTCACCTCATTATACTTAAATCACATCTTAACTTCTTCAAAATAATACTAGGTTATTTCTTAAGAAAAATCGACGAGTTTCCCCTGTAAATCGGACATTCCCAAAATTTTTAACACCTGTAAAATAACCAAAAACAGCCCAGAACACTTCTACTTTTCACCAAACCATCCTTCCACCTCATCATATTCATCATCACTCAAAATCATAATTTTCTCAATTTTAATTTATTTTTCTTAAATAATAGTAATAATTGCAAATAATTTCCTCAAAATTATTAAAAATTCATTTTCACTTACAATTACTTGTTTTCTCCTAGATCAAAATTATTCCAATACTTTTGAAAAATATTTATTAATTAAATAAAAATATAAAAATTCACTTCATAATTAAATTATAAAATTCAATTTAATATATAAAAAAAAATAGTTTTCTTTCTCACATAGTTCATTTCTCACACCTTTCCTTCATTCCACCAAATTATACAATGCAATTCTATATGCTAATCCATCTTAACAAAAACATTGCACAATAATTTTCTACTTATCATGCTTCATAACATACATACAATATATCTCAATAATCAATTTAAAGCAATTATCAGAATACTAAACATAGAAATAGGCTAATTCTCAATCTAAATTCATCAATAAATCATATAAAATTACTAATGATTAAACAATCGATTCAAACAACATTCATGGATGCCTTATAATCATACAAGGTTCCATACACTCAAGTTGCTCCATTTAGAAGCCATAAATTTCACATAATCTTAAAACTTTAAAAATTCATCAAAAATAGAAATGACATTCAAATAATTCCAAATAAATTTCTAATTAACTTAGAAGTAAGGGACTTCTTCTCAATGCTATTTCAAGCAAAAATGAATTATAAAAGTTATCCTACCCCTTACCTTATGTTGTAACTTGGTGAAGAGTAACTCTTGATCAAATAATCTATCAAGTCTTTGGGTCTCCTCTTTGCACCTCTAAGTAGTCTCCTACATGCCAATTAAATACCCCAATTAAATCCTTAATTCCAACCATATTAGACCTCTAAAATCTCACCTCCTTCATAGCCTAAAATTCTAAAATTCAAGACTATGGTTATTTGAGTTATAAAATCATTTTTTAGGGCCTAAATTGATGCTAATGGAATTAATACAAGTAGAAGAGAGTAATGGAAGTAATACACTTAGAGTAGGAAGAATCCTAATAACAAATATGGACAAGGTTCAGTATTTCAGAATTTTCTAGAGTTATATAAACTGTTTTGGCATGAGGTAAGAGCCAAAATTTCAATAACTTAATTACCTACAATATTGATGAAGGAAATAAATTCAAATACCTTGTAGAATAAATGCAATTTTTCAGTTTACAGTGGTTATTTCCAACATGGCTCAACTACAATAACACTCTAAACATGCCTTGGTAATTTGACTATAATTCATGCTATACATAAGGTATTGACATGAAATAAATTTCTAAATTTAGGAAATATAATTTCCTACAACTTTTATGAAGAAATCAAGTTCTAATTTCACACTTATCAATCCCAGTAATTCAAAAACCGAGGCTGTTGAAACAGGGCAACCTCTTAACTTCACAGCTATAGCACTTGACAGTAAAATGAACATAACTTGAGCTACAAATATCCGTTTGATGTGAAACAAGTTTCTAAATTTCTATAACTTAAAGGGCTACAACTTTTATGAAGATACCAATTCCTAATTCTGTTCATAAACGTCCCAAAATTCCATGAACAGTGACTTACGAATTAGGGTACTTAAGGTTTTTAGCTTAATCACTTATAATCCTCAATTCTAAGTATTATTCTAGTGTCCTAGGTGTAAAACCTACAATAACACTCTTTCTACTCCCATTCAAGCTTAACCAAGTGAGGAAAAATTTTGAAAATGCACCGTTTTGAAAAATAAAACCGTAGAAATGTAGAGAAGATTGAGATAAATCAACTTACCTCTTGGAGTTTCTCAAGAAAATCAATATTTCCTCCTCAAAATCAAACTTCAAAGTGAGGAGGGTTTGAGAGAAAGCGAGAAATGAGAGAAAGGAAGAAGTTACGGGAGTTGCGAGTGAATCTCTTTTTGAAAGTCAAAATCTTATTTTTTATATATATTATTATTTTATTATTATTATTATTATTTTTTTCAGAAAATTTCTAAAAATCACAAATAATCTAACCAACATAAAACCCTATAGTCACTTTCCCCAATTCTTAATAATTTAATTAATAAAATTTTTGACAAAAGTTGTAGAGATGCGAGAATTAGGATGTTACAATGATCCTTTGAGGTCGGTTTACTAGATGACCCTATAAGATTGATCTACATAGCGACGTCATGAATTTGGTATATTCACACGCAATACATAATTATTTACATGCAATACGTAATATAATTATGACATCAAAACACATGTGCATTCAATATAAAATAGTCCTAAGAGACACCCAAGAGTACTAATTAATACATACATGCATAAAAAAAACACAAATACAACATTAATCATCCTTTTCTTCAATTATCTTGACACCCATCACACTTTTGAACAGTCCCATGGCAGATACATCGACATCAGGAAAAAGGACTGACACTTGCTCCATAGCACTATAAAATCTAGTTGCATACATTATGGCAATTTCAGTCTTTCGCCATTTTCGATGTGCTGAAGATCCATCTTCTCCTTTGCTAAATCATTAATTTTCTCTTCCATGTAACCAAGTTCGAGTGCATGGTTTTTGGCAAAGGGATTCTTGCCTTTTTCTTCGCCAGTAAGTCAACCTCCATTTTCCTCAGTAGCTTTGTGGTTGTCGTGTGAGCCTTCACACACTCGTCTAGCTTTTTCACGATGTGGAGTTCGCACTCCTCAATCTTTTTTTTACCCTTTTGGCAAACTCAACCTCTTGAGATTTTTTCTCTTTTTAAGCGTTGATGGTGTTGGTCGCAAACAATAATGATTGTAGAGTTAGCATTATCTTTATGCTTATAAGAGGGAATTTTGAGAGCGTTTCACTTAGCATACCACTACTACTCCTAGTAGAAGGCTCGAGGGTTGAGGTCATCATAGTAGTCTCGGTCATGGGGACTACCTTTCACTTTCGAATTAGTCGCGTATCAGATCCAGTTCTCTAAATCCCAAACCGATGTCTTCCACTCGGGGAGCATGGATGGTTCTCCAACTGTGGGCACCTTTAAGGTCGGCTTCTCGATTGACATAGCCTCTCACAAGAAACGACTGATCTCTTTATTTGATTGGAGCCCTTGTCTTTCTGTAACATCAAAGAAAGTCATGAAAAAACATACAAGAAAAAACGCCCATTATAAGCAAAAATAACATACAGAAGAAGGAGGTTACCTATGCATACTTTTAAGTCTATAGCCTAAAACTCTAACTTAAGTAGTGTAGACATGTCGAAAACGGTATTCAACCGCTCAAACATCACCCAATGCTCGAATTCATCTTGTTCCAATTCACCCAGTTGTTTGACAACTTAGAAACGGGGATTAATGGTCTAATAAAGGGGAAAACCCTCCACCAAAGTTGGGTTCAACTTAGGAGCTCAGATTTTAACAAACTGACCTTTGAAGTGTTTGTAGGACGACTGAAATAAGGAAAGAAGTCCTCTCCCAAGTACTCCACTAGCCGAAACCCAAGAGGTTCTCTTGGTTGCTCAATAGCCAAAAAAAAGAAAAATGTATTTGACAAGGAAACAATGACAAAGTGAGTGAAGAGAATATTAAATGCTTAGATAAAAACCAAACTATTTAGGTGAAGCTAGACTGGAGCAACATTCAATACGGTCAAAACTTCTTTATAAAAAAAAAACTCAAGGCCAAACCTAGTTTAATAAACACAGTGTCATACAAAAAGAAGAATGGTTCAGGGTCCCCTTCTTGGTCCTTACACATGGGTTCAACGGGATCACACGCTTCTAAGATTAAATTCTTCTCATTGCTAGAACGACTTAAGGATTAATTATTTTAGAGATTTTTCAAATGTTTTGAAGAAGTGTACCCATATGTTTCGTGTAGAATTTTTTGTTTAGCCCAAGAATACAACACGACGTCACTCACTTCCTTAATATCTATACCAACTATGTTCTCTAATCAACTTCAAGAATGCAAACACAACTAATAATGCAAAGTGCAAAAGGAGAAAGCACAACACACTTGCAATTAACAAAAACAATCCAAGCACGAGGATGAGAAAAATGGAAGAGGAAAAGTTGACGCAAGGGGAGAATAGAGCATAAAGTGAGTGATGAATGAGGTGTGAAATGGGGAAATAAGGTATTAGGTAAGGAAAACAAAGAGATGCACTGAAAGACCCGTGCATAGTGCGTGAAATGAAATGATGTGACATAATGTTAGTAATAATGTTTTGCACGAGATTGATGTTTAAGTTATTCTAGATAAGATTTGAGCTAAATACTGAGTATATAACATGTTTAACGACCTAACAATTAATGAGACTACAAAATATTTGACTCAACTAAAACCTTGGTATTGACACTTGAGGCTGATGGGTTGTATAGTGTCCAGAATGACCGACTCCTCGAATAATCGATATAATAGAGGCTAAATATTGAATATTTTTCATCCCCGAATACTTATATGAGGTTTGCACCTTTTAACCTGAGTATTGATACTTGATAATAACTAATTGAGAGACCCACAAAAGTAGAATAAAAATAGGGTTAAGATAGAAAAAAAGATTTAGAGAACCCTCCTTTTCACAACAACATATCTTATCTTTTCTTTTTTCTTCTTCTTCATAATAGAATAAAAATAATATCATTTCATTAACATAATACATAAATAATTAAAAAAATGTTTATTAATGATATAAATACATATTCTAATATACAAAATTACTCATATTTTCTTTCCATAATAATAATAGAAATAACATTATAAATAATTAAATTTATTTATTTTATCTTTTATAATAATAATAATAATAATAATAATAATAATAAATTATGGTATTATTTTATTAATAATATATTATTTATTGTTTTTAACATTACAATATTAATTTAAAATAAAATAAAAAATATTTAAAAAAATTATGTAAATTTCGTTTAATTGAAATAATTTTATCCTGATAAAAAATTACAATGATAAATAAATTTGTATAGGTTGGTTTAGAGAATTATCACTTAAAATTTATTTGTCAAATTTTGTTGAACATATTCATCCGAACAAACTTTAATACTTAATTTAATATAAAAAAGAATAATAATAATAATAAAAAAATATATAAATGAGAATAAGACGATTTGTTTAAAATAGAGTAATATATTTTTAAGTTGAATAATAAATTATATTTATTTAATGTTAATTATATCTTAAAAGTCATATTAATTAATTGTGAATTATTATTATTATTATAATATGTACTAATATAAAAAATATTTTAATTATGTATATTAGTTTGGTTAAGGGAGAAGGAGTTCTTTATAATAATACTAAAACTGATTTATCCATAACCAAAATAAAGTTTTAGTAAAACTAAGTGGAGTTTCAAACGAATCAAGGTTAAAGAATCAACTAATGAGTCGTAGGTACAAATGATATGCCACTCAAACCTTGGATGATTTTTTCTAAAATGCATTGATTAGACCCAAAATATGGGCAGCGAGAACAGTATAAATTGAGTCAGATAAATTTGTCTTTACATGCTAATATAATCTTAATTTTCTACTAAATTACATTTAGTTATAGAAAAAGAAATGATTTTTACATCAGTTGAATTATGTTCATGATTTGTATCTATAATTTGACGTAAATGATTCAATTATCTTTATCTTAAAATGAGAGGACCACTTTTACATGACATGTGAAAGTTATTTCATCATATATTGTGAAGATTAAATGGAGATGAGAGTCTAATCTAACTATCCAATTCAATGAAAACAAAATCTCATATATATGGACAATATTCATTACTCAACTCAAGTCACAACAGATAGAGAAGGCCAAACTAAGGTCACTATAAGAACATTATTGCGTATTATATGATTATATTTTTCACCAATCTTTAATATACTTGGAATTATATTAATTAAAATACTATATAATTAGTGTTTACAGTACTTTATAAAATGATCTTTTATAACAAAGTTGTATATCATTCTAGCCATTCACAAGTAATATGATACATACTCTCATTTGAACAATTGAAAACAAAAAAAATTCCATCATTTTATGAAATTAATATATTTAAAAAATTACCTTTAATGCAATGTTTTGAATATATTTTTCACATTAAATTGTTAAGGAATGCACGCTTATTTAATATTTAAGAAAACTTACATAATATTTATTTGAGGATAAAAAATAAATTATTACAAATATATTGTTGCCGTTCAAAATTCTTTTTTGAAAAAAAAAAAATCTCCAAACATAATAATAGAAATAAAAAAAAAGTCGTTGGAACTTATGGACTTGAAGATCTGAGGGGATGGATGGTAAATAACGATCAACTTTTCCCTTTCAGTCAAATCAAAATACACCAGAAAGACAAAAAAACAAAAAATATTTTTTAATTAAGAAAAATGGATATAATATTTTATGATAATTATTTTAAAAATCATACCAGCATTAACTTTTTAAAATCTTGACCATTCATATACTTTTTTTAGTGTTAAAATTATTAACCATAAAAATTAAGTAACGGATGAGATTTTATCCATTTTTTGAGAGAACTGGAGAGGAACTTTTCCCTAACTTTTACACTGGGAATGTTTTAGGTTAAAATAACGAGATAATTTGTTATAATATATTTATATTTAGACTTTTTCTACTTTTTAAAACAAAACGTTAATTTTAAAAATAATTATAGTTCTGTTGATTTTTAAATATTTTTATATAAAAAAAGGGTTTTGTGTAATATTTTTTACCCTCACAAAATAATCCACGCGTCAATCGTTAGGCGATAGGACACATCTTATCCCTTTTTTTATATCCGGATAGGTATACTACTAACCTAAGCTTTCGTTTCCTTTGGTTTTGTTTCGTTTCCAGAAACTTTCAACTCGCCACTGAACTAAACAGGAAAAAAATCATGGCTTCATGTACCACACCTCCTTCGCTCATGCTCGCTCACCCTCAAGACCTCTCTTCTTCTCTGCGCTTCTTCTCTCACTGTCACAGGCCAACCTTCTCTCTATGCTCTCTCGTCTCCAAGCCCTCTTCCAACTGGGTCCAGCTCAGCTTCCGAAGAGACCCCAAATCCAGGACCTGCCATGCCGTCGTCGCCGCTTTGGCTGCCGAGGTTGAAGTGACCGAAACTGTCGACGACACGGCGGATGGACTGGACGAGTCTGCCGCCACCGACACTGTCACCACCCCCAAGCCTAAGAAAGGCAAGGCTGCATTGCCTCTCAAGAGGGATAGGGTATGTGTGATTTTTTTCTTTTTCCTCAATTGTTTATTAATTTAGTTATGGTTATGGAGTTTTTGGGTTCACAAACAAATTGCATGCCTTGTGGTTTTATTTCTCCCTTTTACTTATTCATTTGTATGTGTTTATCTGTTGGGATATTTTTTTTCTTCCTGTTTATAATAGCTTTTATGTAGAGTGTGTTCTACTTTTTTTGGCTTCTGTTTCATGTTCCCTTGCGCAGTTGATGAGTGGTAAAAGGTGTATCTCAATGTCCTGTGCTTGTTTGGATAGCTAATTATATATGCTTGCACAAGCTGCTCACACTTCCATCTATTGAAGTGAAATTAAATGATTTTTGAAATTAAAAATTGCGCGCGTTTCATCTAGTGAGATGCCATCGAAAAAAAAAAACAATGATTTATAATTTTATTTGAGCCAAGTTTATATACCAACTGTTTTTTGGTAGAATGATTATATTTAATGCCATTTACATCCATATCTTCCGAATTTTCAAGGGTGTATAATTTGAGTGCTAGGTTGGAGCTTGGAGGTGCTTGTCAGAAGTACATCCTTGATTTTTAGTGGAGGTGTAACGTGTTTGTTCCACAATCATTCTAGGAAGCTTTTTGCTTACTTGTTTGTTATAATTTAGCATTTGATTTGCCTCTTTTGCATTATGCATCATCAGTATCTTCCTGCAGTGTTGGTATAAATTTTAGCCACTTGTTTACTTCTTCCAAAATCGAGCTGACTGCTTGGGTCATTGAATTGTTCATATTTGACGATATGTCTCTACCCTTTATTTAGGCTAATTGTTCTTTTATTGTCTCACTCACCAGACAAGGTCTAAGAGGTTCTTGGAAATTCAAAAATTGAGGGAGCGTAAACAAGAGTATGATTTGAAGACAGCAATATCTTTGGTTAAAGAAACAGCTAAAACCAAGTTTGTTGAAACAGTAGAAGCCCATTTCCGCCTCAACATTGACCCTAAATATAACGATCAACAATTAAGAGCAACAGTGCGTCTCCTGCTCCTTGCTTGATTTTGCAGTTACATTGAAAACTTGAGCCATAATGAATGAATTTTAATTCTGAGTATTCTGTCTACTCTTTCTTGATAGGTAAATCTGCCTAAGGGAACTGGAAAACCGGTTAAAGTGGCTGTTCTCACTCAAGGTATTTATGCTTCTCAATCGTCATTCCCACTTTTAGTTAAATATAGGTTTCCAGATAATGCTAAAAGTTATTTTCTTATAAAGAATATTCATATGAAAGGAAATGCATCTGTTATGTAACTTCCTGTATGGATGGGTATAAGATGATAGTTTTTCTCTTCCAAATTTGGATGTTGTGCTGCCTAGGCAAGGTATTGAAATACATGAGTTTCTGTGCCGCTGCATTGATAGAAAGTTGCATCATTCTGGATTCTGATTTTTTAAACACCTAATTTCTGGTAACTCTTACAAAGCTTATACTGCATCTACTTTTAGTAGTGTTATGGATCATGGAGCTACTTCATGTGTGTCCAAAGTATGAGTTCCTATGGTTGTATTTTGATCTGTCTTATGTCTACTTGAGAGAGCAAAGGGTTATCCCATTATGATATGATATAGCGAATCATACGCATTAGATTTTACAGACTTCTAACTACCAATTGTCTGCTTTTACCAGCTTACCATTTGAAGTTTTAAACCTTCAGTACGTCATCATTCTCCATCTGTCCTTGAGTTTGCTATCTATTTACTTTTGATAAGCTGTCAGAATGTGTTCCTGTCTTCCATACGGTTCATTTAAGTCTTTATGCTAGATCACTGCCGCTGTTCTATAGGTTTCTGTCATTCATCCGGTCCTTCTGAAAGGACATTAATATATGAACAGTCTGTGATCTGAAAAAGAAAATGTAGCTGGATTTGCTGAGAGTAATCCACAGCAACAACTACCACCCCTGTCCCAATAGTTTGGATTGGCTATATGGATTAAGTAATGCCATTGAGTTGTATCATAATAAGGCAAATGATTAGTAAGCCATGCAGTGAGTTCAAACATTTAGATTTAATTGTTAAAGAGGGTGGCCTGGGTGCATCCCATCTAATTGGGGTGAACCAAATTTTGTTTTGGCATTACTTTGTATGTCAAACTCGTCCATTAGTTGGATAATATTTAAGGAGTCAAATTCCCTAAGTTACAACATTGTTGTACTAAAATAACTGTAACAGAATAACAATTAGAGGAAAATGGTTTACTAGTTGCTCTTGGTTGTATATTTCTGTAGCCTGTTTTAGCGCATTTTATTCTGGTATTGGTGATTTGGTTCTGAATCTGTACAGATACATGTCATAACAACTTTGTATGTCAAACTCGTCCATTAGTTGGATAATATTTAAGAAGTCAAATTTCCTCAAGTTACAAGATTGTTGTACCAAAAATAACTGTAACAGAATAACAATTAGAGGAAAATGGTTTACTAGTTGCTCTTGGTTGTATATTTCTGGAGCCTGTTTTAGTGCATTTTATTCTGGTATTGGTGATTTGGTTCTGAATCTGTACGATATATGTCATAAAAACTTAGTTGCTTTGCACCAAAGTATTGTCTTGAGGTGTCTAGGTTTGCTGTGAAAAAAACACTAGACTGTTTAACTTACTCAAATGCTAAACTGTTTGGGTATATGACATGGTTGTAATGGTCACATACAATCTGTCTGTGTTTATAACACGAAAGGTTAGATCAGATCCAACCTTTTTTCTGTGTAATGTGTACTTGTTATAGCAACTTCTGTTTTGTAATAATTAAACTATAGTTTAATCTGTTTGATGAATTTTAAGTGGGTTCCTTTACGTTTTAGTAGTTCTAGGCCTTTGTTTCCAATATCAAATCAAAGGTTTCAGTATGGAGACCAAAGTATCTAGGGATGGTGAGGTTTATGTTACTCTCCTTTCCCTGAGAATCTGTTATGAGATTGGATTGATATCTGTGGGTAGTCTGTGGTGCTCTGGAAGCACAGTTCAATGGAATTTGCAGCTGATTTAGACTGAACTGGATTGCTGCATTCTTGATTTTGTTTTATTTCCTTGATGTTTTTATCTCTTTGGAGGATATTTATACTCCCCGCAGTTGCACCTTCGGCCACTCTATCTGATTAAAATATCTTCTCAAAGTTTATTTCAACTTCTGAACTAAATTTTAGAACAATTATATAATGTGATGAGACAATGAAAGTTTTGAATGACAAGTATCTTGTCTAAGATTAAAAAATAAACATTCTAAACTGCACCTTAATATTCCTTGTTAAAAGACATGGATAGTAGCTTTTAAAGTTTAGCAAAGAAAGAAGTGTGGGTTGGATAGCACGTACTCATCATATATATGCTAATCAGTGCTTTTGGATGTCCACTGTAATTAATGACTTTAAAGAGAATCAAATGGAAAAAACACCATTAGAATTCCTTCCTTCCAATTAATAATGCTAGTCTGATTCAAAGTTCATTTTGATAGGTGAAAAATTCGATGAAGCAAAAAATGCTGGAGCTGATTTGGTAGGTGGAGAAGACTTGATAGAACAGATAAAAGGAGGATTCATGGAGTTTGATAAACTAATTGCTTCTCCAGATATGATGCCTAAGGTGTTGCTCTGGTTATCTTTGTTTTAATTTTGTAATTAGATTAATAAATATTGTCTCGTGTTCTTGGCTTTTTTATGTATAATTTGAGTATTCCAGACAATTATGTAATCTCAATAAGTTATCTGTAAAATTGATCATGACTGAATTTTTTGTAAAATTGGAACGCCACCCATATTCCTCATTTGACATTTCCAAGAGCTTTTGATATGATGCATTTCTATTCTGTTTTTTGTTTGAATAAATTAATAAACTCAAGTTCTTTGTCAATTTCGTCGTATGCTGTAAGGCATTCTTCTTACTCGTCAAAGCTACTGTTATTAAATTTTAGATATCTTGTTCTGTCATCTTTTCTTTAATTATGAAGAGTTTCAGTAATTCAATAAAACAATTTTTTAGTAATGTTATTTATGATGCAATCACCTTAAGTAATTAATGGGGTTATAAGGTTGGCTTGGTGGTGAAGGGAATGATGGGAGGCCATAGGTGCGGTTCGAATTCTCTGATGACAATTTTTTTTAACAAACTAACAATTATCATTTGCCGAATGAAATAAAAAACCCTTAATTAATTTATTGTTGATTGTCAGGTTGCTATACTAGGGAAGATTCTGGGACCAAGAGGACTGATGCCAAACCCAAAAGCTGGCACTGTAACACCTAATATTCCTCAGGTGTAATATCCACTACTATTTTTCTTTTCCTTGGTTGCATGTTGTATTAACCTTGGTGCAAAATGTACGAGTTATACTTGTTTCCCTTTTCTCTGTAAAGAGATAAGGTTTACAGAGAAAAGGGAGGGGGGATGAATAAGAAATTACAAGAGCATCGGTGACAAATTTCAAGATTTTTGCTTCACAAAAGTATACACTTGTGTAATCAGAAATCCTTTTAAATCCATTCCACTTTACAGGCTATAGCAGAATTCAAGCAGGGAAAAGTTGAATACAGGGCAGACAAAACTGGAATCGTGCACTTACCTTTTGGAAAAGCCGACTTTTCAGAAGAGGATCTACTTGTAAACTTGCTTGCTGCTGTGGTATGTTCTTCCCTAAGCAACCTTAGGATCTGTAATTCACTCACTCAATGATAACATTGTAACCAAGTGTTCTAATTTCACAGAAATCAGTAGAGGCAAATAAACCTTCGGGTGCTAAAGGTGTGTACTGGAAAAGTGCCCACATATGCTCATCCATGGGGCCTTCAATCAAGTTAAACATCAGGGAGATGCTTGATTACAGACTTCCATCAGAATAGAACATTCACCTGTAAATGCTGGTTTGGATTCAGTCGGCTGTCCCGGGTGCCATTGTGAGATCTTGTCAAATATTTAGTCAAAGATGTTACCAAAGTTACATACTGGGGATGAACAGGGAATATGATACTTTGGTGGTTATATCTGTTCCAAATGTTTGCACACTACATTACATAATTGTTGACCCCCGGCTGAGAATTTTCCTTGTATTACTTTGTAACTAACACCAGAGATCTAATTATATTTTCTTTGTGGGAATAAATTTTCATTTTGTATGATTGATTATTAGGTATTCCATTCTTCAACAGCCTTTGTTTGTTGTACTCATTACAACTGGAATGATATAGTATGGCCCAGGAACCATTTACAGGATCAGCTTCATACTTTCTAGAAGGATAATTGCTTGTATTGACACCTACTGTTAAAAAACATTGACACCTAACTTGGTAAATGTATTATAACATGATAAAACATTGTGTTTATATTTAAACAGAAATAATAAGAACTGTAGATTAACTAAAGTTTAAAACTGCAATTATTTCAAGCTATTTTTATCTATAAAAAATGTTATATGAAAAATTATATTATTTTTCATCTATTATTTGTTTTTTTAAGTTATACTTAATACTTGTATCTTAATTAAATCACTATTTTTAATTACTTAACTTTTATGTATTTATAAAAAGTTGTGTAAAATACAGCTTTGATGAAAATCAGTAAATCAAGCTGCAGAGTAGCAAATGTCTTACATGACATGTCTCCAGCTGTGGACAAAAAAATGTCCAATCCAGCTTTTGTTTTAAACTGTAGAAGTTTATTGCATGAGGAATAATTGCAATGGTGCAGTGATCTTACTGGCTGTGGAATAGACTAGACGAGACCTGGATCCTTAACTAACAAAATCTTAACATAACTAGATGATTATTTTTTCTATTTCAACAAAAAAAATATATCTTTTTTTTATGACTTAAGTATTTAAGTAAATTAAGTGAATTTTATTTATTAATAATGTCATGTAAAGTTAACATAAAGTCAGTTGAATTTAGACTTACCTAAAAAACAAGGACTTGTAGTTAAGGAAGATGTGAAGAGTACGAGATGGGGGATACTTGTTAGTTAAAAAGTGTATGGTCTTAAAAGAAATAACACTGACTGGTCTGTAACCCTAGATGGGGATGGTAACTACGTGTGTGGTAAGGGTGAGTGATTTTTCTCATAGCATTATGTGACGTGTATTTACAAGCAAAACATTTCAATCATGTGAGTGGAGCCCAAGTACTGAAGAAGTCACCCTAATATTCTGACCGTTGTATTTACTGTGCTGCTCCTCAAAACTTAACTCAGTATTAAATCAAACCAATGTTGCTGAAGACAAAATAGATGAACAATCAGTTTAAATTAACTAATCAATTGGTGGTTTATGAAAAACTAGAGAAATAGTATACACAAATTGAGTTTTATACAAAAACTTTAGTATTTTTTGTTTTTTCTATATATTTTCTTATGTTTTGTCAAAATATATTTGTTTTTTTTTCTTCTTCATAAAATCACAAAATCATATATATTTGTTTGGATCTATGTTTGACATCTTGAGTTTAGAATAAATTGAACATAATTTTTCAATGTTCAATTATTTGTTTCATTCATACTCTTTGGAATACTCAAGCCATATTAGTAATTACTCATCTAAAATCAATTTTGTTTTCAAAATTTGAAAAATATTGTTACTGCTCACGTCAACAGTATTTTCTATTAATACTATATATTCTATATATTTTTCTTCCCATCTTCCAAACTAAACTAGGAAAAGGTGACTTTTCACCCTCATGTTATTGTCTTCTCCATTTTGCACCTTTCTGAACAAAATATACTATCAAAAGAATGTACTATTTCTTTCCTACACTTTACTCTTTATTTAATACATATAATTTTAAGACATAGATTAAATTACATACTCTTTATTAGAGAGTATTATTTTTTGTAAGTTCAATTCATAATGTCTCTTTTATTAGATATAAACAAACTAAAATAAGATTTTTCTGCATTTTGATAATATAGATAATTGAGATTCTTGCAAATAGAAAAAGAGAAAGCATTTTTTTTTTTTTTTAAATCTAGTATTACTTCCAAACAAAGGTGTACTTAGTATTAAAAACAAAGTCACCACATTCAGAAGAGTTGTTAAGGAAAAGTTAAATATGAATGATTGAGGGTAAGAAGTTTAGGGGAAAGAGTAGAGAGTGAAGCAGACCATGAGTAGTGTTGTTGCCTAGTGGAAACGGTGCGTTTTAACTTTATGGGAATAGGAGTAGGTAATACGGGTGCCAGCTGTTACGATATCACTCTTCTTCTCTTCTTCTTCTTCAGTGCTCCTTCTCTTGCACTAGGGTTTCCTTTTTCCACTGGATCCATATTTCCTTTCTGCAATTATTCCTTCAAAGCTTTGATTTTTCACTTCTCGTTGTTCCAGGGTGAGTTTTTTTGTTTTTTTTTTGTTGCTCTCTTTTATTACATTTCTGAATCAACCATACTCTCTCTGTCTGTTTCTGTTTTTCTGCACTTGTTAACTTGAATCTTGTAATTTTTTTTTTGTTATATTTTACATTACTATTTTTGGCTTGTCAAATTTGGATTTGGTGATCGTGCCACTCAGTGTTCGTTTTTTAGTGCAAAGAGGAAAAATAGCTGTTTTTTCCCTTGTCCATTTGGACCGAGTGTGTAATCTGTTCTCTACTTCTATGGAATTTAGTCATTGCTATAGTTGTCTTGTCACTTTTGGGTTTTATCTTTGACTGGAATTTTCCACCTTAGTAAATTAATTACGCAATCTAATCTGAGTTACTAGGCTCAATTTATTTTTTTACTTGTTTATGTTGGCTTTAATCTTGTTTACACAGTAGGAGAGGTGATATCTGCGGGTAAATGGTCTGCATACAGTGTGGTAAGAAAAAAAAAGATGCAGAAGTGAAAACCATTTCCATTGATTTTTGGTTCCATTTTATCTGCTATTTTTAAGTGTAAATTATCTTGTAGAAAATTGCAAAAGCAAAATCCTAGGGCTTAAAAACCACAGGTGTGAGCATTGCCCTCTCTCAAACTTCCATTTTTTATCTGCTGACTTAGAAAAGTTCCCATTAAATGCTTCTCAAATTTTGTCAGGCTTACTCTCTTTGGTTTTGTCCTATGCAGAAGCATGTTTATGTTGCCATCAGTAACAGGGTAGTAGTTTGGAATAGTACTTGATTGTTGTCTTTCAACTACTAAACTGTTCTTTTACTTTAATCACAGATCTTAAGTTTGGAGGTATTGCAACATTGCTGCATTGCCATGTGGTACCACTTGGCTTATTACCAGCAACTGCCCATTGGTTCTCCCGTGTAAAAATCAATGGTACCAAAGGGCTAGGGAGTTATGGGCTGTTCTCAGGATGGTAATTGTTACAGGGGTAAGCACTAGTACATATGGATGCTTCATTATCAGTAGATCATTAATTTACATTTTGGGTTTTCATAAGCTTCTGAGAACTGATTTTGTGCAAACTGGTTATTGTTGATGTAGCTATCATCATACCGTAATATGTATAAAAAAATTTATTATTCTTTTTTAAATGTCTGTTGGATCAGAGAACAATTGTATGCATTGTTATCTTGTGTTTTCTTTGAACATTTTTCTAAGAATTATATCTCTGTTGCAGGTACTTTGTGCTGTCAGCTAATTCTATTTATCATCTGGCTTCCTACTTTTAAAGATGCGACAGCACAGGAAGTTCATGCTAACCATAGAAAAATGTCTTCTCTGGTAGAGTTAGCTAAGGAACCTGCTTCGGGTGAATCCGGACTCTTTGACCCCATAGAAATATCACCTTCTGTATTACCAAAATTCCCATACCCCACTGAGTCTTTGCCACCAATGTACCCTACTTTCCCAACCAGATATGAACCAATTTTAACTGGAAAATGTCCTGTGAACTTTTCCCATTCAGATATATCAAACATACTAGATAAAACAGCATCTGATTGTTCTGGACCTTTGGCAGCCCTTGTAGGAAATGTAATATGTTGTCCTCAGTTTAGTAGCTTGATCCACATCTTCCAGGGTTTCTACACCATGAAGTCTGATAATTTGGTTTTACCAAATTCAGTTGCCAATCATTGTTTTTCTGATATCATTAGTATTCTAGCCAGTAGAGGGGCAAATAGTACGATCCCCACACTATGCTCCATAAAATCATCTAATTTTACAGGTGGGTCATGTCCAGTGAAGGATGATGTTACACTTGAAAAAACAGTCAATACAAGTAAGTTACTTGAGGCATGCAGCACTGTTGATCCACTTAAAGAATGTTGCAGACCTGTTTGCCAGCCTGCGATAATGGATGCAGCACTACAGATTTCTGGAAGACAGATGACGAGTAACAATAATGAAAATATGGCTGGAGAAGTGAATCACACTGATTATCTTAATGATTGTAAAAGTGTGGTTTATTCATATCTTTCAAAAAAGCTATCATTTGAGGCTGCAAATACTGCATTCCGAATACTGTCTGCATGCAAAGTCAATAAAGGTACACTGTTTAACTATTTCATTCTGAATTTAATTTACTTAATAGTTTAGGGAGATTGTCAGCGGCACAACCAATCATATCATTCATGAATTAATTGGGATTGGAATACGGGGAAATGCAATTAAGTGATTTTATGTTGCTGGTCTTACTGTACTGATTCTTCACATTATTTTTGTTTTATGTGGCATTGGTTTATATTATCGTGTCCTGTTACTTGGGTGCTTCCATATTTTATCTATATTTCCTGTTGATAAAGGAGAGATTGAATTCCATGAGGAAAGAGTTGGAATTCGTGTGTGCTTTTCTTTAATTTAGGCAAATTAAGATTGTCAGAATGTTGTACAGGAATACATGTCCTTTAACCTGTTTTTATTTTTTTTAACTTGCAATATGATATTTAATATAAGTTTTACATTTCTGAGAAGCATGCACGTTAAGTTGTATATATGAATGGGATATATTTAAAATTGTATATGGTCAATTGAATCGTAATCCTGTTTCACTTTGTTTTTTCAACGCTTGTAATAGAGTACATATTGCTTGTACAGTTTGTCCTTTGACTTTTACGGAGCCTGCAGAAGTAATCAATGCATGTCAGAACATAGCTGCCCCAAGTCCTTCCTGTTGTAGTTCATTAAACACGTATATCGCGGGGATACAAAAACAAATGTTAATTACAAATAAACAAGCTATAATATGTGCAACACTTTTTGGATCTTTGTTGCGTGGAGGTGGAGTGATGACAAATATTTATGAGCTTTGTGATGTTGATTTAAAAGATTTCAGCATACAAGGTATTTATCCTGATCAAGCTTAATATTTATTTTCTGCCCATGGCCGCTTTTTTAAATTTCTCTGATCTAATTCTTCTGTGGTGGCTCTGCATGTTATTGGTGCGGGCAGCTTATGGACAACAAGGTTTGCTCTTTTTCTAATGCTTGCATTTTGTTGAGAGCTGTTGTTTTTTAATTCAATAACCTATTTACACATTGATTCAAACAACACATGGTATTGGTTGGGAATTTGTGATATAATTTGGTAGTTTAAGGCAATCATGTTATTTAGGACTTATTTCCCATTCTTTTCAGAAGGTTGATGGATTAGGTTGTTAGTTAAACTTGACATGCGGGATTAAGAGGGATGCATACTAGGTTGATTAGAATACAATCTTGGTAATAAAACAGTTCTGGTCAGCAGAGAAATAGAAGATCCTTTTAAAGCACAGTATATTCATGCTTTGATTTTTTCAAGGAATAATTGTAATGTTAATAAGATGGGTGTTGGTTTATATGCAGGATGTTTACTTCGGAGTTTGCCTGGAGATGTGATATTTGACAATTCATCCGGCTTTAGCTTTACATGTGATTTGAGTGACAACATTGCTGCGCCCTGGCCATCATCATCTTCAATTACATCTTTGTCACTCTGTGCGCCTGGTATGTTTTTGGACAAATTTACTTTGTCTTGATTATTGCGTACTTTTTTTTATCCAGGATGCTGATATTACTAAATGCTGTTTGCATTTGCTTAACTCTTGTCTGTAATTTTTTTTCTTTTGGCAGAGATGTCATTACCAGCTCTCCCGACTTCACAAACATTAAAAAATAGTGGTAAGTCACATTACCTGGCTGTTAGTTGAACGAATTGAACTCACATTATTAAGTGTTTCAATTTTTCTAGCATCGTGCATACCCAAGTTTTTAGGTCTTTGATACAATTAGAATTTGGTTGGATCGTCTCAAATTCATCGTGGTCAAGTTGTTGCAGAGCAAAATTTTGACATTATGAACATGGTGGATTTTGCAGGTTGTAATTCCGGTGGAGTTGGATTGCTTGTGGTTATTTTTTCATTTTTCATCTTCAGTACGCTGTTGTGTTGAACAGATTTTAGGTTTTAGATGTGTGTCAGTCAATGTGTCTTTGGTGTGGCTTTTGCATGTATATTTTTGAATGGCCTCATTGTATAGAAATCCCCCTTTTCCTCCCCATTTCCACGTGTCTTCTGCTTGTATGTTCTGAGCAGATCATTCGGGAGTTAGTGCTCATTTGATTTAGGATCCGTAATTGTGCTGTGAAGGGTTCGTTTATATTTTTGTTGAATTGCTGACAAGCAGATGCTAGATTACCGCTAATGTTTACTTACCATGGCAGCGTCAGGGACTGACTAACACTGATTCGGAAAAAGGGAAATGGAAAATGCTGACTTAGATGATTTTTTCATGCTAATGGTATGCCCCATTTGGAACTGACAAAGTTGAGTTTGACCGTCCATAAGAACACCTGTTATTATATTTTACTATGTGAGTACAAGAGTTTAACACCATACTAATTCATTGGACTTGACTGGACCTTAATTGGAGAATTTGTCTTCAAATAAATTGGGTGTTAACCCGTGCAAAAAGGGGTTAGATTTACCCGAAAGCTAACACATCCCTCCGAAGGCGTAAAGAGCAAAACAGCATGCACAAATTTATATTTTGAAAGAAAAAAAGAAAAATGCTTACTATTTGTTATGTGGTTATTGTACTAATTGCTTGAGTTCCTTTTTTCAAAAACGTCGTTTTTTTCGTGTAGGAATAAGAATATAAAATTTAATATTAAGTGACTACAGTTTTTTATCAAAAAAAGATTTTGATGTAATGAAGTTGTTCATTCCGACACTTAAATTACAGATGATATAAACCCGTTTAAGCACACTTTCAGAAAATCTTTTTCACAACAGAATGTTTTAAAACTATACCACAATTAATTGAATTTGAAACTAAAAATAAAGAATGGTTAATGTACTAATTTAGCAGATTATAGGCATGGTGTTAAATGCCATAGAAAATGTGACGAGGTGCAGTTAATTGAGGTGTGGATCATAATAGAGAAGATAAATGAAAATAAGATATATTTAGTTGAAGAGAAGTAAAAAGAAAAAAAATAATTGAAACAAACAAAAAATTAAAGTATAATTAAGAAGTGCTAGTGTTCTTTGTTTTCATTCTAGCTACACATCGTATTAAATAATCAATATCTTTTATCAGTACTTTTTCTAATTGTTTTGAAAATTGGATCATGGTTTAACCAGAAATTGGTATATAAATTGGTTTGTTATTATAATTTCAGGGTTATTTAAGAAATAAAAGTGGATTATATTTGTCATAAAAGTTTTTTTTTTTTTTTGTATCAAGTAGTTTACTCTGTTTAAAAAAGCTATTTTAGTTTCTCTTCTGGTGCAACACGCTGTGTGTTTAAATTAGGCTTTAATAATAAGAAAATCAACAAGCTTAATCATGGACTGTGGTTGAATTTAATTTGATTTGATTTATGGTTTAGGCGTAATTGATTTATTAGTGTGATGCAAGTTTGGCTGTAAAAAGAATATTAAAAATGCGTTATTTTCAAGTCATTAACAGGAAGCGTTTGTAGTCTAACGGTTAGGATAATTGCCTTCCAAGCAATAGACCCGGGTTCGACTCCCGGCAAACGCAACTTATATCTCCCTTTTTATTTTCTGGATTTTCTTCAATAAAAAACTATTTTCTGGAATTTGTTCTACCACGTTACTCATCACATAATTTTTTTTTCCTAAGTAAATACTCGCATGATTATTTTCCGACGAAGCAACCTTAATATTGCATTGGTCTATATTCTGTCGTTTATCCGAGGATTGAAATCCAATCTAATCACCTTTCTGTCTATCTCACCACCAAAATGGCGAATGCTTTGAGAGTTGGTTGTGCTCTCTCACTCTGCTCCTTACGGAACACCAGACCCCATCTTCCCCTTCTCTCCAACTCCACGCGATTACGTTCCAAGTTCCCGTTTTTCACCCTCTCATCGTCGCCAAACACATTTGGATCTCCTTCATTTCGCAGGCTCTCTTCTTCTTCAATTGACGAAGCAGTAACCAACGAAGCCATCACAGGGAATGCAAGTGGTGAAGCTGAGAGCAGTATTAGGGACGCGGCGGGGCTACTTGACATAAGGGTTGGACTCATTCTGAGGGCATGGAAACACGATGAGGCTGATTCTCTGTATGTGGAAGAGGTTGATATTGGTGAGCCTGAACCCAGAATCATATGCAGTGGCCTTGTCAACTACATCCCTATTGAACACCTTCAGGTATTGGTCATTTTTAATCAATTCTGATGTGAGTTTTGATTTGAAATTTGATCCTTGAGTGAAATCTTTTTCTGCTAAAAAACTGTACATTCATTACTAGGAATGATTTCTGGTTGATGAAGGGTTACTTTGTTGCAAGTTTTCAATTTGGATTTCACGTTTACTCTCTCCCGACCGAAATATAAGGAAAAAAAAAACAAAATTGGTGGTGGCCATTCTAATGATAACACCCTTCCATTTAGTTGAGACTCTATTTCCAATATTTTCTCTCTTATTATCAAGTTCAAATGAATAACAATTTAGGAAAGAAATTTATTCTTAAATGGAATTAGTAAGATTGAGATTACTTGTTTACTAATTTTATTAATTAGTGTGAATCGGTTTGTTTTATATATGTATTTCGGTTTAGAGGGAGTACTAATTATGTATAGTTGTTCTGTACTGCACGGGAATCTCATAAAACTCCAGTGTAATTGCTTTATCTTACCAGTGTGATTAAACAGAGGCTGGTTATGAGATTGATTGGGGTATGTGGCCGAGATATCATTCTTGGAACTTTTTAGTGTGTGAGTCACATCATCTTGAATGTAAATTTGGTAGGTGATGTGTTTGTGTTGATTCAAGAAAGAAGGGATGTGGTACTGTAAAAGTTTTTATCGCCTCGACGACTAGAAGCATAATCCATAAGCAAACATCCAGGTCCAATTAGTGGGAAACACTATGCAAAGTATCACTAATCTAAATTTTTGTGAAATTTGAGTATAAGCAGACAGATTCTGCATGTTGATATTTTGAGTATTAGCTTAATGTTTTATCCTATTTCGCAGCTAGCTTTCCTACGTGTTTGAGGGGATAATGAAGTTTAAACACCTTAAATGGTTGTTGAATTTGAGCATGTATCCATTTTAGATACCCCTCAAACACCATCTTATACCCCTAATCTGCATCCTACCATTCTTTTACTTTCAAAAGAAAACGATTATGTTTTGGTTTTAATTTGAGATGTGTGTTTTTCTGTTAACTTTATATTGGTTCCATATAATTTACCATATTGTCGTATCTATGTTGTTTCATATTCATGTATTATGCTGTATCCATATCCATAGTTCCTAGATCTGGTGCTTCTGTAAGACTAGAGAGGGAAGATATATTAGGACGAAATATTTTTGGATGATTTTGACCATGTGTGATTTTGTAAAGGGAAGTATATTTGTGTGTGGAGGCACATTAGAATTATTGAATGATTATATCAAATTTTAAACTGCCACATGTCATATAAGAATTAGTTCAGGTTATTCTCTCTTGATAGTTTTGGTGGTTTCAATTTTCCAACCAAAACTTGTATCCATTTGGATAATCCTTGTAGTATGTGCATTCTATTGACTTCTGTCCACTTGGATAATCACTTGTACTATGTGCATTCTACGAACAAGATACTTTATGCTGTGTAAATAATGTAAACTTATGACTGCTTGGATAGTTGCTTCTGTGTGTGTGCATGGCAACAGTGCATAAATAGATTTGAGGCTGTGATAATGGCATCAAGTAGGGTTTTTTTTCTGTTATAAGTATATAATATTTAACTAATTGTATGATACATGCAGGGAAAAAAGGTTATTGTCCTGTCCAACCTGAAGCCGAGAAATATGCGTGGTGTCAAGTCCTGCGGAATGCTGATGGCTGCTTCTGATGCAAAGCATGAGAATGTTGAACTTCTGTTTCCTCCCGAGGAAGCAAGTCCAGGTGAAAGAATATGGTTTGGAATGGAAGATGAAAAGGATGATCAACCTGTAGCGGCAACTCCGAATCAGGTAATCTTAATTGTTGAAAGTCCCACATCGTCTACCTCATGTCATTTGGTATGGTTTAAATACATGTTAGGTTACTCTACATATTGCCAATTGGTTTTATGTTGGAACCTTAACATGGTATTAGAGTCAAAGCGTAACATCTTTCCGGTTATTGTCATAGACCAAAAGTTGCCATTTGGTTGGGTTAAAAGTACCCTTTGCCTGGTCTGACAGACTTCGTTGGAAGGGGCGTGTTGAAAGTCTCACATCGCCTACCTCATGTCATTTAGTATGATTTAAATACATGTTAGATTATGTAACTCCACATATTGCCAATTGGTTTTATGTTGGAAGCTTATCAGTATATATGACTGTCTAGTTGAATGCGGAAATTCTAGAATTTAGATGAATTATTCTTTTATTAAATAAGGCTCTGTCGCATTTCAAACCAGTCAGTTTTACACAATTATGGGATACCATGTAGTTAGTGTGTCCAATAGTAATTGTCCCGGCACAAGGTTTTTATTACAACCAGAGACTGAAAAAATCATAGTTCAGGTAGCATTTTTCTTGGAAGCCTCAGAAGAGCTGGTTGCTTGCATATTGATCAATGATTCACCTTGGATGACTGTTGTACATAAAATAAATCTTGCTACGCTGTACCGGATAAATGAGTGTGATTACCATTTTAATTGTATTTGGTAAGATAAACAAACTTTAATGTGTAGGGAAAAGGCTTGTTGGTTAAATATAGTGTAGGAAAGAAGTTCAGCACCTGAACATAGAAAAATTGAAGACTTATTTATTGTGAGGAAGAATAATGAACATATTGTCTATGTCCATGCTGTCTTTTTGTATCTGGGTCTTATTCTTCTTGTGTGACAACTTGCAGATACAAAAGAAAAAGATATGGGAATTGGTGCAACCTCATCTAAAGACAGATGTTTCTTGTATTGCGATGCTAGGGGAGCATGTCATGCGTACATCTGTAGGTTCAGTAACATGCCGGTCCTTGCGGAATGCAAATATCTCCTGATCACCCACTGCCTATCCGGAACAATGAAATTTTTGGTTAATAAATTGGCGTTTATTTTATATGTACTTCGATTTTTGTAATAGTTCTAGTTTACATTTTAGCTCTTTCACTTGGACATAATTATTTCAGCATAGCATAAATCTCCTCCTAACCGTAAATATCAGTTAGTTTTTGGGGGTTAATTTCTTAAGGGTCACAAGCAAGTTTGTTGCCAGTTTGCAAGTAATAGGAGGGGTGAGTAACATCCCTGTTAATGTCTTATAGGGGAATGACGATGCCATTCAATGAGTGACAAATATACCAAAAGGAGTGGTTTTAGCTACACATACTATCTGCTAGATAAAGTAAACGAGCTTATACCAAATATTTATTTGTAGTTACGACATTAATAGCTAAGTCCTTTCCCTTGGTAGTTCCCTTCTGACCTTTGTTTTGATTTACTTTTTTTACTGGTATTGCCGAAACAGATTACGTATGCTGATGGGGTGAATACAGTTGTAGGACAGATGTGGGGAGTATTTCGGTTTGCTGGTGGATGATTGTCTAAGTTTTATCACTCTCTATCTATCTTCCTGTAATGACACAAGTTCTTAAGAGGCAAGTAAAACAAAAATGAATAAAAATATAAGCCAGCAAATCCTTCGTTCCAACGTAATCTTAAAGAATGAAGCTACTTTATTATACCAAATCCAATCAATTCCCATCCAGGTATTTCATAACCCACTAAACTCCATTGACATTGATTTTTGTACCAAACGGTGAAGATCCTCATTGTCAGACTGATCTGTTTGAGTTTAATCTAGACCCACAACCAGGTCATAATGATTCTCATTATTCATGCTTTGTTCATAATTTGGCATCTGCTACCCGAAGCTTGCCCGTGAGATATAATTGTCTAGGAATATTGCTTTCGGTCAATGCTAGCAAGGGCTTTAAAAATAGAGTTTGACTCTTTCGCATTTCTTCTAGTAGCTCTTTGCTGGAATCAATACCTGTTATGCATTCATGAGAGAAATAAATTCATGTCCACAAGTGGCACCTTTACGTCATGACCCCTACATTTATTAATCACCTGTTTGGTAAAGCAAAGTTGACATAAGTATATGCCTCACCTGCGAGGTATGCACCATGCACGTAGCCATTAAATCTGTCACTCGTGTGCTCTCCAGTAAAGAAAATGCGACCTACTGGAGCCTGAACCATACCCCGAAAAAACAAATGAATACAACAGAAAACTTTCTGAAAATATAAATATTTGCTGTAGAAATAAGCACAGCTAAAAATGACAGAACAAATCAAGGGGCACAAAGCCAAAAATACAGCACAGCAGTCCGCCCCAATGGGACAAAAAGACTGTAGGTAATATTGGAACACCAAATTTATACTCAAAATGGGGTTACTAGTGTACTTTTGCATGATTGATTATTGCAATTTGGTAATATATCCAACCAATAAGTTTATCAGAAGATAAAGATACTAAAAATTTGTTTAAGCTCTATTCCTGCTCTCCTTGCTCCTCTTTCCCTTTCTTTGGGCGATATTTCTCTAGTAAAATCCAAGTATAATTCATAGAAAAACAAAGGCATCTGTTTTTATAGGCTTTAAAAAATTGGGGATGCTGCAAGTTGATTCAGGTCAATTACATCTGATGCAATCTGCAATCACGGCCTAATACTACAATGGACATGATGCCACCACATTACGTGATGGGTCTATAACTTAAACCTTAGTTTAAACATTTAGTCATCTCTTTTGTCGTCAGATGCACTTCAGTTCAGAACACGAAGACAAATAAACAGCCATCTTAGGAATGTTAAATTCTTTTTTTATTCTGTATGATTTTAGTATGTACGACTTTAATTACATGGTTTATCAGCGTCCTCCTTCTTTAATAACATTTTTAGTGTAATACATGAGATGTCTAGTATTAGAAAAAAAAAAAAAAAAAAAAACTCCTCTACTACACGTCAACGGTGAAGGAAATAGTCACTGTTATAATATTTCTTATGTATATGAAAATTTAAGATGACTTTAAAAAAAAAAAAATTGATTAACAAACCTTAACATCACGAACTAGTTGGAGATTAGAGATAATGGGATGGTTGCTGTAGCTGCCACGTTGAAACCTGTTATTCCACCATCGAGGAACGAGTATATCAATGGCATCAGGTATGTTGGGTCCAAACATATCCCTGAGCACCTCCATAGCTTCTTTCAAAGTGTCTTCATTCGATTGAGCTTCCACACGTTTTGATTCCCCGTTTGTCAATGTGACGGACAGGATATTAGAGCCAGGGTATGTGTTTTCCATTTGCTGTTAAATGGTCAATCAGGAGATAGCTCAAAAAGATTTTGACAATATAAGACAATGTACAGCTAATCCCAAATATTTATTGCAAAACAATCTGTTTCAATTATTTTCACAGTCGTCCAAGTTATTATATCCAAAGTCAATGCTTAAATCCTCTCCGGTTAACTCGGTTAAAAGTGCCAACTTAGTTGTAGCACATGTCACCCTTCTTATTTCCTTTTCCTTCTCTCCTTTCTACACCCAAAAAATGTCAGTGTTGTTTGTCACATGCAAAAAAAAAAAAAAAATTCAAGTTATTTTAAATATTCCAGTTTGGATATGAACTATAAATTACGTTTCATTTAGTAGATGGAAAACCAAAGCTGTACTCAATGCCTGAATTTGGCACGAAAAGAAATATATGAGCTGAAATTATAAAATGCTTATAGAGGTCAGATTTTGTTTTCCCATTATACAATTCAATTTTTTTATACAAATACTTTTTCACAGTTGAAAATAATAGAGTCTATTTGGATGAGCTTTTTCATAAGTCCTTCTAGATGAAAAAATTAAAAGAAAAAATAACTTCTTTATAGATAAAAATTAAATAAATTAGTTAAAAGGCATCAGACATTTTGATAGGCGCATATGAGTAAAAGCCGATCAGTGGTACATATGCTAAAAAAAGATTAAAACGATTAAAATAGAATAAAAGAGCTAAATATTTATTATTATTGTTTAATAGAATAATTAAAATAATTTACTATTTAAAATATTAAATTATAAAAAATAACAAAAATAAAAATAAATTCGTTACTCTTTATCTTACTTCTATCGTAATAAAATCTAATTTTAAGTAATGCAAAGAATAATTTGATTTATTTTTTCTCTTTTAAGTTTTATAAGAAATTTGTGGAAATTTCATTCCTATTTTCATGTCATTTTATGTGGAAAGGAAATCAATCAAGGTTGGTAACGTAGTTCCTGTTGCACAGATAATACCAAAAATTATTGCACACATCTTCAGAAGTATATGAATCACTTAACAGTAACAAGGATAGAAAACTATTATACCCGTGTTATCCCTACAAGGATGTAATTATTATTTGCATAACAGGACAATGGAAGTAGTTGCAGCAAAAGTATTTATTAACGCAAGCACTTCTAAAAGGTGAGATTAACACATTCAGAAAAAGAAAATTAAAAAGACACCTTGCGTAAATCAGGGAACGAGATTAGCAGCACTATCTCTCCATATCAGACAAATGATATGTACGCTTACATTGGATCCTAGTGTTAGCTAAGAGGATAGTACATTAAATTTCATATCATATCAATTCCCCTTCTCTTCGGTGCCGGAATGAATTAGATATTTTAATTGCCATGTTTTAGTAATTCACATTATTTCCCAACTTGAAGTATATATGATGCATGGATGCAACATGCAACATCCAACTAAAGTATAGCATACTCATCAATTTTAGAGAATTTTGTTCATTGGTCAACATACGGAATAACATAAAACAGCTTTAGGTTGAGCAACAAAATAGACAAACAACATAGAGAAAATTTTCGAACAAACCTGCCAAAATGTGTAGTAGCCTCTCCGATCATGGGCATATATGAAGAATTCCTTTCCGGGTCCACTTGGCCAGAACTGATATGGAAACTTCAAGAAAATTTTGGTGTACACTATTACATCACATTTCTGTATGGCTTCCAATTTCCATCTCTGCGTAATTATTGAATTTATCATGGACATATCGAATCAGACATGTATGCTTTGCAAAACTAACTAGTATTAAAATCATTGAAGGGAAATTTTGACGACTAATCTCATCTGGGCTCAGGAACCAGACATATAGTGTTATTCATATGTTTTAACATATTTAATGGCATCGTTTGAGTCATTGGTCGTATCAAGAACAAAAAATTATAATAATGGAAGTTAAACTAAAATAAAAAATGTACAGAAAGTTTACATATTACATCATATATATCTAATTGTTTTTGTAAATAAAAATTTGATTATCAATAACATTTTATTAACATCTATAATTTCTTAATATCTTTCGTTATCTCTATTTTCCTATTTGTCATTTACTTTTCTGTCTTTCTCGCCCTAAATCTCAATTAATACCACAGTTTTCACGTACCATTATCTAAAATATTTTTACATAAATTCTAGGGAACCATAAAATTATTTATAATGTAATGAATATGTGATATAATGAATAGCAAAAAAAAATAGTGTTATTATATTTTTAATTATTTTTTCTGTAATGTAATTAAGTTTATCATTATCCCAGTTTAGTTTTTAATGATTTTTTTATCCATCAATGAAAGTTAATTAAAAAATTACATTACATTGGATGTACTAATTTTAAATATTTTATGTTTTCTCAATTATTTAATAAAAAAATATGTTTGAATATATTTTTTCGTTCAAAACAGTTTTTTTTTATCTCTCTGTAATTCTTATTTTTATAACAATAAATCGATGGACGACAGTTTTTTTAAGGACAAATAACATCTAACACATTTCCGTAAATGAAAGATAAAAAAAATTATTAAACACTAAACAATAAGATCTATAAAGGGATTAACCCATGCATCAAAATAACATTATCTGTTATCAATATCAAGATCCTCCACTAACGTATGCAAGCAGCAAGCTGGCCTCCTCCTTGATAGATAGTGTGACCCATTGAATAGACTGACTTTAATAGATCATCATTATTGATCTTGAAAAAAATGATCTCCCAACGTTTGTGCTGAATGGATTTAATATATTAATTTTTATCTAATAAAAATATGATTAAAAATTTGATCTAACCCATCTATTTAATAAAACTTCAACTTAATCTATTTATTAACAATTTTTTAATAGATAGATATTTAATCCATTGATAAAAATACTATATTAATAAAATTTAAAATTATATTTTTTTAAAATTCGAAAATTAATTTTGTAAAGTATTTTTGAAAGATAAAAAAGTAAATTTAAGAAATATTTAATCATAAACAATTGTTAGATTATTTTTAATCCGTTTTTTTTTTTATGTTTTAAATGAATATATTGGATATATAATAAATAAAGGGATTCTTTTACCAATTCGCTAAAATTAAAAGACAACGTCACTCTACTAGCTAGATATATTTTAATTAATAAACTCCTACTTTTTTAATGACAGTAACGATGGGACCACAACCTAAACATCTTTAAACACTAAACGAAACAGATTGGAAATTAACTCTTGCTTTATAAGCTCGCTCTAGACTAGAGATCCCACTTAATTTCATTCTACTCACGGGTAACGGAGTTTATTAATATAATATTATTTGACCTCCGCTATCCTCTCGGATACATGGGATACTATTATTTATCAAATGACTTTGATTCTCTCTGATCATTGCCTTCATTCAGGAAGATCGGTAGATAAGTTCGGGATGTCCATAACATATCCACCTCTCTCTCTCTCTACATATATATATATATATATATATATATATATATATATATATATATATATATATATATATATATATATGACCTATGTGCTTATCTACTTAATACTGCAACTAAACTGTAGAGGGCAGAAAGAAAATAAGATATAGAAAGTATGGAGTATATATGAAAGGCAAGACATACGGGCAAGGGTGGATTAAAGGCAACGAGGTCACTTTGGAGAACACCAATGCTAACAGACACAATGACGTAGTTAGCTTCGTAAACGCAATCATCCTCTGTTATCACCCTAACGCCACTTCCCCAATGCTGTATTTCCCGGACCACCTGCACTGCACAACATCCGTGCAAAAACATCACGAATACACATTATTAAAGGTTTTCTTAAAGTTCAAGTTTATACAAAGCTGAAAAGTATTAAAAGCAAAACATAATTTATTTCACTTTTATAGAGACTTTTCATACTGATGATACTTGTTAATATAACTTGCTACTAACATCTGCTTTAAGAGCATTGGTTAAGAATAATAATAGATAACTTCTATCAGAAATTACAATAAAAGTACATTAATAGGATTCTTTTTATATATAAATTTGATACTTTGAATTCCTTGTAGATAGCCATTTTCTTTCTCATATCAACTAAACTGAGCTAAAGCAATAAAACAAATCTTGAGACTATAGCAAGCAAGCCTAAAAATCAACTTACAATTCGTTGTTTCGTAAATATCACATTCATTGCTTTGAATATTTTTTCAAAATACTTATAATTTAAAACAACTTAAAAAATATATCAATAATTTTACTAAGAATAAACTTAATATAAAAGAAATAATTTATAAAAAAGGAAATAAAGGAATAATTGCAAAAAAATCGAAAGAAACTTCAGGTACAGACCCAATAACTGACACATATGTTGGAGTTTTACCCACTCTAGCCTGACGCGCAGAAATATACATGGGGGGTTCATGAATTTCATTTATATACATAATCATAAGATACACTTATTATTATTCACACTATACAAAATAAACTTGTATTTGTCAAAAAATTCGAATGTGTATGCAATGCATCTTCTCCCTCCGTGAGGCCAAAATCATATTTTCAAAATTCTCTTTATATATAAATAAAATAATATTAAATTTTATATTCCGATTTCTTTGAAGATAACATGTTTTTAATATATACATGATTTTTATTTAAAGTCAGTTTTTATTATAAATAAATATTATCAAGCTTGTAAAATTTAAAAAAAATATTAAGTGAGATACTCACTCAAACACAAACAAACAAAATGAGATATTTACAAGTAATTTCTTTTACGTTATATTGTATACAAATGAAATGATATAGCTCCTCACCTTACTAGTAGCCCTTAGGCTATTGCTAGTGAGTCAATTCAAATAATGAGGACAATAAAAAAAAACTGGGAGACCGGGACATACTAACTTATGAGACATACTAATTTATGAGACTTAAAAAATAAAAATAAATATTTTATTGTAAGTGATATATTTGAGTTATTTAAAAATAAAAAAATAATTTAAAATAAAAAGCTACTTATATAAATAATTTTGACCAAATTATAAATAATTTAATCATAATACTTATAATAAAATATTTAATTTTACTCTTAATTAACTCTTATTAAAAATTCTAAAAGATCATAAAGGTTTCCGCGGGGAACTAGCTTGTGTTGTTCGGTTAGCCTGTAACCCTTGGTACCTTGCTTGGAAATTTGAGACAATTGTGAAAGGCATCCTTTGATTGACACATCCTCCTCTACATGCATGGCTTCAATCAAGCACATAAATGGTGCAAAAGAAGAATTGAAAGAAATTTTTTAAAATAGCTATAAATATTTTGTCCCTGTATTTGCAATACTATTAAATAATGTTTGATAAATGATAGTAATATTCTAACTCGGTTTTTAATAGTTTTTAAATATGTAAAAAATAAGTATTTAAAACCCTTGAATAAACTCATTTCATTTTTTTATATTTTTATATTTTTATGCTAAAAATCTTTACCAACCTAATAAATTAAAGAACATTTTCTAATTAAAAACATATAGAGACATATTACATATTATAAGACTGAGTATTTTTACACATTTCAAATGTAACCTTTTCCTATCAATTCCTTAATCGGTACCTTATTTTAGCATTTGCCAACTTTTACTAACCAACTTCAATTTATGAAATTTTGCACATTTAAAATACATACATTCATACATATACACACACACACACACACACACACACACTATATATATATATATATATATATATATATATATATATATATATATATATATATTAATTATGATGTTATTAATTAATTAATTTTTACATATTGAATTATTTATATATCAATACTTAGACATAAAATATATATAATTTATACAAATAAGTAACCTTTTACATTTTAGAAGCTACTGCCGTTTGTCACGTAATATTAAAGAACAAAAAAATAAATATAAATATATAAAAAATGCCAACAACTAATGTAAACATTTCCATTAATAACTGGACGAAGTTTGGTAACTGTTTTCAAGGTAATAATTATTAAAAAAAGTAGTTATTATATGAAATACAAATATTTAATATCCTGTATATTGTGGTTCTTAATGCATTTAAGAAACTTAAGCAACATTTTTGTTAAATACATTAATTTTCTTTTCAGATTTTTTTACCCTGAGTGTCAAAAACTTGGACACTCAGCAAAATTTTCACAAGTAAAACATTTGTACTGGAGGAAAAAGTATAGCATATGTTTAATATAATATAAATTTTAAAAGAAACTTCATTTTTACCATTTTTTTTTTCAATTTGGAGATTAATAGCTATCGAATTTTATTAATAACTGCTTCAAGTATTATATACACTATTTTTTATAAAAAAAATACCTTTTAAGTTTTTCTGAATTGAAAAGTTAAAAAGAAAAGGTTGCATAAATTGTTTTTTATTTGTATACAAAATAAATATATTTTACCTTTTTATTTTTATTTTTTCATTTTAAAGTATTTACAGATAAATTTATCCCTCACACAAAACGAAAATGCATTATACCATAATAACCAAAGAGGACGACTAACAGAAATTACCACAAAACATGTTAATAGTAAAGACCAAAGAGTTTAAAAAGGTTATGGTTTGCATATAAATATTTATAATATATTTTCTAACATAGTCCCTTATTAGTTTTTTTTTTTTTTTTTTACATTTCACAAAATTTGAATATTTCATAATTTTGTTTTTAATAACTTAAAATGACGAGGGCAAATATTTAAAATGTCATCTTATAAATAATTAATATAAGCACATAATAAAAAAAGTAATATTTTTAAAATATTTGTCTTCTAATTTATAAAATTCATTTGGAAATTGTATTTTCAAATTAATTTATATTATTTAACCTAATATAAACACTCACTCACCCTATTTCAAGTTTTAAAAGAGCCTAGATACGCATTTGGTTTTAATTAGACTTTCTGAATTATATTAAAATATCTATTGACATAATTTTAGTTAAATTTTTGTATATTTACTTTTATTTTGAGGTATTGATTTCCAATATAAACGTGATATTAAAAACCATTTAAGTAATTTTGTTTTAAATAATAAAAAATTACTTTGAATGAATATATTAATTTTTTTATAATGAAATATCAAACAAATTTACGTGGACTTAAAATTAATTTCATATGAAAATGATTTTGTGAACCATCGTCTGAACTCTCACTAAGGAACAGAAAATGCAAAACAAAAAAGCAAAGAATAATTGCCCCCCATCCACAACTACTACTGCCATCATGCTACCTATTGAGTTTCTTTCAGCACAGAGCAATGGTAGCTAATGGACAAACCCACCAGTAAAGTACGCCACACCACCACTACTACGAGAGGGCCCATGGAGTCGGCGCGTAGGCATTCATAAACATTTGAGAACGAAATAAAAGAATAGGAATAGAGAATTAGTGAAGGAACGAGACCTGGTTAAGTTTGAGACGACTGTCCAGTATTCTACCTTCCGATGTGAACAGAAAATCTTCAGCCATTTTATACACCAAATAATCAAAACCTCTTTCATCTGCAACCAAAAATTCCCTTTCGCCTAAGTCTCTAAAGGTACATACTGGTACCGCCTCTGCATCCACAACTTTCACCTTATATCACTGACACATATCCATAAACCAACCAAGCAAACCATACATGTGATTAAATTCACAAATCCAGGAACAGACCTGCCATTTCAAAATCATGGAGGATGAAATCGATCGCCAGCTCTAACGGCGTCCTAAAACGAAGCAAACAAAAAATAAACAGAATCAACATTACTTATAGTCACATATTCGCAATCACACCGAATCGTTTTCTGACTGAAAACTTACGAAGGTGGTTCGTCTATTTTGGAGTTGGAGCCATTATCGTCTCCTCCATAATCTTCTTTATTTCGTAATTTCTGAACTGCTGATTCCACGGCTTTTTTGTACGACTCCGCAGCGATTCCTCTAGGAAATATCTTCCCACTGCAAACAACTCTTTGTGGGGGCAAATTCAGTTACACATGTAGACCAGACAAAACCGATAATAGTAATTCCAGAACACAACAGAAAGAAGCAAAGAATGGAAAACGACGATGCTAACAGTAAAAAATATTAGTTGCGCTCCTTGGCGCATAATAGAGAAACGGCGCAAGACGGAAAATAACGGAAATAACAGTTTACGGTGACCTGCGATCGTAGATGTTGTATCGCACATTAGTGTAGTCGGCGAAGCAGGTTCGGAGGCCGAATTCGGTGGCTAGTTCCCAAACAGGATTAGTCTCTTTGCCTCCGACTCCGACGATCCAACCGGCTCCGAGCTCGACGGACACGCCGCCGAATTTTTCTTTGAGGATCCTGCCGCCGATGCGGTCTGAAGCCTCGAGGATCACGAAGTCCGTTACGCCGTTGTTGGCCAGAACCTTCGCCGCAGAGACACCTTTCATAAAGGAAAGACGCGTGATTATTAGCATGGAAAGATGAAGGTTGTTGAGAGGAAAGTTGTAGAGGCGATGGTACTCACCGGAGATACCAGCTCCGACGACGATGACTGAGGAGCGAGAGGGAGAATCCATGAAATGAAAGAAGGGAGGGTTGTTGTGGAGGGAGAAAGTGAGGAACTATGAGTAACACGAAAATGGCTTGTCCGTCTCAGAGGCAAAAATAGCGGGAAATATATATATATATATATATATATATATATATATATATATATATATATATATATATATAGCTTAACACACTCTTGATACAATAATAATCTAATATTACGACCTTTAAAAAACAATTAACAAATCACAATAATAAAGTGTGATTATGCATTAATCCTAAATAAAATCGAGCTACTAAATTATATATAAATTTATTAAAATGTAAGTTTCTAAATTGTTTTTTTTTTAAAGAACAGTTAGCTTTGAAAAAAAAAAGAGTTTAATAAAATACTATTACTATTGGATAAAATTTGGACAAACATTGTATTGATTTCAAACTGATTAACTTACTTGTTTGTTGTTTTTATAATTTATGCGAATTTACCCCAAATTTGAAGAGTTTATTTATCTTCAGGAGTAGATTCTCTCCTTGACAACATTAACAAAATTCAATATAAATATAACTGGAAATGTGCATATCTGTATTTTTTTTATAATAAATAATAATGATATAATCACACGACTTAATTTTTGTGAAAAAATTATATACACAAAAATAAATATAAATGAAATATATATATATATATATATATATATAATTAATCTTATAATGTAATATAATGAAAGGAAAATTTGGGATTTGATATGGTTAACTATCGCTAACAATGATTTTGAATGAATGTATTATTTAAAGAGTGTTTAATATTCTATTAAATACTTTTTATTATTAAAGAGTATTTAGTAAAACATGTGTACTAATCTTAATTGAAATTTTATTCGGCAGAGGACATTCATTCTAAGTTTTTCTTATTTAATACATTTATTTCTTATTCTAAGCTTGTCATTCTATTCTTGTCTATTGAAAAGAATTTTTTTTTAATATTTTAGAATAGCTTCTTTAAATATGGTTGAAATTGACTTTGACTAAAATAAAAGTAATTTTGATTTGTTACAAGATTAAGAGATGTGTAAGACTATCTAATTATTATACATTATACCGTCTCTTAGATTATAAGATAGAAGAAGGCCACATATATTATCTTTGTTCGACTCCAAATCCTTGACAAACATATATTATGTTCATACAGTCTCTAAAACCTTGATAGACATGTGATTATAGCAGGCATACTCCATTATAATTGAACAATTAAGCTTCCTCAATAGAATGATAGCTTGAAACACGTAGGTGAGGCCTAGTAACAAGTCCATTAGTAAGCTCAAGCGCGAGAGCATAAATAGAATATAGAGCCTAAAAAAAGTATGGAAAATAAAATATTACAACTGTTATAATTACTGATCACTGACTTGAGCGCTAATGTCTCTTTTGCAGGCCGACCACATCTCGGACTTTAAGACGGAAGAAAGTTAACCATTTACAAATTCAACAATCCAAAATTTATCTCGTCCAGAAATCATAGCATGCTGGATAAGATTGATTTTATAGGAGACTCTCAACTTTATAAGAACATAAAAATTATTAATTTTAATAATATAAAATTAATTATATTTTATATAAAATCTAAGATTGACAAACATTTAATAAAAAATATGATAAAAATAAATAAAATTAATTTCACTCTATTTCACACTTTTAACTTTAAGGAATAACACTGTTTTCAAATAACATATTTAAAATAAATTATTTAAAGAATGTATGTTAAGTTTTAAAGTATGTTAAGAACTCTAAATATTATAATTTTTATCTTAAATATTTATAACATTTTATATGTTATCTTAAATTTACTAAATTTAAATGGTAAGAAATATAATTTTTAGTAAATTTAAGATAAATTTAAGCTTCAAACGACATGAAAAAGTATGGTGATACGAAATTAAAGGTTAATGTCCCTATGAAACTTTCAATCATATAAGCAACATTTAATAGTTGTAAAAAATAATTAAAGGTTGAGTATGCAATATTTTGTAATTTTTCTACTTCAGATAAATAAGCCGGCTTGTTTATACGCTATTTTTGTCGCCTACAACAAAAAAAACATATGATTTTCCATTACTTTTAATTAAAATTATGTGGAAGAGTCCTCTTATTCCACCCCTTGACTATCAATGTCAAATTCTTTAGTTACTATTCTTCCTTCAAAGCAAGATTATTTTAAGAGAAGATATATAGATTTATTATTATTGTCCTTTAAAATAATATAATTTTCAATAGTACATTTTGGCAAATAGTTTTAAAAAATAAAATTAATATATGAATTCGTAATTATAATTATCCAATATTTATCAGAATGAGAGGAAAAAAAAAGTTTTTTAAAACCTCTGGCACGCCTGATGGGACTCGAACCCACAATCGTCTAATTAGAAGTCAGACGCCTTATCCATTAGGCCACAGGCGCTAATATATTTTTGATATTTTACAGAAATAATAAATTAATATTAAACGAACCAATCCCATTTTAGTGTAAGTTCATTTATAAAATACTGTACTAGTAACATGTTTTAATTTATAATTTGATTAAATAAAATGTTAATGTATATTAAATTCAGCTACTAGTGAAGATAATTTATTATATAATTTAATATAAATTGATAAAATTGTCTTTTTCATTCTACAAAGCAACATAGATTCACCACTGTTAGTTTAAATTCAATTAATGCAATATTTTTTTTCAAAAAATCGGGAATTACACATTTTAAGAGTGAGATCAAGATAATATATATAAGTAATTTTAAAAATAAAATTATGACGATAAAAAATTTAAATATAAAATATCTTATAAAAATTAATTCTAACTATATTATCATAATTAAAATTAAAACATACTTATTTAATGTTATGATATTATAGGAGGATATAGATATAAGAAAATAATTAAGTTAAATAATAAATAATTAAGTCTTGTAATATTTGATATAAAAAATATTTTATTTTAAATTATTTTTAAAAAGAGATTGATAAGAATAATTAAAAAAAAAACATGAAAATATGTGTACTTACTATTATTTTTCGAATATTTTCTATAATAATATACCTGAAAAACTATTTGTTTAGTAGACCAATTAAATTACTTATCTAGTCCCAATTTTTCCTTTAATGTGCCACCATCTTGTTTTCCAATTTTCTCGGTTAAAAATAGGTTTCCATGAGTCGATTTTTTTTATTAAGGCTTTTACTTCTTTTTAGAAACACGTTTAAACAAAATAAGATTTAAATAAAAACTTCTTACACTATATTTAATGTATTATATTATACTATTTAATATAATAATTAATAGTATTATATATTTTTTAAAATATTAATATTACATATTTAAATAGTAACAAAATCTAAAATTAACATTATTAATAATTAATGAAATATAAAAATAATTTTAATATAAAACATTAAATTTATATAAATGTTACTCATATAAAAATGTATTTATTATTAATATTAATAATTAACATATTAAAACAAAATAAATATTAAATTTAAAAATTAAAATAATAATTTTAAATATTAATAAAAAAATTCAAATAAAATTCTAATGTTACATATTAATCATTACATTAATAATAACATTGTTGTTAATATAAATTATTTTCATAATTTAACAGTACTAATTAAAACATATTACTAAAAATTATTAAGAAGGACATAAATTTAATTTATATTATTAATAATGATTCACAAAGAATAAAGTTTTATTTATTTGCTATATTTTAAATTTTGTACTTGATTTAAATTTTGTATGTGGTTCATAAGTTGTTAGTACGTAAGAGTTTGTTAATACGTGAAACTTATTTTTGTACTTGATTTAAATTTTGTATGTGGTTCATAAGTTGTTAGTACGTAAGAGTTTGTTAATACGTGAAACTTATTTTCTTATTAGTTCATGAGTTGTAAAGCTAAATTTGTATATTTAACTTCTTTATGAATAAATAATAGAATCAAGTTTTTTGACATAAGGTATCAGAGTCAGTTTCAACTTTCACTCAAAACAAGATGCAGACTTTTTTCATGCCAGCACAGATAGTAATTTCGTGCAACCTGCAATTCTAAAGTTAAATGAGGATGTCCTAAAAGAGTACTAAAATCTTATAGTTCATGGAATTCCAGGACATGAAGATGGGACCGTGTTAACAAGCTCTCATGCCACGTGCTAACAAGCTCCCACGTGCCACGTGCTAACAAACTCCCATGTGTTACGTGCTAACAAGCTCTCACGTGCCACGTGCTAACAAGCTCCCACGTGTTAACAAGTTGTCACGTGCTAACAAGCTCTTATGTGTCACAGGCTAACAAGCTCCTATGTGCTAACAAGCTCTCACATCCCACATGCTAACAAGCTCCACGTGGAACGTCCTAACAAGGTCTCACGTACTAACAAGCTCTCATGTGCTAACAAGCTCTTACATGCTAACAAACTCTCACGTACTAACAAACTCGCTCGTACCAACAAGCTCGCTTGTGTTAATAAACTGGTTCGACTACCTCGTACTAACAAGCTCCCACGTGGGACGTGCTAACAAGCTCCCACGTGCCAACAAGCTTGCCTGTGCTGACAAGCTTGTCCGTGCGCTCACTCATACCAACAAACTTGCTCGTGCCAACAAGCTCCCACATGCTAACAAGTTAAGCTCTCACGTACTAACAAGCTCACTCGTGTAAACAATCTCCCTCGTGCGAACAAGTTCTCTCGTGCAAACAAGTTCTCTCATACTAACAAGCTCCCTCGTGCGAACAAGCTCCCTCGTGCGAACAAGCTCCCTCGTGTGAATATACTCCCTCATACTAACAAGCTCCCTCATGCTAAAAAGCTCACATGTGAGATATGCTAATAAGCTCCCACGTAAGATGTGCTAACAAGCTCCCACATAGCTAACCACGTGCTAACAAGCTCTCATACACTAACGAGCTCTTATGTCTCACTTGCTAACAAGCTCTCACGTGCTCCCACGTGGGACGTGTTAACAAGCTCGCTCATACTAACAATAAGCTCTCACGTGTTAACAAGCTCACTTGTGCTAATAATAAGCTCACTCGCTCGTGCTAACAAGCTCCTATGTGGAACATGCTAACAATATCTCACTTGCTAACAAGCCAAGCTCTCACATGCTAACAAGCTCACCTGTGCCAACAAACTCGTTTGTGCTCTCGCTCGTGTTAACAAGCTCCCACGTGCCAACAAGCTCTCACGTGCCAACAAACTCCCATGGGCTAATAAGCTCCCACGTGCTAACAAACTAAGCTTCCACACGCGCTAACAAGCTCGCTCGTGCTAACAAACTCTCTCGTGCTAACAAGCTCTTACGAAGGATGTGCTAATAAGTTCCCACATGCTAACAAGCTTCCACGTGCTAACAAGCTAGGTTCCCACGTGCTAACAAGCTAAGCTCCCACATGCTAACAAGCTAAGCTCCCACATGCTAATAAGCTCCCACTTGCTAAGAAGCTCCCTCGTGCCAACAAGTTCCCTTATGCTAACAAGCTCTCACGTGCTAACAAGCTTCCATGTGCTAACAATCTCCCACGTGGGAAGTGCTAACAAACTCTTACAAGCTAATAAGCTCCCACAGGCTAACAATCTCCCATGTGCTAACAAGCTCGCTTGTGCTAATAAGCATTTAAGTGCTAACAATAAGTTTCTATGTGCTAACAAGCTTTCACTTAAGACGTGCTAACAAGTTCTCACGTAAAACGTGCTAACAAGCTCCTACGTAAAACGTGCTAACAAGCTTCCATGTACTAACAAGCCCCCACTTGCTAATAAGGTCTCTCATGCTAACAAACTCTCTCGTGCTAACAAGTTCGCTCGTACTAACAAACTTCTACGTGCTAACAAGCTCTCACATACTAACAAGCTTGCTCGTGCTAAATAGATCACACGTGCTAACAAGCTCGCTCAGCTCCCTCATGCTAACAAGCTCCCACGTGGGACATGATAACAAGTTTTCATGTGATAACAAGCTCTCACGTGGGACGTACTAACAAGTTCTCATGGGAGACGTGCTAATTAGCTCCCACGTGGAATGTGCTAAAAGGCTGCAACGTGCAAACAAGCTCCCACGAGCTAACAAACTTGATCGTGCTATCAAGCTCGGTCGTGCCAACAAGCTCCTACATGCCAACAAGCTTCCACGTGCTAATAAGCTAAGCTCCCATGTACTAATAAACTTCTTCATACTAACAAGCTTCCTCGTGCTAATAAGCTCCCTCGTGTTAACAAACTCTCTCGTGCTAACAAACTTTCACATGCTAACAAGTTTCAACATGCTAACAAGCTCTCACGTGGAATGTGCTAACAAAGTCTTACAGAGCTAATAAGCTCTCACAAGCTAACAAGCTCCCTTGTTTATTATTATTTTCATAATATTTATAATGTGAGTTTTTTTTTTTAAACAAATAAGTTAAGTTTTCTTATTTTCATAAAATTCTATTTTATTATTATTATTATTATTATAAAAATTTGTAGTGTTTTGTTTCTAGTAGAATTTTAAGCATTGAAATGCAATTTCACGAACTGTGAGACGTATGGGTTAGATATGAAAATTGCGGTTTGGTTTTACCTACCTCACATTCTCCTCAACTTTATATTTTTAAAGGATTTTTGTTGGGGTAAAAATTAAGTTTATATGTTTTTTTAAAGGTTTTTTTCACCTTTGACTCGTTAGTTTTATATCATTTTAAAAAAAGATATTTATAATAAATTAATTAATATTTTTTATATATAGTTTTATACATAAATAAATATTTATAATTTAATAATTTTTAATTATAATTATTATTAATAATTAAATATACCTTAATTTATTATATTTATATTAATATATGTAAATATTTAATATTTTTTATATAAATACAAAATACCTATAAATTATTATTATTATTATATAATATAATATTGTATTTAAATATTTGATTATATAAGTTAATTATTTTTTAAGTTATTATTTTAAAATATTTATGAATATTAAATATATAATTTATAAGAAAATATTTAATAAGTTAGTTCATATTTAATTAGTTCAAAATAGTAAAAATTTTAATTACCAATTTTATTTAACTTTTCAAAATATAATTATTTTATTAAGAAATTTTTTTAGATATGATAAATAAAAATAATAAAATATAAAAAAATTATGATATAATAAAACTTAATAAAGATAAATTATAAATAAAATAATATTAGTTATTATTAAGATTAATGTAGAATATTTAGAAAAGATTAAAAAATTATCTTATGTTCGTCATATTGGTTGAAGAAATAGAAGAAAACAAGATCAAATTGATCGAAGAGATTAACAAAATGTGAATAATTGAACGGTAAGAGAAATAAAATAATATAGTGACTGATTGATCTAAGAAATTGAAAAAGATAAAAGAGTGAGAGGTAGGTATAAAAAAAGTAAAAAAGTTAAAATATAAAAAAAATGATCTTACATATAATGTAAGAAGAAAAATGAAACATTTTAAGATTTAAATTTAAACATAAAATTGAGGTAGAGAATGTATCACTCGTCCCGTCCCAACTTTTTAAAATTGAGAAAATTTGTGTCCGACAATTTGTTTTTTTTTTTTGTCAAACTCGCGACGGAGACAGATAAGTTCCCGTGGGTCTTATATATAATGTCAGAAAAAAATATTTTAAAAATACTAATATTTTAGGATTTAAATTTAAATATAAAATTGAGACAAAGATGAAGTTGAAGCGGGGATAGACATTACCCATTATTACTTCCGTCCCTGATCTTTTTAAAGTGAAAAAAACTCAAAATCACCTTTATTTTCAATCAACTCAACTTTTTCCCGTCAAATCTTATGATTATTATAAGTTATATTTACTATATATTCATAATTCTATGTTATTTATAAAGTTAAAAGAAAAAAAAAACCATTTAAATAATTCATCTATTATGATTGTGAGAATATCGCCTAAATACAACTAAACACGCCTGGTGGGACTCGAACCCACAATCGTCTGATTAGAAGTCAGACGCCTTATCCATTAGGCCACAGGCGCTACACATTTCAAAACTCTACAGTAAATATAATAATCAATATTTAATTAAAAAGTTGGATAATAAAAAAAGACTTATACTGTATTTAGATTAAATTATTTGAAAGAGTGAAAAAATTAAAGTAAACAAGAGAATGAAAATTGAAATTATTTGGATTAAGTGAAATGAGTGAAAATTAAAATAAATTTATTTATTATTTTAATATAATTTTTTAATTATTTATTTTTATAATAATATAAAAAGAAAAAAATATATTAAGTAAAAAGTTTTCAAATTATGTTTGAAAAAATAATTTTTCTTCGTTTATCTTTACGTAAAAATATTTTTCTCAATTTTTATAATTTTATACGTAGAAATACATAAAATTCACGCATGCGCCTTCAATCTTTCTATAACCCCGGAACAAACCGGCGCTTAGAGTCAATTCATTTATAAAATATTAAACTAGGAACATATTTTTATATTGCCCAACATGATAATATGATATTACTATTCAATAATAGGAAAATGTCCAAATTTAGAAAATATTTTATAATTATATATACTTTATTTATGTTGAAATTCAATGCAAATTACTAACAAAACACAAGTCAAATATTAAATAATTAAGTCTTGTAGTATTTTATATAAAAAATATTTTATTTTTAAATTATTTTTCTAGAAACGAGGTTGATAGAAGTATTTCTTTTTTCTTTTAAAGAAAATGTATAAAAAATATGTCTGATTACTATTATTTTTCAAAAAAAATTCTCCAATATATACCTAAAAACTATTTCTTAGTAGACCAATAAAATTACTTATCTAGTCCCAATTTTTCCATTAGAGATGGACCTGAATTCTTTGACTTTGCCACTATTATGTGTTTCCAATTTTCTCTCCTAAAAATATTAACATAAATAAAAAAATTAAAATACTAATAATAAATACAAATAAAATTCTAATGTTATATATTATTGATTACATTAATGATAATATTATTTTTAATATAAATTATTTTCATAATTTAATAATACTAATTATAACATATGAATAAAAAATTTATTAATGTTGGTATAAATTTAATATCTTATATTCACATTAATTATTAATGATATTTATAATATAAGATTCTATTTTATATACAAGTTGGAGCATGAAGATCCTCAATGCCCAACTTGCCAAGAATGTCAGTTAGTTGGTTGGTTGGTAGTGCGAACATGAGAGGTGGTAATGGTACCACGTTGAACTTCATCTTATACAAAATGGTAATCTACCTATGTTTAGTTATCTCGTGAAAAATTGGATTCGCTGTTATGTGAAAAGTAGTATGGCTGTCAAAATATATGTGCACGGATGTTGGACGAGGCACGTCCAAGGATTCAAGAAGACCTTTTAACCATTTCAATTTGTAAATAGTGGTTGCCATAAAGCGGTATTCTGCTTCTGCAGAGGATCGAGACATAATGTGTTATTTTTTTATCTTTTTCCACTAGATTTGAAAGGAATTTAAAAACACCACATATCTAATGAAAAATCCACATGTAAGAGGACAATTAGTCTAATCTGAGTCACAATATGTTGTTAATTACATATCACTATAAGCTCATAGTAGAATGTCTTGTCCAAGGTTGCTTTCAAGATAATGTATGACTTGTAAAGCTGCCTCCTAATGGTCTTCTTGTGGATGCTGCATAAATTGAGCAAATACATGTACAGAGAAGCTGAGCTCAGGCTTAGTGATAATAAGATAGATAAGTCATCCTACCAGCCTCCTATATTGTGCGGATCTTCCATAAGAGCTCCTTTTGGCACAACTAATTGATGATTTTGTTCCATTGGAGACACTGTTGGCTTTGCCCCAAGAAAACTAGCTTTAGTAACAATGTCCAGTGCATACTTCCGCTAACAGAGAAAAATCCCTTCAGGCCCACGAGCAACCTTAATACCCAAGAAGTATTTAAGAGTTCCTAGATCCTTCATGTAAAAGCATATGTTTAGATATTTCTTGAGTTGAGTCAGCTTGAGAATCGTTGTTGGCGATGACCAAGTCATTAACATATACCAACACACTGAGTTTATCTGTTGTTGAAAATCTTGGTGGGAGTTGCATGAACACCTCTTCATCCAAATCGCCATGCAAGAATGCATTATGAACGTCCATTTGATGTAACTCTCATTGTTTGCCATTAGCACTATTGTCATCTTTGCAACTGGAGCAAAGGTCTCGTTGTAATCCAATCTTTCTTTTTATCGGTTGTCAAGGATCACCAATCGCGATTAATAGCTTTCTACAATTCCATCAAAGTGGTACTTGATTTTATGCACCCATTTGCATCCTATTGCCTTTTACCCAGGGGCAAAGGCTCCAAAGTCCATGTTTCATTGCTTCTAAAAGCATCTAATTCCTTGTTCATTGCTTCTATCCATCTTTCATCCTTCATAGCTCCATGTTATTGAAGCTAAGAATGCACGATATTTAGTAGAAAACTTAGCACATATTACATAATTGGCTATGGGATAAGGAGTCTTACTTGAGGACTTTGACTCGGATGGTGTTTGAGTGTGAGTGGGGTCTTTCAGACACCGTGCAGTGTAAGTCACGTAGTCTCTTAATAGGACTGAGGTCTTATGTTGGCACTGTCCTCTACCAAGTCGTTCTTCTTATTCAACTGCACCCTCTTCTTATCCATTGTCATCGCTATTTCTCTCACTTATGGTCACTTCACTTCCACATCGTTGTTATATTTCATGCTCACATATATCCAATCTCCCTCTCTTTGTTATATTTGTAATTCATGCCTCACTCCCTTTATTCCTTTTACTTTCATTGGGTCCGTCAAAGAATACGCAGTCTATTAGGTTTTTATTCTGGTTCTTTGTTGTTTACGAGATCTTGACTAGTGACAAATGGAAAAACATTCTCATGAAACACCACATCCTAGAGACCAAATATTTTTCTTTTTTTGATGTCATATACTTGCCATCCTTTCTTTCCATATGGATATCCCAAGAACACACACTTTATACTTATTTCACAAAACTTATCTCTTCCATTTTGGTGCGCGTAACAAAGGCACCCAAATACTCTCAATTGATTATAAGTAGGTGTCCTTCCAAACAAAACCTCATAAGGGTTTTTTTATTGAAGAAGAGAAGAAGGGGTTCAGTTTATAAGATAGGCTTCAATCAAAATGCATTCCCCTAAATCCGTATAGGCAAACTAGCTTGAAATCTGAATGCTCTAGTTACGTTTAGAATGTGCCTATGCTTTGTCTCAACTCTCCCATTTTACTGAGGTGTTACACAGGACGTTTGGAGTAATATACCATGTTATCCATTAAAGTATGGTTTTATACATGTGAATTCAGTCTTGTTATCACTTTGTATTACTTTAACTTTTTCTTCAAATTGACGCTCATTAAATATACAAATTTTTTAATAGTTTGTCTCAAGCAACAGGTAAACTCACATAGTATGAGAAAAATCATTGACAATTGTAAAAAATAACTTGCACCACAAGATTTTGCACTTTATAAGGTCTCCATAACTCACATATGCATGAAGGAAAACTTTCATCAGCTTTATTTTGACTTTCTTGAAATACATCACGAGCTTGCTTAACTTTATAATAAATATCACAAAAATCAATTGGATCACCACCATTTATCTCACCTCCAAACATCACGAGTTTGCTTAACTTTCTAATAAATGTTACAAAAATCAGTTGGATCAGCACCATTTGTCTCACCACCATTTGCCTCAAGGAGGTAGGTAAGAATTCCTTTGAATGGGTGTTCTAATCTCTCATGCCACAACTTGCCAACATTTATTATTTTTGTTTTATTTGCCTGTACTGGTATTATAGTCCTAAACAGAAAACCCCCATCACACTCTTCACCCAGTCCAATCAGAGTACTCGAAGTTTGGTCTTGCATCACACATAGCTTATTAGTAAAAGTAACAATGCAATTCAAATCTCGCACAAGTTTAGCAACAAATATGAGGGTGCAATGCATATTAGGAACATATAACACATTTCCCAAGTAAATATTTTTTCCTAGATGCAGTAATCCATCCTTTACAGCTTGGTTTGTTTTCCATGGGGAAGTTTCACCGAACACGATACAATATTCCGTACTTTAGTCAATAGTTCAATCACACCTGTCATGTAGTGTGAAGCCCTGGAGTCAATATCCATTCACCATTATTCTTACTAAATAATTTCTCAATTCCTCCTGCTTTGTGTGTTTTCAGTAATTGTTGTTGTTTGTTGCCTTTCCATCCCTTTAGTTTGTGCTGCATTTGCTCTAGCATTCTGACCTCTTCCTCCTCCAACATATGAATTTCCCCATCCCAATTCATGTCCTGCACTCTTTATAGTTGAATCATGTCCAGTCTTCCTGTAGTGGTTACATGTCGTCCCCTTTTCTTTAGTTCGAACAGCAAATGCCTTTACTCCAGTACCCACCTGCATGATAAAGCCCATGATATCACCTCATTCTTCCTTGCTTCTAGCTATATTTTTGTTTTTGTGACGCTCTTCTTGTATAATTATTGCATATGCTCGGCTCAGGTTTGGTAGAGGTTCCATATTCAAAATGTTGGAACATATGGTCCCATATATTGCATCATTTAGACCCATCAAGAATTGGTGGACCTTCTCTTCCTCTCTCCTCTTTTCTAATTCTTTTGCAATATCACATTGGCACCCACCACACTTACATGTTGGAGTTGGTTCATAACTTACCAATTCATCCCACGTAACTTTCATCTTTCCATAGTATGCAGCAATTGTCCCATTTGCTTGCACCCAGCCAAATATGCTTTGAGATAATAGATATGTTCCTCATGTTCCTCCCACAAATTTCTAACACTCTCCATATAAGTAATGGTTGATCATAGGCTTGGTTCTATGATGTTAAGGATCCACGCCACCAACATGGAGTTCACCATTCACCAGTCTTTAATTTCAGTTGATTCATCCTTTGGCTTGGTTATAGTCCCATCCACACGTTAATTAGTTTCTTCTTTGCTCGTAACTTTGAGTTTTTTCTAAAATATTTTATGTAATTTCTGATTGTTTTTTGGTTTGGTAAAAATCCTTATTTTATGGAAAAGTAAGTTGTATGGTCAAATATTAGGTAGAAAAGAGTAGTAGTCCTTATTTTGTGGAGATTTACATATCTCTTTATGTATGCAAAAAGAAAACCTTTATGATATCAATGAACAACTGAGTTTTCTTTCCTTTTATTCACTGCTGAACTCTGCATCACTTTTTTTTTTTTTTTTCTGGTTTTATACTACTTTGCTATTTTTTTTGATTTTACAACATGGTATCAAGAGCCCATTGATTTTAAGGGACATGTGAGGGAGTGAAAATCAGTTAGAAAGATATATACAAACCAGAAAAAAATACCAATAACAGAGAATGACATCCAGTAGCAATTCTTTACCTCCACCTCCAGTTTTTGTGGGAGAAAATTATGATTTGTGGGCTGCGAAAATGAGAACTTATTTGAGAGCACAAACTTTGTGGATGTGGTGGAAAATGGAAGTAATCTAGCCCCTTTATCCAATGACCCAACTATGACTCAAATACGACTCCATAATGAAGAAGTGGCAAAGAATGACAGGGCACTTGTCATCATGCATGCAACAGTACACGATGATGTTTTTATCAAGATATTGAATCTTGAGACAGCAAAAGAGGCTTGGGAAAAGTTAAAGGAGGAGTTCCAAGATAGCGAAAGAACAAGGAGGATGAATGTACTGAATCTGAGAAGAGAATTTGAAAATGAAGGAGTTTGAAATAGTGAAAGAGTTTTCTGACAGACTTTCTAAAGTTGTTACTCAGATTAGATTGCCAGGTGAAGAACTTAAAGATCAAAGAGTTGTGGAAAAAATATTGGTGTGTCTTTCAGAGAGGTTTGAGTAAAAAATCACCTCTCTTGAAGAGAATAAAGATTTTTCTCAGATTTCAGTTGCAGAACTAGTTAATGCTTTACTAGCTACTGAGCAGAGACAATTTCTAAGAATGAAAGAAAATGTTGAAGGTGCTTTTGTGGTTAACACCAAAGGCAAACCTCAAGGTAGAAGTAGCTATGAAAAAAGGTCGTTTGGCGGGAAGAAAGACAAAGAAAAAAAAGAAGATGACGGCTACAAAAGAGGAGGTAGAAAAGAGAAGTTTCCACCTTGCCGTCACTGTAAAAAGACAAACCATACAGAAAACTACTGTTGGTTTAGGCTTGGAGTCAAGTGTAGGGCCTGTAACTAGCTTGGTCAGGTGTCACGTAGAAAAAGTTTGCAAAAACAAGGCAAAGCAGCAAGGACAACAAGCTCAAGTTGTTGAGTACCAAGAACAAGCAACATAAGAAGTTTGGCTCATAGACAACGGGTGTACTAATCATATGACTCATGATGCTAGTTTTTTTAAGGAACTTGATCAGTCCTACTTGTCAAAAGTCACTATTGGTAATGGAGAAAATGTTGATGTCAAAGGAAAAGGAGTGATTGCTGTTGAAACTCCTACAGGTACCAAATATATTTCATATGTTTTTTTTTGTGCCTAAGTTGAGTCAAAATCTTTTGAGTGTGGGGTAAATGCTTGAAAAGAATTATGCTTTGTATTTTGAAAATATGAGATGTACCATATTTAATCCTTATGGATGTGAGCTAATGTCTGTCAAAATGAGAGAGAAATTTTTTCCTTTAGAATGGAAACAAACTATTGAACAAGTTTTTCCTAGCATAGAAGATGAATCTTCCTTGTAGCATAAGAGGTTTGGTCACTTTAGTTACTCAACCTTAAGGCTAATGAAGTATAATAATTTAGTTCAGAATATGCCTTCTATTCATGAACATAATGATGTGTGTGATGTATGTCAATATGGAAAGCAAAGGAAACTACCATTTCCTAATGAAGCAAGTTGGAGAGCTACTGAAAAACTGTAACTTATACACACTGATGTATGTGGCCCAATGAGCTCAATGGCCCAATGAGCTCAACATCCTTAAATGGCAATAGATATTTTCTCTTGTTTGTAGATGGCTTTACAAGAATGAGTTGGGTGTTTTTTTCTAAAACAGAAATCAGAAGTGCTTGCTGTTTTTCAAAAGTTCAAGTTGGTAGTTGAACATGAGGCTGGAAGCAAAATAAAAAAACTCAGATATGATAATGGAACTGAGTATACAACAGGGGAGTTTCAAAAATTTTGTGCACAAGTAGGAATTCAACAGCAATTAACTGTTCCTTACACCCCTCAGCAAAATGGGGTGAGTGAAAGAAAAAAATAGGACCATTATGGAGATGACAAGGTGTTTGCTCTTTGAAAAAGATATTCCAAAAACCTTTTGGGTAGAGGCGGTTAATACCTCTACATACTTGCTGAATATGTTGCCTACCAAAGCCTTGAAAGGCAAAACACCTTATGAAGCATGGTATGGAAGGAAGTCCTCAGTGGAATATCTCAAAATATTTGGCTGCATATGTTATACTCATATTCCAGAGATAAAGAGAGATAAATTGGATCACAAGTCAGAAGTTGAAATTTTCTTGGGGTACTCTAGTAACTCCAAAGGTTATAGGATATACAATCCTTTGACAAAGAAGATTTTCATTGGTAGAAATATAAAGTTTGATGAATTTTCTAGATGGAATTGGGAGAAATGCAAGGTAGAAGCCTTAAGTAAAAAACAGCTTGGAGTAGACACTCTCCAAGAACAATATTCAGAGATTGAAGAAGAAGATATAGTTGATGATGATGATGATGATTTTCCAGTTAGAGGCACTAAAACTCTTGCTGAAATTTATGAAAGGTGTAACATTGCTACACTAGAACCTAAAGAATATGATGAAGCAGTTGAAATGGATGGGTGGAGATGTGCTATGCAGGAGGAGATGAATATGATTGAAAAAAACAAAACTTGGCAACTTGTAGACAAGCCTACTAAACACAAAGTTATTGGTCTTAAGTAGGTTTATAGATTGAATCCTGATGGTTCTATAAACAAACTAAAGGCTAGACTAGTTGTTAAAGGCTATCATCAAAAACATGGTGTTGATTTCTTAGATATATTTGCCCCAGTGGCAAGACATGATACAATCAGGTTGCTAGTTGCATTAGCAGCAAAAATGGGTTGGAAAATTTATCACTTTGATGTGAAATCAACCTTTTTAAATGGTTTACTTGAAGATGATATCTTTATTGAACAACCTAAAGGCTTTGTTGTTCTAGGGAGTGAAAACAAAGTCTACAAACTTCAAAAAGCTCTTTATGGATTAAAGCAGGCTCCTAGGGCTTGGTATAGTAGAATTGATAGCTATCTTCTGCATAAAGGGTTTAAACAGAATGAAAATGAAGCTACTTTGTATGTGAAAAGGTCAAGCAATGAAGTGCAGCTCATTGTTTCCTTATATGTTAATGATTTGCTAGTTATTGGCAATAATTCAGATTCCTTGAGCAGCTTTAAACATAACATGGCAACTAAATTTGAAATGACTGACTTGGGAGAAATGAATTATTTTCTTGGAATGGAGATTCACCAATGTAATGTTGGAATCTTCATTACACAAAGAAAATATGCTTTGAAAATATTGAAGAAGTTTTCTATGAAGAATTGTAAACCTATAAACACACCCCTTGTTGTAAATGAAAAGTTGTCACTTGATGATGCTGGCAGCAAAGTAGATACTACTACTTATAGAAGCTTAATTGGAAGTTTATTATATCTTACAGCCACTAGACCAAATTTAATGTTTGCTGCAAGTTTGCTGTCCAGATTTACGCATTCTCCTAGTCAAGCTCATTACTGTGCAGCAAAACGAGTATTGAGATATATAAGAGGGACAACTGATTATGGTCTATGTTTTTCAAAGGATGAAAGTGGTGATCTTCAAGGATATGCAGATAGTGACTGGGCAGGAAGTTTAGATGATGCTAAAAGTACATCAGGTTATGTTTTCTCATTTGGCAGTGGAGTTTTCTCTTGGAATTCAAAGAAATAAGATGTGGTGGCTCAATCCACAGCCGAAACTGAATATATTTCAGCTGCAATGGCTGCAAATAAAGCCATTTGGCTTAGAAATATTTTGCATGATTTGAGGGAATTGAATGATGAAGCATACCCTTTAGCATCTTTAGTCCAATTTTTTTTTTCCTTCTTAAAATCGCAACCACAGAAGGTTGATTGAAGAATTGTGACTTTGATTTTGATATAGTATCACACTTGGCTAACGAGGGTAAAAAGATGTATGAACACTCGAGAACTTTTGGGTAAAGAAAAGTAGAATTTTACTTTAAATTGACTTCGTATTATTAAAATAAAATATACAATTAAAGTGTAAATCTTATTTCATAAAGTTTGTTAATTATTGAAAGAGAGAATAGCAAAATGTGTGGGGGCAAGAAAACATAGGAAACTGACTGAAGAAGTTTGGCACTGACACTGACACTGACTCGGAGTGGCAATTAATATACAATGAATTGGCATAATACATAACCTACTATTTAGGTCCATCCATGTCTTTCTCAAATTTGATCAATACTGATGTTCATATAGAAGATAGCACCATCATTCTCACAATTTTTGTGTATGAATTGTTAATAGAATTTGTCAACCTGATTATCTATTGCTATTATTTTAAATAGATTTTGTTTCCCATGTTAATGTTTTTTCCCTGTTAAATATAAATTTATAAACTATAATACTCCTCTCTCTCCCTCCCAATATATTTTAGATATGAATTATAATCCGCAACTCAATTCGAATTGCTATGATTTTAGTTATCATAATTCGAATAAGATTGAGTTAAAAAAAATATAAATATGTTTAATTAGAAGTCAAAATGATTTTTAATGTTTTAAAACTTATAAATCCATGAAAAAATATTTTAATGAATCAACTGATTAATCTATTTTTTTATAAACAAACTTACATATTTTAATAAATAAATTCACTTAACTCACCTATTTTAATAATTTAAAAAAAATTAAAAATATAAGAAATATACTTAAATGAGTAAATTAGAATAGTTCACTAATCCTTAACTATTCTTGTAAAATTTTTGACTTCCTATTGGATTAAACTAACCTATTTTTAATATAATTCATAATAAACTAAATTTTAATTCATTTTGTCTAATCACATACTCGACGAGTGAAAAATAACTAGTTTGTTGATTCACTTTTAAACAAATATTTACACGTTAAAATAAAAATAAAAATATTATAACTTAAAATATCATATTTAATTATATTATTAAAATATGTAAATATAATATAATATTATAATTTAAATAATAAAAAAATAAATTAAAATTATTAATCATAATTGAATATTTTATCCACTAAATATAGTGATTTTCTTAATTTAATCATTAAATAAGAAATTTTTTAAAATATCTATATAATTAAATATGTATTTTTTAATATATATATATATAATTTGGCAAAAAAAAATCAAGGCGTATATTTCATCTTACTATGATAAATTAATTCGTTTTATCTTACTTTTTACATATATACAACAAATTGGGTAAAACAAATTGATCAAAAGAGATAGGTAGATCCATTTTGTAACTCCATACTCAAATAAATAAATATATATATATATATATATATATATATATATTACATTTAATAGAGTTCAATATAAAAAAATATTTTTCTAAATCTTATTTAATGTTATTATTTTAAAAATGATTTATTTTTACATTTAAATAGCATTCTAATTAAAATTAAAATTTTAAAATTGGTACCTTGTAATCAAACCATGAACAGATTCAAGGATAACGAATGAAGAGGGGGATATAATTTCCTTGGATAATGAGAAGAAACAAATGAGGTCTTGGTAATGTAGATACAGAAGAGAAACTCCACACAGCAAGACTTACGTAGGCAAGGCCAAAGAATATACATAGAATATTTTTCTTTTTACGAAAACTCCCTTCATGGGATAGCAATAAGTGTTCAATACACAAACAATATGCCACACCACCTTAGTGACTGGTACAAACATTCTAATCCACCACCACCACCGCCAAACAAAATCAATATTTCAATTAATAAAACAACACATGAATTCTTATTATAGATAGTGAAATAACTGATATAAGTTTTAGTAGCAATACCGAGTTTCTTGTGAAAAATCGTCCAACAGCAGTTAGGCGAAAGCTATTAAGTGAGAAGTGACTTGTATCCAGAGGAAAGTACCAAGGAACAGGAGAATCAATTGCAAGATCTTTCTCCCAGATTACCTTCATGCACAAAATGAATGAATCTTCACTTAGCCAATTAGATTTTTGGTTACGTTTCATCTCTTAAATGTTCATAGAACATTACTATGAAGAATAATAATAATAATAGATGGATGTTCACCTCAAAACCTGCTTGCTTCAGAGCTTCAGCACATTGTGTGGTCAATCTAATGTCAGGAAGTCCATCACCAATCTCAATTTGCGCCTGTAATGAGAAAACATTTTTATAGAATTACAAACCATGTTGAGTCAAGGGAAAGGGTAGAAGAAGATAAAGTCAGAATCTAATTCTTTATATCTCTCCATCATACCTTTAGCTTTTGGTGCTCTTCGTTGTTGGGATCAAACACATCAGTCATGCACCATTCATATGCAGCAAAATATTGACCAGGCTTCAACACTCTAAAGATCCCTTTGTAGCATCCACACTATCCGCAATTCAACATCAGGAAAGAAAAATAGAAGTTTCAAATAATACAAATTAAAGACCGAATTTTGTTAAATCACAGTTTCATACAAGCACAAAATATATAGTGTAAGTATGGCCACTGGAATGTGGTTAATAAACGCGTGTCAAGTTATACGAGTGCATCCGCAAATACAGAAAGTTGATGTGTTTGTATGGATTGGAAATGACTTAAGAGTACCAAAATGGTCACATACAGCATCTGGCGCATGACATGTAGCTTCAGCTGCATACACTGCATCAAAACTGTTGTCTGTGAATGGCATTTTCATGAAGTCAGCCTGCATTATCAAATATGATAATCATGGTGTTGTTAGATATAAACTTAAAATCACATAATTTTCATTATCAATACATCCAATACAACCCCCTGTTTTCCATCAAAACGAATAAATAAATCCAATGCAACATAAAGAAATTGGACTCATATATGTTAGATAATAATTTGTGTCCCCTACCCCAGAAAAAAGGAAAAAACTGTTTAAAGAAGATCAACCTTGACATAGTTGCAAGTCTTGTCCACTCCAGCCATGCGATCGAGTGCCTGTTAATTAGTGAAAGCTAATGAGAGATCATAGTGTGTTATTATTTAGATCAGTATCCACAATAATGTTTGGTAAAGTCATACCATTTATTCGTCAACAAAAATTTAAGAATATAAGATGATTGACAAGTCAAGTTGCTATGTCAATATGTTGTACTAATTACACATAAAAACATATCTCTCCTCTTGTTATCTGATACTCATTGTTGTTCAATCCTGTAACTGATGTTGAGCTGCAAAATTACAACCAAGTTTATGAACCCATCATTCTTTCCTTAAAAAAACAAATTACTTCTAAAAAACATTCTTTGCCATACTTGGTACCAATGGAATATTAGTGGTACAGAAGAAAACTGGGATCCAGGAAACATAGCAGGTTACAATTTTCATTATATCAAGTACTTTGGTTGCCTAGACAATGTAAACTATTCTTATGGCATGAGACATTCAATCAAAAGGTAATAAATTCGATTCTGTTGATTTTCAAGCATAGCTATACTTCATTTTTTTTTTTTTTTTGCCTATAATTATGAAGCGATGCAATACATAGTCTATAGGATATTAGCACAGGACCAAGTTCAGCTCAATTGAGATTGAGAACCACAAAGACATCAATTTGTGTAAACAGAACATGCAAATAAGATATATCTATTTATGCAAAACAACTTCTCTGGAAGATGATTTTTTCGAGAGGAAAAAGGGAGAGGATGCGTGAATAAGGAAGTTCCATTCACCTGAATCGAGCAATTTCTCTGAGTGGCCCCCCAATTCCACATCCAACATCCAAGACCTAAAAGCAAAAACACAACAGTTTAATTAGTAAAACAAATATTAGAATGCTTTATTTATTTGAACATGAGAACCTTTTGTCCAGGCTTTAAGACAAGTTGTAAAGCAAGGAAGTGCTCATGTCTCTTAATGCTCTCCTGAAGAGATTCCCCTTTCCATCTGAATGAGAAGAAAAGTAACAGCACACATGACTGGTTTCTTTCACATAAAATTCTTAAAATTTTCAAATGCAGAATAAAACAAATGAATACCTGTGTGCAAAATGGAAAGATGGCCCCCAGCCAAACTCATAAAAGCTAGTAGAAAGATCATAGTATTTATTAACCTGCAAAACATACGAATATCCTATGATACTCTTCTTGTAGATAACCAAGTTGTGAACAATTAAAAATAGAACAAGCCAACTTCACCAGTCACAATTACAGATACTAATATCTCTCACCATATCAGTGTAATTAGCTTTTCTCTCTTCCTCTTGGCCTCCGTAACAAACATGGTACTTCTCGTACCTGATAACTTACCATAAGTAAGCCATGATAACTTAAAAATCAGATCTCGCACAAAATCACAAACATGCACATACATATGTTCCCCTGGACACATCAATGCATTATGAACAGTGAAAGTAAATGAAGGACAATAGGAAGAAAAAAAGAAGAAGAGATAATGATATATACTTCTCAACCGCGGACAAGATTTGAGATTTTTCAATCTTTCCACCAACACCTGATGCCAAATCCATTGTGGCAGTTTTGCACACCTCACACAAGGAACTTGCTATAATTAAGATGCAAACACATCAAAACCAAAACTGCATGAGAATCATGGACAATAGCAAATGCAATCACCAAACAAGGCATTAATTAGGATGAATCTTAATTACACGGAAAGAAGGGTGTCAGGGAACCCAACGGAAGGAAAGGGAAATCTCTTCAAAGCTGAAGAGGAAGAAAGAAAGCAAAAGGGTGGGACAATGACCGTTTATTTTATAATTGTTTTTCTTTTCATAAAACATTATCTAAATTTCTTAGAGGACTACAAGTTTTAAGGGAAAAAAATCAAATTTTCAAAGAAAGTAAAACTGAAGTTTATATATTTTACTTTTTCTTTAATATTATTCCAATTATAATTTTTTGATAGATTAAGTATTTTTTTAGTTTATAATAAATCATTTTAAAAATTATATAAAAAAGAATTTCTAATTAATTGATAGATTATCACATTGTTAATATATATATATATATATATATATATATATATATATATATATATATATATATATATATATAATTTGGAATCACCTTCGATTCTTTTACAAATAACAATTTTTTTTTCGATGTGATTTATAAATGATAATTAATATTTATTTTTATAGATGATAAATAATAAGTGATTTAAAAATTTGATTTGATTTATTTCTAATTTTTTAATATTTATAGATTTTTATCAAATAATTTTTTTAACTTATTATCAAAAATAATATTTTAACATTATTTTCAAAAATTAAGAAAAAATCAAAATTTTATGTTTAGATACTATAGTATGTTTTTTTTTATCCAAGCCGAGTTATAGAATGTTTAAAAGTCAAAATCTTTACAAAGTTTTGGTTTAGTTTAGTTTTTTTTATTATTAAAAAAACGCAAAGAAGTAAGTATGATTTCTGCTTAAACTTAATAGATTTTGTTTCGAATGAAAATATTCAATGCATGTCCCCACATAATAATATTATTAAAATCCAATATAATGTAAGTTTGTAATGAAAGATAAATATGATAGTATTATTAAATCATTATTATGATATTGTCTTATTCTAATTTATTATAATTTGAATCTTAAAAACAATATTTTTAAAATTATACAGGTTGAAAAAATGAATTCAAGATTTAAATATTTAATTACAATCCAACTAAATTAATAAAATAATATTTTTATAATATAATAAATTTATTATTAATAAAATTAAAAAATATTATTATTATAAAAAAAATATAAATATAAAATATTATCCGTTTGTATAAAATTATATTTTGTTAAAACAATTTTTTCTTTATTTAATTATATATATTAGTGTATCTTATTGGTTCGTGTGTTTGATCAATAAAGATATTTAGTGTCATGCCTCAAAAATATTACTAATAAATATTAAAAGAAATACTCTTTGTGTCTTTCTGTTTATTTTTCTCCTCTATTTTTTTATCAACAATGGCTTACACTAGCCAAAAGCCTTCTCACAACCAACCACACTCTTTATGTCTTTTTGTATGTTATTCTTCTTCTTTACTTTTTATCAACTATGGCTTACACTAGCCAAAACATTTCTCACAATCAACCATACTCAACCATGACTTACACTAGCCAAAAAACCTTTCTCACATCCAATCACTGGATCACATTGTTAATAATGTCAATCCTCTCTATTTTCATCTTGGAGAAAACCCAACTTTTGTCCTAATCTCTATACTTCCTTCTGAGACAAATTACTACCAATGGGAACGTGAAACGGTGGTTGCTCCAGAAACCAAAAACAAATAAAATTTATCACCAACAATTATCCCTATCCTCCAAAATTTGATTATTTGCATGATGCATGGCGCCGTTGCAATCTCATGGTGATTTCATGGCTTACGAGATCTATGACTATAGCTATCAAACATTTAGTGATGTAGATAAACATTGCAATTGAAATCTAGAAAGATCTTAAGAATTGTTTTTCCCATGCTAATAAATTTCGCATGACTGACTTTAAGGTCAAATTCAAAATTATAAGTAAGGTGATTCTTTCTTGCACCTACTCGCCTTCTTGTTCTTAAAGATGGTTGTGCCATTTGCTTTCTTTGTGGTTTGACAGATAGTTATTCTCAGGTTCAATCTCATATTATGATGATGGATCCTATGCATTCACTTGTCAAGAGTTTTTCTATGATTCTGCAACATAATGATAATTTCTTGGTGTTTCTTCCATTCCTTCGTCTCAAGATTCTTTTGCGTTTACAACTTCAACCAAAGGTCCCTCTACTTCCACCAAGAATACTTCCCTTAGCAAATCTACTAGCCATAACAATAAATACTGTGAAAACTACAAGAAAATCAATCACACCTGATACTTGTTATTGGTGTATTGGTTTTTTTCCTCACTATAGAAAATCTGATCATAGTCATATTTCCAGTTCTACCTTTGGTTAACTTGGCTAATGTAGACTCAAATATTACTTCACAACCTTTTTCCTTGAGAGATAATTCTAAGCGAGATTAGTTTCATTTCTCAAAAGAACAACATCAGAACTTTGTGACTATTCTCCAACGAAGCAAGGATAGGATACTTTGTCTTCTAACAATTCATTCAGGTGATAGTCTTTGTTCCCCTCATTGGATTTTAGACATTAGGGCAACTAATCACATTTGTCATTCTAAATGCATTTTCGTATCCTTACAATCTATCACACCTATTCTAATAAAATTACCCAATTAAACCATTGATTTTGCCAATTTTTTTGGCACCATTCATCTTGACCCCTTGACCCTTAAAAATACTCTTTGTATCATATTTTACTATTCATTTAATCTCTATTCCTAAACTTATTTTCAACCTTAATTGCATGATTTTATTTCGTGATATTCACTATTTCATCATGCATATCTCTAGTTTTCAAATGATTTGTGTAACTAAACAAAAGAATGACTTGTTTTACTTGTAAGAATTCAGTGAATTGAACTCGTATAGACATACTTCTATAGTGACTATTGATAATTTTCAATTGTGACATCTTAGGCTATGTCATACTTCTCATAAAAGGTTAAAACACTTATCTTCTAAATATAATGACATTATTTTTTATTAAAACACTTATCTTCTAAATACAATGACATTACTTTTGATTCATTATCTCATTGTGTAAACAAAATAAATTATTGTTTTCAAATAGTCATAGTCGCAGTTCCAGATTTTTTAAACTAATACATGTGGATATTTGGGTCCTGTTGCTAATACCTCTATTAATGGTTTCTAATACTTCAAAGAAATAAGGTCCGACAATGGTAAAGAATTTTTTTTTGCATGATTTTTTCTCTAGTAAAGGCATCTTGCATGAGGTTTCTAGTGTTGAGACTCTTCAACAAAATGGTATTGATGAGATGAAACATCAACACTTACTTAATGTTAGTCGTGCATTATATTTTCAAGCAAATTTACCTTCTGGTCTTTTATTGTCAGACATGCCACACATCTTAACAACATGCTTCCAACTCCCTTTTTACAGCTTAAATCCTCTTATGAACTTGTATATGGTCATTCCCTTTTTTTACATTTTTTGCACGTGTTTGGTTGCTTAGGCTATGCTACTACTCTTACTTCTGCACACATCATAAATGTGTCTCCAAAAAAATGTATTTTCTTACGCTTTCAGATGTATTTTATTGGATTTCAAAATTGGAATCAAATGCTATATTTTGTATAATCTCAATCTCAAATCATATTTCATTTCTAGAAATGTCATTTTTTATGAGACACATTTTTCCTATGTCAATACCGATTCTTTATTACCACATACTAATATTGTCAATTGTCAATAACATTATAGGTCAAACTAAATTTGATTGTCTTTTTACTCTTTACACACCTTTTTTCAATCCACCTCTTCCTGCTACAAACACTTCTTCACACATGCATTATTCTCTAAATTTTTCATACAACAATGTGTTTTACATCTTAATCAACTTTAAGTCACTAAATTTGATGCACGAGTCTCCACTCGAGTAAAGAAGTCTCTTTCTTACTTAGCTAACTATCATTTTCTTACTATTACTTCCTTTAATTCTACTTTCAAACCGCTCTATCTTTTAGATTCTTATTTGTCATATTCTAAATGTTCTAACAATCATATTGCCTTTTGTCTTCTATTTCTAGTACAACTGACCCTACTACCTTCAAAGAAGCAAGTCAACTTAAATGTTGTAGGAAAATTATGATGTTTGAATTACAAGCTCTTGAGAGAAATCATACCTAGTCAATAGTTAATCTTCCTCCAAGAAATAAAATTGTGGGTTGTAAATAGGTCTATCGCACCAAACACCGGACAAATGGGGTCCATTGAGCAGTGTAAAACACTTTTAGTCACTCAAGGTTTCACATAAACTAAGGGGGTGAACTTTTTTTTAGACTTTTTCTCCTGTTGTGAAGTTAACTACTGCGCATTTTCTTCTCTCTATTGTTATATCTTCTGGCTGGTTTCTACACCAACTAGATGTAGACAATGCATTTTTGCACAGTAATCTCAATGAAAATGTTTATACGCGGCCTCCTCCTAGCTTTCATCCTTCTTCCCCTAACATGATTTGTGAATTGCACAAATCCTTATATGGATTGTGCCAGGCCAGCAGGCAGTGGAATGCTAAGCTCACCTCTGCTTTACTTATTTTTAGTTTTATCCAAAATTCTGTTGATCATTAGTTGTTTATTCATCATCAGACTTTGTTCTCAATTAGCGCAAATACTGTCTTGAAATTCTCTCTGAATATGATCTTATTGGAGGTAAACTAGCTTATCCCCCTTCTACTCCTTCTGCCAAATAAAATGTAAAAGATGGTGATCTTCTTGATGATCCATCAGGTTTTTGAAGGTTAATTGGTGAATTAATATATTTGATCAATACTCATCCAAATATCTGTTTTGTTGTCCAACAAATAAGTCATTTTATGTCTCAGCCTCATCTTCAAGCTACCTTTCGCATACTTAGTATTTGAAAAATGCACTTGAACAAGGTCTTTTCAATACAACAAATAACCCTTATTGACTTCGGGCTTTTTCTTATTAGGATTGGGCCACATGTAGTGCAACGAAAAAATATGTAACAGGCTACTGCATATTCTATGGCCATTGTTTAATATCATGGAAGTCTAAGAAACAAAATTCAGTCTCCTGTAGTTCCACATAGGTCGAATACAGGGCCCTAGCTTTAGTTGCCTGTGAATTACAATGGTTGAAATATATTGTTGATGATCTAGCCCTCTTCATACCTATGTGGTTTCCTATGTGTTCTATGATAATCAATCTGCAATTGAGCTGGTCAAAACAAACATCAACTTGAAAGTCTTGAAAGTCTTGAGAGTCTCATGTACAAAACAAACATATAAAAGTGGATTGTCATTTCATTGGGACAAAAGTTCTTGAAAGTCTCATTCTTCTCTCTCATGTTCTATCTAAGCATCAACTTGCACACATGTTTACTAAATCCCTATATCCAACACTATTCCATGCAAATGTATATAAGATGAGGCTTCTTAAGATACACACTTCATATTGAGAGGGATATATTTTTTGTATAAAACTATTTTTTGTTAAGACAAATTCTTTCTATCTTCCTATTAAAGTTATATATACTTTTGTATTTTTTTTTTTATGCATTGATTAAGAAAGACTTTTAGTTAAAAAACACTAATATATATTAAAGAGGGTAAGATACATAATAATTAAAAAAAAAAATCAAAATATAATAAATAACTATTATTTGAAATTGACATAACTAAGATTAAAAAAAACTAAAATAATTTATATTTTTATAAAAAAATTATATAAAAAATAACTTGATCTTTATTAAAAAAAAAAAACTTTTGAAGCATACTGTTAGTTCAACTAATTGCTACAATTTTCAAATTAGTGATTAAAAATTAAACTAGTTGGATTGCAAAAACGAAAAATGTATAACTTCAACTCTCAACTCCCATTTGAGACTCTCAAATATAGCAACACTTATAATTATAATTTAGAATTCAGAAACAAAGCTTAAATTCAACAATATCCAACTGCACGAGAAATATAACAAACAAACAGAGCGAAGTCAATTGGTAATGTAAAGCAAGAAGAAAAAAAACTTGAAACAACGAGAGTTATTTTGGCAAGGCCAAAGGCAACAACTTTAGATCTTCCATTGCAACAACTCCTCTGCAGCACCACACCTCAGCGATCGCCAGAACCAGGCTTTCGAGCCAAAAGGAAGTACATTGGTGTGAAAATCTCTTTCCTGAAAATGCAACATGTGCAAGTCAAGTTTCACAATCTTTCACAGTCTAGTCTAATTTAATTCATCAATATTTCTTAGGGCCTCAAATGCACCATGTTAAAAACATTTATTCCGACACAGATTACCCTATGAATGAGAATTGTACAAATAAACTAAAAGTTAAGGAATGTCTAATTTCAACTTTAATTTTTCCTTTACACTTCTATTACCAATTCTAACTCCAACTTAATACATTTTTTAGATGGAAAAAGGATTAATTGAAAACTTACTTTCCACCTTCGACTAGCCCTTCTGCTGCCTTCTGTAGGAACCCTTCAACCCTTACACTTCCTTGTGGAGCCAACCCAACAAATTCTAGAACCCTGACCTACAATTGTTCCAATGCACAACACAAAAAGAATCAATACTTGGAGTAATATATTACTGAGATAATCGTTAATCACATAAGTTTTTGGTAGTAATACCATGCTTTTTGTGAAAAATCGTCCAACAGATGTTAGACGAAAGGTACTGAGTGAGAAGTGACTTGTATCCAGAGGAAAGTACCAAGGAACAGGAGAATCAATTGCAAGATCTTTCTCCCTGATTACCTTCAGGAACAAAAGGAATGAATCTTCATTAGCTAATTAGGTAGTTGGTTTCATCCCTTAAACTATTTATAGAACAATAAGAGGTTGATCTTCACCTCAAAATTAAACCTGCTTGCTTAAGAGCTTCAAGACACTTTGTGGTCACTCTTATGTCAGGAAGTCCATCACCAAATTCAATTACTTCCTATACCAGTAAATTATTTTTATAGATTATAATCCACGTTGATGTCAGGGAATAGTATAAGATAAAGACAATCTAAATTTTTCTAACTCCATCATACCTTTATCTTTTGGTGTTCTTGGTTGTTGGGATCAAAAACTTCAGTCATGCACCACTCATATGAAGCAAAATATCCACCAGGCTTCAACACTCGTAAGATCTCTTTGTAGCAAGCATACTATCCATAATCCAACATCAGAAAAAAGGAAAATACAAGTTTTAAACAATCCAAATTAAAGACTATATTTTGTAAATTGACACTCTCACGCATGCATATCATTTTGTTAGGAATGAACTACAATAATGTTTGCTCAGGAATATTTGTCAATTTATAGGTACCTATGTAATTACAGCAGGTTTAAGTGATTGTAGGAAGAAGGATTAATAGAAAGATATTTAGACAAAGTACAAAAAACAGTCACATACAGCATGGTGCATGGCAAGTGGCTTCAATTGCATAGGCTGCATCAAAACAGTTGTCTGGGAAAGGCATTTTCATGAAGTCACCCTGTATTATCAAATATGATAATCAAGCCATTGTTAATTATAAACCCTAAGTCACATCATGTCATCAAAATATCCAATGCAAACCCCTAAGCTTTTCCTTTTAAATAGATAAAATAAATATTTCAAGCAACATAAAAATGAATATAACATAGTACAAAAATTGGACAACATGCAAAATAAAAGAATGTATCCCTTCCCCAGAAAAAGGAAAATGATGTATTTAGAGAATATCAACCTCCACATAGTGGCAGGTTCTCTCCAGACCAGTATTACCACTGAGTTGCTGTTAAGTAGTGAAATATAGTCAGTAACAATCACAATATTTTATGTTATATTTTGCCTTTTAAAAAAAAAAAAAAAACTAACCATTATGAAATAAGATGAACTCACATAGTTTATTTATTGACAAATATTTATATATCGTACATATTTGTAATTAGCATACCTTAGCCCTTGATAACTGATACTCATTATTATTCAATCCTGTGATTGATGTAGAGCTGCATGCACAAATACAACCAAGTTTATGAACTCATTCATTCTTACTTCAAAAGACAATTACTTCTAAAATAAACGTTCTATGGTAGACTTTGGACTAAGCTTGATTCTATTAACTCTGAAGTGTATATTTGCTTCATTTTTTTATTATTATTTCCTATGATTATAAAGCAATATTCTTCATAGTCTATATAGGATATAGATTTCATGGAATTCAAAACTAAGCTAAATTGATGACTATTGAGAACCATTAAAAGCTCAATTGCCAGAAGCAGACTATGCAAATAGGAAATCAATTTAAGCAAAATGAACAAATGAAATGAGAATATAAAAAATAAGTTTTAGAAACTAGTACAGAAAAGCAAGAATCTATGGCAGAAAATGTCACGAAAAGAAACAATGTCCATTCACCTGAATCGAGCGATTTCTCTAAGTGGCCCTCCAATTCCACATCCAATATCCAAAACCTAGAAACAAAGGGTTAAAACTCATGAATTATAATTACTATTAGTTTGCTTCGTTGAGCAGGATAGAACCTTTTGTCCAGGCTTCAGTTCAAGTTGCAAAGCCAGAAAGTGCTCATGCCGTTTCATGCTTTCTGGAAAAGACTCTCCTTCCCATCTGAATGAGAAAAAAATTAGTGTGTGATTCAGTTCATACCACATTCTTATCTTTGTAATGCATAATACAACGACAAACACATACCTAGGTGCAAAATGGAAAGATTGACCCCAACCAAACTCATAAAAGCTGGTAACAAGATTGTAGTATTTGGTAACCTGAAAAACAAATTAAGATGTTAAGAGTAATTTTTTCGATAACTAAAGGGTTTTTGTGTTTCATATTACATATCTGTTGTAAGAAACCAGAATTACAAATACATGTATTCTTACTTATTTCTGTCACTGGGTATTCTATATACATGTTCAAAACATGAAAAAAAAAAAAAAAATGGGTTATCTCTCACCATATCAGCATAGTTGGCTTTTCTTTCGTCCTCATCACCTCCACAATAAGTATGATATTTCTGGTACCTGAAAAATTGTGTGTTCACATAGTCACTACTTGTGAAACTGTAAACAAGCAACATCTTTTTGTAACACAGTATAGTCAAGTTATTATTGGTAATGAAGAAGACAAATACTTCTCAACAGCAGACAGGACTACGGATTTTTCTATCTTTCCTCCAACACCTGATGCCAAATTCATTTTGACACTTCTTGCACAATTCAGCGAGAACTAAGATGTGCAGTCAGAAAAAAAAATTGCATCAAAGTCATTGAAACACAGTAAATGCAACAAGTTAATGAACATAAACACATTTTGAACCACCAAAACTCAAATTTAGAGAACAAAAAACATTGTATATTAGACCACTACCTTATATTTCTGAATTTTTAATAAGGACCCACCCTTGATCAGGAGAACGATAATATATATATATATATATATATATATATATATATATATATATATATATATATATATATATATATATATATATATATATATATATTTAAATGTTGCATTTACACGTTTCTTTTTCTAGGTTGTCACTTTGGTTGGAGCGTTGCATGCATGCTTGAAGCAAACAACCCACGTGTTAAAAACACTCAATTCATGTAAAGTATGTAAGAAGTCACATGTTCTTCGTATAACTTTACAAACTGAAATATATGTCTTTTATACAATTGGACCAATTCAAATAATTTAGTTTATGAAAAGAAAAAAAAAAAAAAATATATATATATATATATATATATATATATATATATATAAATTTTCAGTTGTGTATAATGACTAATTTCTTATTGTGATGTATATATTTGTCGAGAATAATTTTAAACAAATTCTATATTATTTAATTAGTATAAAATTAGTTTAATATAGCAAAAAATAATTAAGAATAATATTGTAATATAAGTTTATTTCAAAAAATTTGTTTTATAGCATTAAATTAAAATATTTTTGCTGTTGAAAAAAATTCAAATAAGTGCATTCTTTTTGTCTGTTTTTGTAATTGATTAGTCGTTTAACTTGTTTAGCATATACTTTTAAGAGAAAACTCTTTCTAATTGATATAATTTATTTAAAAAGTTCCAATGAAAAAGAAAATAAACCTCCTTCTATTTGATATAATTATTAATTTTTTTAATCATATAAAAGACTAAATATTAAGATTAATTTCTCAATGAAAATAAGAGATTTAAAATGTTGACTACTTATAAATATAATATTTTAGAATATTTTGTTAATTTAAATTAAAATCAAGCATATATTTATTAAAAAAACTGAAAATTCATTATTTTGTATTATTTAAATTTTATTAAAAATTATAAAATTAGGAGACATTTATTAAATAAGATAAAATACTTACAATTTTTTATAATTTTTAATAAATTTTAACCAATGAAAAAAAGTGTAAAAACTTTATTTTTAATATTTCTCTTGACAAATTATAAAAGATATTAATTTATGTATAATTGGTTATATTTTCCTTTCTTTATAAAAAAATAGTAGAACTTTTTTCCTGAATTTTGGATCACAAAAATTATTTTTTTAAAACAAATAAAAAACTTTCTTTTATTTTGTTCTCTCTATCTCGTCTATTCCTCTTGATCACATAACATAATCTTATCAACCAATATTCTTTTATCTTGAAATTTTTCATTTTGAATTAACTTGAAAATTTTAATAAGAATTTTTCTATCATTAAATTGATTATGTTTCCAATGTTAATCTAATTTTAAATTATCTATAATAATCTACAAGTATATAATATATGTATATATATAATAAATATTGAAATATAAATTTATTATATAACTAAATTATAGAGTATTCTAATTAAAATAATTTATGAATTAAAATATAAATTAATCTCTAACTTTACCAATCAAGATTTTAATTATTAGTTAAAAGTTGGACTTTTATTCATACACCATACATGCAAAGAATGATTCTACTTAAAAATTATACTCTAATTCATATACCATGAAAAAAAAAAAAAACAATCATTGTCAAATCTAAAACCTAAAACCTAGGTGGTATAATTTCATGTTATTCTATTTTTATTCGTTTTGACACTCGATCCTTCAACGTCACGATATTATTTCTTTCTTTTATATTCTTACTGACAATGGTTTCTTTCTTTTATCTACTGACGATAATTTCGAATCACGTTTCTATATTACCATGCAAATAGTTTTCTGAATCGAATCACAGTTCTATATTACCATGCAAAGAGTTTTTGGAACCGAATCAGGATTCTTTGTTACCATGCAAAGAGTTTTCTGAATCGAATCAGGATTCTTTGCTACCATGCAAAGAGTTTTCTGAATTGAATCACAGTCCTTTCTTACCATGCATATAGTTTTCTGAATAGAATTAAAAGAATAAAAAGATTTGAAAAAAAAAATCAATAAGATTTATATCATATTTTTTACTCATCATCATTTACGTGCAGAACCAAAAAACTCACCTGGTGCTTTTCTGATTTTCACAGAGTTTCTGTGAAATTGAGCTTCAACTCTGCAAAGGAAGAAAAAGAAAATTAACCAAAACAAGAGAAAGAAAGAGCAAATATAGAAGTGAAGTAGAGGTTGAATAGTACGAAGAAGAAGCAGCTGGGGAAGAAGAGAAAGTAAGAGAGCAAAATGCAGAATAACTGAGAGAAAGAAGGAATAGTGAAAATAAGAGCTGAAATTACTAAATATAAGCTAAGAGGAGAGAGAGGGGAAAAAAATAGAATTGATTAAGAGAAAATAATAATAATGATAATAATAAATAAGGGTAAATGAGAAGTGACTTATATTGATTTGACTGCTCATATTTATTGGATCAACTACTCACATTTATTGGACTTTTTTTTATAAATAATACTGTTTTCAAAAATATTTACCCAAATAGCACCTCTGCAACTTTATTTAATATTTACCCAAATAACACCTCTGCAACTTTATTTACACAACTATCACTGTTTACTGTTCATTTAATAAAATAATATTATTTCGCGCAACTGTTCACTGTTCACTGTATTAAAATAATATTATTTCGCGTACTGAATTCTCACTCAAGTGAAGAAAACCTTCGCTTGAGCGAGGAAACCTGTAACAAAGGGGTAGTCTGGGGTAAATTCTCGCTCAAGCGAAGGTTTTCTCGCTTGAGCGAAAAGTATGATCGACTATTATCCCATTATAGTCGATCACTTTGACATATATGACTTTAGATAGCGGTTATTTGGTCAATCGCTATCTAAACTACTATATTAGATAGCGGTTATTTGCCCAACCGCTATCTAATATAGTAGTTTAGATAGCGGTTGGCCAAATAACCGCTATCTAAAGTGACTCAAGCGAAAATCACACCGCTTGAGCGAGGACACCTGGAAACAAGGGGGACTCTCGTTATATCCGAAATGGGAGAGCTACGGATAGAAACCGAAGTACATTCCTTTTATTGATGTATGAAAACTGTAATGTTTATATACAGTAGAAATAACAAATAACAGAGTAGAACAGAGAACGTGAACAAAACAGAAAAAAAACTGAAAGAAACCCATGCACGTAATGTATGCCCCATGCACATAATACCCATACACGTAACTACCCATCATGCATTTTGACTTAAATCTCAACATGCCTACTTAAGTCAAAACTGAACAATTCTCGGACACTCTACGAGTTTACAAAATCTAGCGACCTTCAAAGGCTTTGTAAAGATATCTGCACTCCGATCTTACATGTACTGCAGTGTTCTATTTCAAGCTTCTTATCATTAACTCGCTCTCTCAAGAAATGAAACCTCTCTCAAGAAATGAAACCTCATTTCTATATGTTTGCTTTTTCCATGAGCTGATGGGTGTTTAGCTAAGTCTATTGCGGACTTATTATCAACAAACAATGTTGGTGGTTGGACCAATTACGCATTCGGCTCCTTCAACGGCATCCCGAGCCATGCGGCTTGACATGCGGCTCGTGCGGCAGCTATATACTACGCTTGACGGGAGGAGAGAGCTACCACGGGTGCAGTGTTACACGGGTATCTTAGACTTCCAATGATTCTGCGAAACTCGTGTGATCAACATCTTCCTCCTCGGTGCCCCTTTCTAATCTCGGACCCATTTCCGTTGGAGTTCTATGCGACATTGCAATTCTTCATCCCGAACCTGCTAAGAATATCACGTGAGTATTTCATCCGATGCATAATAGTTCCAATGCCTGTATACCTTGTGCTCTTCTCCTTTGACTATGAATCCCAATGAGCCGTGTTACATATATTTCCTCCTCCAAATAGCCATTTAAGAAGGCAGATTTTACGTCTAGTTGGTGGAAAGACCAACCCTCCAACCATGTTTATATCGGTTAAAACATTTTACAAACATTTTCGAGAGTGATTCAATCGATTGATTCGCGTTTTAATCGATTGATTTACTTTAAAACTTTCTTATAAAACTTTTCAAGTTATTTTAATTGATACAAAGAAGTTTTAATCGATTAAAAAGCTGCACAGAATTTTTCTAAGTTGTTTTAATCGGTTGAAACGCGTTTTAATCGATTGAAACTCTGTACAAAGTTTTTCCAAGTTATTTTAATCGATTGAAATGCGTTTTAATCGATTGAAATAGGTCTGATCGGTCATAATTCAATTCTGATCGATCATAATCACCTCTGATCGGTCATAATTTCATTCTGATCGATCATCCTGACTTCCAAAGTGGTTTTGATCGATTAAAAGAAGTTTGTATCGATTAAAATACTGTAAAAACACTTCTTTAAACATTCTAAGTGATTTTAATCGTTTCTTTTAAAACTATATCAGTTAAAAACATTATTAAGAAAGTTCTTTGTCAAAATGCTTTTGTTTTTGATTTGTTTAAAACTATTTTTGAGGCATTTTGCAAAATGATAAAAAAACTTTATGCAGCAGAAAATTTCTGTTAAGACACACTAAATCTTCAGCTCAATTATCTGGGTGACTTGTTGACTGCTGCAGAGTTGACTTTTGACTTTATCTTTGACTTCATCAAATCAATGACATCTTTGCTAGCATCAAATCAATAAACATTACAGTTTTCATACATCAATAAAAGGAATGTACTTCAGTTTCTATCTGTAGCTCTCCCATTTCAGATATAACGAGAGTTCCCCTTGTTTCCAGGTGTCCTCGCTCAAGCGGTGTGATTTTCGCTTGAGTCACTTTAGATAGCGGTTATTTGGCCAACCGCTATCTAAACTACTATATTAGATAGCGGTTGGCAAAATAACCGCTATCTAATGTAGTAGTTTAGATAGCGGTTGGCCAAATAACCGCTATCTAAAGTCATATATGTCAAAGTGATCGACTATAATGGGATAATAGTCGATCATACTTTTCGCTCAAGCGAGAAAACCTTCGCTTGAGCGAGAATTTACCCAGACTACCCCTTTGTTACAGGTTTCCTCGCTCAGCGAAGGTTTTCTTCGCTTGAGCGATAGTTCAATACGCGAAATAATATTATTTTAATACGATAAACAGTGAACGATTACGCAAAATAATATTATTTTATTACGTGAACGATGCATGATCTTAGTTGTGTAAATAAAGTTGCGAGAGATGCTTATTTGGGTAAATATTTTTAAAAACAGTATTATTTATGAAAAAAAGTCCATTTATTGTTCCAAGTAATTAATACGTATTTGTAGGTATCTTTCACCTACAATAAAAAAATAAAGTTTTGAGCGGGAAATTCTAGGAAGAAATCGACGTATGCTACCGCTAAACTTTTTTTTTAATGTATTTTATATTTAATTTTTTAGTTTATGATTATTTTATTATTTAATTTATAGTTAAAATTTGGAACAATCTCATCTATTTTTATAAGTAAATTTAATAAGAGAAAGTACATTAGTCAAATGTAATATGGTTTATCTTTCACTTTCCTTATTTATTTACTCGTTGTCATTCATCTTTCTCTATCTTCTTTTAATATATATATATAATTTTTTTTACTTTTTTTTCCACTCTTTTGTTGATATCTTATTTCATCTTCTTCAATTAAAAATAATAGATTAAAATTTAGTAAAGTAAGTTTTTTATTATTATTAAAAAATAAAAATATTAAAATAATCTAAAAATATTAAAATTTAATATATTATATTTAAAAAAATATATGATAAATTTAAGATGTTACAAATAATTATTATGTTATAATTATTAAGAAAAAAATAAGTAATTATTTTAAAGTGCTTTTTTATAAATATTTTATAAAATTATCTAATCTAACTAATTATTATAACTCAACTTAATTATCATTAGATTAAATTATTTAGTAAAAAATATATTTAACTCATAAATATTTTATGTTTTTTAATTAGATGAGTAATTATTTATTATGATAAAATAATTTTAAAATAATTATTTATGTTATCGTAAATAAAATTATTTATTGTCTAAAAAATTAAATTATTTATTATAATCATAAATTTAAATAATTAGTTAATTTTTTTAATATATTTTTATTAAATTTTAATATAATAGTTTAATTAGAGAATAAATGAAAAATATAGAGAAACAGGAGACTTAATATTAAAAAAAAAGATAAATAACGAGTGAACAAGGAAAGAAAAAACAAAGATTATGAAAATATAAAAAAATTATATATAAACAATAAATAGGCCTTTGATAAATAAATTGATGGGTGTTATATTTGAAGAATTTTTCTTTTGAAATAGGATTAATTCTTTGCCTATATTTTAAAATAAATAATAATTTTCAACTTAACCTAGTTTTATATTGGACCAATGCGCTAACAAACTAGTTTTTATTTGATTGAAAAAAATATATTTCGTATTTATATATCAAAATAATAAATTAAAAATATGTTCAAATAAAAAATAAATTTTAAAAATTCAAATTGTATTAATAAAATTATTTTTTATTTAAAATATAATAATTTAATATATAAATTAAAATAAATTCAATATTAAAATAAGAGTTAAAAACTTACTCTTTCTTATTATTAATAATTTTTTAATAATTTGTTTATCTAAAATAATAAATAATTTTAATATTAAATCTTGAAATAAGTAATTATTAAAAAATTACTTTAATATTTAATTTTAAAATAATTGAATATTTTATCACATTAACTTAATATATATATATATATATATATATATATATATATTATTTAAAAAATTATTATTATTTTATAAAATAAATTAACGAAATAGTCTTATCCTAGGTCATCCAAGATCATCTATACTGTAATATAAATAGATCATATAAAAATAACCTAATTAAATTTATACTACAAAATTTTTATCTCACATATTCTATTTATTAGGCCTACCGAACCGATCACTCAGATAAGTTTTTTTTTTTTAATACCCTTATTTATTTGTATCACATGTTGCTCATATTTGACTTTTTTAAGTTTATTTATTTTAAATTAAAATATTATATAATTATGTAATACATTATCAATATTTTATATAATTTTATTGTTTATTTAGGCCCAACTACATATATCCAAACAAATAATCTTGGATTGATACATTTCCTTTTTGGACATCGCATTAATATGAAACACACCAAAAATTAAAATAAATTTAAAAATAATAATTTAAATTGGGTTTTTATTTGATGGAGTCTGAGAGTTGACTTATGTGGGCTTGTGTATTCGGAGGGATAGGTTCGGCCCTTACAGGAAGGCCCAAAGTCACAAATCCGTATTTTTTTTGTTTTTTTCAATCCTTGTACGCTTGATGTGGTGTGGTCATTGAATTTCATGTTAGAAATTTCATTTTAAGGAAAAATAATTGAAAGGTAGAAGATATAATGAGGTAATAATAAAACCCTAGAATTAGACGCTGTGTTAGTGTATATATATATATATATATATATATATATATATATATATATATATATATATATATATATATATCATATTAACTTGTTGTCATTATTCATTATTCCGAAATTTAATTGCAGCTTCTGCATATCTGCATGAACTATACAATGGACATTGATGACGATTTGGCAATTTGTCAGGTAGCAAGCATGAATGCCGTTTTTCTTTTATGTTGATATAACGCATTGTGTTTGTGATTAGTGTAATTTGATAACATAGCTTGAGTGTATGGGTCAGTGCACCTATTGATCTTGTTAAAAAGAATCTTCAAATGCAATGCAACTAGTGCTATTCGGTATGTTTTTGTGGAAGGATGGTTTATCCAATAATTTCATTTCTATGAAGGAGGCTACAGTTGGTTCTTTGTCTTTCACTGTAACTAACACAGCTTCAAGTCAGGAACTGAATCCACCACAAAATTTGTACCAAATCAGGCTTGCAAGTCACTGCTGGTAAAGAAGAATTTTGTTCAGAAGCCTTACCCGAACACAGTCTCACCTTGCAGATTCTCCTACTGAAATGTTAACTCTGTAATCATTTTCTTTGTTGGTCTGATCTTGAAATTTTTCTTCCAATAGCTCAGAGCTTTGTAAGAAAAGAACACATGATTCATGAAAGAGTTAAGAGCTAGTGGTTTATTGTTTTAGTTGGATTGAAAATTGAAGATTACTTTCACAGAATGTGCTGTGAGCTTTGGATGCAACGTGGTCCCAATGATTTACCCTTGTACTAACATTACCAAAGTTGGTAGACAACGCAATGCCTTGGCGAAATCAATCTGTTTTACATTTTACACAGTAGTCAATGGCGTGATATAGAGGTACTATTGCGATTTCAAGCACGATCTAGTTTGGGAGAAGGGGTTGAGATCGTAGAATCTTGCCATTTCACAATTTAATCAGTGAGCACGACAACATCGGTAGTAATACCTTATATTGAACTCTGTTATTGGACTGAAAGCAAGCAGACCGTGTGTATATGCATTTATAAGAGATTACATGCAATTCTAGATGCTTCTATCATGTAATGTAACTTACAAAAGATGCCATCGGCAGATAGAATTTTTACCTTAATTATTGGTTACCACAATTTTTATTAAACTTATAAATTAGTTCTTTACTTGTTTCTCATTACTTTTTTAAAGAATAAGAGGTGATGCAATGTGTCAATGTTATCTATCTTGTTCCATGTTTGAGAAAGCAGTCAAACAAGAGACTTATCTCTATGAATGAAGTTAGCAACCACCAGAAGGAGGGCCAAATGTGGACTGTGTTAAAAGGTCTTGTTTACAATATATCTCCATATGTGAAGTTTCACCCTGGAGGAACAGCTATCAACTCAATTGCAAGTTTACATGTTGCTTTATTACTGATTTCATCAGAATTAAAAAAAAAAAAACTAAGAAAAATGTTAATATTAACAAAAAAATCACATTGTTACAAAATAAAACCTTTCAGGTGCTGATATATTGAAGAAGGCCGAGGAAAAGATTGCACATCTCGATTCAGTTTCCTTCTTGTGATTCAGTAAGTTTGTGAGCATTCTTTTATTTCTGTCTCTTTAAATTCAATGTTAACATTGGATTAGCTTTCACTTCTTTCACCAGGTATCGATTTTTCTCTGTGAAACAAGTTTTCTGTGTATGCATTTCACTGGATATGCTAGTCAACCTTGATAAATGCTTCTAACTGAAATAGATTACAAAATAGATCCTCTACTGCCATACTTCTACAGCAGAAAAAAATGAGAAGGAAATAGAAAGAGAAAATAAATGAATGAAGAAAGAAGTTAGAGAAATGAACCAACACTAAAGAGAGATAGAGAGTCTGTAGAGAAGCTATATAGAGATCTGCTGCAGAGGATCCATGTATTACTACAGCCTCTGAATGAATTTGTTGGGTTTCTTACATGTTTTCATATATCTTAGCTATGTTCCGTATGAGGAATTGGAGTCATGACCCGAAGTGTATATTATGTAGGTTTGGAGCTCGCATGACTTCTTTCTAGAAATAAATCTACATACTTAGAGGTGCAGATCTTAATTTCCTAAATGCTCAGAATCCCATTTATAAGATATTTGGTGTATTGAGATAGTATAAAAATAAGCCAAGGTTTTTATGCCTTCCATATCATAACAACACTGGGGTCTTAAATGTTTTGCATATATATCACACTCAAGTAAGCTCTAAATAGGTTTCTAAGAACTTTCAAAGGGGACTATATTGGTCATCCTATTTTGTGCTGGATATTCATGTTGGTCTGTTCATGCTCATGCCTACGATTCAAGTTGCTGCGTAGGTGCTTCGGACATGTTCAATTGTCCCCAACATACACAAAGTTTCTGTGTTGTTAGGATTACTTACAGCCTTTTACTTTATTGTTGGATGAGATAAATATCATGCTTGGGCTAACATGGAATTAGAGAAATGCTTTGTGGGTACCTTAGATGAAGGTCAGTTGAAGATGGCCTTGAAGCCAGAAATATGCTTCTTCATGGGCCCTCTCTATTTACTGACCAGGGACCATCAAGCAAGGATGAATAAAAAATATACATATACATGTTTCTGATTAAAGATATCGCTTGGAGTTTGTTCTGCAACTATGAATTAGTCATGTAAACTGTAAATTTGGATTAACAATGTAACATTTATGCACTGCAATATTTTTTGGCGTGATTGCATTGCTAATTTTTAAGATTTAGGAGACTCTGGCATATATCACCATTCATGCCATTAAGTTTCTTTAGGCTATCCTAACAAATTTATAGATTAAACCATACCATACCAAACCAATCTCTCTCTCTGTCTCTCTCTTTCTCAGAGTTACAGTCCATTAAAAATGAAAACAAAAATATGATACTTTGGATCATGAAATGTATGGATTTTTAGATGGGTATTCAAAATTTACTTGTTGAGAAGGTTCAATTTTAGATGTACTTTCAATTTCTTTTATTGTGGTTTTACGTACACAGTCTACTTTATTCGTGCGTTTTAAATCACAACTTGAGCAAGTTGAACTGTTCATTGTACGAAACCGTACAAAAAAAGTAGAGGTGGTCCTTACGAATGTCTACTTAAACTTGGGTAACTTTGGCCTTATAAACACAACAGCAAAATAGGTTGATCGTTGATGGTACTAAGCTAACCATGTTCTGTACAGACAAATTTTAAGATTCTTCAACAGTTGTAGTGTGGAAACACTGTTTGTCTTCCATGCACACCACTGCTATAAATCAATCAAGTCTTTCTCCTTCTCCCCCTTTCCTTTTCCTTTTTCAATAAACTAAAAACATGGTTTTAGAGGTCTAATAAATAATAAGTTCTAATATGGAAATATAAGAAATACCAATGTTTTACTACTTTTATCTGCTATCTATTATTTCATTTATTTGGGCCATTTTTGAAGAAATAAAGTGGAGAGACCATGTCAAGACAAAAGTCCCACCACTGACTTCATATTATAAACGACAAAAAGTTTCATCTTCCAAGCCTTGGCCTCATCAAATAATAGTTCACTGTTTATATATGCATATTTACAGAATTTTCTTAACACTTTGCACCAAAGACATGTTTTCGAACTGTAACTTAATTAGTCTTGATCATTTCCACTTTTTGTCAAGAGTGAAAGCCTAAGGAATATGACTTTACGAGAGAGGAAAATTAAAGCTTATAAGCTCTATTATTTTCTTTTTCTTTAAGCAAGAAGAATACGAAGAAATAGATAAAAAAAAAACGGAAGAATATTAATATAAACTTGTCCCTAAGAAGGGGAATATAATTTTCCATTTTCTGATTTTTCTCTATATTTTATTTCCTCTTGACCTCATCTCTCTTTTTTCTTTTGCCAGACAAAAAGCATCGAGTAGTTTCCTCATAAATTGGTGAAAAAAGTTCGATCGTGTGAATCTGGATTAGGTGAGATAGTCCTTGACCCCACATTCTCCCTTTGGGTTACGTAATCAGAACAAGTAGAAGAAAGATGAAAGATACAAAATCATTTCTTCATTTGAACTTTCATTACTAATATTTTTGGTTTTGGGTACAGTAGTCCCCTATGAAAATATGAAATTAAGTCGAAGATTTTTTGTAGTGTGAAATTAAACCAAATCTAATTGATAAGTATAATTTAACATAAATATGAGTACTTCCGATCTCTAATTCCACCAAAACTAAAATTAATCAGTCCAGGGGTTTTTAAAAATTTTCTTTATGAAGGAATAATGAAGAAGAGTTAGTAGTGGTAGCTAGGTAGGGTAATTAAATATAGGTATGTTTAGGTACAAGTTCAAAATGCTTTTGCGAAATTTCTTTTTTAAAATATAGAATTTCTTTTTTGAGTAAAGTAACTCTCAACAACACTTCTATTTTTATAAATAATTACTTTTTTCCTTTGGCAGAATCTGAAGTTGCTGCTGGTATTGATAAGTCTCTGAGTCGCTGCTATTGAAAAATTTCTTGTTAGTGAGTCATCAGAATGCATAGAAAAATTATGCGAGAGATTGTTTCATCTTTTGGGAAAGGCTTATATAGTTAAGGTACATAAATAATAGCTTAGTGAAACTATGATCATTTGTAGCAAAATCTTCTTCACCTCATGCCACAAAGAGATTCTTCACCACTAATACCACAAGTCTGAGACGTTTTATCAGAAATAACTTATTATGATCAATGAGTTTCATTGAGATTAGAGAAAAAAGAGAGAATGGTGCATATAATAGATTACTTAACTTTTGGAGTACAACTAGCTAGAACAAGAAAAAAAAAATTTATATCACTTGTAGTTTTATGTCAACAAGAAGAACCTCCCTTGTCTACTCTCTTTAGTGGAGAATAATATACAAATTTATAGCAAAAGTAGAATAATATGAACAAAACTTATAAACACTCACTAATCATGGGAGCATAGAAGCATAATGACACATCTTCTGAGTATATAAAACCTTCCTCTACCTTCTTTGAGAAGAGCACCCATGCCTTTGCCCATTAGTCTTCTTTTGGATACTCTAATACTTTCAGTTTCTATCTTCATCTTCTCAGCATGAATGATGAAGGTGTTGGGGCTTTGGTTGTTTTCTCTTTTCTCTTTTTCAAACATGTAGTGTACTTTTATAGGGCATTTATGTGTTCTCTCTTTATGCATTGTGGATCACTTTTTGAGAGGCTTTGGATGTGCAATCCAGTTGCAACATGAGGTGATGATTAAATTGCATGAAAAAGGAGGAAATGGGTGCACTTATATAGGGAAAAAATGAAGCCTTTTGTGGTGGTCCTGTGCTCCTACCTTTCCCTGGTCGCCAATGAAGAAACCAAACGTGGGGTTTGTGGTGGATCATATGAGATGTCCCAACTATATTAGAAATTATTAGACAATCTCACACTAAGTTTTTTTATTACATATTCATAAAATTAATTTAATTAGTTTTTCTTTGACACTAACTAAAGAAAAAAAAAACTATGAGAATAAAGTAATAAATAACCCTTAACTATACATCATATTATAGAAATTGATAAAAGGGAGTATTTGTAGTAACTATGGACCATATGATAATTTTTTGCAGCTATTTCAGCAGAGAGGTATAGTTTGGGCCCCAACACTTCTGGCAAGCTTCAATAATAAAGAAGAAGGAATGTTCAAAACCATACAACACACTCTCTGTCTCTCTCTTTCCTTTTGTTTTGTTATTCCACCTCATACAATAAAATTATGACTTTCCAAAAAGGATGCTTAGGTTAGGGCTTTCAATCTTATCTCCACCAAGTACTTCTGTGCACCAGATTCCTATCATCATGTGGAATGGAGAAAGTCAGAAATCCAATCTTAATATTATTAAATTTGAAAAATATCATCGTTCATTAAAATTTATTAAAAATAATTTAACTTAGTTAAAATTATCACTTATTTGACGACTCTCTATTTTAATTCTATAATTTTTAATAACCTTTTTCCAAAAAGTTTGTCAGAAAAATATGTTCTCAATAGTTGTCTGCATAAATTTATGGCTAAGAATGAAGAATTCACTAAAAGGCAATCAATCAATCAATCACTAAAATAATAATTATTTACAATAATATGCTAGAACACATTTATCTAAAATAAATTGTTGCCTTTTTATACATAAAATATTTATGGAAACCTGTCATAGATATATTATTAGCATGCATGTTACCAGTTTTGGTCATATGATCTTCTGAACAAGAATTGGTATACGGGTAGGTTACTGCTAAATGCTCATCACCTACCCACTTACCCCACTTTTACACGTTATCACTCATATTCATATATATGCTACTCACTTTTGCAGATGCTATAGTAGCATAGTTTTGTTTGATTGAGTAATTTTTAGTTCTTCGTCAATCAATCAACAAAACTAACACGTATATAGTCTAAACAAAAGCCATAATCTACAATATATATTGCTAAATAAGAATATTCGGCTTATTAGATGTTATTTTTCTTCTTCTTTTGAAGACATTACTGTAGTTGTTGTTGGTTGTGTATAAGATTAATAGAGTTTTACACAGAATTTGGGAAAAAACATAAATATTTATTAACAGTGTGTGGTATGTGTCGCATGGTTAAAAATCAAAATGTTAAAGTGAAAGTGATAAAATTATGAATATAATGAGATTGTGAGGGAAGTGATCGTAATCCCTTTAACAGTCTATGAATCGGTTCAAATGGTATGAATAGTTGGCTAAAAGAGCAAACAGTTTCAAGATCTTGAACTTTTGTCATGCACTATTTATTTGTCATTATGATTCACGACTTGTTTTGATGAAATCTTCACGAATGTTAAAGTGTTCTTTCTCATTGAGAACGCAAAGACAACACTTTCAAAAATGGAAAATTATGATATTTGTATGAATTTAAGGACAAGTATTGTTAGTTTAAATTTTTATTTTAAGTCTAGTTAAATATATAACTCAATTTGATTTTAGTCTTTGCAAAATTTGTTATTATTGGTAATCGTGATATTTTTTTACTTCTCATCATTAGTTCTAATTTATTAGTATTGATATGACTAACAAAATAAAAGTATAAAATGATTAAAGTAAAAAAAAAGTTAAAACAATTAAATTATTTTTAGGTGTTTAATTAAAAAAACATTTATTTTAAACATATAAGTTAATTACATATAATATATTTTTAATATATTATTAATAACTTTTTTATTTTTATTTTCAATTTAATAATTTAATTTTAGTATTTTACTTTTGAAAATATAATTAGTTATAAGATAGCTTTAATATGTTACTTTTGATATTAATTTTACATTTCACTTCATCATTTTTTTAATGTTGCAATATAATTTATTTTTAATATATAACAGGCAGTGATTTTGCCTCAGAAATAAAAAAAATATATTTAAAATTTATAAACGTCTAAATTATAATTTCCAATAAAGTGAAAATTTTGATATATGTGACTAGCATTTTGGAAGGGAGATAATAAAAAATAAAATCATACATAGGAGAAATTTTTGAGTGAAATTAAGTTTTCGTATAAATTGTTATATAAGTATTTTACATGGTTAACTACAGTAACATATTACTCGTTGATTCCAAGTTCGAGACGAGGAAGATTGTGTTAAGCTCTCAATAATGAACGTAAACTTGACGTTTTTTACCTATGATTAATTAAACACAGTTTATAAAGAAATAGTTTATATAATTTTTTAAAAATAATGATTATAAAAGCCACTTTTGACAATTTATTATTAGATATATATATATAATAAATAATGGTATAAAAACAACATACAATTAAATGCTATTTAAAAATGAAAATAGAAATAAGAGTATTTTTTAAATCGTATGACTAAGTTCATGTTTGGGTTTTCATCCAGTTAAACTGAACATGATTCAACTATTTACTTTTTTTTTTTTTTAATTTGGGTTTTGAAAAATTAAAAACGTCTGTTTAATGAAGATTTAATAAGTTTTCGAATACATGCTTGTTAAAGTTTTAGATAAATTCTTGAAAATTAAAAAAACAAAAACAAAAACAAAACTTATTTACTTCGTTGGGATGTAAATATAGATCTAATGTCACTTGTATAAGTCATGTAGCTGCATTGACAGCAAAAAGAAAGGACGTCTGTACGAAACCAAAATCAATATTTTTGCTGCACGTGATGTTCACGTGGTAAACAAGGTCACTGTCTCTGATATGGAAGACAGCATTTGTTTGGTGTTCCTCCTCATTTCAATTTGTTGTAAACCACACACTTCTTTCCTTGGCTGAGGGAGCTTCCTGTTGTCTTCCTTCTCTTGGGTTCCAAGCGTTTCTGCTTTGACTTGAAGCAACACTTAATGGCTGGTGGCCTCACATTGTTACAACACGAACTACAGCTTGTTAAAAATATTTTATTTTAATTTCATATTTATTATTATTATTTTAAATAACTATTTTTGTTATAGAAAATTAAGTACATCAATTATGACAATGAATTGTTTCCTACGTGCAACAGCAACGAGCATTCTGAATTATTGTGCAGGTTTAAGCAATACAGATCCCCCAAAGCTTACACATCAAATTCACTTGGAAGTTAAAATAATTGCAGCGTTGTCGTCAGTTCCGTAAACGATGAACATGATTCTCACTCATTTGATGTTGAAAGGGCTAAATAAAAAATTGACAAGTCAATAACCTCTAAAAGGATATAGGCATCGGTCTGCATATAATTAAGTCCTGCATACCTATATTTTGAAGCTAATTATTTTGCTTTTACTGTTTGTAGTTATAAGATCATAAAGGGCATTATAACTAACCAATAAAATTGGAAGGCTGAAATTCAACACTGTAAAACGCGTAATAATAAGTTACAGCCCGAGGAAATTCAGTCCAAAGATAAAAATGAGTAGAGATGTATAGTAAACTTGTTCCTGTTTTAAAAAACTTTGTAATTTGTAGCAAAGGTTGGCCGTTTCACGATTTGATGAATGAGTTCATCCTTTATGTTCAACCTTTCTCAACCTGAAAGCCCCAGTTTGTTTCTTACTGTTATACTGAGGCAGAACCAATGTTCAGAAATATGGGCCCCAAACTGAAGCCGATGGTGACAAAACAATTACATACTATTGCGTAATGTCAATAAGCAAGTTTGTGGAGGCTACGAACCGGACCCCTACTCAAAAAGAGCAACTTAGATGAGCACATTTGTCCTTTTGATAGCTAGAAAATGATATGAGGAACTCTCTTTTCAGGTACGAACGATGTCAAGCACTCCCTGCGGGAAAAGAAAGCATATACAAAGAGGGTACGAATGGAAATATTTCCTTGTCTTAATGTTGCCGTACCAATTCAAAATCTATAAGCTTGTGAAGTCTGTTGTTGACCAACACAGACAGGCTAGTGGCCATAACCCACATGTGAGGCAGCATAATCCTCAGGAGGCAACTGTACCCAAACATGAAAAGCTGCTTCACCGCAAAGAGTTTGTTGCCCTGTAAAGCTCATACTCCGCGAGGGAGATAATTCAACAAGAAAACTGTCTTTCAAGGACCCAGTTGCAGTTCTCTACACCTGCCAACTTCAATGGAGAAACAGCACGTGCTTCAAGTTCTTCAACTCTTGATGTAGTTGCTGCCACTATCTGGCGCCTGCGACTTTTTGACCGTTACTTAGTTTTTGATTCAAATGTGCGCAGTGGTCATTTACTTGCTAGTCGCTGCTCTTCATATATTCCGTATCTAGGTTAAATTTCGAAGTCATATAGGATAATATGAATGAGATATCATGATGCAAGTTAGTAATGAGCCAAAAGGGCTGACATGCTGGCATGGTTTTGTTCTTATCACTTGCCAGAACAAGGAAAGCAGCAAGCTGTCTGTTTAGTTCTTTAATCATCAGCTCTGCTCATCAAATAACTTTCCGAGTTTCATATTTGTTTATCCAAATATCTAAATCTTACTAGAATATCCCTAATGAACAAACCTGACTAAATTGACTTGAAACTCATGTTAATTGCTTGAAGAAAGGAACTTACAGATCACCGTCGCTGGTCCCAATTGCTGAAAGCAGTGTAGTCTTCAAATTATTGATATCCTCAAGCAATTTCTCGTTCTCCCAGTTACTCCTCTGTATCTGAACTTCTAATGCTGCATTAGAGGGCGTGGGGAAGTGAATTGAAAGGTTGCAAAACATCACTGTCCAATAATCAACATCTAATACTTAATCATTTACTTCAATAATTTGTTTTATGTACCAAAATGTGTGCAGATGTATTAACTCCCTGTGTATGTCGTCCTTAGTTTGGCTTAGTATGTCGTCCATGGTTTGGCTTAGTGTGAGAAAATAAATTCCAAGAAGTACAGGACTAGCAAATGATCCTAAACAGCACAAGCAATTCTCACAAATACAGATACAACACCAGCAACAACAAATGTCGCTTACAACTAAGATACACATGTCACAAGAGAAATTTGGAACCCGTTTCCTTATTCAAGTGTGATATTAGTAGTAATATAGAAAATTCATACGACTAAGGTTACGAAAAAAATTACCTGAGTTCGAACTATGAAGATCTTCAAGAATCTCCTCCACAAATGCCAATACTGAATTTTCCAAAACATTATTTTTCTCATCCAAAAGTTGAATCTCATTTTCCAGGGAATCTTTCTCAGACAACAAAGTTCTCATTTCGCAATCTTCTCTCTTGTCAATTTCTTTCTGAAATTCTAGACATAGTGTTATAAACTTTCCCCTGCATAGAAAATAATCACCCAGTCATTAAAATTGAGATGTGAATTTGCAAAAGATAGCGTCACTTCCGAGGAGGAGTAACTTCATTTTAGAATTAGATTCCATGATAAAGCTATAAGTGAGGATTCAAATAGTATTCGAAGTTGAAATAAATATACACACAGACAAATACAAGAAGGCACTAATGCATATGTCTATAATATTAGGCACGCAGTAAACAAAGAAATGAGAAACTAACTTCAAAACTATATTCAGTCAGTAATAGGATCATAGCATTGTTCCTCAAACTAGATCTTATATTATTTGTAGAAATAAAACAGATCCCATACCTCCCATGAATATCCGGGGACAGTTATTGTCATTCTAATTCCTCAAAGTACCCAAAATAAATGCATGGACATATAATCTAGCAACCTTCTAGTTTTACAGCTATTTCAAAACTGATACTTCTTGCACTATAGGATTGATTTTTGAGAGATGTTGCCGCCCATGAAAAATAATTACACCATTTGCTGGCGGAGCTTAAGTTTGACTTACACGGAAAGCCCTGTACAAAATTAGACTTCAATAACTACATATATTAAGTGTTTTTCAATACCGTTTTTCATCCATTTCATTGACGATCTCATCCCGCCTCATTTTAAGACAGCATAACTCCTTCTCCAAGGTACTTACCGAAGCCCTGAAATCAGCTATAAATGAATAGAAAAACATTGCACTAATGTACATATGAGTAAGATCTCCAAACTATGAATTGTTCGAGGAAAATTACCTAACATAGATCCAACAGCTAAAGATTCAAATTCCGATAAATTAATGCTTTTAAAAGTAACTAGGACTGCAAATCTGCAAATCACCAGCAAGTAGAAAAAAAGAACGGAAAACGGTATTTTGAGGAAGGAACATACAGATATAATTTTTTGACGAATAAATCTAATCTCCAAATAAAACTACATAGACTGAAGATTCATGAGTTTAGAAGAAACATATTATTGGACTGCAAGTATGAATAAGAAGTTTCACATATGTTGAGTAATACATACCTCAGGGAAAAGAGCTCATACATATAATATCCGATCTAGAGTCACATTTACTTATGTAGTTCGTTAATGACCTAATTGGCGGCGGATGTGTGAGTAAAATGTTTACTGTGAGTTAAAGATGTGAATGTCAAGCAGCATATTTAAGTGGTTACGACGCATACATCTTAATTATGAGTAAAATGTTCGTTAGAATTCAATAATCATCAGCTTTATATTATTGTTGGATATTTTTTAAGAGACTAATATAAGAAAATTCACGTAAATCAATCAATCATATTAGAAAATAAGACATCATTTTTAAACTACTAATATATTCCTTTTTACTTAAAAGTTATTAACTGTCATTTTTTTCTCAATATAAAACTTAAACTTGAATTCTCAATCGATAATTATTTTGTTATCAATAAAGAAGAAGAACTTGTACCATTGGATCATGATAAATCACAAATTGTATTTGCTGTATCAAAAACAACTTGCCTTTCCTGTAAATATTTACATATTTATTTAATTAATAATTTCGTTACTTTAGTCTAACATAAAAAGCATATAACTAGGTTATGAAATCCCAAACCAGTTGGAAGCAAAGAAGAAACTAATAAAAAAAATAATTGATTAATTACCAATCAGTTGATTTACGACTTTTCATGCATGGTTAACTTATTGAACCGTATATTATTTTTCAAGCAAATCTTTACATTGAAATGCACACCTGTAACTAAACTATTTGATTGCCAAATGAGGTTTTCATGTTGTTCGTTTGTAAAAATTCATGAATTAATTGAGGAGAGCAAACAACTAATACTACAACGCATGTAACTAACTGAATGTATGAAGTGGAACGATGAAGAGCAAATTGAAGTTAGCATAGTCTATAATATACCAGCGACGGTGACGTATCCAACGGTGTCGAACTGCAAGATGGCAGAGGTCTTGATCAAATCGGCTTCTCTAGTTGCCAAATCAGCCTCGATCTCCTCGCATTTAACGATGCTGGATTCAATCTCTCGAGTAATCTCAATATTAGCCTCCATTTCTTCGTTTACCTGCATTCTCCAACATAAATCAACAACGAACCAAGGATGAAATACAGCGGATAAACATAGATGCATACAAACCTGATCCAGCATTTCCTTCAGAGATGAAATATGAGCGAGAATTGCTCCTGAATCTTCCATGCTTTCTCTCTCTCCCTCTGTGTGTTATGCGGTGCAACGAACGAAACAGCGCTAGCACCACTTTCCAAATTCCAACAACTCAATTCCAGATTTCCCGCGCTTCATAGCAAACGTTTTCGTTTTATGGGTTTGTGAGCAAACAAGTCAAATGAGGCCCACAGTTATGAGGGCTTCAAAATATATTGGGCTTTTAGGCCTTTTCTATCCCTCCATGTAGTTAGAACCATAAACTTTCCTTCAATTTTGCAGCTATCGTAGTCTTTGATAGGGAATAGATTCCTACCAGATTAGTTCCTATTTCTTGATTTGCTTCTTTCTACCTTTCTAATGAGTTCAACAAGTGCATGTCTCTTTTAAAAGAGAGAAACACGAAATGTGAGAGTACACAATTGAATCCTATAAAATCGACATAATTAAATGAAGATTGTAATTATATATATATATATATATATATATATATATATATATATATATATATATATATATATATATATATATATATCAATCGTATTTTTCATAAAATAATTAAAAATGCATGATAATAAAGAAATAAAAAAAATTAAAAAAACAGTACTTTAACATTTTATTATTCTTCCTTCCACTGCTTGAGAAAAATTAGCAAACTTTTATCCCACTCCCTATCGTCCATCCTTAGAATATTTTTAAATATTCTCTATAAATGTAGTTAACAATTTTAATTTATTTTCTTTTTTATATATCTAAACACTTAGTGTTAAAAAGAAAGAAATATTTTAAGAGTGGTTATCACTTGGACGATTCATATATATATATAGAGAGAGAGAGAGAGAGAAAGAGGATGTGATAGGTACAACTTATAAATTATATTTAAAACAAACTATTACCAATTTATATTAATTTTAACGACCACCTATATTATTTTTATCAATCACTTATCTACATTAATTCGAACATTTTCCTTCTGAGCATATAAGTTATACGTTCCAAACTTTGAATAATATAATTCAATTTAGGGTCCCCTAAGAATTTGGTTAATACACCTGTAAGTTGATCATTAAAAATAATATACTTTTTATATATCTTTTTTGATAACAATTTCTCCCAAATAAATTTACAGTCAATTTTTATATGTTTAGTTCTCATGAAATACAAAGTTATAAACAATATAGAAAACACAACGAAAGTACAACTTTTAACCTAAAATAACAATAGGAGGTTATGATAAATATAACTCATGAATTCTATTTAAATCCAACTACTACCAATCTATTTTAATTCCACGTGTATTACTTCTATCCGCCACCAATCTACATTAAGTCTAACACTCACATGCTCCCTCGGAGCATATAAATTTTACATTCAAAACTTTGAATACTATAATTCAATTTAGGGTCCCCTGAGGATTTGATTAATATACTTGTAAGTTGATTATTAGAACACAATATACTCTTTATATTAATATTTTTTTACAACAACTTCTCCCAAATAAAATTACAGTCAATTTTTATATGTTTAGTTTTCTCATGAAATACTAAATTATAAACAATGTAGATAACACAACAAAAGGACAAGTTTTAACCTAAAGAGGTTGTGATAGGTACAACTCATGAAGTCTATTTAAATCCAACTACTACCAATCTATATTAATTTTAACAACCACCTGTATTACTTCTATCAGCCACCTATCTACATTAATTCTAACACTCACATCCTCCCTCGGAGCATATAAATTATGCGTTCCAAACTTTGAATAATATAATTCAATTTAGGGTCTCCTAAGTATTTGGTTAATACACTTGTAAGTTGATCATTAGAAACAATATACTTTATATTAATCTGTTTTGACAACAACTTCTCCCACATAAAATTACAGTCAATTTTTATATGTTTAGTTCTCTCATGAAATACTAAATTATAAGCAATGTAGAGAACACAACAAAAAGACAACTTTTAATCTAAAACAACAACAGGAGGTTGTGATAGGTACAACTCATGAAGTCTATTTAAATCCAACTACTACCAATCTATATTAATTTTAACAACCACCTGTATTACTTCTATTAGCCACCTATCTACATTAATTCTAACACTCACATTCTACCTCAGAGCATATAAATTATGTGTTTCAAACTTTGAATAATATAATTCAATTTAGGGTCCCCTAAGGATTTGGTTAATACATCTGTAAATTGATCATTAGAAACAATATACTTTATATTAATCTGTTTTGACAACAACTTCTCCCACATAAAATTACAGTCAATTTTTATATGTTTAGTTCTCTCATGAAATACTAAATTATAAGCAATGTAGAAAACAAAACAAAAAAACAACTTTTAACCTAAAACAACAACAGGAGGTTGTGATAGGTACAACTCATGAAGTCTATTTAAATCCAACTAATACCAATCTATATTAATTTTAACAACCACTTGTATTAGTTCTATCAGCCACCTATCTACATTAATTCTAACACTCACATCCTCCCTCAGAGCATATAAATTATACGTTTCCAAATTTTGAATAATATAATTCAATTTAGGGTCCCCTAAGGATTTGGTTAATACACCTGTAAGTTGATCATTAGAAACAATATACTTTATATTAATATGTTTTGACAACAACTTCTCCCACATAAAATTATAGTCAATTTTTATATGTTTAGTTCTTTCATGAAATACTACATTATAAGCAATGTAGAGAACACAACAAAAAAACAACTTTTAACCTAAAACAACAACAAGAGGTTGTGATAGGTATAACTCATGAAGTCTATTTAAATCCAATTACTACCAATCTATATTAATTTTAACAACTACCTGTATTACTTCTATCAGCCACCTATTTACATTAATTCTAACACTCACATTCTCCCTCGGAGCATATAAATTATTTGTTCCAAACTTTGAATAATATAATTCAATTTAGAGTCCCCTAAGGATTTGGTTAATAACCCGTAAGTTGATCATTAGAAACAATATACTTTATATTAATCTATTTTAACACTAACTTCTCCTACATAAAATTACAGTCAATTTTTATATGTTTAGTTCTTTCATGAAATATTAAATTATAAGCAATGTAGAAAACACAACAAAAAGACAACTTTTAACCTAAAACAGCAACAAGAGGTTGTGATAGGTACAACTCATGAAGTCTATTTAAATCCAACTACTACCAATCTATATTAATTTTAACAACTACCTGTATTACTTCTATCAGCCACCTATCTACATTAATTCTAACACTCACATTCTCCCTCGGAGCATATAAATTATACGTTCCAAACTTTGAATAATATAATTCAATTTAGGGTCTCCTAAGGATTTGGTTAATACATTTGTAAGTTGATCATTAGAAATAATATACTCTTTATATTAATCTTTTTTTACAACAACTTCTCCCAAAATAAAATTACAGTCAATTTTTATATGATTAGTTCTCTCATGAAATACTAAATTATAAGCAATGTAGATAACACAATAAAAGAACAACTTTTAACCTAAAACTACAACAGGAGGTTATGATAGGTACAACTCATGAATTCTATTTAAATCCAACTACTACCAATCTATATTAATTTTAACAACCACTTGTATTACTTTTATCGGTCATCTATCTACGTTAATTCTAACACTCACATTCTCGCTCGGAGCATATAAATTATACGTTCCAAACTTTGAATAATATAATACAATTTAAGGTCCCCTAAGGATTTGGTTAATACACCTCTAAGTTGATCATTAAAAACAATATACTCTTTATATATCTTTTTTACAACAATTTCTCCCAAATAAAATTATAGTCAATTTCTCTATGTTTAGTTCTCTCATGAATATTAAATTATATAGATTAGATAGTAAATCTGCAATGCAGAGAATACAATGAAATGATAACTTTGAACCTAAAACAACAATAGAACAAAAGTTAAGATTTAGCTCTTATACCAACTTAATTTAAAAAAATAAAAAAAATCTCTTAGAAGAGTTAATCACACACTCTCATTATCCCATATATAGATTGAGATAAATAGAACTCATAAATTACATACCAATTTATATTATTTTAAGAACACATATAATATTTCTAACAACCACCTAAGATATTTCTAGCAATTACCTTTCTACAATAATTCTAACATAAACCAACAGGAATTGAATTATGAGTATGATCTTATAAGGATTGTATAATGGTATTTTGATGTTGCATAATTTAAATATAATTTGCAACAAAAAATTCATATATATTCTTTACTTTTTAGATTCGTAGTAAACTTTATAATGATTTAAGTTGATATTACTGAACTATTATTTTATATTTTGAGACTTGGAAATAGAAAAATGTACTTTATTTACCTCTTTTTGTCTTTCTAAAAATTAGAAAAATAAAATAATATAAGTGTGAAAATCACTTTTACCCGTATATGTATGCTCAAAATTAGGAAAAGATAATTTGAATTATTACATTATCTCCGCAAAATTACTGTCTATATTTGACATATATTTAAATTAATTTTAATGATAAGTTTATGAAGAAAGATAGCTTTTCTTTAATAAAATATGGAAACTATTTTTAATAAATAATAGATCTTAATAATATAAATATTTAAACAATGAATCTAGGGATGATAATTAAACCGTATACATGGGACTGATCCGTTCCTGTCTCAAGTTTGACGGGAAAAACCGAGTTAACCGTGGGATGAGTTTAAGTTTTTCCGTTTTAAAAAGTTGAGGACGAGGGCGAAGACGAGGGTGAGGATGGATAATGCAATCCCCACTCCAGGTCATAGTCCGCGCCGACTTTATATTTAAATTCAAAATTTTAAAATATTAATATTTTAAAAGTATTTTTTTTTTCAATTACATATAAGATTATTTATTTATATTTCATCATTTTTACTTTTCTTTTACTCACTTTTAAATTTTTGTTTTTTTTAATCTTTTATATCAATTAATTTATTACATTATTCTCTTTCTCTTACCTCTCAGCTTTTTACATTTCTTAAATCTCTCCAATTATTTTTTTTAATCTTTTCAACCAATCTAATAAATATAATTTTTTTCTTCTTTATCTTTTTCTAAATATTAATAGTAAATTATATTATTTTATTTATAATTTATATTTATTAAGTTTTATTATGTCATATTTTTTAGATTTTATTATTTTTATTTGTCATATATTAAATTTTATCTTAATAAAATATTTTATATTTTAAATGATTAAAAAAATTAATAATTTAAATGTTTATTATTTTAAATTAATTATATTAGAATTAACTTATTAAATATTTTCTTGTATAATTGAATGTAATATTATAATAATAATATTATAAGGATTAAAATGTTTGAGTATAATAATAATAATATTATTATTATTAATATTTTATATATATATATATAAATAAAAAATAAATAAATATTTATTTTACATATATATTTTAATATAAATATAATAAATTAAAAAATATATTTAATTAATAATAATTATAAATTATAAATATTTATTTATGTATAAAAATATATAAAATAGAAAATTAATTTATATAAATATAATTATTTTTTAAAAATAATATATATAGAAAGTAAACATTTAATTTTTAATTTTGACGAGAATGGAACCGTTAAAAAAGGTCGGGATGGAGATCGTACACAAAACCGTTTTCATGCCTAAATGTATCATTCACCATGTGACACACCACGTCACATGTAAAAGAAATTTGGTAATAATTTATTTAAATAATGATTTCATTTATATTAAATGAAAACGTCTTCTCTTCTTCTACTCAACTTGAAAGGTGAAAGCATCTTACCTTGTTTTCACTTGAAATTAAAAGTGAGTCCCATCCCATGGGCATGCAGACGCTGACCCTCTTTCGCTTCCCCCACCCAATTTCTCAAAACGCTGTTGTTCCTCGCCAAGCCATGTCTCGATCCTCCGGAACCTCCTTTCCCACCTTCACCACTACCTCCATCTCTTTCTTTCAACTCCAAGTAATCTCTCTCTTCCTTCTTGTTCCGTGCTTGCGTTTTCCATGTTTTTGTGAGTTTTTAGAGATCAAAATAAACTCTCAAGTGGTTTTCCGCTTTAACATATTACTATCACTCATGTGATATGTGTTTGATCTTCTGTTTTTTCAATGCCTTCTCTGGTTCGGTGATGGCTTTGTCTTTGTTTGTGTGCAGTGCCTTGCACTTGTTTGATTATTGATCCGATTCTTCTTATTTCGTTGCGACAGGATAAGAACGCTGACTTGTCGTTGAAGATTGAAGAAGGCTTTGGACCCAATGGACTGGGGATTCTATCCGTCACTGATGTATGCGCATACTGTTTCACGTGTTTTATTTTTTTTTCAAAGTTTTAATTACTCGGTTAGTTCCTGCAATTAACCCATACATCTAGAAACTAGTCGTTTAATCTTTACACATACATTTTTCAATCCGATTTGGTTTTTTCAATTTTGGTAGGCAAGGACTAAGATGGATTAAAAAGTGTATGTCTTGAGATTAAATGAGAAATTTCTAGTTGTTTTAAAACATGAAGGTTGTGCTGGTATACGAACTAACTGAGTAGTTAAACTTGTTTCAAATATAAACATGTTATATGTGTTTGATCCTGTGTTTTTTTCGGGGGGAGGGAGCATAATTCATTGATTTTTGAAGTTGCTGTTAACAGATTTAAATGTTGATGATATTTGGATATAGAGTTGAAGCAAGATTTTCAATGAAAACAAGAGTCAACTGAAGGCTGTGTCTGCACTACAATTTACCAACTATTTTTTCATTGAACAATATAGTGTCACATACTTATGAAACATATTTTCTGTACAAAGCCCCTCTGCTAGTTTATATAATGGCTTCTTCTGTGATAAATGGGGAAATTGGGTCATGCTATGCCCATTTGTTGTCATAGACTTCATTTTTTCATTCATAGTGATGATTATAGAGATGATGTTTGGAAATTCCATTCTGGCTGCACTGCAATTTGTGCTATCATAATTATTTTATTGGAATTAATTACAGGTCCCAGGATACCCTTCATTGCGCAGAAATCTCTTGCAACTTGCACCAAGGTTTGTACTTTGCTTTGAGATGATATTTCTACGTATGTTCCCGATGCATTAGTTTTAAATCGTTTAAGGAGACCACTAGAAGCTGAAATTGTTTTGATGATAACATATTCCTGTCCTTGGGGCAGATTGGCAAAACTTCCCGAAGAAGCAAAGGAGGATCTTGAAGATCCTAACAGTAGGTAACTTATCTGTATTTAAGACTTCTTAATACTAAATATTCACTTTGCATGGCATATTTCATTCATTTAGTGTTAAGGTTCCAACATAAAACCAATTGGCAATATGTGGAGTAGCCTAACATGTATTTAAACCATACCAAATGACATGAGATAGGTGATGTGGGACTTTCAACACACCCCCTCCAACGAAGTCTGCTGGACCAGGCAAAGGGTACTTTTGACCCAACTAAAGAGCAACTTTTGACCCATGACAATAACCGGAAAGATGTTAGGTTTTGGCTCTGATACCATGTTAAGGTTCCAACATAAAACCAATTGGCAATATGTAGAGTAGCCTAACATGTATTTAAACCATGCAATATGTGGAGTAACCTAACATGTATTTAAACCATACCAAATGACATGAGGTAGGTGACGTGGGACTTTTAACACACTCCCTCCAACGAAGCCCGCCGGACCAGGCAAAGGGTACTTTTTGACCCAACTAAAGGGCAACTTTTGGCCCATGACAATAACTGGAAAGATGTTAGGCTTTGGCTCTGATACCATGTTAAGGTTCCAACATAAAACCAATTGGCAATATGTGGAGTAGCCTTAACATGTATTTAAACCATATCAAATGACATGAGGTAGGCGATGTGAGACTTTCAACACACCCCCTCCAACGAAGCCTGCCGGACCAGGCAAAGGATTTTGACCCAACTAAAGGGCAATTTTTGGCCCATGACAATAACCGGAAAGATGTTAGGCTTTGGCTCTGATACCATGTTAAGGTTCTAACATAAAACCAATTGGAACCTTAACATGGTATCAGAGCCAAAGCCTAACCTCTTTCCGGATATTGTCATGGGCCAAAACATTTACCATACATATTGTTTTCTTCTGCCGTTAGCTCAAGGCCATGTGTTCATAGATTTCTGTGGTGGCAAATAGCTTATGCTGCTTCTATCCACCCTTAATTCATAGGTACAATTTTGGTTGGAGTCATGGGAAAGAGAAACTTGAATCAGGGAAGCCAGGTAACTCTTTTCATATGATAGATATGGTGAATTTTTGGTCGTTGTTCTTTGAAACCTTAAATTGTTTACGGGTTAAATTTTGATTATTGCTTTGTTCTCGGGTGTTTCAACCCATTTCTATTTACTGTGTGTTCTATTTTGTAAATGCATAATTATTTGAAAATCTTGCTGCGTTTATGTTCCATTTTTTTTTTGGTATTTTGATTATTCTGTTTACAAGATGTCTTGTCCTGTCCGTAATTCTGATTTTTTTTTCTGTAACTTTTCAAGTTTAAGATTTAAAACATAGATATGTTCATTATTGCTGTAGTTCATTATCAATCAAATGCTTTGAATAAGAATCTCATACATATTTGTCCAAGTTATTGCTGTAGTTACTGTGTACCCATTGGAGAAATTGTTATATTTTTTTCTGGAATCAGTATGTTGGGATATTAGAATGTTGTTTGATCATTGCCCAAGTAAATTGTGATTTCCATTGGTATGGGTTACAGCATCAAAAGGAAAGGAAGACATGCTCTGGAAGTGACTTTCTGTCAAAAGAAAGTTATGATTTTTGTGTTAAAGTTCTTCATAAAATTAAAATCTGATCTGTAATTCTAGATAGTAACTTAAACTGTATGATATTTATGATATTATTTAAATTTGAATCTGTGAATTTGGGAATTTTAGTACCTAAATGCATTTTGGAAAATCAAAAAGTTATCTACATTATTATGTATGGCTATTTTTGTTATCTACTTCTTTTATTCTGAGTGCAGATATATTAAAGGGATCTTTCTATGCCAATCCCATACTTGATACACCTACAACAGAGGCTTCTTTGATACAGCGGTAATGATAGAAGAAAAAACATCACATAATTTTCAATTATTTATCATATTAGGTAAAACTTCAGTCTCACATTGGCTAGGGATAGTGCCAAAATACAGTGTATAAGGTGGAGAAAGCTTCACATAGCAAGCCAATTTTATAAGAGCTTTAGTTAGATCCTAATCAAAATAGTACACATCCACTTACCAAGCTAATAATAATGATAGACATGAAGAGGTGTATTGGGAAAAATATAAGTCCTACTTTGACTAGAGATAATGCCAAAATACGGTTTATAACTTGGGGGAACCCCTTACTTTACAAGTCAGTTTTGTATGAAGTTAGACTTGAATCTAAATTTTAAGATATCAAAATTCAATTGTTATTTCTTTAGATATATGGCATTCACACAATTTATCACAGTATTGTACTGAGTTATCAGCTCAGTCAACTAGTTCTTTTTACTTATCATACAGATTCAATGTGTAGTTTCTGTTACTTATTACTGTCATTTTTCTTGCTTACTTTTTTAATGGCATTTATATTATGTACTTCTCTCTGAAATTCTGTGTCTTTGATCATATGCATTTTCTTGGATTTTGTGTTTTCTGCAGGTATCCATCATATTGTGGATCAAATATATGGCCTAGGAGTACTTTACCAGAACTTGAAGTGGGTATGCCCTGAAGCCTGAACTGGTTTTGCATTGTGTTTGTTTACCTGATTTATGGGGATATATATTGCTGTTTTAATAGATATTTTTTTCCCTGGTTCTACATGAATGATAGTAAGATAATGATTATAGATGATGAGTTACATCTTTGTAAATGCAGTAATCAACGTACATTATTTGCTTCTGTGTATACCTTTTGTCAGTTTTTTGTCTCTTTTCAAGTTTACTGTTGATACCAAAAATATTACTCGTTTAATTTTAGAGTTATTGAAAGAATATTTCATCTTTGACAGTTTAATTTTTCAATAATTACTAAAAATGAATTCTTGGTAAAAAAGTATTTGGGTCAATAATTGGTTACTTATTTAGCGCCTTGAGCAGCTGGGTGGTTCCTAACTTGAATATATTTTCACCAACAATTTTCTTGTAGTCTTTTCAACCTTTCTGGATAAATGGTTGATGTATTCTTTGTAATTTTCTTGCATTCATTTCAACTTGTAGTCTTTTTTAGCATGATATTCATACTTCTTCCAAACAATGCTAACATTAGAGGATGACAATAAATTGTCTTGGTTTATTTTGTGTAGATAGTAAGTGATTGGTTTCAGTTCATAATTTATTTATTTTCGACATGTAGCTTTCAAAGCACTTGGCATGCTGATATTTGATGTCGGATTGATGTTGGCATATCACTGTGATCAATATGGTAAGGCAACAAGCAATGTTTAATTTGGCTTTAGACAAAGATATCTTGAATGGCCTATGGTATTCTCCTAGCATTTTATTTCATTTGAATTGTTGCCTGTGGGAAGTTATACACTTTTCTGTTTATTTATTCCTTGTAAAGTTAATTTTCTGTCCTATTTTGAAATCAAGTAAAGATTTCTTCACTAGTTGAATTGGCTTTTCTTATTATATAGAAGCTCTCAATGGTTTTACATGGAATAGGAATAATAATCTGATCTAGAGATTCTATCTTGAAAATAACAGGATTTGATTTTCACCTTTAGATATCTCATGGAATTGTTTTAAAGGATATAATACTGCTATTTAGCAACAGCAAACATAAGTTACCTCAAAAAGCATTTTATTCCCTTTTCGCCCACGCTTATTGCTCGTCATCCCTAAATTTGGATGGTTTGGTTGGCAAAATGTCTGATTTTATTTTCATGTCTGTTGGGCAACCCTCACCTCAAAAGTAAGTGTTATGGATTGACTTAGGCGTAAAATCATATTCTAAGAATGTAGAAGAACAAATCATAGATCTAAGAAATGAGTCACGTTTCATATTGTTATCCACACAGCAAGTCCAATAGTGTCAGGTGTGATGGGATGTATTGGGAAAAATCCAAGTCTCACATTGACTAAAGATAAATCCTAAAAAAAAACGTATGTAACTGGAGAGCAACCCTCACCACACAAACTGATTTTGTGGGGTTAACGTAGGTTAAAATTCACATTCTAAGAACATCCTTATCAAGTAAAGCGTTAAGCCTCTAATGAGTGTTGATACACTCATTCTTAGGTGGCATGGCAAGTGCCACTCACTGATGCCTTTTTGTTGATAGCCAAGTTCTTTTTGTACCTGTTGTACTTTTATTTTCACTTCTATTTCTGTCCTAATATATTGTCACACTCAAATAACTTGTCAGTATCCAAAGGAACGAAAACTCAGAAGGATGAAGGTCTGGAAAGGATACTATGTCGCTCCCGCTGTCACAAAGGACGTTTGCTATATTATTTTCCTTCACAACAAGGGTAAATTTGTGATAAATTGTCTCCTAAAGCTTGTTATAAGATTTCTTTGTCATACAAAGATGTTCTCTACATATCTTTTTCCTTTCAAATTTTTGAAATTAAAGTTAAGACAATGATACACCTTTAATTGTGTTAATATTAATATTGTACTTAGAAGATGATTATGATTTCAAAATTATCAGAACTTAAATGATATCAATTAAATTAGGATTATGTTGGTTTTTTCTTTTACGTAACACTATCAATACGGTTTGAATTTATGATCTCATGTAATCTACCGAAACCCCTCATTACTAGTTCAATTATACTGGCTTTTGTATTGGTCCTTTTATCATTATTTAGTTTAAACCATGACTATAGGTGACCTGGTGGAGGGTTGGACCACTAATAAATTATCTCCATGTCGAACTCTTAAAAGACTTTGGGATAATGGAGGTACAAGCTCCGTGCTTTTGTAAACATTTTCTATACTTATAAGTTGTGAAGGAGATTGAATGCGATGCTAGTAGAGGAACACTTGCATTTTGATGGCTGTTTACAAGGCCTAACATTTCTTAATAAGGATATCTTTACTTCTGGACTAGGTTATAGCCTGGAATCGTGAAGTTTTTCAGCTCATTCAAAATGCTGTTTAATGTTTAATATAGCTCTAGTTGTACATTTTCATATGCATGAATAGATATTAACAACTTACAAATGATGTTTAACAGAGCCCCAGATAGTAACTCTTTATCTTCTTGGTGTGGATGGCATACTGACCACGGTTCACTGACAGGTTGTTATTATATGTTCATTTTTTTGGGATGTGTTGTGATCGCATATTTTTTTTTTCATTCAGTGTAATATTAACTTCTTATGCGTAACATTCCTAGTTAAGGTAATTAGAGAAGTCCATGGACATTAAGAAGATAAATTGTTGTCAATAGTAACAATATTATAGTTCTTCAGATGCTATCTTTTGCCTAATTTCCATTTCAATTCAACATGTAGGTCTAACTTGCGGTATGTTTACGAGAGATGGTTTAGAAATGTCTTCCCCTGATAGTGCTGCTGGCCTTTATATTCGAACAAGAAGTGACCAAATCGTCAAAGTATACATTCTTGTTCTAGAATTACAAGTAACATTGGATATATAAATGATTAAAAAATTACATAATTGCAACATTAAAATCGGTTCTTGGTTCATCTTTCTTTTAATGTGAAGAACCCATCCTTTCTCGGCAGGTAAGTGTTGATTAAATGTCTCCTTTCTTTTGACTGTGTTGAGTGATTTGGGAATGTAAATTTTTTGTGAAGTGGATTCAGATGCTTTGTATGAACCTGTTATGGATGTTTCAGTTTTAGATAGGGAAATACCGATAAAACACTCTTTAGTAAGGGGAGTACGAGTGACTCAAATGGTTATGCGAGTCTCACGAATTTCATCCAGTAATGGCAAAGAGTATTCCGGTAGTAATATTTCCTTTGGTGAAGATGTAATTTCATATGACAGTATTGAAGGAACAAGTTTGTAACGCATGAGTTGCTAGAAATATTCCTTGACTTCAAATAATAAAATTACTTCGTTCATCTTTTTATTCTGAAAATGGATGTTGGGTTGCTCCCATTTTTTATGGTTTAAAATTGTAAAATCTGAAATATGCTTGCATTGTTGCGAATATGAAGCTTAGAATTTTTCTGAATTAGTACAATGCATTTACTCATTGTTTATTCTATCTTACAGGTTGTCTTCGGAAAAGATGATATAGCATACCAAATTGGTGAAACCACTGAAATACTTTCTGGAGGTTATCTTTGTGCAACACCTCATTGTGTCCAGGTAATTTAAAATTTCCAATGACACACCTAATTATGTCGTCCCTTTTTACAATGGACTTATAGCAAATTTCATGGTCATCATGTTGAATCAATATATATTCCTTCTTCTGTCTTTATATCATTGATTGATTGTACACATGCTAATTGTTAATTTCATAATTACATCTCTCTAGTGTTTTTTCTTCTACAGTTATTTGCAATTTTCCGAATAATGCTTTATAAAGTTCATTTTAGAAAGGGTTTCTGTTTGTTTTCCCATTTTTACAAAGGTATGGGATGCTTGTAGTTTGAATGTTAGATAACATTCGCATAGTTTGCTTGGAGGTCTACTGAATCTTACCTAGACAGATAGGTGCCTAATACCTATGCTGTGACAAAAACGTAGTACTAAGTTTGATGTCAAATATTTATTGATTAATTCATTAATATTTATAGACAAATTATTAAAGAAATGTTTCGCTCAGTGTTAACCATATATTTGGCATCTAGGCTAGATTCTTGATATGCCCAAATGCAATTTCTTTAACTAAGTGTTTCCTATTTTTTTGTTCAATTCCCACCAGCAGTTTTTCTTAATAATATATGAATGTTATGATACCTTTAGGCTCCCAAGGGAGAGAAGTCTTCTGGTATTGAGCGCTCGACCTTTGCATTATTCATGCAACCGGACTGGTATGTTCTCCAAGTCTAAAGAAAAATGCTAGACTGTTCTGTTGCATATATTATGTTAGGAGCTATGTTCCGTAGAACATTAGGGAAATCTCAGGCCAGTGATGAATCTGAGAGAGTGTCAATAATTACGCTTTTCAGGGATGAAAAACTCAATTTCCCCAAGGAAGTTCACATTCATAAAGAGGTATGTATTCGTCAGGTCGTGATAATTCTTCAGATAGAACATGAAACAACTCAGCATGAGATTATAGTCAATAAAATATGACATTAAAAGAAAGAAAAATAAAAGGGAGAAACGGATTGACTTTTGCAATATCATGCGACATGACATGCCATGCTAGGCAATTACATTTCAGCGTTCCACCCAAAATTTCGGTATAATTTTGGCATGTAGATGATACAGCCTGAACATGCTGCCTCCTTCATATTAAATGAGGTAAGCCTTGTTTCTAATGTCAAGAACGGGCTTATGGGCTTATCATTTTTTCCAGCTTATTCCATCAAATGCCGCCCTTACTTTTGGAGAGTATTCAGAGATGCTGCTAGACAAATATTATCACCAAAAACAGTAATGTTTACATCTTTGCCACTGATGTTGATCAAACTCGATCTATTTTTGTGGTATTTGTTTTAGCTTCGTATGTTATCTGCTTCGTTTTGCTCTGGTTCTCTGAGGTGATTTGATTTCCGGTGCCTTTTTTGCAGGACCTAAGATTGATACTTGTTACTTCTCTGCCAACAGATATGACTGGTTGAAGAGACTTGGCCTATTAATTCATGGGACCAAAATAAAATTGTGTAAATGTGTAGTCGCTATTGGATAATAGCAAAAGAAAAGGTAACTGGTTGAAGTAACAAGTGTGACTAGTTACTTATCTGCCAACAAGTGTAACTAATTGAAACGAATTAGCCTGTTAATTCACGGGACTGAGAAAATTGTGTAAATAAATGTTTAGTCGCCATTGGATTATAGCTAAGAAAGGGAAAATTATAAATTACGTTGAATATCTTACAGTATCTTAATTCATGGGACGGAGCGAAAGTTACTGTAGTATCCAATGATGTTAATTTTCTTTGATCTTTAATGGGAAGTAATGCAATGATATATATCCTATTTGTGATGGGATTTAAACACGTAGTTTAAAGTATAAGGTACACAGGTCAACTTTTTGAGTGTAATCACATCATGAGCCTTGAGCCTGTCAAGCTTAACAGTATTAAAAGGTCAATTACTTTTTAAGATTTGGACATGTTAATAAATTGCATGGATTTCTGTACTATCTTTTTCTTAGAGGAAAAGTTGCTCGACCAAACATACAGGGTATGCAACATGAATCCGCGGGCAAAACACCGCAGATAGATCGAGTTCAACGATCGAAATTATTTAGAAAATTTTGTAACAATTGAAGGTTGCTTTAACCAAAAAGGATAACTATTCTTTAATTCACAAGTTTTTTTCCTTTGCGAAACAGAACAAAATTAGATGTCTCTTTCACCAACTAACACAATCAAAACATACAAGAAAACGGCCACATTATAAGATAGTAAATACTTTGAGCGGTCGGACTAGTGCACAGTCGTCATTGTGGAATTTAATTTGGGTAAGCTCTAGAAGCCTTATCAAATCTATTATTAATAGACAACAGTGGGTTAAATATATAAAGAAAGAAACCATTTACTTTAATTTTTTAATTTCATTATTTATTTCTAATAATCGAGTATATAAAATTTGCTAATTTATATTTTCTTTTTTCTTAGAAATAAGTTTTTTTAAAATATCCAAAAAAATAAATAAAATTAAACTATGTTAATGAAAATTTTGCGAGGCTTCATAAAATTATGACAAAAAAGGTATACATAAACTTAAAATTTTGTGTATCCAAAATTTTATTGAAAATTTGGAAATAATCATTCCTATTAAAAAAAAAAAACTTAACATCACCCTCTAACTTTGAAGACATTAGATTCTTATATATTTATGGTAATCAATTTGATTACTTAGTAAGAGATTTCACATGAACTAACTAAAAAGAAATAAGTTGAACAAAGTTGTCAAAAAGAAAAATTGAGTGAGCACAATTTATTTTGTGAGAACGTTTAATCTCCCATTTCCAAACATCCTAATACATGTAAATAGTAATCCATGTGTTTCAATATTTTTGAGCAAATGTTTTTGAAGGTAAACTAGTAGCCACTATTAATCACTTGGACACGGAAGAATGAATGGATATTAAAGTTGTAGAGGAAATGGTTTAAGAAGAAGTGGGGCAGAAGAGAAGATAGGCATATTCAATAATTCAATCTTATCTGGAATGAACTAGCCGACATATTGTTTTGTGCCGCCAAAGTGAGCAGTGACCACAAACAACACTTGCATCTCATACTTCCTACAGTCAAATCAAACTTCTATTCTTCTTCTTTCATTTTCTGTTGAGAAAAACGTGATTAGATGTGTATATAACGACAATAATGCCACCTGGTTTGGGTGGTGGGGGGTGTATATGGAATGGAAATTTCCTTACACCATCCATTATTCTATTCTATGGAATAATAATCAAATCCTTACACACGCATTCTCCTCATTTGTTCATTTATCCACTCTTTCTAATTGCCTATGGAATCGTCCTCGTCATCCATGCAACTTTTCTCCTCTCTTTTTTGACCACTTTCGATTCTTTTCTTTGTTGTTCCCTCTGACTATACTAGTATGAACTCAAAGCATGTAATAAAAACCATGCAATTTTTTCTTTTACTTCTACCTACTTTTGTTTGTTCAAATACTAATGGGATTAAAAAAGATGCCGGATTTTCCTTTATAATTTTTTTTTATATTACTTTGAATCTAAGATATTGTTAAAAATAATAATTTTCTCATACGCGTAAAGTATAATACTGGCTTAGAAGAGTGTGGTGGTGGTGAGATGACATGAAAATCACGACATAATGCATGGTGAATCGACGTTAACGTGGAAAAGTGGGGCCCGAAACAAGTTGAAGATCAAAAGAGAGAAATTGAGTATTACCGAACAAAGGAGTGGACCCCGACAAGTTCTATAAAACTAACAGAGATGGTTGGGATAAATTGGCCATTACCTGCGAAGACCAAACACCCTTTTAAGGTTTTAGTTTGATTCATTCATCGTACCTCGCCATGGCTCTCGCTCAACCTTGCCGGAAAACAAGCCTTCGAAAACGGTGCTTTATGGTGGCGAAGCAGCAAAAAACGCGCTTCTACATCTTCGGACGCTGCATAGCCATGCTTCTCTGCTGGCACGACCATGCTATCTCCGATTAGATGCTTCAATTTAAGCTGCACAAGCATCGGAATTTCGATTTTGCCCATGTGGGCACCCTCGGCATCATGTTATTGCTTTTGCCACACTTGAGCACAAGAGGGATCACAAGGACGGGTGTGGGAGAAAGTAGAGGGTCACGTTGACAAGAATGAAGATCAATCACCGCAGATGGGGTTGTGTCGTGCACGATTGAGGTTGGGTTCAAGAATTCACCCACATGGTAGAAAAATTGAGTCTTGAAAAAAAGTTGGGTACTTGATTCGCTTCGCTGCCATGTAACAACTGTTGTAATTATCTGACCTTGTTTTAGACAGCAACTTTATCGGGCTGAAACAAGTGTTCTCAAAGTGCTACCTTTCCTTGATAATTAGTTTGATTCACATATTGGTTAAGGTTACCTACTAGTGTGAATTTTGCTATCTGTCCCTCGCCTATTTTTAAATGGATCGTGGGTTAAGACCGAAACTGCAAGTATAATGAAGGATTTTGTACATTTTGTTGACAAATAAGTTGTGATAGTTAACTAGAGTTTTTTATGGAAGATCATTTCCATAGTAGACCTGTTATCAACTGCTATAAGCTTTTGAAATCTTTTTGTATACTAAGTAGCACGTACTGACTAAAATTATTGCCTATCCCAGTCAATATGTAGGTAGAGACAAGTGCAAAGGGTGGTGGTTGGCATCATGAATATGAACATCTTAGATTGTTTCATGAGGTTTTGGAATGCTGGCAGAACACACCTGATAGGTATTCGGTGCTGATCCCAATAGCTATACATTCAGTATACTCTTTTCTTAGGTCGCCACTTAGAGAAGGTATATATTCAAATAGAACGTTAGCCTCTAATCCATGCATTCAAAGCCTAAGTGACTGAACAAATGAAAACCAAACAAGAAAGTTTTGATGAATTGTGGCAATACAAGTTTTACATTTGATTATGAATAAGGCTATGCAACTGATCATAATATGCAAGAATACTCTTGGAGGAAACCCAAACTCCAAAACATTATCTTATTAAGGTTTGTGAGGAACATAGAAATTGATTTCATTCTCTATTTTTCTTTTTTTCATCTTCACATACAATGAAAAGTCTAAATAATTACTAGGTATGGTAGAAACAGTGTTCAGGCAGCAGGGTACACTACAACTTGATCAATAAGAGGGCCACAAAGAGATCCGTAGTCGTGAATTCTTGTGTGGTAGAAAGAGCTATAGAACGTGATTCTGGTTCTGTTTCCAATTGCTCTGAACTTGAAGCTCACAGTCTTGAATTTGCCTTTTCCTTCAGATTTGAAGGCAACTTTGAGGGTGTCTTTTGCTGCAAATGCTTCAACCATCATTGATCCATGACAGCCATTTTTGGCGTCTCCAACTGTGAACTTCATGTTGCATTCTTTGTTGGGAACTGTTCTGAGAATTTGGGCAATGACACTTTCCCTGCCTGCAATAAGCTCTATTGCTCCCTCCAAATGGGACATTAAAATGCTTTGAATCTATGAACTTCACGGCTTTGAGAGATTCAATCATCCAACCAGGTAGTGGAGACACAAGATCTTCTTGTTTGGGAGGAAGCAGAACACCGTTTGTAGAGTTGAAAACAGGGAATGGGCCCTCCTCAAAGCCAGGATTTTTAATCAAATTAGCTGCAGTGCAACACAACTCGCAAATAAAGGCAAAGTGAAAACTGATCGAATATTATCATAAATCCAAAAACTCGATTAAATATCACATTAAGATTAGCTAGGACTATTGACATCTCATAGTCCTAAATCATGCAATAGTTTGCTGTAATCGAGTTTTTCAATTTATGAGAAAAGGTTAAAGAACTCAATTATGTGTTACGTGAAGATTAACTTGAAGGAGGGATTTGAGGAACACTAGAAAAGTGATTGCATCCAAGGGACCAATGAGCATGAAGAGAGTAGCTTCTTATAAGTGATAACAAAGCAATGCAATGAGATCTGACAAAAGGTTGAGATTATGTTGCTATAGATATTCTTAAAAATAAGATAATTTATTTTTTGTTTTAACGGTTTTCTTTCTCTTTTTCATCTATAAAATTCCTGTAACCCATTGACATGTTAGAGTAGATAACGAGAATTTTCAATTTTTAATTCTTGGCGATCCTCTTATCCTTCTCTTTTTCTGTCTTGGGTGTTCAATTTTAAATTGGATTTTAGTTTCTATGTTTTGTTGCATTTTTCTACAGTTCAATTTCACTGTTAATGCTCGATACGTTATCAAAGTATTACTTCTTTGATTTCTTTTCACTTTTAATACTATTTTGTCACTTAATCGACTATTCACTAGGTTGATATTATTACTCGTTCTCTATCACTATTATTTTAATATAATATTAGAGCTCTTCACTCTTATTATCTTTTAGGTTCTTATCATTCTTGTTTTTTTTGGATATCATGGAAAAGCTAATTGATTCACCAAATACAAATTCAATGCCGATTACAAATTCTTCTTCTATTAACAACTTCCTGTATATTCATCAAAAATAAAAATCTTTCGATAAGCTTGGCCTCTCTGATTCTTAGCGCAAAAAAGTATCATTCTTGGAGCAGATTTATGTTCACTACATTAAACGCAAAGAAATGTTAATGGTTCAACACTTGAACATGCAAAGACGATCCTTCTTACATATCCTGGCGACGAAGTAATAACATGGTAGTATCATGGATTGTTCATTCTATTTCTTTGACTACTCGACAAAGTATATTATGGATGGACAAAACTGAAAAGGTATAGAATGATCTAAGGTCTCAATATTTTCAAGGTAAATCTATTACGAATTTTTGATCTTAAATTTGAAGCTTCTTTTATCAAACAAAGTAATCTCTCTATTACTGAGTTTTTCACTAAACTCTGAATAATTTTGGATGAACTTCAAAATTTTCGGCTAATCTCAGCTTTACTTGTCTATCAAAATGATCTTACATTATTCTTCCTATAATTCATCAATGTAAAAGAGAAGATCAAGCTATGCAACCCTTGAGAGGCTTAAATGAATAGTATAACAATGTCAAATCCTACGTTCTTTGTTAGGATATTTGTTATCCACATACAATACAGTGCAATTATTAATTTACTTTTGAATTAAATAAAATACATATTCTTTAGGAATAGAGGTCTCTGATATTTAGTCATGACTTAAACATGAATTAGTTTTTTTGTTTTCTCCTTGTACTGGCTATTTAATGTCATTCATATTAATGAAATAAATAAAACTTAAAATTACGTTTCTACACACAACAATATTAGAAACTAACACTGGTATCAGAGCCACTCACGGACCTGATATTTAGAAACCAAAACACCATGGCTGATAGCAACAGTTTCCTTAGTATTCCTAGGTTTGATGGTGATTATGATCATTGGTACATGCTCATGGAAAATCTTCTGAGATCAAAGGAATATTGGACAGTAGTGGAGCAAGGTTATGAAGAGTCCAAAACGGTGGAAGAACTCACTGGAGCAGAGTGACGTATATTGGAAGAGTAACGACTAAAGGACCTGAGAGCCAAGATTACTTATTCCAGTCTATAGATAAAAATATTATGAAGACAATCACCAATAAAACAACGTCCAAGAGTCTTTAGGATTCACTGAAGTAGAAATACCATGGAAATACACGTGTTCAAAGAGCCCAACTTTAGCGGTTTAGAAGGGAGTTTGAACTCATTGAGATGCAAGGTAGTGAATGCGTTAATGATTACATTTCTAGAGTAATGATTATCATAAATGATATGAGAAGAGTTGGCGAGGCTATGGAGGATGGTCACGTTATTGAAAAGATCCTACGCACACTGTTAGACAAGTCTAATTACATTGTGTGCTCCATTGAAGAGTAAAAAGATATCAATAAGATGACACTTGATGAATTACAAAGCTCATTGCTTATTCATGAACAAAAATTCAAGATGCAAGAGATAACTAACCAAGCATTGAAGGTCACAAAGAATGCCTCTTTTTCACACACTGAGGAACGGGCCAACACCAGAGGCAGATGGCGTGGAAGAGGTAGGGGTCGAGGAAGAGCATTCAACAAATCCACTGTTGAATGTTACTGCTATCACAAACTAGGACATTTCAAATATGAATGTCCCACCTATGCAAACTATACCGAACACACTAATATGAATGTCACCACAGAGGTATTTTATATTCCTGACCTTAAATCTAACTTATTTAGTATTAGTCAACTACAAGAAAGGGAATTGTTCATTCTAATTCAGAATGGATGTTGCAGTATTTATCACAATACGAAAGGTTTGATTATAAGAATCATGATAACTGGCATGTTTATACTTTTAGCATCCATTCCTCCTGACACAGCACCAACCCCATGTTATAATATTGCTTCTGATAATACTACAAGCCTATGACATCAAAGGCTTGGGCATCTTAATATTAAAGGATTGCGCACTTTGGCTTATAGACGAATGGTTCATGGCTTGCCTATATTGAAGAACCAGTCCCAAATGTGCAGCATATGCATGAGTGGAAAGCAACAACTTAATCCCTTCCCAAAGAAAAGTGCATGGAGAGCATCCAAACCTCTCCAACTTATTCATTCAGATATATGCGGTGCAATTTCTCCAGAGTCTCAAAGCCATAAGAGGTACATTCTAACATTTATAAATGATTATAGTAGAAAAATGTGGTCTTATTTTTTACATGCCAAGTCAGAAGCCTTTGACACATTTAAAAGGTTCAAGTCATGTGTGGAGAACGAAATAAGATACCAAATAACGTGCCTACGAACTGACAAAGGAGGAGAATTCTGTTCCTCATAATTTAATGATTACTGTAGTGTTCATGGCATCACCAGACAACTCACTACCACCTATTCCCCACAACAAAATGGAGTGGCTAAAAGGAGAAATCATACACTAATGAATATGATAAGGTGCATGCTTATAGCTCGTGAGGTTCCATAAAAGTACTGGCCAGAAGCAGCAAATCAAGTAACCTATGTTCTCAATAGATTTCTTACCTCAGCTTTGACAAATATGCCACCAGAAGAAGCATGGAAAGAAAGAAAGCCAATAGTGAGTCACCTTAAGGTGTTTGGTTGCATAGGATATTTGCATATTCCTTATGCAACCCGTAAAAAGCTAGATGAGAAGAGTATCAAATGCGTGCACATGGGAGTTAGTGAAAAATCCAAAGCATATCATATGTATGATCCTGAAACAAAGAAAATAATAATCAGTCATGATGTTGTGTTCGATGAAATGGAAACATGGGATGGAGCACATCGGGAGAAAGCCACAACATTAATGATCTAATATGTGATGAACCAGAAGCAACTGATATTAACTCGGGAACCACCAGCAAAACAAATCCTGAAATTGCTGAGAGTTCAAAAATTATAAGAAGCAGCAGAGTCCCAGAACGCAACAGAAAGCCACCAATATGGATGTAGGACTATGAATTTGGAGCTGGAATATCTGAAGAGGAAGAAGTTGATGATGTTGAGCAACTCACCCAGGAAATGCAGCAACTTGCTATGCTTGTGACCAATTAACCTCTCACCTTTGAGGAAGCAGCTAAAAGTCGAGTATGGAGAGATGCTATGAAAAATGAAATTGAAGCAATCGAAAGAAATGACATCTAGGAGCTCATTGATCTACCACCAGGAGCAAAGAAGATTGGTGTCAAGTGAGATGAATGAAAAAGGTGAAATTGACAAGTGTAAGACACGACTTGTGGCTAAAGGATATGCTCAATAAGCTGGCATTGATTACACTGAAGTGTTTGCACCTGTTGGTCGCTAGGACACTATTCGACTGATTTTGTCTATTGCAGCATGTAGGGGATGGCAAGTTCATCAACTTGATGTCAAAAGCACATTCTTACATGGAGAAATAGCAGAAGAAGTATATGTAGAACAACAAAACGGTTATGAGGTAGCTGGTGCTGAAAACAAAGTCTACAAATTCAAAAAGGCTCTCTATGGACTCAGACAAGCCCCTCGAGCTTGGTTCAACAAAATAGATTCATACTTTATCAATGAAGGGTTTGAAAGGAACATGACTGATCTTACTCTCTTTGTTAAAAGGGAAGGCAGTGTTAATGTTTTTATTATTAATTTATATATGGATGATCTTATTTTCACAGGTAAAATAAGAACATGTTTGAAGAATTTAAACATTCAATGAAGAGGAATTTTGAGATGACTGATTTGGGATGCATGCGCTATTTTCTTGGAGTGAAGGTCACACAAACTCCTAGTGACATTTTCATTTGTGAAAGGAAATATGCCAATGAAGTATTGGAAAGATTTGGATTACAAAATTGTTTAGTTGTGAAAAATCCAATTGTTCCAGGATGCAAACTCACAAAGGACATAGGAGGACAAAAGGTTAATGCTACCACATATAAACAAATGGTAGGCAGTCTCATGTACTTAACTGCCACATGACCAAATTTAATGTATGTTGTGAGTTTACTAGCTCGTTTCATGGAGGCACCAACAACCTTGCATAATCAAGCTACAAAAAGAGTTCTACGCTACTTGAGAGGAACTACAGATTTGGGACTGTTTTATAAAAGGGAAGGAGGAGAGAATTAGATAGCATAATGTGACAGCGATTATGCTGGTGATTTAGATGATAGAAAAAGCACCTCTGGGTATGTTTTTAAAATGTCAAATGGAATAGTTACTTGGAGTTCTAAAAAGCAGTCAGTGGTATTATTATCCACAACTGAGGTCGAGTTTATTGTTGCAGCAGCATGTGCTGCCCAAAGCATTTGGATGATACGTGTGCTTGAGAGGCTGGAAATTAAGCAAGACAAATGCATTATTTTCTGTGACAATAGTTTAACTATTAAACTATCCAAAAATCCTATTATGCATGGCAAAAGCAAACACATTCATATTCATTTTCATTTCCTCCGAGAACTAACAAATCAAGGAGAAGTTGAATTAGTCCATTATGGTACTAAGGAGCAGTTGACAGATATTATGACTAAGGCTTTGAAATTAGAAATTTTCATGACACTAAGGGAAAAGCTAGACATGTGCAAAATTACAGATATAAACTAATTTCAGTTTAAGGGGAGGATTGTTAGGATATTTATTATCCACGTACAATACAATACAATTATTAATTTATTTTTGAATTAAATAAAATACCTATTTTTTAGGAATAGAGGTCCCTGATATTTAGCCATGACTTAAGCATGGATTAGTTTTTCTGTTTTCTCCTTGTACTAACTATTTAATGTCATTCATATTAATGAAATAAATAAAGTTTAAAGCTACGTTTCTACACACAGCACTATTAGAAACTAACATTCTTCTCATGGATCCTATACTCCTTTTATCAAAAATATTTTTTTATGTTTTTTAATAGGAAAGAAAAATTATTGGAAAGAATATTATGAATCTTGATCATAAAATCAACAATATGTCATCAAACCGCTCTATTTGCAAGTTCTGTAGATAGACTAGTCATATAGAGAATGTTTGTTATAGTAAATACGGGTTTCCTAACAACAAAGAGTGGTCACACAATGGATATCTACAAGAAGCATGGATACTCACCTAGACATAAATTACACAATGAGAAGAGTATAAACAATGTCATCTAAAATTTCGACTCTACTCTATTGAGGTGTGTGAACTCGGAAGAAGTCGAAATGTTGATTAGAGAAACCCATGAGGGAATCTTCGAGACTCATACAACAGGGCATGTCATGGCTAGGAAAATCCTCAGAGCAGGATACTTTTGGTCCACAATGGAAGGTGATTGTCATCAATACGCTAAAAGGTGTCACAAGTGTCAGGTCTACGCTGACAATTGGACAGAAGTCAAAATACGACATGGAGGTCGTACTTCCAGTAGAAGTCGAAATACCCTCCCTGTGAGTTATTATGGAAGCAAAGTTAACAGAAGCAGAATGGGTCCAAAATCGGTACCATCAGTTGAACCTAAACGATTGGACACCATATGTCACGGGCAAACCTACCAAAAGAAGATCAAAAGGGCTTACGACAAAAAGGTTCACCCCCACAATTATCATGAAGGGGATTTAGTGATAAAGAAATTGCTTCCGGCCCAAAAAGATAAACTATGAAAATGGGCGACAAACTACGAAAGGTCCTTTGTGGTCAAGCGAGTTTTCTCAGGAGGAGTTTTTATCCTCACCAACATGGACGGAGAAAAACTTTGACACTCGGTTAATTCCGATGTGGTGAAGAAGTATTATGCCTGAAAGACATTGCTCAAGACCCGCCATGATGAAAACCCGTAAAGGGCATCTTGGGCAAAAGATAGGGTCCACATTCCTTGTTAGGGTACGCCCTAGGCAAAATTTAGAGGTTTCAAAAACAAAAGTAAATAAAAAGAGCAATGATTATCTTAGCTGAAAACCGCAAGGCGGCTAAGGTATCAATCTTCCAGAAGCAGGCAGTCATGTATAATCTTCACTCCGGGTTCAAACATCTCGACTGAAGCGACTAGGAAAACAAGGGGGGCAAATATCAGAGACATGATTGTTATAGCCTACACAGTTTAGCCAACATTGATCAGTCATGCTTCTAAATTCCTTTGTAAACCCTTTTGTAAAAATATAAACCATTTGTTTATATATATAAAATTTTATTTCACTTCTTTTCTCTTGACCATTTGTTAATAAATCATGCATAAAAAAATCAACACAAGGAAGCATGAAAAAAGAAATAAAGCAAAAAGAATAAACGTCTGCTAGAAAATTCTTAGGTAAAAATTAAGACGGCCTACTAGATCGAAAACCCATAAAGGGCGGTCTAGGAAAAAGATAAGACAATTATAAAAAGGAAAAAGTCTGTAAGATATCCTAGGCAAAAATAAGACAGCTCGCTAGATCGAAAATCGTAAAAGGGCGTTCTAGGAAAAAAATAGGGCTAAAAACAAAAAATATGTAAAACGGGAGCCCGTCAGCATCCAACAATGGAAATGACAGTCATTTTTCTAGATGCATCAAATAAAAATAGATTGCATTTAAGACATTCACACACAAATAATTGCACAAAAAAACTTTGTCAAAACCATGAAAAATAAACCTCTTTCACAAACATTAATCATGCATATAAGGATACTAGGTCCATGTTTGTGATTGAAAATGAGAGGCGTCAAGCACAACGTCTTCATCATCAAACAACTCAAATTAAACCAAGAGTGCCCAGAATCAAAAGTTCCAACCATCATCCTTCCAGCAAAGAGGGTAATTTAACCAAACAAAGCCGACGGAAAGACTCAATCCTCAAGCGGATCATTGCCTACTCCAGAGGCAAACAAAATATCTCCACACAACTCAGCATCGCTGCCACGATAAGTCAACAAAACATATTCACCCATTCTCTAACACCATCAAAGGAGAATAAAGGCTACACAAAAAGCCTATCACCAATACAATCAAGGAGCCAAGACTCTATTCCTCATATGACAACCAAAATTTGACCCCAGGGAAGTCAACCAAATACCCAGTGGATCAATAAAAAAAGGAAAGAACAAACTCCCCAGTGAGCCTACTGCAAAGACATTCTTCAAAGACATATCCTTAGTAAGTCGTTCGCCTATGCATAGGCAAAACCTGGCAAGTAAAGAGCCAACATTCCTAAAGGAAATATCAGCCTACTCAAAGGCAAAATAATACAAGCCGAAATCAACAATGAAGCATCTGCCTACTCAAAGGCACCATCAAAATCAACAAATCTCTAGTGGATTCCTGCCTACCTAAAACACATTCAACAAAGAATCCCTAAAAATCAACAAACCAGATGGCTACATAGGAAAGCCAAAAATATATTTTCAAAACAAGAGCCACTCCCCATGGAGTCGGCGCATGAGCAAGAGCAGTAAGCCGCCACCACTTTCTCTGTCGAAAGGATCAGCCACCATAGCAAAAGGGGCATCTAAAAGACAGAGTTCCATACATCGTCCAAAGGATCAGCTCCGTTGCAAAGGAATATCCTGAAGACAATATCTTCATATCCACCATCAGAAGGATAAGCTCCACAGCAAAGGGGTATGTTGATGGCAGGACTTACACACAATGTCCGAAGAATCAGCTCCGCAGCAAAGGAGTATCCTAAAGACACAATCCACCGTCTGAAGGGTCAGCTTCCGCAGCATGGAAGTATCTTGAAGACAAAAAGTCTACATATACTTACATCAGCCGAAGGGTCAGCTACTGCGTCAAATGAGCATCCTAAGGCATCAAACCAAAACTACGGGGTCAGCTACCGCTTCAAAGGAGCATCTCGGGGTTTCCTATTCATCAGCTAAAGGGTCAACTATCGCATCGAAGGAGCATCCTGAAGCTTCACATTTACCACCCAAGGGGTCAGCTACCGCATCAAAGGAGCATCTTGAAGCTTCACACATATCGTCTGAAGGGTCAGCCTCCGCAGCAAGGAAGCATCCTGAAGACAACATCATACTGCATTCATCGTCCCGAGGGTCGGCTACCACGTCAAGAGGAACATCCGAAGGACAACAGGGCAAGAGGGTTAACTCATTCACCCACCAATCGATTTTACGATATATTAACCCATAAGTCAATTGGTCGAGTGAAGGGAGGGGTAGTTGTAGACCTCAAATCTTGTCCGACTTCTCAATAAAGTAAAAAATCCTCCGTTCGAAGATGGACAAGGCTTCATTGGGCCCCTAGTCGTGCTCACTAGGCTCCGTGTAAGGATAAGAGGGTTTTTTGTACGAAAAAAAAAAGAAAAATAAGAAAATGCTGACAGGGGGACTCAAGACGGTCGTCTCGTTTGGCCAGACGGCCGTCTTACTTTCCTTTGAGGTCGAGACGACCATCTCGTTTGGCCAGGCGCATGTCTCGTTTTCTTGTAAAGTCGAGACGACCATCTCGTTTGGTCAGACGTACGTCTTGCTTTTCTTTGAGGGCGAGGCAGCCATCTCTAAATCCCAAACGACCGTCTCACCTGTTAGAAAGTCAGACGGTCATCCCGGCTTGACTGGTGCGATTTTCTATAAATAGGAGCCTCCCCTCCCCCATTTTCACACATTCTCACACCCTTCTCTCATCCTAGAAGTTCTTCTAAGACTCCAGGATAACTCTGAGCACTTTCCAGAGTTCGAGTAAGCTTTTCGATTTCCGTTTAAGATAGAAATCGGTTAAGGAACATCTGGCTCTCGGTGGTAAGGTATTTCTTCTTTTGCTGGTGAGGAGCGTGCTTGTAGAGCAAGGGGATTGACAAAAAGTGTCCTCAAGTTTGAGGAGTTATATAAAAAGCTCGCTTTGGAGGTTTATTTCTCTATTCCTTCTCTTTTACTGCTTTCTTTTATTGTTTTCCTTGTATGCATTAGATAATAGAACCATGTAGACATTTAAATTCTGTCAGAAGATAAATAAATAGGGTAAAAACATAGTTTCTTTTGATTTTTATTTCATAAATTAGTCCATCATAAGGATCCTGAAAGAGACGTTGTGGGGTACCTAACACCTTCCCCACACGTAACCAACTCCCTTATCCAACTCTGGTTATAATGATCAAAGGTGGTTTTTTCTAAAACCAATACCTTTTTTCCTTTTTCAATATTTAAGGTTAAAACACTGATGGTGACTCCATATAATCTATTTACGAAAACCTTACTTTTAATTTCAGTCCGATTTTCAGATAGCCTTAAAATGTTGAGTACTTTTTACCAAAACCCAAGTAATGAAAACCAGCTTCAACCTTTTTTAAGTACAGCGACACGTATGAATGAAATATTGTGGTGTTTTACTACTTTATTTGCTTGTACAAAAATGTATTCTAATAAACAATTCAATTAGTTTATTTTACACAAACTTAACATAATGGAGTGAATACATCTTTAATGAAATGATGCAGAGTGAGAACACGTAAATGGGTTGTGGGTTGAATAAACCTCTCTCAGGTGGTTGAAAGCATGTGCTAACCAAACAAATCATGAAGTGACAATGATCCTGTTTGGTTCTGACTCACCCACATTATAAAATCTACAACCAAACTTTATCTGTCTCGCATATTGTTTATATGCTTATCGTCTTATCAACAAATTATTATTATGTATGATTTATATAACTGCCCGGAACATGATAAGACAACCTAAACTTTCTCGACTTTTTGAAATCCATTTACAGACCCGTGTGAACATGTTTCTCAGCATTCTTCTTACTTATCCTTTCTCTGTCTAATACTACACATCAATTTAACATATTAAATCGAAAATTCATCTTCGTCATACAGCACCAGTTTAATAAGATAAATTTTATAAAATAAAATTATTTATATATGATTAAAAAATCATTTAAAAAAAACTCATTTCAGTTTTTTTTTTTTTTTCTCTTTTAAAGTTTGTCAAGGACTACTGCTTCTAGACGTTATGTCAACATGAAAATATTATATTATTTAGTCGATATTGAACAATTGAATATATTGAAAGATAAAACCCTGTAGCACATTTACTTTGGCAAATGACTAAAAAAAGATGTCAAATGACTATGCTTTCTGATGTTTAGTAGGTTCTCAATAACCCAGCCTCTACACGCATAACGTGTCCATAGAAGATAGAACTTCTATCAAAGTTAAACCAACACAACTTAATCTCCCTTTAACTTCATTCACAGTTCAATTTAAATTTTATTATTGTGTTTTTAGGGTCAATTGAACATAATCGACGATAAATAAACAACTAACCACTATTTAATAATACCCATTAAAACTGAAAATTATACGTACCAGAGTCATTCCCGTTTCTTTTTGCTCCTTTTATTCCGAAACCTAATTCAATGCAGAAAGAAACTGTAGCTTCGGTAGAAAGAGGCAAATTCTAGTGAAGTTTTATTAACACACAAATGAAAATTATAAATCTGGAAGTATTGATAAAATACAAAGGACATGCCAGTGTCACCTGTCTTTAATTGGGTCTCTCGACAAGATGCACAATGCTACTCACACGTGGTTGGGAAATATTTTTAGAACAAATTTGAGTACAATGTTAAAATAACTTTCGAAAGCTTATCGGGAAAAGTTTTATATTTCCAATCTAAAAACTCTAAAAAGCACGTAACATAACACGTATCCAGTTAATTTACGCATTGAAAATTCTCAGGTTAAAAAAAATTAAGAAGACTAGTGCAACTACCTGGAATATAAAACATCAATTTGACTAGATAAAACACTAATGAAGTCATAACTTGATGACAACCGATTCAAAGGACAATAGCCATTAAAGTTATAATTTCATAATCTCCATGTGCTGACAGTCAGTATAAAAGAGCCTGTACAGCAACCCAGCTACAGGCTACAGGCTGGACATTGTTGTAAGTGCATTTGGATGATAACCTATTTAGATTGCTTTCATAACTGATATTGTTTCATAAAACTAATAACTGCTGTGATGAACTCTACAGGTTTTGGTTAGCAGCTTCAAAGCAAAATGAACTACAACAACAAATAGATACATCTAAGGATCAGGACTAAAGTAGCTCACACAAATAAGGTGGTGGCAGCAGAACCTACAAATTTCAGGATGGGGGGCATAATACATTTACCTGAAAGTACTATTCTAATTATTTTATCTGATCACATGGCAAGGCTCATTTTAGTAGCTTCCATTTTGGATAACAGATCTTTAATGTCTGTCTCCATTCTCCTTTTCATGTTCAAATACTCCAGATGTGCCCTCTCTAATGCTTGGGCTTCTTCAAATTTTTGTTTCCGAATTTCATCAGTCTCAGTCAATCGCAACTTGGCAATTCGATTGGCATATTCTTCCTCAATTTTCTCATTCTTTGCAAGGGCAATGCGCTTCAACCCTTCAGCTTCTCTTCTAGCATCATCAGCACGTGATTGAAACATTTTAGCCTCTGCCTGTTTAATTTTTACTACACTCTCCAATTCGTCAAAACAGTAGTCCTTCTGGATGCTACTCATCTGCAATTCTTGTGAAAGAGTTCTTTTATCGTTCTGGTCAAAGGCAGGAAGGATATTTGCAGGCCTTTCTAACAGAGATGGTTTTTCTGAATAAATAGATTTCATCCAAGCTGCTTCCTGGCTGGGCCCAGCTACTCCATTGTTTTCTTTAATTTGCTCCTTACCAGAAAATGTTACCATTGCTAATTTGGAAGAATCACCATCTGTCATGACCATAATGCATGTAAATACACACCCATACAGTTCACCTTTCTCAAAAACTAGTTATGTAAACGTGAAAAGAAAATCAATGCTCAACAAAATAAAACTTCCCATGACCCAAGATCTGTAATATCTTAAATTTTGCACACATCTAATATACCCTAACACCCTTTCATTTTCTTTACACAATATTTTATGGCTTAAAAATATATACATGTGCCTCGTTAGAAGATAAGCAGAGCAGGCAGTCAGACCGTAGCATTTCCCCCAGGTTTTACATTCAATACAAAAGCATGAATATTAATCTGACATGGTGTCGAAAAATGGTTTCTGCGATTTCCAAACATACCAAGGTTAAACAGCATGACTTGCTGTGGCAAAATAAACGAATCAGATTTTTTACTCTAACATAAAGCAAATTTAATAAAGTATGATATTTTATTCAGAAGATTTCCAATCTGACAACTATAATATTTTCATCTGTCATTGGGATAGATAGGACGACTTTCAGTGACAATAACGATTTCATCCAATATTATGCAAAGAGATGTATGCTTCACATGATTTATATTTGTTTTAATTATTATAGAAATTGGAGCACAGGAGACAAGTCCAAAGGCATTGATTATAAAATACTCGAAGAGTCTGAGTATCTTGATTCACCTATAATCAATGTCAGATGTACTAAATTACTACGAGCTAACTGCAAGTTAGCAAAAACAGTTCACTCATCAAATCCCACATAATTTTCCGTGTACAGAAATTAGCACTTAATGCAACCATTTTACATAAAGTAAAATTTAGCTAAAAGAAATTTAAAAAAAAAAAAAAAAACAGCAAAAGTATCTATCATGGAAGAAATTTGTCTCTTACCTGAAAGGAAAGACATGATGTGCCTCAAAACATCTGGAAGATTAGACTTATTTGCCAACCTTGGCAGCATTTGCTCTGCAATCTCATGCAACTGTCTTCCTCTCATATCCTTGCTGGCAGAAAAAATCCTCTTTACATATTCAAGCTCTTTGCAAAGGGCTTCAACTGACCATTCTTTTGCAAAATTATGAAACACCTCCTTGACAAAGCCAAACATCTCAGAAGGATGGTCACAAGCAATACAGTGAAACTGCATTTCAGTCATCCCTTTCGTCCCATGCCCATTTCTAATATAAGATTCCCGTAATCCACAGTCAGTATGGCACCAGTGAAGGCAAACATCACATCCAACCCAGCTACAAGTATTTGAGGCATTGTCAAACTTATAACACACAAGGCACATACATTCTCTGCAAAAACCATTCTTCTGCGCACAAACCTTGCAATCACATTCATCCACAGGTAACTGACTTCGGCATGAAAGATTCTTACACCGTAAGTTTAGAAAAATTTGAGCCAACTCAGAAGATGAAATGCTGCTATCTAGATGAAGGAAATGAGTCAAACCAGTTTTTAAAGCAACCAAAATTTCCAGTTGCACTCGGTGGCACTTCAATAGGACATCCAAGATTATATCGGACCTGTTCTGCAGAACTTTTTGAAAAGCAAGTATTTGTCCGTGCTTATCAGCGTTGAGCATGATTTCTCGAATACCCTCTTTGAGACATGTTATGGACTGTCCGGTCATTTCATGAAACTTTCTAGACATTGCATGAACAGGTTCAGAAACAATTCTTGCAATGATTGTCTCAACAAAATCAGCTCCCCCCATCAGTTGTTCTTGTTCCTTCTGGCTGGTAGTTCGATACAGACTACCACTACTCCTGTCTCTAACCTCCCTCTTTTTCTCAAAGCTATAATTTGATCCAATATCATGAGACCCAACACTATGTGACGGAGATCTAACATCATCATGGCGTCTTGACTGCCCTGAAAACTGCTTGTGAAAACTCAATTGCCTGTCAAGTCCACCCCCAACTTTTGAAGTTCCTTCTAGAAGCCTGGAATGTTGACCCTTCACAGCTTGACTGTCTAAAACACCCCATGATGCCTGAGACTGGAAAAGGGAGCCATTTGCATTCACCAAGGTTCTTTGACCAAAAGGAACTTCTTTCTGTTTGGGATCACTCTGAGACTGACCTTGCCAACATCCTTGCGAAACTTGATCTATTCCCTGGAACAAAGGGCGACTGCCAACAGATTGTTCATAATCCACTGAGTTTTTTGTCAGAGAACAGCTTGGATTGTGATAGAATGATTGTGAACCTGAAAAGGACATTGATGCGGGAAAACCATCTGAGTTGGTACAAAATGTATTACTTAAAGACTGCACACTCCTTGCTTGACTGGGGGATCCAGGGGCTTGAGATGATGTCTCATGAGCTCCAGTCTCATGAGCACCAATAGGTAACAAAACATTCGGCAAGCTAAGAGTAAGATCAAGCTGCTCCAAATCATCCTTGTGCTTGTTGAGAACCGAGTGGTCTACCTTCTCCACTTTTCTAACAGGAGATCTGGAGAACAACTCAAATCCCCTTGTGCTTGGACCTTCTATAATATCAACAGAACACGTTGGGAGGTCCGTCGAACCTCTGTCCATCCACAAGCCATCATCCAAAGAATGAGCAGCATCAATAGGAGGTGCAAGTGCTACAGAAATTCCTTTCCCTTTATCCTTCACATTGTTAACGACACTCACCATAACTCCTCTATCCAATTCCTTGGGAACTTCATTTTCTGTTGATACTCCATAATTTAACTCAGGTTTGACAACATCCGTGCTGGTTCCCAGATCTACACCCTTCTCCTCTATGTTCTCATTTTCATTCAACACCACCTTCTCCTTCTCCACATCCGCACCCTTCTTTGTTTCCTCCTCGCCCTCAGCACCCGCATCCAAACACTCCTCTCTTTTATCATCATCATCATCATTACCCACAGAACCAAGTTCAGTCTCAGTAACAACCATTTTCAAGGTCGAATCATCCTGAACATCCGGCAGCTTATCAACCTCTTTCTCTTCATCCTCAACATCACAACGAACCTCCTCATTATTAGGTTTCACCTCTTCCTTAGACGACAACCCTTGTCTCTCATCCATGATAGCATCAGTGTCATCATCATTAGGGTGGCATTCATTCTTCTGAACTTCCTTCTCATCAGTCTCCAAATTAACAGAGGGAGCCAAGTCTTCACTAGCAGGAGGAACCACATCCGTTTGGGGTTCAGGTTCAAGCTCACCTTCTTCCATCTCACTACTGCTACCACTCTGAACCTGCTGCAACAACTCCTCTTCGGCCTTCTTCACCTCAACACTCTTGGACTGCTCGCTCTCCGAAATAGAATCCTTAGACCAAGTGGGAGACTTAGACTTAGACTTGTTGGAGTTACCCTCTCTGAAGGGCCTGGGAGAAGAAGATCTCTTCTTAGATTGCTCGCTCTCCGAAACAGAATCCTTGGACCAAGACGGAGACTTCACATCCCTCAAACCCTTAGGCGAACGCACCACCCTCTCCCTGTCATCCAAATCCTTCAACCCTCTCCGCCAAGACGACACACTTCCCTCCCTCCGCGACCGCTCTCTCTCCGACCGAAACCCCTTCGGAAACTGATCCCTCCGCGATCCACCGCTGCAGAAACTCTCCGACCGGTGCATCAAACTCCGGTCACTCTCTCTGTACCGATCGAACCCTTTCCTACGATCAAATCCATCGAAATCGTGCTCAGATCGCTTCCGAACCACCCTCGAACCCTCCCGGTCCTCCTCAACCGCCCGATCCCTCTCGTACCGGGACGACGAGGACGAGACCAAACCTTTTCGCGCATTCTCAGGCTTGTAGTAGCAACTCCGCTGCGCCGACGAAAACGAACGGTTCAGATTACTCGAATCCTTGCAACCATTGCTATTCTTGTCGCCTCCGTACGAGTGAAGATCATCGCTGGACCTCAATCTCTTCATATTCAAAAAATCGCCAAAACGCAGAGTAAAACAGCCGTCGTTTATCTCAACCAAGTGAATCTGAATAACTCCAACAAGGTCCGTCCCAAACTCATGGAGCAGTTATAGCAACAATAACATCAGCTAGGGTTTCCGAAACCCTAGTTCGATATCGAAAACAGAACAGAGAAGGTGCTTCCTGTATAAGGGAAGCGAGAATGAAAAGAGAGACAAAGGAAATATTAAGAGAAATGATCGGAAAAGGCACCGGCGAGGACGTTCAGACGAGTGAGCGGTGTGTGTAATAAAGAGAAGAGAATGGGGAAAAGGAATGAAACGAAAAAAGCGTAGGATTTATCTCAGTCAACGCAGTTTAGCTTCTGAAGAGAGAGAAGAAGAAAAAGAAGAAGGAGTTGGACTTTGATACGCAAAGTGCGCACAACGCACTGGTCATGCGTGGATAGGTGGGAAAAGGAAAACGGAACAGCGGGGTGCGCATTGCGCGTATCCAGCGCATTGCAGTGGGATTATAAAAATAGGAACGCACTTGACTTGTTTGTACTTTGTACTGTTGTGGTTCGGGTGATTTATATTGCGTGTGGTGGGGTTCACAATTTCTGTGTGTTTCCTGCTCCTTCACCGTTGGTTCAGTGACACGTGTTGCTCTCAAATTTCTTTCCTTTCTACTGAAAATGTCATGAATTTGGTGGTTCATTTTGCCCAATCCAATAATGTGATGAATAATAAAAGCAGTTGGTGCATCTCAGTTGTTTGTTGTTATGCATTCTACATCAAGGTCAAAACAGAGTCAATTTTATTTAGTTTTTTATAATTTTTCTTTAATTTGATTAAGTTTAATTTTTAAAATTTTCTCCAGTTAATTAAACTGAAGATGTCAAGTTCAGTTGCGGTTTAAATTGATGTTAAATTTAAATTACAAGTAGTTTAATAAAACAATTGTTCCAAAAGACACTAACATAAAAAAGAAAAAAAAAACATTATATTCTAAATTTATTCTATGCTTTCAAATTTCTATGCAAAAGCTATGATTTGCAAATTTGTCTCTTCAGTGAATTAGAAGTTGGAATAAAGAAGTTGGTGAAAGTTGGAAATTTTAAATTTTGTTGGCCATAATTGTGTTTGAAAAGCTAAGAAGTTTATAACTTTTTCATTTATTAATGAAGTCAAACATATAGTAATGAACATTGGGTCGAAGATCATAATTATTTCATGTGAAAATTTTGTATGATTTCATCATAATTTTTTCAAGCACAACATTTTAAATAAATTTTGGAATGATAAAATTATTTTTATATAAATTTTAAATATTTTAATTTCTGTTAATGTATTTTACCAATGTTTACGATTAATTTGAATTTTTAATATGTAAGAAACTTTAATTTTTTTCTTTTCAATACAAATTTGAAATTCCTTTTTCCTGGTTAGTTAAGCATGTGATGTGAGTTATGATGAAGCTAACCCTAACTCTAACATTGCACTCTGCAACTGCATCTTCTCCTCAGTTATTCATTAAAGCGTTGAGTAAGTTGAAGTAAAATAAATTTTTAAAAAATTAATAAAGAGAAAGATTGCGTTGGAGAATTACTTAAATGGAATGATAGCGTGAACGTGTTAAAAGCTGGCATCATTTGACTCTTGTACATGCTTTTCACGTCACGTGACTTCGCCATTTTTATTCTCTGCGCTCCGTTTCACGTTATGTATATAGCTCCTATTCAATCAAAACCATTCCTCATCATTCAGAGATAAAACAAGTTTAAAATACTCTTAATCTTGCTTTGCAAGTGGTAAAACATGTTTAAAAAGCAGAAGTTTTCAACTTTGAAGTTAGCAGCGAATCACAGGTTATGAGGAAGAGGATTAAAAATACGAAAGCTATAAAAAAAGCTAATTTGTTCCTCCTCCACACAATGCATGGGTTTAGAGACTACAGGGCCCCTTATCCATTTGGGTATTTGTAGAAGAAAATATCTAAGACTGATATTGTACACTATTATTCTTCTTCATTAGCGTGAAGAAAGTGACCACCTATTACCAAGTGACAGGTTTATCTTCTTCTGCTTCGTTAGCTTCAAATTCCAACTTCATATCTGTTATTTATATTCCGCACAGTCATATATATCAATAAGCAAAATCTGATCTTTCTTCCACGCATGGCATGGCAGCTCTCACTGTTGGCCACTGTTGTTGTAGCACAAGGGTACCTTCTCATCATGAATTCACAAGCAGAAACACACCCAGGATTTTGATTCTCCTATCCTGCCAGGGTAGAAAACCAGATCCGGAAGAGAAGAAAGATCACATGGGAGGAGGGAAGCTAAACTTGTTCAAATGGAAAATGTTAAATGGTATCGAGGAGACAGGGAAAAGGGTGAAGCAGAATTTGAGTCCACAGCAAAAGGGTGATTGGAAAGACTTGTTGCTGATGAGTATATCCTTTGCAGTTTATGTGTACATATCCCAGATGCTTGTGTGTGCCTATTTTGCTTGGACCACTGTGCCCAAACCCATGTGGTAGCTAGTTATTCTCAGCTGTAGAAACAAAAAATCTTTGAGGTTGTAAACAAGAACTGGTTGTATATGCATCAGAGAAATCAGGTGTATTTTATGTTTGGAAGATATTGTTCCTGTAATGATAATAGATGATGACTGCAGAATGCCATTTTAAAATTATTATTGTTATTTTGCTACGTGAATATTATCTTTGTTACTAGTTACATCTTCGTGATTCTCTATATGTGATTATCTGTATATTGATTAGTTGGGAGAGAATTGTGAGGCCAATAAGAGGATGATTGTGATTTTCTCCGTTCAAGATGGAAAGGGCTATACAGTAATCCTATTTACTGCTCAGATCGATAAAAGAGAAAACTATTTTCTTTTTTTTGCTGTCTTTTTCGTTTGGAAATCCGATGTAAGCCCCGATTTTCATCCTTAACTATGTTACATGGTTTCGAGTGTTAGGATGCAGATACATAATTGATTATTCTTTATTTATTTGTTTCGTGAGTTCTGTTGGTTCCTTAAGCATGAATACGATAAAAATTTCATTCATTTTGAAATATCCATGAACTAGAGCTACCCAATCATCAACTAATTCAAAGGAGTACTACAAATCTTCTAAAAATAATTACCCGATTTAAGCGACAATGATAATTTCAATCATCTGATTCGGCAACAAGGAAGTTTTAGACAAACTACCAAACTATGAAAAATAACATAAGAGCAGATTGGTAGATTTGTCAAAGATAACTCCTAAGAGTGAAGCTGCCACTTCTTTTTCAACGTCTGATTGTTTCACAAGCAAAAGGAAAATACTAAAAGTATGTATGATTGTTTGCACAGCAGTACAAGATGTGGGCTTTAGTAGGATACACGTAATTAATGGTCAACTCACCAATAGTCTTTGTGTTTAGTCAGATTTAATCCTTTCACGTTTGAAGAGACTGACAAGGCCATTGAATACTGAAAGGAACCACCGCCAAATAAGTATGATCCAGTTTCTTGACTTAGGAACTGGTTCAGGCCTTGGTCCAAATATTCCTTTATATATCTCTTTCTGCTTTTGGTAAACGGCCTTGTCATGCTCAGCAAGCAATCTCAATTCTCTTGCAATTGCTTTATCTTGAGGGGCATATTTACGGGCCTTTAGAAAATCTTCTCTGGCAGCATCCGTTTGCCCAAGTGCTGCTCTAGCCTTACCTCGCCTAAATAATGCCTTCACATTGTTCTCATCCTCACCCAGTACCTGCAAGTTCCATCATAAAGTTACACACAAGTGAGTGACCAAAATGACTTGACTTTTGTGTAAACAACTTAATTAAGCACTTACTGAGTAAGTAGTTATCAGGTAAATGGTTATGTATAATGTGTTTCTATAATAGAAGCAATAAGATCAAAATGTTTTAATGCAAGTTGCAAGTTGTTTTAGAAAATTACCGAGAAGTTTATTGGAATAGGCTGAAAACAACTTATGGCTCTGCCAAATACTTATGCTGTAAACTCAAATAAACTGTAAATAAAATCTTCCAAACACAACGGAAAAAGATTATCTCAGTTTCTATCAGAAAATCACGGTTTAACATTGCATTGTAAATTCACAATCATGGATAGCTAAATTCTATGATATTAGGCTTAATTCGTATTCTAGATGAGATGACACACCCTATCCTATTACATATCAAATAAACTTAATGCGGTGCCCAAAAGTTACTTGCTAAACTGGCAACAAAAACATCTCTATGTGGGTAGCAGCTATATAATTTCTTTAGCTGACAAAATATGAGAGGACATGCTTAGTATTGAATGGTGATGAAGTCCGCATTTCTTATCTTGGCATGATCTGACTAGGGTAACAAAAAACAGTTGCAAGTTTCCCTTCAATAAGATTAAAATAAACTCTTTGTGACAAAAAAAGGATTAGCTGTCTTCAACGTCTCAAAGAGAATATATTACGATCTCACTAATGTCTGACACTAGAGCAGTATACTATAAGACTAACTTTACTTTCATAATATTATTATTCCATTTACCAGTTCACAACCCAAATCTGGGTGAAAGGAGCAAGCAGAAAAGATAGTTCTGGTGCTATTTTGTATTTAGAAAAGGAATTATTGGAACACTGATGAATAGTATGGCTTACAAAAGAAAGCATTTTATGCTGAATTGATTGGTTAAAGACTTGTCTTATACTCACAATGCTGCATTGTCCTATAGCTTCTTCATAACGGTTCAGCTTAATCAAACAAGCTGCCATGTTAAGATGGCATGGATTCTTTACAGCCAGAGCCATATCTCTATATTTCCCAAACAACTGGAACATGAAGTCATCTCCCATATACGCTATGGCCTGAAAAGAACCAAGACAATCACAAATTTTTCAAATAAACTAAAATATTATGAGAAGAAATAAATTTCCATGAATTAAGAACAGTAAAGAACTATGTAGAAGAGCGCAAGAAACATAAGTGTGTAACCATTTCATACTGTTGCATAGCCTCCTCTAGTTTCTCTTCCTGATATAAAGCATTTCCATCCATCTTTCTCCGGTCTGCTGCACCAATCCTTTCCTCCACAGTCATATCACTGCGAGCTTTCCCCTGTGAAAATAAGGTTCTATAAGCATCTCACCAAGTCCACAACCATTCCATCATTTAATTCAACTTACTTCTTTTGTTTCATCAAAGCCAATGAGCTCAACTTCATAAACTAAATCTGCCATGGGTGGAACGTTTGGAAAAGAAAAGCTTCCTTCCTCTCCATATCCTAACTCCCAGCCCACAAGCACCAATGCACGCTCCCCAGATTTCATGCTTGCCACACCAATGCCCAACCCAGTCATTTCTTTCTTCTCTGTTTAAGGGAAATACATCAAAATCAAATGACAGTAAAGGGTCTAGAAGAGGTATTTTACCAGCTTATTGATTAACGGAAAAAGAAATCCAGTACTTTAAACTTCCGGGAACGTACCTTTTCCCAAGACCATCTCAACTGGCCTTTGCTCCTGCCATGTGTCTTCAAACTTGTGCTGTGTTTTCTCAGACCAAGCCCTGTAATGGACTACAACCATATACCATCTAGAAATCATAATTTTGACCCAACAACGAAAAGAAAAGGCTTTGCAGGAAAGGGCTACTAAGAATGGTACAGTGGCAGATATAGGGAAGTAGTGGACTACTTCTTGATATAATATTGCTCATTCCAGCTTTTGTCCCCATTTAACCTCAAAAATAGAATTTTTCCTATGAGAAAAAACATCAGCTGTCCCAACATTATACATACACATAAAAAGCGTTGCCTTAAATTGCTTAAACTATATCTTAAGTTGCCATAAATAACTAGACACAATGAAGCATTCCAAGGAAGAAAGAAATTCTGATATCACATAATTTGAAAGTACTTAGCATATACCCCCAAATCCCCCTTCATTATTGCTATAGCCGCTACTTAGCCCTTGTATTTATGGTAGCTTGAAGTGAAAGCACAAGTAGTTTAACAGGGATATAATCACTTGTGTTAGAGCAATTATATACACAATTATGAATTAAATTATGTAACTATCGGGCTTTTACTCTAGCAGGAAACAGGGATTGTTGACAATTGCAAACAAGATGTGTGAGACTAGTACTTACAAAAACAAGTTGAATATTTCGAAGGCTTCTGGCCATGCCCTTCCTTAATGATTTGTTTGGTGACCTTCTCATGAAGGACCTCAACTTCAGAGTCAACTTTTGGGGGGCTACTACTGAATTCTGAAGCTGGTTCCCCTTTAACAAATGCTGAATTTTCAGTAATTACTTCATTTTCATCTTCTTGACCTGCAACCAATAACAGTGTGAAAAAATGAAGGCTTAAATAAGTGTATAAGAAGTTGAAAGAAGGCCATTTTATAATTCCATATGAGCGCATGCAAATTACCGAGCGATGGTTGGGTTTGGGACTCTTGAACTTCCTCCATTCTGCAAAATTTTACACAACTTGAGAAGAATGCAAAAAAAGTACAAATTAATTAGAATGGAATAGATTTTGTGAAGAACCAAACAGCATGGGAGGTACAAATTCTGGAAGTGGAACTGTCTTACGTTGAGCAGATCGGCTTTTGTTCTTATCGGCTTTTGTTCTTGTCGAGTGTAACTCGATCGGAGAAGATTCTAGAGAGAGAGAGAGAGAGAGAGAGAGAGAGAAAGTGCAAGACGGCTAAAATAGTGAAGCTGAAATGGTGAAGCGAGAAAGAATTTTTTTTTTTTTTTTTGCTAACTTTGGTTATTTTAATATCAACTGGACCCATTTAATTAAAAAACATATTTTAATTTGTTCCAAATAAACTATACTAATTGTGTGATAAAAAAAACTTCAATTGTTATAATAGAATATATTACTTAGTAATGTTAATGTTATAGAATACATATTTATTTGTATACGTAACCCTATATATATATATATATATATATATATATATATATGATAGGTTTTACAAGCTAAATATTTATTTTCATCATAATTGAATTTTATAATAAATAAAAAATTGAAATGGGTAAAATGTATGATAGTTAAATGTAAAATAAAATAACTTTAATATATAAATTATTTCTTAGATTTTTAGATAAATAAATAAAATGATAATATAAGGTTATTTTTAAAATGAATTAGATAATTAAGAAAGTCAAGTAAATTCATAATGGGAAAAGGAGTAGTTTGGAATGGTAAAAAAAAAAATTAAAAGTTGTTTGGGTAAGAAAAGAAAAAAGTCAAGGACTCAACCTGTTGTTTCTAACCATTTATTTGTTAAGCTGATCTGTAAACGGAGATTTGATAAATGTATCTTGTTTTGATTTTAATATTTATATGGATTTGTAGTAATTTATGTGAGGGTGTCACACAATGGAAAACCTTTATATTTAAGTGAAGAAATGTTTTGATTTGTAAAGAACATAGGCTAAATTGTCTAAAAAATATCATACACAAAATTATGTATCTCAACCTAATGATTCAGAGCGAACCATAACCAGTTTTTTGTACAGATGTTTGGTCTTATATATCCTGTTTATTACCTATGCGCAGAGAATGGTGGAGATGTAACTATTTTAACATTCACCTCCTTCATTAACCTCTATAAATGTCACATCTACCAACAACACTACATTACACATTCTCTTTCTCTCTCTCGCAGCATTCTCCATTCTCAGTAGTGTCAATACATTTTTTGAAGCTCAAAGTGAGAAGGTTCGTGTTCCATCCAGTTGTGTATACCATTTCCGTTACAAATCCTGTGAGTTATTTTTCGTTGAACCAATGATTCTATTGTTAATTATTGTGACTGATTATGTTTGTTGATTCCATTGTTGATTGTTGTGGCTGACTGTGTTTGTTGGTGTTGTTGAATTATACAATTGTAGTTAGGCTACTTATATTGTTGTTTAAAATGTTGCATAATAGTGGATTATATCATGTTGTTTTAATTATTGTTTTAATTGTTGATGAAAATCTTGCATAGAAATGTTACATAATAGTCTATTAGTTCATGCTAATAGAAATATTGCTCTTAATATTTTTTTATGAAATGTTGTATAGAGTATCGAAATAGTAATGGATTATATCATGTTGCTAGACGTATCAACATTAGAATTGTTGATGAAGAGTTGCATAATAGTGGAAGATGACCCTGCAAGAGGGCATATTCAATTATATCATATGTTATATATTCGAATATGCACAAAGTCATAATCAATTATGCAACAATGCATATTTGATTATAAGGTCACCTATAATTGCTTATTGAGGCTTTCATATTCTAATATGTGGTCTCTCAACTCATCCCATTCTTTATTGTCATTAATGGCCTTTGATATATTTTTTCATCTTGTATGAAGAAGATCTTGTGTTATTTCCTTAATTAGAACACGTGTGTGGCATTGCCTCATGTGGTTGTCCAAGATGTGGTGAGTTCTCATGGTGAACCTCCTTGGTAATTGCCCATGGTCACACATGAATTGTGTATCATGGTAGCAGAGTTGTTTATATTGGGTGTCATTCAAGAGTTACAAGATGCGCATGGATTGGGGTGCTCCATGCAAGGTGAGCATATAATTGGAGGAATGAGGAGTTGTGGGGCATGGATTATTCGGATGAGAAAGAAAATGAGGAGTTGTTGGCGCTCCTCTACATGAAAAATGGAATAATGGACATGCAAATTTATCAATTTTAATAATGGTAGGGACTAAATAAATGAGTGATTAAAACAAATGGATTTTACCTATTTTTAAGAACTTAATATTTTTAAAATTTTTAATTTAAAAATATTTTCGAAGTTGATGTACTATTAAATAACTTGATTTGTTAATTTTTTTTTCATTTCATGATTACAAAATTATTTTTAATGATGGAGCTATGTGTGATTAGGACATGCATAATTAAATACAATTAAACAAAATTAATTTAAGTTTTTTTTTGTGACATAAAGATTATTATTTGACCATGGAAAATCAAAATGACGAATACATGGCTTTAGAAGAAGAAAAATCTAGTATTAATGTGTCGGAGATGAATACGAACTTAATATGTTAGGCTCCTAAATAGATATAACAAAATGTCAACGTTGCGATACTAATATTCGGAGCAATGTCGTAATATTATTCACAAGGGATCCAACGCCTTCATGAAATTGTGTCATTGATTAAGAGCAATTAACATCGTGAAAGATACGTTTAGGTCAACAATTGAAAAACAAGTTGCCAAATTTTTACATATTTTAGGTCATAAGATTAAAAATCATACAATGTCATTTTTCTTTCATCAATCAGGTAAGAGAGTGAGTCGACATTTCCACAATGTGTTGAATGCGATAATTGAATTAGATGAAGAATTTTTTGTTCAACTGTAAGAACGAATGTACAAGCATACATATATAACAATCCTAGATTTTATCCATATTTTAAGGATTGTCTTAGTACAATTGATGGAACACATATCCACGTCAAAATACCATGATCGGAAATCCCTCATTTTAGTGGTAGAAAAGATTGGTCAACCCAAAATGTGTTTGTGGCATGTGATTTCAACATGAGATTCACATATTTGCTAGCAGGGTGGGAAGGTATTGTATCTGACTTGCGAATTTTAAAAGACGCCTTAACAAAGGAGGATCCACTAACCATACCAGATGGTATGCAGCATTTGACAACAAATATCGTTTATTTCTTAACGTAAATTATTAATAGCAATTACTAAGTAATGTTCTTTTGTGTAGGTAAATATTATGTAGGAGACGTAGGATTCATGCTCAAAACTTAAATTATAACCTCATGTCTGGGGGTAAGGTACAACCTTAAGGAGTATTTGCAAATAGGTCCTACGACTCCTCGAAAATTATTTAATCATTGTTATTCCTCAATGAGAAATGTATGGGAGGACATTTGGTGTGTTAAAGAAAATATTTGTCATTATAGCAAGTGGGGTTAAACCCCATTATAGTTTTGAAACATTGAGGAATATAGTTTTTGCATACTGCATTTTGCACAACTTTTCACGTGGAGTAGATAACTAGGAATCTTTTCTACATGAAATGGACCGAGAATTAGAGGAACATGTGGATGATAGGTCTGCAACACAAATTCAAGAAGATGATTATAGGGGAAGGGGCTAACTTAAGGAATCTAATAACAGCCTAAATGTGACATGATTATGAACAATAAATTATGTTTTTGAATTTTGTTTTTTTATTCATGTATATTTGTGTGTAATTGATGATCTATAAGTTAATATCATTATCACTTGTTTAATGTAAAAATTGTAATTTACGCCAACTATAATAAAAATGATATAAAGTAGTATAACTTAGTTGTTTCCAGGCTAACAATGAATAGAGGGAAATGATAGGTTGATGTAAGCCAGAACATGCAAGAGTGTAGAAAATGGATTGAAGTTATGGATCTGCAATTGCTAATTTCCATGAATGACGAAACTCGGGATGATAATAAGATAGATGACAGTTGGACCAGTCAGGCCTACACAAATATTGTATAAGTATTAAGACAAACTAGTTATTCTTGTATCAATAAAAATAACGTAAAGAACAAGAAAAAATGTTTGAAAGATCGATGACGTGAAATCCATTATCTTTTAGGGGCCTCAGCGATTTTACATGGAATGAGGCCACAAGGATGTTTGTAGCTGAACTTGAAGTCTGGCAAGACTTGATTCAAGTATTAATGTTGAAGTAACTAAATTACACTTTAATTATAATAGCCAACAATATTTGAACGTGTGTGCAAATGTTTTATCTCAGGCAAAACCATATGTTACCAAATGAAAGGTCACCTCCATTAAGTTTTATGACTTGTTGGAAAAGCTATGGGGAGTTGATCGTACCACGAGACACATGATCGGGACCACACGACAGGTTCGACAACAACACGATTTCATAGTTGACTTGGGCGTTGACCTAAATGAAGATGCAACAAATCCCTTCCTCTACTAGGAATACACTCCCTCATTTACTAAGATGCAACCCTATCCTCCGCGAGTTGATTCGTACAGTCTCGACGTTTTTCCATCTATCTCATCTGCCCCATTTGGTGACACCTCTTCATCCAGGGGCTGCAAGAGAAAAATTCACATGATCGATGTTAATATGAATTCATAATTTGAAGCGATGAACACAGGGATCCATCGAATGATGGATAGGATAGGGGAGAGTAACAAATATTCAGCCAAATTGACAAACTTGGTGGAGCGATAGGTTGTTGCCATAGAGGCTTAGACTGCTGACATGCACTAACGAACAGACATGTTCCGTGAACAGATTATGATCCAGAGGAGCTCTGTTGTACCACATTATTCTGCATCGGATATATGACAACTATTATGCGAGCTTAACCTTATTGACAATAAGTTTCAGTTGTAGTGCTATGAGTTTATCTGTAGAAACTCCGTCTATAAAGAGATGATTTTTAACCTCTCACCACACTTACAACTAAATTACTTGTTGAAGCACATGAGAGGTGGTAGTCTGTCTTAGTTGTCATAGGATATCTTTTATAAATAATTTGACATTCGGGTGGTCTATAATGTAACATTGAAATAAATTTAATGAAAGATCCTTGAAGTGTGGCAACACAATCGGGGTCACCATCCACAACCAGCCAAGGTTGAGGAAGACAACCCTTCAAGCAAAGATGAAGTTGTGGGGGTTGATCAACATGAAACACCTGTTATAGGAGAGCTAGTACAACTTTCTCAATAAGCTGGTACAACTTTCCCAATAAGCTAATACGATTAACTTGATATTGGGAGGTATCCAGGATATGCAGACACATATGGGTAGACTCGAGCTGAATGCTCAATATAATTATTAGAGTCTACAGAGAGACATTAACTACATGCATTATAGGATTGATCAAGTGGAAGATAAACTTCATCATTTGTAGGAAAGTCTTAAGTAGACCTCTCACCCTGTCCAGTTTCATCTATTTATATGCATTTTTATTTATGTATTTCACTTGTTTTTATTACTTTGGATGATTGTACCTTTATTTACTATACTTTTTATTTTTAAATGATTGAAAACTTATTGGATTTTATGCATTTTTAACTTGGATGACGGTATTATAATTCTCTTTACTTTTTTTTATTGTTTTATAATTCTCTTTACTTTTTTTTTATTGGAAGACTATAACAATATGTCTTATCAACGTGTAATTTATTAATTTGGATGATTGTAATTTGAGTAATTTTTCCCTCCAACGGTTTTTTAATGTTTTAGTAAAATTAAAATATTATTTTATTTAATATTATTGCACGTTATATTTTATTTCAATGTTATTTAATTATTGTATTTAATGTGAAATAAAAAAATTAGAAAAATGTATGAAAATTTATAAATTATTATTAAGGTAATACAATTTTACTTTGTTAAATATTTATTCAAAATATTAAAAATTTAAATATATAATTTAAACTACAATGACAAATATTTTATACTTAATATATCAAATAATTTTAATTATACTTTATATATAAAATAATATTAATATATTTAAATAGTATTACAATATAAATTAATTAACATTTTTATATTTAATTATATTATAATTATCATTTTTATTCAATTTATTTATTTCAACAATAAGGGTATTTAAATCCCATAAGTTACAATAAATTCATTTTATTCAATCTAAAAAATTATTTAAAGTCATTACACTAAAAAAAATATTATTCAATCTTTTTTATATTCAATCCCATAAGTTATAATAAATTCATTCAAGTATCTTTCAATCTATTATATTTCTCTCAATCTAAACAACCTTATAGTCTACTCTAAATCATTTCAAATCTCCATCTCATCTCAATCCAAACATAGTATACACAATGTTAGGACTCGGCCTTAAAATGAATTGGGTAGATGTGTTTTGTCTCAATTAAACTTGTATGATCCATGAAGATTATATGAAATTCGATAGACATGTTCTGTCTCAATTCAACTTGTATGATGCATGGAGATTATATGAAATTCGATAAATGTGTTTTGTCTCAATTAAACTTGTATGATTCATGGAGATTATATGAAATTCGATAACCTAATTTGTGTAGATGAATTTTTATTTTTTTTATAAGTGTTAGTCCTTTTTTATATATATAGAATTGTGTTTTTATAGATTTATATTGTTATTAAAAATTTGACTTTTTATATTAATTACTTTATCATAATGACATTTTAAAATTGGTATTATAGAATATAGTATTAAAAACATTATTCAAAATGTAGATTTTATCAATTAACATATACTTTATCAAAATCTAAATAGAAATTTGTTTATTTTGATAGTTTTATCAAAAATTTGATATTTTCTTTTTTACTTTAATGTATTATTTCAGGTTAGAAATTGTATGCAATGTAATAATAGTGTTTCCAGGGTGAAAGTATGAATAAAAACTTTGATAAGTAATATTATAAAACCATTAAAATAATATCATATAAAAAAAATGACTTCAGTTACTCAAATGTCATATATTTTTGCTCTCTATGAAACATACAAATGTAAATATATAGATGTTTTTGCAAGTTTTTATAACAGGATTTAGGACACCGTTTAGTATTTTGATTTATTATTTGTAAAGATGGGTATGAATAGAATGGTTCGCCGTTGTTTCACTTGAGTAGTTTTGACTCACTGTTATCATTCAAGTTCCCAACAAGGATCCCTTGTGCTGAATTTGAATATTGTATTGAATTGTACAATCCCGGCGGTTTATGCTACTTCTGCAGCTCTGACAGGGAACTTAAACCAGAGAAAGACTGCTATACCATGACCATGTTCAAGTTCATAGCAATCCTTCCACGTGGTTTGATTGGACCAATTTCAGATTGGATTCTCCGCCAAAATACTTTACAAAACTCTCACAATTCTCACACCCCAACAATGGTATGGGAGATTAAAGAACAATGAAGGAAGGAAAGAAAAATTTTTAAAAATAAAAAAGAAAAAAAGGAAAGAAAAGAGACGTACACATTTGCATGACCAATAACCTATGCACATAAATACAGATCTGAAAATTTTGCAAGGATGCCAATAAAAGATACACCTCCTTGCAGGAAGCAAATGAATGAACAGATATATAACTCAATGAACAGTGTGATTGATAATTGTTGGCCCTAAAAAACACACTGATCCAACCATAAATATTGTTGCGAATTCATGATCAAGAAAGCAGCTAGTGCAACTTTTCCGAGCATCATCTTCTATATCAATTAATGCGAGGAAAGTTTTATCAAGAAGCTCAACTGTGAGAATCACCATCTTTTCTACCACGAATCAACAACCGGCTGCTTTCAAGAAATTATCATACGGGCGTGATGCTGGCAGTTGAAAGAAGGCAGCCTGATGCTGGTATGCTGTTGCACAAGGCCTTGGAGCAGTGTCAGGCAATGTGTTGAGTGGAGTAGAGTCGAAGTTAGAATCCAAGAATGGATTTCCACTCTGCATCAAATGGCATGGGAATAAGATGATTTTTTTTGTTATACGGAACAAGTTAACTTTCAACAATTTAAACACCATGGCATCAAATAAATGGGCTGGCTAGTAGAATTTCATAAGCGAACACTGACATACAGAAAGCAGCTTGAAGAGCCCTAAATCAACCATAGGTGCAAATATCTCAAACTGAACAATGTTTATTAGATATTTCAAAAAATTATGAAGTTGAGAAGTACCGAAGGTAAAGCCTGGTTGTAATCAGGAACAGGAATCTTAAATGAATATCCTTGTATTGAATGGGTACTCATGAAAGTGGACATCTTCTGCTGTTTTCCTGCGAGGAGGGCCTCACAATGGAGAGCCATTTCTTTGTAAGGCATGTCAAACGGTGTTGAAATAGAAATCCTTCCTACTTGATGTGTTGTCTCCGAAACCTACAGATGAATTATCATATTTTGTATTAGAATAAATAGTAGAAAAAACAACATCGTAGAAACCTTTTACACTTTCATTTACGATGATTTTTTGTTAGTTTTTATAATAATACTTTAAAGATTACACCTGTAGTAATTTATAATTGGTTGGCATTGTAAGAAACTTTTATACTACGTTGATTGAACTTTTATTAATATTTTTTTTGAGAAATAAATTTAAATATAAAAATCATATTCTCCACTACGTTGATTGAGCTTTTATAATAAAATGTATTAATATTGTTTTTTGAGAAATAAAATTTAAATATAAAAATCATAAAGGAAACAGTTGTCCCCTTTGGTTGGAGGAAACTTCTCCCTAAGCACTTTGAAGAGAAAAAATGAAATTAAATTCTCCATAAACATGAACAAATTGGTCATTTAGTGTTGAGTCAGCAGAAAGAATACCCAGCTAAAAAGCATGGGCATTGGCATGGAAATGGACGCAGCACAGTCCAGAACACTGACTCTGCAAAATATTAAATGTTCTGCCTAAAAGTGAAAATGAATTTGAGCATATCTTTTAATTTAATTCTGCGCAGTTCAGGAATATTATACTTGACTTTATCTTATGCAAAAGCCATCTTCATTTAGTTGTGTTGTGAACTAAATCAACCCATTCTCTCGCAGGTATGACGTTATTGTCCTTTGGATTATTCTATGTTTAAAAGCACATTATCAAAATCCAGGAGTTTTTTTTTCCCTATAATTTAATTCAAACTAAAAATGTTATAAATGTGTAGATGTTAATGATAAGAACTTACTGAGCCCAATATGTCATCAACACTTAACAGGCTTAGATTTTGTGAGGACTGCTGCTGTGGATCAGTATTAGCATGGTTCTCCAAATCATTAGGTGGAATGTCATCGTCAATAGTAAATAATGAAATGTCAACCTGTATTATTTCATGGGAGTCAGCTATGAAGGTTAAAATAAAATGAAAATTCTTACAAAAAAAAAAAAAAAGAGAGAGCAGAGCAGCACAAGTTACCATATCAGGAAGTTTATCATCTTTTAGTCCAGACTGGTACATATTCCCTGTTGTGTCACCAGATAATTGGGCTCCCAATGGACATGCATCATCAGGTGAAAATTCATCTAGCAGCCGTTCTTTTAGGATGGATGATTCCTACATAAGAAGGACTAAGAGTTAGTTCACTGGTCATGACAAGCTGATGCAGCATTACATGATATCTAGTCATTACATTTTGCGAAATTCCAAGACTTTGCACAATCATGTTGGAGAACGATTCTTTAGACTGGCTCTCAGTTAATTTTATGGCTGAAAGTGACTTTAAAGCATCTTCATCGTCCTCTTTTGATCCATAAACTACACTTGGCTGCCTAACTGTATCAGCAACAGCTTGTAACTTGCAATCACTAACCAGCTGCAGGAATGGATCCACCTAAAAGCACAAAAGTTCTAAGAGATAAAACTCATAGCATATCCTATTGAGTAAATAATCAATGCATTAGAAAGCAATAACAGAAAGTAGGGAAAGTAAGGAAAATATAACAACTTAAATGAAACAGTTTGTATGGAACAAGTTATACATACTGTTTTATCTGTCAATGTCGTTTTAGCAATAGAAATGAGAGAGAGGATGTTATAGGCCTTGGATGTGAAGATGAGCATGGCTGTTGCTAGTGTAAAGAGAGATCTGCGGCGTGATGGTTGCAATTTTACTGGAAAAAAAAAGGTGTTTCAAAACTAGCAACCTTAACAACACTTTGTAACTTAATTTTGTCCAAAAGCAATACAATAGGAATAAAAAAGCCAAATATAAAAATATTCAATAAAAAAAAGTACATGCTTTAACCTCCCCAGTTCGGTTTGGTTGGATATGTAAGGAATAATATCAGTAATTCTTTACATCTCTGAAAATCTAGACTGCCATACTTCCGTATGAAGCATATTACATCACTAGCCACGCTAGAAATTTGCCCATGCCATATATTGACTATTACATATTATTTACAATTTCAAAATGTAATATGAATGCTTATTTTAAATTTTTGCTTGTCAGATATTTTAAAAATGAGTTATAAAATATCCCTCCATACATAATACATTGATCATATTGACCTTCTCGTTCTTCGGAAAGACAAGAATATGCAAACTAGTAACATAAACATAGAATAATATGGGAATCGAGACGCTACCATTTTCATTGAGAGAAATGTTCCTCAAGGAAAAAGCCAACTGAAAACTTTGAGTTAGAGCTTCGTGAGATGAATTCTGCAGGAGATTAAAATTACAAGATATGAGGATAAAATAAAAGCTAAAAATAAAAGATAATTTGTGCCTTAAAAGGTTCAAACAATATTAAATATCGAACTAAAACCCCATAATGATTACAGACTTGATAGTGAAGCGATGATAGAAACGTCTGAAGAGTTAGCAATACCAGAACTCAATAGAACATTAACAGCAATATAATTCTCTTTGAAAATTTAATTAAAGTTAACTAGAACTCTTTGTATTTTAATATTTTATTATAATTGTGTTTTAGTTAGTCACTTAACCTTTTTCCAATCAAGCTTCTAAAATTGTATTTATTCTAAAAGGTAATATGTCACGATATTGTTCACGCCAATTGTATTCATTATTTTCATCATTTATAGGAAGCAAAGAATGTGTCAAAAACATGTGACATGTTAGCTTCAGCTTCGTTTGTCATTAGCACCACCACAATTTGGTTTGAGCAAGATGTACGAAACACCAAACAAAATGCTGACTAAGATAGTAAATTGATATCAACAACTTGTTTCTTAAGTATTTATAGATATTAAAATGATCAAAGCGAACATGTTACCTTACTCCGAGCAACTAGCAACAGAAGACTGTAGGTATGAGCAATTGCTTCAAAATTTTCAGGCGTGTTTTGGGAATAGACAGACTGGGCCCAGATTGATGATAGCAAAAGGGTAATCTGATGACTACTCAATCTAATGGGTAATACCTGTGACACAGTAGTGATAAGAATAGTGGTGGCATCTGGTGGTGTTTCATTGTGAAATTCTTTCATTATTACAGAAATTTAAAAATGAAAAAGCGCAAGTATATACCTGTTGTTTAGTAGAAGTCTCTGTAGCATTTTCTTCCACAGTTGTGGTTACTTGGGGCTTCCTCATACTAGTTGCACGGCTGTAACTAGATTTCAATCTATTCATCATAGAAGAATTATTATTAACCTTTGAGTTCCTGTTGTCCATATATTCTGTACTGGCCAAAGCAGATTTTCTCGTACTAGCATTCCGACTATAAGATGTTTTCAATCTGTTCAAAATGGAGTTATCATTGACCTTTGCATCTGTTTGACCATCTTCTGATAGGGAATTTTGCTTCCTCTCCAATTTCTCAAACAGTGCAGCTGAAGAAGAAAACACAGAAACATTTCTTGAGAGCATTCTTTGAATATCAGCTGACTTTGCTGTAGCGAGCTCTGAAGAGGGTTGAGGACAAACTGAAGATGGCACGAGAACAACAGAAAACACGCGGTGTGCACCCACCCTGGTTTCATGGTCTGCATGGACCATTGCCAGGAGTAACTGATGAAATAATGCCTCAGGGAATGACTATAGAGTAGAGTGCCAAACAGAAAAGAACGAAGAAAAGTCAGAGAGAAGCAAGGAAATATTACAATCATAGCCAAGAAAGCAATTAAAAATCTTGCCTTGTTTTGATATGATAAATTTGGTATTGATGCAACTATTTGAGCAGTTCTATAAACTGCAGCAATCAAGGTTCTAGCCATAACTGTAATATTAGACATGTTTTCCAACAACACAGCCATGGTATCAAGAACAGGACCTGCATCTGCAATCTGCATAACATTATAGTCACAAAAGAACATTAGATCATTTAAATATATACAGCCAAGTTTCACATCCAAATGTGCTTACAGATCTATATGTTAATCTAATTTGTCACATTATCAATTAAAATTATCTTCAGTAGTGGGGAGTTTGTTGTCACCTTAATTGTTAATTGTACAAGGCATGCATCAACCTCCGCTCGATATCTTTGGTTCCATTGAATTATTTCGGACCCTAAGTTTGAATCATCAAGAGAGCAATGTATGCTTTTTCGCAGGTGTCTCATCATATCACTCAATGCACCAATTATAGCCACAGACTGTTGAACCCTTGTTTGTTGGGCAAGCTGGGTAATAACCCCAACTAAGTCAAGTTGCATATTAGGATTCTTTAAGACATTCTTGTGATCAAGGTGCTTGACTAAAATGGACAGTAACAAATGTGTATTCTGTCCTGTAAATTACAACAAAACCCATTATATATTGTTCAAACAGGGGAAAGAGAATGAGATTAAGGCTAATGCTAAAGCACTGAAAATACCAGAATTTTCAATTATAGACTGCATGTCAAGTAGAACAGAAAGAGCAAGCCCATGTTCTGGAGACCAGAGATTGGCATTATCAAAATAGCGGAACAAGGATTCCAGAACACGTCGTACTGTTGTACCCTCCTTTGCTAACTTCGCCATATTTTGTACGCAAATCCGTGACCAAAATCCAGGGTTCTGGGCATCATCACTGAGGAGGAAAAGAAAAAGTTGTTAATAGTGATTATAACTGATGAGCAACAGGAAACATGCAATTATGATAATGAGTGCAGTTACACAGGCACGTTAACTTCTCCTTTGTCATTCACTATCGTTCTCCAAGAATAAACCCTCATTACATTCTCATTTTCAGAATCTGGTTTGACATCTCCATAATTTTCCAAAACAACCGAAACAACCTGAGTTAACAAGAGATGCATAAATCTGTCAAATGCAAGACGAATACAGAAATATAAGACAAATAACTCAATGGAACTATTATTCCGGGAACAAATGATGGTAAATGAGAAAGCCAAATTCATATGACTAATGATTGTAGTCAATAAAGGTGATTTTCACTCACACAGTCAATGTGTTATATGTTAAACAATCAAAGCTAACGTAATTAAATTGATCAAAAGAGTAAGGGCAAATTCCTTATATTCTCAAAGTAAACATATTACGAACTTACATTGTCAAATTCCACTGAGATATGAGTAAATTCTCCCATGAACCAAACCTGTAAGACACGAAAACAATTGCATCAATTTCACTTCAGTGCTGCATTTCCTCTTCTTTGATAACTTCATCGTGTTTGATGTGTTTAAAAATGAATCAGCAATGAAAAGAGCACAGAGCAGTAAGCAGCATATGTCCGAGTAACATTCTAATACCATTGACGAAAGGACTTGAAGGCCAGCAGCACGTAAATGTTGTATTTTGACATCATCTCCCATTTCTTGAGCTAGACTGCAAAGTTTTGTAATGAACGCATCTAAATTGAACATATAAGTACCATCCCTCTGCACAAATAAGAGCATTCCAGACAATTGAAGCTTCCAGAAACTTTCGTTGTTGTATGTATTTTAAACTCATAAATGGCGAACCTACCAAAAATCCCCACCTGATTGTTTACAAAGTCAAAGAGAGTTTGGCAACCTAAAACCTGCACTTCATCCTGCCGTGATTGATCAAGAAGAATCTGTATGATGCCGAGCAAGCTACTCGCAAACAAAGGCCTGAGTAAGAAGGAAAATATTATCTTGTCTTGTTTCCTCAGGAGGCTATTTTCACATATAATAGTGATCAGAAGCAAAGTTTCGATGCAGAATCTATATAAGACACGGTACTTGATGCAAAGAACACAGCGTCATTTAATTGATAGTCCCTAAACTAGTTTACTGACAATGCTGAACGATCACGATGCATGATGAATTAAAAAGGAGGAAAATGAAGCTCACATCTGGTCTTTGCAAGAAATCAACAACTTCCTATAAATACATATAACAACTTTAACGGATTGGTAGTTTTCCGTTCTCAACTCCCTATAACACCTCTGTTCCAGATAGCTCGTTATCTGAATAAAACGAAGAACGTATTATATTTGCAAGTACATACATAAAAAGCAGAGATAGATAAATTAGAATTAGAAGGACAAACAGAATATATATATATATACCTTAGGGACGCGGAGAGGATTCCTTGCGGCATATTCGCATAACTTGCCGATCATACGCTCATTTGGTTCCTCATCCTGCAATCACCAATAACAGCAGAAGCATCAACAAATTCATCATTAATTAATTAATCAATCAATTAACATTACAATTAACATCACAAAGAATCAGAAATCGAATCGAATCGAATGTATATATGAACAGAAAAGCGAGTTACCGGTGTGCGAGGGAAAATATCAGCGAGCAACTTCTTATAACGCTTGATAGGATGTCTGGATCGTTCGCGCAAGGCGGGGCAAAAGCAACAGAGGCTCCCGCAAACGGGCCATATGTTTCGTGAGATCACGCTCATCTTCTTCTTCTTCTTTCAGATCCAAAGAATTACTAGATAATAATGAAACGAAGAGACAGCACATGAAATTGGAAATGGAAGGAAAGAAGAAGAAGAGAGGATTGGAGAATCGAACGAGAAAGGAGAGAGAGAAGAGAGAGAGGAAATGAAATGGGAATGAAACGAGGATGAAACTGTTATTCCGATCCGAGGGCACTCCGGAATGGAAGGCTCAATCCTCTCTCTCTCTTTCTCTCTTTCTCTCTTTCCTCGTGCGTGTTGTGATGGTTTTCTTTTCCAATCATGGCAATGTTTGTTCCTCTTTGTATTTATAGTCTTCCCTTTATGCTTCCGACACCTTTGCTCGCTCCATCACACCTCACACTTACCACTCTTTATCTTTTCTCCCGCCAACTAACCTCCCCTGTGTGCAAGATCATTTCAGGTTAACAGCCATGATTATAGTTTTATTAATTTTTCTTTTTCACTTTTATAGTTAACAGACATTTTATAGTTGTATTATTAATATGCGCATGTATAATATTTCTGCAGATTATTTTTATTTTTTTCCTACTCTAAAAAAAAGTAACAAAAAAAAAACAGATATAAATGAAAATAGTTGAAATTTTTGTAGTTATTATTATTGTTATTATTATTTTGATTGTGGGTTAGTTTTTAACATTAGCGGAACGATACAATAATACAAAATTTCAGTTATATACAGATTACTAATTATATAGATATAACTAGATAAAATCAAATCCAAAATGTTATATATATGGTTTAATTAACTTACTTAATTTATTATTATATAGTATATTATTTTTAGGTAAATATAAAACCATGTTTAATGAATGTCGTAAAAAGTTAAAATGATATTTTATTTATTTATTGTATTAAGGTTATTTTTTAACTTTTTTTTACTCCTGTGGTTCAAGCTTACCTTATTACTGAAAATTAAAATAATTAAAAATTCGTTTTCTTTTTTTTCATGGGAAAAAGTAATTTGTAGATATAATATTTTTTAATTATTAAATTTCATTAATTTAACTTTTTCTTTTTTAATTATTAACGATACAAGAGTGCATAGAGCCCTTTTCTGCAAAGCCATCGTTGGTGACAGCCACACCACCACTCTCTCGAAGCCTCTCTGCCACTGTCTTACGCTTTCATCGCCGCAAGTTCCTTTCGCCACCGTCGCCAATTTGTAACGTCTGTAACATTCAGGTGAGTATTTAGTATAACTTATATATTTCTTGAAAAAAAAAAATGTTGTATGTTAATAAAATTGTTAGTTTTGCGTTGCGTACTTGATTTCCATTGTTTGACTGTGTAAAATTTTCGCAAATACAATTGGTGTAGAGGTATATATCCACCCTCTTATATTGAGAAAACAAATTGACAGTAAACCCCTTATAAGATATTGAGAAATGAGATCAAGTATAAATATATGAGATCAAATAGTAATATATCGATTAATACATATTTAAAATCATGTAAAAACATAGGAAATGAATTTATTAAAGAGGTACTCTCTCAATATCGTTTTCGCAAGAAAGAAATGGGTTCTAATGTTGTAATTCCTGACATTGTGTACGGTTTAACACGAAAGATGGCAACAAATATGTTCGATATTAGTCCACTCAATGCTTCACAAAAATATATGTATATTGTTGTCAAAATTGTAACATATAAGTTGAATTTGTTCCACCTTCAATAATAGGCCTAAAATATCTTCCCTTGGACTCTCTTACACCTTATAACTGAGCACTTTCCTCCTTCCATTCATTATTTGTACAATTTATATAGACTTTTATTTTATGTTGTCAAAATATGGGCAATCTCGTCTATTTAAACACTTTTACATCAGAAAAACTAAATTACCTAAAATGCTGATTTATTTGACTAATCTAGGTGAGTCTTCACCATCTTTTCAAACAGGTACAGATATTCCAATATCGGTATCCAAAGGTTGATTGTAGATTATGAATCTGCAACATGTGGTTTGATATGCTTCTACAGATATTTCCAGAGCAAAAATAAACCTTCTAAGCTTTACCTCAAGTGAACAATAGTGAATCTAAGATACACATAATACTTCATAAGTTACATCACATAAATATTGAGACTTTTGTGCTTATTTCCCCCTTGATTGAAATATGGTTCATTGTGTAATTTGATATTTTTGGATGGCAGAAGTTGTACATCCCTCCCATCTTTAGGACTGTAATCTATGGGAGCATAATTAAACCATTCAGGTCCTTGATAATTCTTACATTTGAGGACTTGCACGCCACTAACTATAAAAGTTGAGGATAAGGATTTTCCTTTCCTTGTATAGGTTTATTTGCTAAAATGTCCATTGCTTACAGAAAACTTTCATCCTATTCAAGTCTAACTATTATTGAGTGTCCTAAACTAGAGGATTCACCATCAACTTAGTATTTCGATGTTAAGTCAGTAATGATAGATGTAAAATAGGTCAGTATAGAAATTAAACTTTAGATGTCTTCTTGTTCTTTGTTTATGCAAAACTTGAGTAAATTATTTAAACTTTTGATGTCGTCTTGTTCTTTATTTATACAAAACTTGAGTAAATTATTTTCGAAGAGGATGGAGGGTGATAGAGAGACACATTAAATGATAAGGGCACCTATTAAAATTTGTGATTTTCAATAAACTCCAGTCAATAAAAAGACTGACTAGCATTTTTATTCTAGTATTCCTATCATTTTTAACAGATAAAAAATGAATGCGACAGTTTCACCAGCATCTCACTGTTCTTATTGTATCCTAGGTTTCTTTTAATAATATTATTTCTTGATAAGATATTGTCATCTCTATAATTACTGCGTCTTGAAAGCCTGCATCAATTCCCTTACTGTCTTTACCTTATGCTATCTTTGTATTGTTGTTACTAATGGTCATTTTATGATTGGATCAAGTTCAGGGACCAGAATGTATCTTATAGTTCAAATTAAAAAAAAACTCCATATCAACATTATGTTTTCGTTATTGTTATCACATATTAACAGTTTGCTCAGAGAGATGAATGGACTATGCTTTGTGACACACTTGCTTCAAAACTAAAGGGGAGTGAGTGGCAATAGTTAGGTCCAAATCTTGTTTCACTCTGTTTTTTCAATTGCAACAGTCTCACTCAACTGACAAATTATCTATATCCACATTGATTTATGTTAAAAATTTGTGCCCAATGAGCAGTTGGGATTGCACAATCTTCACCCTCTTGAAACTTTTGTGATTAAGGGTGGATGCAATGGAGACATTTTCCGAGGAAGGATTACTGTCCATCAATCTTCAGTCTCCGTGTAACTGCTGACACCAAAACTCTTGTAAGAAAAACACAGTTATTGGGGCAAGATAATTTCTATCCCTCGCGTACAAATTGATGACACTGAAATTATCTTATCTTTTATGAATTGGGAGGATGATTATTAGGTAAACTTCAAATAGATCTCATCACATTCAAGTTACTAACGTCCATGATTTTACGTTCAATTGTTTTGCTTTGTTGATACTAATATATGCTATATTATTGCCCAAAGCTATATAATTTGTATAGATACTATACCGTCGGCCGAAGCTAAAACAATTTAAGCTAGATTAAACCTTTAAAAACAAGACTAAAATCCAAATCTTGCTTGAAATTACTGCTTTTGGAGGTCCCATTCGTAGCTTTTTATATATTTATAAGCCAAATTGCAATTGAAAAACGTTAGATAGACTTTTAGATGAAGGTGTTGTTACTTTCACTCTGAGCATTACTTTGAACTGCCTTCCCATGTAGGTCTTCCCAAAGGACCAACTTGTTGTGTCAACATTGTGTGAGACCACACTGAGCATCTCTGGTGGTGACTGCAAATGATTTCTGTATCTCTTAATCTGTATTCTTGACTGCTTTTCTTTTCCTGCAGATTAATCGGTAAGTCATTGTATTCTGAGGCCGGTGTACATTATTGTTTCTAATTTGATGAAGTGCAGTAGTGGAGTTGTTACAATAAACAGTAAATTTGACATAGAATTTATGGTGAAACGAGATCTTCTTATTCTGTCTTTGAGAGGTGTAGGTTGCAATTTGATTTAAATGGGTTATATTGAATTGCTTCTTAATTAATCTTTTTGAAGCTGAAGATATGACTAGACTGGTAGTTGAAGGATATTTATGGATAATAGAGATATTCTCTTTTAATATATTTTCCCTTTCCCTCAAGTTTCCACAATATATGACTAGATTGGTAGTTGAAGCTGATAAATTATTTTTACACAACATCTTTCAGTAATTATGCTTTGTTTGGTCTTGAAATGGAAAATGAATGAAAAAAAAAAGAAGTCAGATGAGCTTTTGAATTGTTTGATACGAAATAAAATTAAAAAAAAAACCCTAAAAGATATAAAATTAAATGAAAGAAAAAAAAAAAGTTAATTTTGTTATTTCCATAAAAGAAACAGAGAGAGTTGTTATTCAATTTTCTATTACGTTTGGAGAAAAAAAAAAAAGTCTCATTATCATTCTTTCTTTCACTTTATTAAAAAAAAAAAAAACTTAGGGAGCATTTACTTTATGTATTTTCTATTTTACTTGAAATATAAAAACAGAGAATGAAGCTAAAATATGTTTAGTTTAAAGATTAGAAAATATTTTCTTTCTTAAGAACAAACAAAATTTTAAACTTAAAAATAAATCATTTTTTGTATTCTTTGTGTTTTCTTACCATGGACAATCAATATTGCCCATGAATAAACTAAAATTTGAAAATAACTTTTTTATTTTTATTTTTTGTTTTTCTTATATAATCTTGCCATGACAATCATTTAAAATTTTTAAAATCTCACCAAATCATCATTTCTTTCAAATTTATTAACGGTTTCTGTGGCTGAATTTGAAACTGTAACAATAAGCTAAAAAAAATGAAAATGAAAATAAGAAGTAAAACTAATCAAAAATTTTAAAATACTACAAAATTGAGAATAAAACCACGTTTAAAATAAAATAAAAAAATTACAAACGAAAATGACAATTTTTAAGTGTTTTTTCTATCTCTTTCTGTTTTATATCATTCCAACCAACAGTAACGACACAAAACTTCCTAATTTTGAGTCTTCGTTAATATTAATTAATAATAAGTCCAAAAAAAATATTTTTTCACTTAATATTTTTTAAAATTTATCATTAGTCTTTATATTTTTAAATTTATATTTTTTTCCTTAAGTTTTTTAACATATGTGATATTAATTATTTTTTATGTATAAATTTAACATAAAACATAGTTATAAAAAAATTAATTAATTTAGTATTTAGTAATATTTTTGTATTGTTATAAACTGTAAAATGATTAAATTCACGTAATTTTTTTAAGTTTAAAGATTAATTAATTAATTTATAATATAGAGACTGAAATAAATTTTGACAAAAGTTATAAATAAAAAATAAACATATTTAACCTATAAAGCTTAGATACCATACAATTAAAACATGTGAATTCGAACATATAAATGTTTAAAGAATAAAATAAAGAAATAAATATAAAATTTACTTGTAATTTTTGGTAAAAAATTCTTAAAATTAGGAGGTGTAGTTGCCAATGACACTACCACACGTGAGGAGAAAGAAAATGGTCCTCTCACAAAACCCTGGAATCGATGCGTACTAGTCATAAATGTGTTGGGTAATTAAAAAAAAATAAGCTCCAAATAAGAATAAAATTAACAAAAAATAGAACATTGGAACTATAAATAAAAGAGTAAACAAAAAACTTCATAAAAGTCAATTGGAAAAAAAAATTTGAATAAATATTACTGTCATTCTCAATAATTATTTTTTTAATATTCATTAATTAAATGTAAAACAAGTTAGATTCCGCTATGTCTTAAAATTAGTAATGAGAGTTGTTAATTTTAGTATGATAACATATTCTTTGTTTTCTATTATCAACTCGATAAGTCCTGAACGAATTATATATATTAAATTAAAATAAAAAATTATAATTAAAATATTATATTTTTATATTATTGAACTATACAAATATATTATAATATTATATTTAAATTATAAATATTAATTAATTAATATTAAATTATTAATTATAATTATATATTTTAATATATAAATATACTAATTTTTGTAATTCATTTAATAAAAATTAAAAAATTATATAATTGAAAATGTATTTTTTTTTAAATATATATATATATATATATTATAAAAAAAATTAGTTGACTCACCTCTTGGTCCATAATTTTTTTAATGAGATTTTCACCCTTTTTAATGAACTATATATCAAATGATTAAAACTAGAATAATTAACGTGTTTTTCAATCCTTGTTCCTTAGTTGTTTTTTATTAGAAACAACTCATGTAAGTGGTTTCTTAGCTTAAAAAATATAAGTCTTTATTTGTTTTTGTAAATTTATTGTTTAAATTTATTTGTGAAGAGAAATTTGGGTGAATTTCTTCTTGTTTGTTTGTATAAGTGGATTTGAATAGATGTGTAGGAATTTATGGGTAAATTCCACACATTTAGAAACTCTCATATTTGATAGGAGAAAGATCTTGATTTAAAAAAAAAATTATCCAAGATTACATAATTGATTATGCAACATTATATAATTGATTATGGAGTGCTGCACAGTAGATTATGTAATAATCTTTTATCTTTTTATGCCACCATAATTGATTATGTAATAATTCATAATTGATTATACCACCATTTTAGTATCATTTTTTTATCTTTTTATTTTAAAGTTTAATAAATATCTTTTAGAACTACAAAAAAGTTTGATCATTTTATTGATTTATAAATGATTTAATGAAATAATTAGAAACAAATTTAAATATTATTATCATGTCAAGTAAAATTTTTCCAATAAAAAATTAATTTTAAGAAATTAATAATTTATTTAAGTATTCCACGTACTCGTATAATCGTTAGTTATGTAATAAATGCCAATGTCAGAAGAAAATAAGTATCATTTGCTTTTTTTAATTTACCAACTATTTCTCTTTTTTCTCCCAAAAATCTCCAAAGAATCAGACTTTATCACAAATCTCTAGACTGGTACAAGGATTTTGATTGGAAGCTCCTCAAAAGTTATTGAATTGACCTAAAGATGTCATTTAGAAACAGACACAAAAGAAGTGCCTCTCGATGGAATTGTTGGGACCTTTTGACTTTTTCCTCCACCTTTGCAGAACCAAGCTTCCATTCCGTGATCATTGATTCATTACCCTTTTCCCTTACAAGGAAAAGAAGAAAGAGTAAAGTTTTTCAGAAAGGCAAAAAGAAAAGATACCATAAAACAACCACAATTATAATCCCCAATATTTCCCATAGTAATTTCCACAAGTCTTGGACTAATTGCTTCTTGCACATTGTTTTGGACATTAATTCCATCCATCTCACAACATAACAGCAACAACAACACATGTCACAGATTCAAAAATAGAAATTTATGTAGCAACTTAGTTTCTGAGCTGTAAAGCCTTAATCTAAGGAAAGGAATCTAGATTTTCTTACATGTATGTTGCTAACTGTTAAAAGGTAAAAGACACACATTGTTATTGTTTCTTGGACTATGAAACAACACTTTGTGACAACCTACTATTGTTTGGCTTCATAGTGGATTCCATTGTCTTTACCAAAACCCATTTTGGCTGCACCAATGACTCTAACCGAGTGAAGATAACTTGGCGTCTGTGTAGTCATTTTCTTGGCTAACAGCAATTCAATTTCCAAATATAAAATTAATAGCCCTTTGGGTTCTTCTGATCTTCACCTCTCACAGAACAAGTTAAATTGAAATTTTCTTATCGGGCAACTTTGCATCATGAAAAAGGAATGAACTTTTGTGTTCATTCTGTGAAAGGGATCTTTGTTTGGCCTTGATAACTTTATCTACTCTTACGCCATTCCAATATCACCGTTTCAGCAGAGTTAAAATTGAGACGAGACAAAAAGATTTAAAATTCAAAATGGATTTGTTGTCTGTAGGGCTAAGTGAAGGTATAAGGAACAAAAGTATTTCTAAGTTAATGCAGTTGGTTTAAGTCAATTTATAGACTTGAAATATTTATAATGTGATAAATAGATATTACTCCTTCTTCCTATCCTTATTTATTATAAGGCATATTTAAAATAAAAAATAAAAAATTATAAGATATTTTATAATTTTTATACAATTTTAGATTTCTTTTCCTTGTTTATCTTAGATAACATTTTAAAAAATCAACAAGATTAATTATTTTTCACTAGTCTATGCGGTTAAGAAAAAAAGTCATTATTTTTTTTTATTAAGGATCAAAGAAAGTATTTATATCAATAAGTTGTTGATTCGAGCAGTATTAAGAAAAAAAAACTAATTTATTTAATAATTCTTTCATGATTTTTGTAAATTTTAGTAATTTATAAAAACCTGTCTAATAATCTTAGTTGATTTTTAACATCATGCATCAATGAATGAATGGTAAAAGAAAAAGTGAAAGTTTTAAACCCTAAAAAAAAGTATTTAGATTTGTAAGTATCTCAAAATCACTTGTATCATTTTGAGTGTAAAAAAGTGTATACAATTTACTTAAAACAAACCTTTTGAATAATGGAAGAAGAAAAAACTGAATACCCTTAAAAAAAATGTAAACTTTACTTACATATTTGAAAGAAATAATAAACATAAATCTTGATCGCTGTTATTGAAGTAATAGAATGGAGTGACTGTTAAGATTCATGATGAAAGGTTGTGTTTGGCAATTGCAATGATTAACATAAACCAACAGAGAAGAACGCTTAGAAAAACAAAATGGACGGTTTAGGGTTGAATTGATGATTAAATTTGAGAATGAAACGTGGGTTACGGTTTCATCACCAGCTTATATTATGTCACCTGCATTTCAAGAACGCCAAAGGAATCAGTCCAAAAGAAGGGTTTTTTAAGATGATGAAATATAATATTATGATTATCAAGGAACTTACACATCAACTTACTTGATTTGATTTGTTCCCAACCACTGGGTCACACTACCCAACAGCAAAAACTAAACTTTGATAATTAAAATAGAAAAGTTGTTATTCAAATCATTGATTAAGTGAAACTCACCCAAAAATCAAAAGAGACACTTTTGAAAATTGTAAATTTGGTAAATTCTACCAGATTAAGTGAAATTCACTTAGTTTTACCGGATTTCAAATAGTTAACAGGGTGCAGCATTTCTATGAAGAGTTGCATAACCGTGATGTGGTGTATTAAGAGTTGCACGTGAAATAGTAGCAGAATAATAGACACACAAGAATTGAACTGCTAAGAAAAGAAACCAGAAACTTCTTCAAGATTTAAAATATTCCCACTTTCTGCTACGTAGCTGTCTGTCTCTATTAGTGTTACCTAAGTAGTTGCAATTTTGTGATAATGCAATTCCTCAGAGTGATCACAACATGACGAACCCAAACTTTGCTATCGGGTTAGTGGGGTCCATTAGACACCACTACTCATGGAAGTGGAGACCTTAATCTTTTGTCATTTTGCTTTTTGTTCTGTTTAAATTATCTTCATATGCCACCAAACCAACCTATTAATCTACGCCACAATTTTCTGTAACCAAACTTGGCCCAAGGTTAATGATATTTGCTTGATTAAAATACAGTGCTACTTTAATGCAAATGGGAAGATGCAAAAGTCTAAGGCAAAATTAACTATTTACCAAGAAATCTCTTTCTTGCTAGAACACCTTTAAATAAAAGCCACTCCGTTAGTTCTTAATTGCATGACGTAATTAATTTAAAGAATCCTTATTCCTTGTTCAGATCAGATAAGGACTGCTAAAAGATGTTGATCACACCATGGACGGATGAAGAAAGAAATAAAGAATGATAGGTAATAAATAGAGCATACAACAATAGGCCATGATTCAAAATCTTGCTTGAAATAAGAGGAGAAGTTGACAGATCAAAAAACCAAAAGATGGTAACGGAATTGCAAAAAAATACCATAGCAGTGCTGGCATTGAAATTTTTTGAGCTACATACTAACAGGTTATTCAACCAACAAGCAATGGTAGAGTTTTTACACTTTTTCTGCAGCAGCTTCATGTATCAGTAACTTAACAGCGATCAATCATGTGTTCCTAAGCATTCATACACTGGCTATTGCATTTGTTTATGAGGGGGAAACAAAAACTTTGGCGAAGCTTTTGATCAACGTTAAGGGGACATCAGTAATGTGCCCTTCAATCCAAATACCTACTACAAATGAAGAGATCATTTCCGAAATCCACAAATAATGAACTAACGACAAATCTACACAATTTGCAAGCAAGAAAAGCTCACAAGCCTGAGCATCATCACTCCAATCAAATGTTTCAACAATTGATTAACTGACTACACAACCTCAGCAACCAGAGAATTCAAATTCTTCGAATTTGAATCAGAAATCCCATCCCGTTTTGAAGTAGTCTCCATCTGGCCTTTACTCAAGTCAAACGCGTCCTTGTCACTGCCACATGGCCGGTATAGGTTCCTCCCTCTTATGGAATATCTTCCACTGCCAAACCGGGAGCTAGAAACTTGTTCAGCCGATTTAGAACTATGCTCCACCCCATCAGCATCTCTTAGAAATTCAGGCTCCTCAGTGGTAGCCATCAAGTCCATCAAGTTGCTGCTGAACCCCAAATCAGAATACACCCTCCGAGAATACCTCATAGCAGACTTGGACAACCTGGCATCCAAAGCATCAAAATTTCCCTCGTCCACACCTTCCAGCCTAGAACTGAATTGACTATTTCTTGCTTCAACGGGGCGCCCCACAGTCTCAACCATCATACAAGGGTTGTTAAAACCATTCCACGAATGAAGAGGCACCAGTTTACACAGCCCACAAAGCCAAGTAACAACGTCCTTCATGGAGGGTCTCCTCTCCCTGCAAGACCTCACACACTTGGCAGCAATCACAGCCAACTGCTTCCTCACAAGCGGATCCTTAGGAGGTGCAATTCTAGGATCATAAACAGCCAACAACTTCCCTTTCTTAATGAGAGGAATAGCCCAATCCACGATAGAAGGTGGTGAATAAGAGATATCGATGGCCTTCCTTCCACTTATAATCTCCAACAACAAAATCCCAAAGCTGAAAACATCGGTTTTAGTGCTCAAATTATCAGGAGTGACATAACAAGGGTCAAGATAGCCCATGGTGCCAGCAGGGGGAGTGGACCTGAGTCTATAGTCATCAACATGGCCTCTTAAAGCCAAACCAAAATCACCCAACCTCGCATTGTAGCTGCGGTCGATGAGAACATTCGCAGACTTTATGTCACGGTGAATCACGGGAGGGGTCGAGGAGTGAAGTGTGTCAATGGCTTTTGCAGTTTGCAGAGCCAAACGAATTCTCCTACCCCAATTGGGAGGCCTTGGAGATGAATGAAGAACATCGTAAAGGGTCCCATTGCTCATGAACTCCACCACCAAAAGCCTGTCTCTTGAATCGTTAGTGAAACCCACTAAATTCACCAACCTGGGGCTCTGGATTTTGGACAAGATGTCGATCTCGTTGTCCACCTCGTTGGTGATCTCGAGCGGCGCGGAAGAAGACACGGGTCGGGGAACAACCCCGTGATGATGAGGCCGCGACGGACGCTTCACCGCCACGGGACGGCCGCGAACCACCGCCTTGTAGACATACCCATGACTCCCTTTGCCGAGGAGCTTTCGGTCGGAGAAGCCATTGGTGGCAGCTTCGAGGTCACTGTACTGAAACTCTTGGATCTTGATACTGCTTTTCTCCTTCTCTTTCTCTTTGGTTGCTTTGGAAGAAGACACCGAATTGGAGGTTGAAACCGCGGATTCGGCTCTACAAGAAGGGTAGAGGTACCCCATCATCACTTCTGCTTTCCTTCCAAAATCTGAATCAATGATATGAAGGTGGAAATGAACAAAATAAAAAGATAGACGAAAGGAAAGATTTTTGCAACAGATAAATGGGTTTGTGAGTGTTACAATTTTCTTTTCTTTTTAACGTTTGTTGTGTTATCATGGGATTGCAAAACTGTGCAAACGTTTCATCATTTATTATTAAAATTAAATACTTTGTGTGTGTCTTGAGAGATGTGCATACGTTTCTCTCTCTACAAATTACACAGTAAAGAGAAAAAAAAAATAGGGACCCACTCTTGCAAGAATCTCACGCTCTATTGTTTATTTATTTATGTAAATAATAATAATAATATTTATCTTAACATATATATTTTAAAAAATGAAAAAATTAACGTACATCTCACGTTTGTGTTCTGGAAAGTACAACGAAAGGAAAGAAGATGATTTTGGTGTTTGTATTGTTGTTTGTTTATGTCGGTTTGGTGTGCCTCTGAATTGGATGATACAAATTAAGAAAATTCACGGGTTGGGTTTGGATTCAGAAACCAACTTTTAGTACTCTTTCTTCCTCCTTTTTCTGGTGCAGGTAAAAAACGTTATACAGTTATTGCTATCACATTAATTATCAGATTGAGTTTACTAAAACCAAACTAACACCTTTTAAAGTGAAAACGTATAATTTTTGTATCATTGGTAATAGTAAAATATGGTTTGAATAATATAATTCTTTTGGTTCATTCTTTTTTTTAAGATATACATTACAAGTACAGGAAAAAATATTGGAAAGAAAATATTTTTTAGATAAATAAATATTTTTTGTGATTCACATATTTTATTTTTTATTTATAGAAAAGGTCAAAATATAAATAATTATTAGTTTTAAGTTTATAATTTAATTTATACATCTATATTTATTTTTAATTATGATATTTTCTTTAGAATGTAATAAAGTTTAACGGTTCCAATTTATTATTTTCAAACGTTTTATTACTTATTTATTTTTAGAAAACGCTTTCTTTCATAATTGAATCGTTTAGTATACTTTAATTTAATATAAGGTTGATAATTTAATAATATTAAATAAATTTTTTCATAATTTTTATATCCAAAATTTTGTTTGTTTTTAAATCCTTACTCATCTTAGTAAGTTAAATATATATATATATATATATATATATATATATATATTATCTTGATTTTAATTTTTAATCCATATAAAAATAGCGAAATATAATCTTAAAATTAAACGTAATAAATATTATTTTTTTTATAATTTATTTATAAAAAATACATTAATAGATTAAAAGATAATGATGTATATAAATTATTATATCGCTATTTTATTTTTAAATTTAATAAAATTATTTCTTAAAAGACATACATTATTTTTTTTAACAAAATTATTTCTTAAAAAACATAATTTTTTTTATAACGACGTCTATTAAACAGATAAATTTATTAATTTGTCAAACTTGATGTTTATAAAAACAATTAAAATTTTGCAAATTGGGAGGAGATGTAACGTGTAAACTAATTCTACTCCATGGAAGTCAAATGAGCCTCATTTTTTTGGCATCTCCCTCCATTATCATTTTCCATCTTCATCTCTTGTTCAAGTTTTCTGCATCTCTGATTTCTAGTTTTCTATTCTATTGGAGGCTTTGTTTTTCTCAATATATCAGTTGAGGATTTTTTTGTTTTTTTTTTGTAAAAAAAAAGAGTAATAGTTTTTATGATAATTATAAATTATGTGTAAATAGTTAAAATTTAAAAAAGTTAAACATTTTAAATGGTCACATTAAGTGATAAATAAATAAATATTAGTAATATCGGCAATCATATTTAAATGACATAAAAAAATCCTCTGAGATAGCACTGAATAAAAAATTAAATATATTTAATATTGTAGAAACATCTAGTGTGTTTTTTTTAAGAAACATTTAATGTTTTCTCTATTTTTCACAAACATTTAATGTTTTCCTATTTGGTAATAACGTTTATTAAAATATATAATTAAAATATTAAGCTATTATTTTCAAATTATGATTATCTTTTCCTTTGAAAATGAAATTTATGCATTTCAAATGAAAATGAAGTGTAACGGCTGGTGAACTTCATTGACCAGCATCAACCTTTTGATTTTTTTAATTTTTAGCTTGTTTGAAAAAAAAAATTGTTCAAGGAATATTAAGTGTATGTTAGGTGAACATTAAAAAAAGAAAAAAAATGAATAATACATTTTATATATGAGGATAATTTAAAAAATAACATATTTATTGATTTATAATTTTTGTTCTAATTATAAATAAATAATTTCATTTTAGTAGAAAGTGATTTTTTTTTGTCAATTTCTTTAATATGGAAGAAATATATTTATGATTTTCCATTTATTTTTGTGCTAATAACTTTGCATTCTAAACTTCTTTTTTAAAAACCTAAATTGATGTAATTTATTTTACTTTTCCTAATTTTTTAAAGAAACATTAAATTAATGTAAATAGTGTCAGAAGATGCATCTTTAAAAAAACAAAAAGTTGAATTTATAGGATTTTTTTATTTCATATAAAAATTGTTTTATGTAAAATAATTTATTATTTTTAAATTTTCTTATACAATACATTTCTCTCCTCCTACTATATATATACATAATCATCTGAATATGACTTATGTAGATATATAGTTTTTGTAAAAGTTATTATTTTTTAAAATTTAAAAGTAAATTACAGCCATTTTATGTTTTTGTTATGGGACCCTACATAAAAACCCAATTGGTTAGTGGACACTCAACTTTTGGAGCCCAAATAGCTAAATCTGGCACTGTACTTTACCATACTCAGAAAGTCACCCCACACCTTCCAAATTATTTGACAAATAATAAATGTTTTTAAACTCACATGGTTGAATTGATGAATTGAATATTAGGTATAATATGATTTGATAAAATAATATTTTTATAAAAGAAAACAAAAATTATTATGATGGTTACATTAAATTATAAATTATAAAAATAAAATATATTAGAGAATAAAAAATAAAAAATTATTAAAATGATATAAAAATATAATAAAAAAATTTATTTAAAATTCACATAATATAAGAAAAAAAAATTAAAATATATTATATTTTTTATAAAAATTTATATTAAAAAAATTATCCTAAATATATTTTTTTTATATAAAATTGGTTTAATCTAAAAGTACTGACTTTTTTTTAATTTTATTTCAATTTTATTTTAATTTAATTAAAATTTGATTATTTAAAAATAACAAAATAATTTTTAATCCAATATTTATGTTCAATCGATTGAACATCTGATTTCCAAAATAGTATAAATAACTAATGAAAACTTCAATATATATAATACCATCATACACACATAAGATAAAAATGTAATCCCAGTCAAATTTTATAGTTGTAGAACAAGATAAAATTTTGTTGTTCCTTATTTTTTTAGGTGAGACAGTGTAGTTTTCATGTGAGTTGATTTTACTATTTGAAGTTTCCAATATTTGAACATGTTAATGATTGTTTGGTGTAGGAGGAATGGTAGTGTTGTTTTCATGGTTTTGGTTTGGTTGGTGAGATGGAGAAGTGTCATTGGATTTTGGTATCTGGTCCAAGTGACCGAAAAGTAACTATCATTGTAATTTTATAAAAAGAATGTCTTTTTCTCATCATCATGGTAAGAATTTTTTAAATTCAACTTGTTCACACTACCAATCAAACATAATTAAATTATATAATAAAATATTATTTATAAATATAATATTACAACTTTTAAGAAAATTATTAAATAAAAGCTTACTTTTAACTTTAAATTAATTTTATGATGTATATAAAATTTTAATTTTAATTTGTTTTCTCTCAGTGCTTTATTAGCTGGTGATTAATCTATCATTTTTATTAGAATTTTTTTTTTTTCATTCAAGAGATGGTTCAGTAGACAAAGACAAATGTTACAAATGCTACCTCTTTGGTGTCATTCATTACCTTAAAGACAATAAGCATAAAACAAAGGAAAAGAGAAATTTATACTCAGAAGTATATTGAATTATTATATTCAACACACATATTTATACAAAATGATTGCACTGGGAGGAAGTGACCAGAAGTTTCGGTTCAGAGCTTTTAAATTGAGGACTAATGATGGACTTCATAAGAATATGGATAACTTGATATATATATATATATATATATATATATATATATATATATATATATATATATATATTTCAATGAAAACATACATTCGTAATCTCTACTGATTATCGTAACCCAAGAAGAGACATTGTTGTCTTCATTCTTTTTAAACTGTCATACTGGTGGCGTATAAGAGGACAAATTAATTAATGTTAGACATCATTTTCATTGAAATATTTGAATAATTTTAGAAATTCTTTAACATTATCAGACTATATAGCTTTGATTTTAGTGGTCAATTGAAACTTAACCTAGAAGTTGAATTATTGAAAATCAACAAATGCTTCATATTTAGAATTTAAAATATAGATCCAAGAGTATTTTTAAAAATATCAGTTTGAATTTGAATTTATAAAAGGGAGTTAATGAACTTTGCCATGCAACATGACTGACACAAAACAAAATCAGGAAAATGATTATAAAAAATTGTGACTCTGTTTACAATCATATGTATAATCAATGCCAAGTGATGGAAGATTCATGGAATGAGATTTATATTTTGGGACAGAAACAAAAGAAGGGTTCATGACAATAATAGAAAAGACTTTTATAGCAAATTTGATGTAGTTTAACTTTTTATGGTCTCAACCAAAAGTGGCTTATAAATTTTAAGCACACAATTTAAATAAAAAATGTCTCTATTGTATAGATATTATTTTACAAATATCTTATGTAGGAAAATGAAATTTTAATGATGCTTTTCTTTATATATTTAATAATTGAAACCGAGTCAACCAATTATTTTATCTGAAGATTCAATTAAAAACAAAGCTTTTTCATGACAAACCTATTTATGCATCCTGCAATTCTTGCACTTCAAATATTAGCCTACCATTTTCATCTCATATTTCCATAATTATCTTTAACAGATTAAGGAACACCAAAAGATAGTAATTAAGAATCATTTTTAAGACCAAAAGATATTAGTTCAGATTTTGGTTTGATCATAGTGCCTAATTTTAAAGTTTTTGGATTCAGCATCATAATGAAGTAAGGAACAAGATATTCAATTCAATCCTTTGAGGGTAATGTTGAGGAGATTGGTTGTTAACCTGCAGGACAAGGTACTGTTAACATTTTATAGCTCATAAAACAAGGTAACAGATGCAGTGAAAGGAAGATTATTCTTTACACAGAACAGTTATGTCTGTCACATTCATGATGGATGAGGAATCATAAATGCATATTGGTTTCTTTCTAATCTATTGGACAGCAGCTTATTGTGCAAACATTTTTCTTTTGATATATCAAACTTTTACCTTGAAAACAAACAACAATTGCTCATAGATTGATTTCTCAAATATAGTCAAGAAAATTGCTCTAAAGTGGAATCCGCCCACAGTTTCATTTCCGGGTTTGGGTTTTGGAAAAAATATATAAATCTCATTCTTCACAAACCCACTTGTTCAAATCCCCACTGATTTCTTCATCTTTACTTGAGCATTCATGGAGAGTGAAATCATGAATCTCATTAAGGTGTGTCTCTCAGTTGTAATCTCTTTATGCTACTGTTATCGGATAGGCAAGTCTGTCCCTCCAGGAACAACTCGACTACTCCTTTTTCTTCCCATCATCTGTTACTACATTCTGGTTCCTCTGAGCTTTTCTTCTGTACACTTGTCTGGTACTCTAGGATTCTTCCTCGCATGGCTTGCAAACTTCAAGCTTTTGCTCTTAGCTTTCGACAAGGGACCTCTCTCCTCTGATCCATTAATCTCTCTTTCACGATTTGTAGCCCTGGCCTGCCTCCCCATCAAGATCCAACAAAACCAACCATGTCCTACCTACATCGTATCATCTCATTCTTCCACTAAAACTGGGAAAACCCCACCTTCAGATTTATTGCATGGCTCCAAAAGTTCTTCCTTTGAAGCCGACTCATGCAAACAAAATCTGTTTTCCAAAGGACCCAACCAAGGTGATGGTACCACACTTTTAGGGTATGCCATAAAGGGAGTTGCTCTAGGGGTTTTGGTGAAGATCTATGACTACAGTGAGAGCATTCATCCAACAATCATAATGTGCATGTACTGTTTCCACATGTACTTTATGTTGGAAATTATCTTAGCAGTGGTTGCAGCAGTGGCTAAAAGCATGCTGGGGATGGAGCTAGAACCACAGTTCAAGGATCCACTGCGATCAACCTCACTCCAAGACTTCTGGGGGAGGAGATGGAATCTCATGGTCACCAGCATCCTGCGACCAACAGTGTACCAACCAACCCTGAAAATGGCAACAAAAGTTGTCGGATCCAAATGGGCCCCATTACCGGCTGTGTTTAGCACCTTTGCAGTTTCAGGTTTGATGCATGAGTTGATACTGTTCTATTTGGGAAGGATGGAGCCCACTTTCAGAATGACGGCGTTCTTTCTCCTCCATGGGATTTGCTTGACAGTGGAGATTGCTATGAAGAAGAACCTTACCGGCAGATACCGGTTGCCTAGGTTTCTATCAGGGTCCTTAACTCTAGCATTTGTCATGGTCACCAGCCTTTCCCTGTTTCTACCGGAGTTCATCCTGCGTGGGATTGAAGCTAAGGCAATTGAGGAATACGCTGCCTTAGGCGACCTTCTACAAAGTCTCACGTCCTCTTTTTCAGGCATCTTCATCACAAATCTTAGGATCTAATGATAAATAATTTATTTTTTAGTATGTTTATTACTATGCCATTACTTTTCAGTTTAATAGACATTGTAAGAGTAGATTTCTACTTTTGATGATACAATAATCACTACTAAGTTTTCATTAGTATTTTCTAGAACACTTTTATATTTAGAAATTATTAAATGGTATTCAATTACATTAATTGAATTAATTAATATTCACCCAAAATGAAGACTAAGTTTTATATCAAAAGATGTAACTACATGACTGATGACATATGCAATCAAATTTATTTTGCTCCATTGTTTAATTTTAAAGAAATATTACTTATCATTCTTTTTTTTTAAACAAATGATGTGTAAGTTTGCTAATACAAACATTCTTATTCATATGAACAATCTAAAAAAAATATCTTTTAAACAACTATGTAATGTGAACAACTTGTCCCCAGAAACACTAGTATTTTACTTCATTCCACTTCATAGTTTATTTTGATTTATTGCACATTTGCAGGTATTTATTTCGTGTTGATGATGAAGTATCCATACTTTGGATGCATAACTCCTTTTATATTAGAATTGCTCCCATGTCAGTTTATTCATAGTCATAGACAAGGAAAGTCAAGAACCAATCCATTCTCATGGTACAATAACATCCTGCATGATCAGTTGCCGGCAAAATATTATAATTTTTTACAAACTAATATTTATCATTCCATGCTCCCTGTACCCAATAGTTGCTTTTACATTAAACTAACTTACTGCATGGAACCAGTCAATGTCTGATACAGTTTGAAGCAGCACACTAGAAAAACGTTAGCAACACACTCTCTTAAATATCTATATTATTAATTAAATTTATTAAAAATCATAAAATTCGATGGATTTTAATTTTTATTTAAACTCCACTGATTGATTTTATAATTTCTAATAAATTTAAATTGCAGCAGTAAGTGTGTCACTGAAATTTTTCTCAAATATATGACCTATATTTTGCCACTTGCACTTTAGTGCAAATAATTAAAACACATACATTAGAGTTTGGTCAAAATGGATCCAAATGCCAAATAATTTCTAAGTGAGTGCAGTCTAGTGAAGCTTTCACTTTTTTCAAAGCTGCCTGTCTGTGTCGCAGCAGAGGTAATGATGGATCTTCACTTTGTTTGGAGAGACGATCATTTTCACTTTTGCGGGGAGCTCTCCTTGAGATAGCTTTCCATTTTGATTCAAATATACTGGCTACACAATAACGAAGAAAAACGAAATAATAAGGCTGCAACTTCTTAGTTATGAGAAACTGACAATGCTGATATCCTTAACAGATCAAACATAGGGGATGAGACATTCTTCTTATATCAGAACAATATCCTAGTCAATTCAGTAAAAAGATAGCTGGATTATAATGTTGCAAGAATGGCTTCAGGATATTACAAAAGATTAAAAAAGAGTTAAATATCCAAGGAGTCATGTATGAGATTTTATATTGTATTATGGCAGGATACCCAATCTATTTAGCACAATTCATATCAGATGAAATGGACCGTTATGTGATGAGTGCCACGTGTGTCACTCACCATATGCAGAAGTATCATTAGCCCAACAGATGCAAACGATTATATATGCAGCATATTGAGCTGCAGAATGCGTTCATTCATAGGAGTCAGTTTCAACTTCATGCAAGACTTTATTATGTGCAGAAGCAAAGTCCATGGATGATTCATGAGCAGTTCAATGCTTTCTTGGCATGGCCTTGGGACAGTCCTGTGTTCTCAGGAGGACAAACCCAGCTGGTGTTGGAGGAAATGAGGATTTGAGAATTCCACAAGAGGATGCTGAAACTGGGATAAGCATTGAGCAGGATGAATACATTGTTGGAGTTTGAAAAACCTGTGGAACAAGATAGATACCAGGTTTCTATTCATGTTTCATTTATTGCTTTCAGTACTTTCTTGTTTTGTTTGTATGTTATGTATAGTTTTCAATACTTTTCTGTAAATTATGTGACAAGTTAGTATTATTTTGAGTTTAATGTAGTATGATGATCATTTTGAGTTAGGTTCATTTTGAATGGTTTGAAAAAAAAAAGTCAAGTTTTAACCTTGTTATGAATCTAGAATCAAATTCAAGTGGAACAAAAACTGAAAAAGAGCAAGAATTTCAAAATTTAAAGCTGAACAGGTTGAATGATTGAAACAAAACAATGCTCTGATTATGGAGGAAACTTAGCCTAAGCCAAGTGAGATATGAGAATGAGTAATTCAAACACATGTGAGAGTCTTCACTGTTATCAATTAACTGTGCTTGATTTTTTTTATCACTATGAAACATGGGATGCAGAAAATGACTAAGGCATAGTTTCGTTAAATTTCAAGCTAGAGCCAAATAGTCAACCCTGTTTCAAATTTCTTCGTAAACCATTTAAGCCTATGTTCTTTTCTGAAAATTCTGCACCCAAAGCTTGCATAAAAAGTGATATCCTCCACCCTAATAGAGATAGAGAATTAGTTGTGCACAAATGAAAATTTGTATCAAATATTTATATAAGATTGGTAAACAAATTCAATGAAACTTTCAGTTCAAATGAAGGTGGAAATGGTCAAAGCATTGAATTGTAATCTTTTCAAGTTCGTGTCATCGTTTGCATTTGCGCTAATGATACTTTTTATAATGAAGTCTTCTCCACAACTGAGCAAGAAATGGCACTTCAGCAAGGATTCTCCTACTTTGCTAACCTAATTAAAGTAGCCTGTGCATTTTTCTCAGGTAGATTTTTATTCTGAGGAGTCGTGGAGGAAGATCAGAGGAGAGAATTAAAGGAAGAAGAGTGGAGACACTTAGATCTTCACTTGATTTAGTAATCTGATGTGTAATGGCTGCCAAGAGTAGCTAACTCTCCTTTGAAATTGAATGTAATTGTCAACCTCTCTTGTATTTTGACTGGTTCATATATATACTTCTCATGTTACAGGTTTTGGTTTTCTTCTTTGTGCTGGATTTTATCTATTTAATAGCATCCAGATGTTAAACATGAGTTATAACTGGAAAGTATTTCTTAGATTTGGGTCTGAATGAGATAAGTTGATATATTGGTACTCTAGGACTAGATATCAATATATTCATTGCGCAAATACTAAATCTTAATGCTGAATGAATTGATGTATATCTGAGGAATCTATGATCAATTTGTTTGAGAATAAAATTAGTATTCTATCTGAGTCTATAATTTGATAGTTATGTATGTTTGAATCAGTAAAATATATAGGAAGATCAATGAAGTTCAATCCCAGTTTGTCAATCTAAGTTATAATCATTTTTAAGTAGCTTTGATTTATATTTAAATCACGTGTATGGCAACAACTCGACTCCTTGTAAACAAAAATTTAGCTTCAAGAACTAATTTGCGCTAAAGTTAAATGTGGGATCGACACTCATCTCACTTCTATACTTCAAGTTGTATTCTGGTATTTATGCTGGAACCTCAACAAGAGAGAATGTGGGAATGGTGGACTGTTTAATTTAGGTAATATTAGTTCATTGAGCTCTATAATTAGTTCTATTGTGCAGATTTTCTATTTAAAAATTTTACTTGTACTAACCTTTGTTTCAGTTTTCCAAGGGGCAAGGTTTCTGCAGAAGAATTGTTGTTTGAATAGGAATTTGAAAAGATAGCAAAAAGAAATTGAAGCAAAACCAAGAAAGCTGAGCAGAGTTTGTCAATTAGTTCAGCAGTTTCTTTTCTGTATTCTATCTATTTCCTCGCTATATTGTAATTTGTACACCTTGCAATTTGTAAAATATTTGTGCACAGAAGATTAAGGAAATGGAAGGTAGTTTCATGAGAACAACATATCTCTAGTCATAAAATAGGTCCTCTTTCTGCATGCCATTCAATTTGCAATAAGCCAGTTAGTCAAATTGAGTAACATCATATGTTATATCAAATAGGAACTGTAAAAATTGTTTAATTAATTTTCTCCTAAAATTTTCTGAGTTCTAAAATTGATTAATCAAATATTCTTTGTTCCAACTTCTAGAAAACTATGGGAGGGAGTTAATTGATCAATTGTACACCAGGTCCTTTATATTTTCTCAGAACATATTTAAGGTAAAGTTCACTGAAGAAATCACAATACAACATATAGCACCCACCAAATAAAAAAAATCAAACAGACAATATTCCAAAAATAATAATCTACAAGAACATTAAAAAAATCAACAAGTTTCTTTCTCCATATGACAACGAAAAACCAATCATGTAGTACCATGATGTAAGTAAAAACACACAAAAGAAGACATATATACCTTCACTCCGGTCTGGAAAACCACAAACGATGCATGCACAAATCCAAGGCCTTCCAGCACGGGATGCCTTTGCACCTCCGTTAAGTTCCCCGTTGTGCTGCTTCAAACTACGCCAATTAAGTACAAATCAAACGTCGATTATTACTTTAACTTCAATGTAAGTGGCAGACATCAGTTTTGTAAAATAGAATATAAACATAGCAAAATCAACTTGATCAAGAGAACAAAAATTTTAATAGGGTGTTTGAGAACATATTAACGCAATGATTTTTACATTTGGTATTAACCTGTAGCTTAACTCACAAACTGGAGTTTACTGAGCCAATATCCTGTGAAATGTTACATTACAGAACAGAGGCGTTGCAATTTACCTCGGAATGAGAAAAACACGGACACACAGATTGAAAGAACAATACTTTTTTCATCACGGGAATGTAAAAGAATGCAAATGAAAGTAACAGCATCCACTGGACAGGATGGGCAATTAAATCAGATTACAAATCAATCGAAAATGAAAGTTAACAGAGGCATCATTCAGCTGGGAACATCGGGAAAATTAAAGTTACCGGCGAGGGAAATTGTTTGTGATCCCAACGTAGGTTTTGATTGGATGGTTGGTGGAGAGGAGGAGATAAACACACCATGACTCTGACTCTGGCTCTGATTTTGGTTTCACGTTGAATTTTATTTCTGATTTTGTAGGGGAGGACGATTTGGATAATTTAGGGTTTGGATTTGGGCGTGGGTGTTTGATGGAACGAAATTGAGTAGACAGCGTTCTCATCATCTTCCGCTGTACCGTTGGAGCGATCGCTCGCTAGCCATATATTACTTTTAATTTATCAATTTTATTTAAAAATGAATACTTTTTCAAACTATCTTCTCTTGAAACATGTTATTGAAAAAAAATATGAAAGATTATTAGAGGTGATTTTCAATGCATGAGAGAATAACACATGTCCATAAATTAGAGCCAATATTATTCTATGAATTCAGGGACAGATTATTTGACATGCCCTGTACCAGTGACTGGTGTCTAATGGTCGCGAAACACACGACAGGCAAAACTGATTCTGATAATATAATGAATATACAAGGGACAAAAAAATAATAATAACTAATGTACATCATGTCATTGAGATTTAGTTGCTGAATTTCTCAACTTGGGGCGTGGGTTGTCGATGTAAGATCTTAGTCTATCCAAAAGCGAGATTCTGGAGCCGAAGAATCTCACCATAGCTGATTTTCTTGAACCTTCTCTACAGAATTCTAACTCCCAGACATTAGCTTCTTTCAGACAGACTAGATCATCAAGCAGTGGCAATGAGATAGAACCTTGAGACTCTACATTTCTGATCCACCCACGTAACAAGAAATTTATGACCTGCCAATGGTAGTACTACTAAGCATTAACCCCTTTCATGCATTAACTTATAGAGTAAAAGAAGAGAACTTCGATGCTTATTAGTAAGAAATTGTGATGTATATACCTCAGGGATTTCATCATGAGGGCAATGACCAGCAGGGCTGATTTGATAATATGGAGCTTCAGCCACCTTCCCTTTAACTTGGAGTCCCCAAAGTGGCTTTACCCAGGGATCTTCTTTTCCATACATGAGGCAGATTGGCACATTATTTTTTCGACATCTAAAATGAAAATGAACTGAAAATCCTTAAGTTGGAACTACAAATTACTCAGTGAGAGATGTATTAGTACCTACCTAGATAACGATTGATTGAAAGATAATTCTGCCTGGGGAGCAAACATAATTGAAGCAAATGCTGCTGCTGCTGCAGGATGCCGTGTAGTTTCTATTATGCGTGAAATTAAATTATCTACATTCCTTGAATGGTCTGCATAAACCTGATTAAGTATCTCAGCAATACTTGCAGGATCACTGATTTTCTCCCACCTGGATGAGCAAAGAAAAACATTATTTAATCAAATGACAGTCTAACGTTGGAAGTGGTTACAAAAGTTTCTTTCTCAAAATACATTAACAACACAGTTCTTCTGGTGAAAAATAATGTTCCAAGTTTGCTCTTATCAAATAGAATACTTGGTCCATTCAGCAATGTTTCTTGTTCTAGTATCAGTCACATACGGATGTGATAAAAGGTTACACAAATGAAATATGCCACAGCAGTTCATAACTATAATATTGAAAGCATGTCTGCCTACAACGCATAAATGAAGAGTTACTTACACCAACTCTGTCAGTCTCCTTACACTTGCTGGTAGGGGAAATGTTCCAGCCCATGGAAAAATTTTTGCTAGGCGTGGATTCTTTTTAGGATTAGGAAGAAACCCCCAAAAAGGTGTTGCATTAAGAAGTGTGACACCTTTCACTAAATGAGGGTTACGTGCGGCAAAATACAATGCAACATATCCTCCTAGTGAGTTGCCCACAATGTAAACTGGTTCACCAATGACCTGCAGAAAACCAATTATTCATCAATGGCCAATATCCACAAACAAGTTGCCTCCTGAGTAAACTACACCAAACAATCTACCCTTATTATCTCTTTGAAATGGAAAAAATTATCAGGCAGCTCGAGAAATCATCACCACGTATCATGGTCGTGACTAATCTCTATGCAAGAGAAACTCAAGCTTTTTGCATGATATCTTTCAACACATAGTTTGAGTAAACGTTGATTATTAACTGTAATGAAAAACCAGCTGGTTGTTATCAAATAGCATGTCACCAACCTCTTCTATGAAGTACCGAACTTGATCTTGCCACAAATCAATAGAGTATACAAGCTTAGTGGCCCATGGTTCCGTTTCATCTCCGAAGCCCCATGAAGAAGAAGCATTTCCATTTGATGTAGCCCCTTCCTTAGTATAGTGAGGAGCAGGATCTTCAAACGGCAAGGACAATCCTTGGCCTAGAAAATCCAATGCCCATACTCTAGTGTCACGCCCCAAATCTCTCAGTTGCTTTTCATAATGAAAAGAGCCAACACCAAAACCAGGAAGAAAGAGAACATTTGGGGAATCCACGTTCTCACACCCTGCCTTCTCATAGTGAACGTTAAGTTTAGGCCTCCATTCCCAAAAATAACTACTTATTGGAGCACCACATTCACCATTTGATCCATCTGGCAGACCAGGAATGACAACGTTGGTAGTTGCAGCAGGCTCTTCCATCCCTGAAATATCTGTTAAATCCTTTTCATCACCAATCACATAGCCATCATAACTATCACTGCAGGCCTTGCAATTGATTCTTTTGGACCCTTCAAGAACACTCAGAGACCCAAAATCTCTTTGCTGCTCCTTATTATCATGAACTCTCACTGAGCCGCTTCTAGAAATTGTATTGGTATAACAAACTCCACGCTCTCCATAAATGGGAAACCTTGAAGGACGTGAATTCAAACATTTGTCAACCAATTTGCAGTTCAAGTCCACTACTTGGCAGCATGGTCCAGATCTACATGAGAGAATTTCCATAGCCAGAAACTCAATTCTGTATTAACAAAGCCAGTAATGACTTTAAGTGTTGCATAGCCAGGGATGGTAATAAGGGCAAACAGAACTCAACAGAAAAACAAGCATGGATTAGGAACACATCATTTTAATTTTTTTTTTTCATGCATATTAAATTCCAACGAAGAAGTACCCTTTAACTTAATGAAGGATGTGGCATGAGAATCCGGTTCTGTATGAAATCTCAAAGTTTTCAAGTAGATTAAGGCACGTTCCTCCTTGCTTGGGAAGCTCGTTTTCCTTCATAAGCCAAGTAGAAACTTTTCTTGTTTGTTTGTTCCTGATTGTTTCAGCTTCTGCAGCTTTGAGAAGAACGAAAAATACATGAATTAGTGCACCGAGATGTAGATGACACACAACACACTATCAGACAAACTACAAACTACAGATAAAACTAAAATAAGAACAATTATATTAGTCATATAAAATTTTATAATATTATTTTTCGTGGTATTGCATATTCTTTATTTCTTTTATAATTGTGAAACAAAAATATGGCAGATTTCTCTATTCAAATAATGTTAAAATTCATCTGAATGTTTTATAGTAAAGGGTGGTGCTTGCATAATAAGTATTAGATCATCATAGTTTGTGTTAAAAAAATTTGGTCACTCTGAAAGGATTTCTATGTGCTAAAAACATGCCTAAAATAATGTCTCTTGTTCTTATCCAGAGTAACCCAGTTGAGAGAGTCGTGTAGTATATGTTTTGCTCTGTTTGTTTGTTTAGATATTTTAGCTTCAAACTTGTATGTGATGGTGAAGTGCACTTAGTATCTCATAATAGCAATCTTTCATTATCATTACATGAAATCTGAAGAATTTTTTCAGTATTTGGAACATAATTTTTAATATTTAAATAACTATTTATATAATTTTATATTAAAAACTATTTAGTTTGGCATCAACAAAGTGTTAGGACGTGCGAATAACAAAGAAAAGTTGTGTAAGAATAACAATGGGCTTCAGCCGTTTGGGACTGGGCCTCAGCGCGACATTAGGCCCAGTATTACAAAGAAAGTTAGAATTGTGTCTATTGATACTTGTGTTTGCATTATAAAAAAAACACTCCTTTTTAGGAACCATATATAACCTTTTGAAAGCAAAAGGAAAAGTATAAATATGATTTTTAAGTTCAAAGTGGAGTTAAATTTTAATATCAAGTATAAATTTTTAAATAGTAAAAAAAGAGATATAAAAATAACTGAATAAATAAATAAATAAAATAAAAAGGAAAAACCTAAAGTCAAAGCCAAACAGCTACAGTCCAACTTAAACATAATTAAATAGATATGAAGAAAATCCATAAAATTACTAAATATATAACAACTTTAAAAAATTAAAACTTTATATTTAATAAAGATTAAGCTAAATAAATGGTATTGTTATTAAAATTCTGATCGTGTTAGGATAATTTAAGAATGTTTACAGTTTTATTTTAAAAATATTTAAATTTAATTAATCATTAATTTTAAGTAAGATGAAAGTAGTTGTGGTGGAGAGAGATAGAAGTATAGAGGAATAAAGTTTGTAGCTTTTGATGATTTTCCCTTTTTTTTTTTACACTTTAGATTCTGAATTCAAACATGTAGTGTTTTCTAGGATGAATCTAATTACATTTGATTTCCTTTAACAATCTGAAATTAAAGAAGTGATTGACCGTGAGAGATAAACTAAAGAGGTAACTATGAATCAATAAGGAAAGACGGATAGAAATCCTTAAAGAACACGACTTTCTCCTTGACCAAGCGAAATAATTGCATAGATTGTTGTGAAATGTGCATAGATAAATAGAAGAAGTGGGGGCAGAATCAGAATCTAATCACACAGAATTAGAGAAAAATCTTTACTTTACTTCACCCTTTGGCATTATCAGAATTGGGAAGGAGATGGTGTTCACAGAATCGTCTCTTCTCCTTCCTTCGGGTTCGAACAGCAGGCAGAACAATGTTCCAGAAGACAAATGGGATTTGGCCTACATAGTGTATTTCATCCTCGGATTAGGTTACCTTCTTCCGTGGAACGCTTTCATCACAGCTGTTGATTACTTCTCCTACCTCTACCCTGACGTCAGCGTTGACCGCATCTTCGCCGTCGTTTACATGGTCATCGGCCTCGTCGGAATCTCCCTCATTATCCTCTACAGCCACACCTCCAACGCCTTTGTCAGAATCAACGTTGGTTTGGCGCTGTTCGTCGTTTCGCTCCTCATCGTTCCCCTGATCGATGCGTTTTACGTCAAGGGTCGGGTCGGGGTATCCGGGGGCTTCTACGTCACCTCCGTCGCCCTCGGGATCGCCGGCGTGGCCGATGCTCTGGTGCAGGGATCCCTTGTTGGCTCCGCCGGCGAGCTGCCGGAGAGGTATATGCAAGCTGTCGTCGCCGGCACCGCTGGGTCTGGTATCGTCTATACTTGCTATCTTAATCATATCCTTCTAATCAATCACCGTTTTTGGTTCGTTTTTCGATTTTATGTAGATTTTGACTTTTAACTAAAATGTTATGTTTGTCGTGGAGTTGTTGTTTAGTTTGATAGACGTTCCTGCAGCTTTCACTCTTCGTTTCGATCATTTTCTTCTTTAGGGTTACATTGATAAATGTACTATGATACCTTCGCTAGACACAGGTCTCTGGCATGCTTATTATATGTCGAAGTCAGGTTATATATAGCACATGTTCCTACAATATTTGAGAATTTTAAAATCATGTTCGTAGTGTAATCATTGGGATCTTGGGTTCTTCGCAAATTTTTCTTTCGGGGGTGAACATTCTTAATCATTTTAGGCCATGGTTGCCTAGAGTCAGAAAAGTAATCTCTCAAAGTATAAAAGTCCATTGAAGAGGGATTAAACTTATACGGAAGGGACAAGATTATCTGCGAATCATAGGTTTCCTGAATCTCCTTTCCTTAAGCATTTATTATCTTATGATGGGTGATAAACTCAAGAATAATGAAACAGACCAAACAGAGCTTGATTCTGAGTTGAAACTGTAAGGTTATGCAATATAAACATCTTGACCAGAGCTCAGTTTTGCATGGTTTATGCCTTTCATGGTAATTTTTTTGCTCCTTAAATCTGAATGAAGCACATTAATCTTCTGGTTTTGGGTTCTTATATATTTGCAAATATTTTGTAAGAAGTTATTGATATATATCCTTTGTTTATTGAACTTGGGGTGGATAAGTTGTTCTCTCTTTTCATTGTGGATGTTTGACTTCAGGGGTGCTTGTTTCTGTCCTGAGGATATTTACAAAAGCTGTTTACTCACAAGATGCCTCTGGCCTGCAAAAGAGTGCAAATCTCTACTTCTCTGTATCAATTGTGATTGTGTTCATATGCATGGTTTTATACAACATGGTGCACAAACTTCCTGTCATGAAGTACTATAATGAACTTAAGGTTGAGGCGGCCACTGCAAATGAAGACAATGGTCCCCTGACTGGAGCTGTGTGGAGGTCAACTGTATGGGATATTATGGGAAGCATCAAATGGTATGGATTTGGCATTGTACTCATTTATGTGGTGACTCTGGCAATTTTTCCTGGTTACGTTACTGAGGATGTGCACTCTCAAATCCTTAAGGATTGGTATCCAATTCTCCTAATTGCTTGCTATAACGTGTTTGATCTGGTTGGCAAGTGTCTGACTGCAGCTTACCTCCTGCAGAATGCTAAAGTTGCAGTAGGTAGTTGCATAGCAAGATTGCTGTTTCTCCCTCTCTTCTTAGGCTGCTTGCATGGTCCCCAATTCTTCCGGACTGAGATTCCCGTGACCATATTGACTTGCCTGTTAGGGCTTACCAATGGCTACCTAACCAGTGTATTGATGATTATGATTCCGAAAGCTGTAAAGTTGCAGCATGCAGAGACAGCTGGGATTGTGAGTGTGTTATTTTTAGTTTTTGGTCTGGCTGCTGGGTCTGTTATAGCATGGTTTTGGGTCATCTGACCAAGCTATTGTTAATATGGGGACGCTGATCCTTGTCTTGTCTCTTCACTCAATCTCAAGTCAAAAACCGGAATGAATTTCCTTAATTTGTTTCCAACATGGTGTGAAAAATTGTAAGCTTATCAGCTGATATTATGATACCGCTTTCAATTCTAAAGAGGTATTGTCGGTGAACTGGAATGAACTACCTACCGGTCTCAAAATTTAACTGATCAATAATCCATTTAGTTACTATTTTGTAATGTAGTTGATCCCAAAACACATCTGAAAAATTAATTTTGAAAAGCTTCTTTAGCAATATTTAGACATTTAAAAAGAATCAATTTCTAATTTCAAGTTCTACATTTTTGGTTCATCCATAGATAAACAGTAGAATCAATATGGTATAGACGCAATTAAAATATTAATGGCAACTATTCTAATATAATAATGATAATATATTTTTGTCTATATTACTTGTTTATTATTATAATAAGAGAATGGTCTAATGGTAATGATTATATGTGAAAATGGGATTGTTAATACATGATTACTAAAAAAACTTTCACTTGGTTAAAGGGGTTCTACAAGTAGTGATAAGATATGGTTTTTGATGTCACGGTCTTGTATTCCAAAACCATCGCCATTTTGATAAAGTGTATGGGCCACACGAGCTGCGTTTGTAGCTTGAGTAAGAAATGGCTCCATCCAGCAACCACAAGAACCAAAACACTTGTCATTTATCTTCTTCCATGCTTCAATGATTCTCTCTTCGATATGCTTTCTTGCTTTATCCTCTGAAACACCCTTTTCATTCATATAGCATACGATCGACGAAGCTGCATCACCCCTTTCTCTTTCAGCCTGTTAGTTTCATTATTCATTCTACATTAGCATTATTCAATACCTTATGCAATATATGATTCAAAGTATCAACTTTTATTCAAGTAAAAGGATTATATTATATACCACTGTCGTCCCTAAATCGTTGCATAGTCTAATCACAAGAGATACATTGTAGACCAAATCTTCGTACGTGTGTAGAAAATCATCCATTGAATCCGTTACTTGATACACTGTACCAAGATATGAATGGAGTAAAATTACTGGACCCGAAGATGAAATCCAAGCATTGCTTAGATATTCTTCCAACGATGGAATGTATCCCTTGCTGTACCACTTTGCTTCCACGTATAATGCTTTGCAAAAGTCTATCCACTGTCAAATTAAACATTTGTTTTGTTTCATTCTTTTCTAAGGTTTTTGCATTGATTTGTGTTTGAAAGAACAGATTAAGAGAACATTGATTACCGTTTTCTTTAGGTAAGGTAATACCAGGTGGAAGCTATTTTCTCCGCCAATTTCATAAGCGATTTCGTTTGTGACATTTTGAAGTGCATGGACGCATGTTCTCATGTACCTTGGAAGTTCTTCAAGTTCTGTGTCGCCCCATCTGTGCATGTTATGCATGCGATTGTTACCCTAAACATATGAACATAAGCCTGTGTATAACAATCTTTGGTATAATAATGAAACAAACCTCTCAAACGCCTTTGTGAAGGGCTTCAACTCTTCAAATGAGGCATGAATATCATAAACATCATCGATGACTAGTACCAGAACAATAACTTTAGTGAGCCATTTTCTGATGGATTTGTACTTGGGCTCAAAAGCAACTCCTGCTGCACACATGAAGCTTTCAACCAACCTGTTCCTTGCAAAGCTCAACTCTTTAATGCCAAGCTTCTCCCACCACCTTAACCACAGATGAAAAGTATTAACACATGTAGAAGAAGCGTGGTAATTTTTCTATCACGGTTATTTGGTTGGTTTAAAATTATACCTGGATAATTCCTTGATCTCCAACTGAAGTGTGGCCTGAATCATGTTGAAATTCAATTTGGATAGTTCAAGTAAATGAACGTTCATATTTTTCTCGTGTTTGTACTGCTCCACGTACCATTTGACATCGAACCACGGTACTCTCCAATGGGACGGCAGCTCCAAGGAATGGACTATTCTTTCAACAGCTAGATTCGATGGTTGGTCCACGTTGATAGGACTTTCCATCCGCATAGTGTCCTTCAGAAAATTAATGGCACAAGTTTTGGTCTCATCGAATACCTTTTCTCCTTTCAATCCTAAATGTGAGGCCTCAAGAAGCTCCATAACAGCATTTGAGCTAATTTTTCTCACCATTTTACCCTCTTCATCTAAAAACTTGCTTAGTATGTCTGAGTTTGAGAAGCGATGAATCAAAATATAGTCAGTTAATTCACATGCAGATTCTGCAGTAATGATGACAAACATAGTGAGTCTGAGAGAGAACTGTTACCAGGCAAAACTGCATATCTGTGATTTCTTAGAAGCCTGAAGCATAGTGCAGGTACGTGCAAATTTTGTTCTGAACTAGGATTAATGTTGCTACTTTTGACATAGACAAGTATCGATTCGAGAAAGCCATTGATTTCGTTTTGAAAATGGTTGGCAAGGCCTAATTTTTGGATCCAATCAACCAACTCTAATTTTTTCAAAATACTCGTCTCTTCGACAAAAAGACTCTTCACTTCCATCACATGCTTGTTTAACAGCATAACAGATCCTTCCTTCTGCAGAATTCGTGCAACAAAGTATAAATAGTAAACAACCCCACGTTGAGTTTATTCATGAAAATGATGAACTTTTATTCCCAAAGACTAAACAAAACTTGAAATATTCTGAGAGAAAAAATATTTAATCTTTTTGTTTACTGACTAATGCAAAATCTTAATTAGGTTTGGTTCGGAAGTAATGGCAGATTCAACATCCTAAGTCAAGGATAATTTTCTTTTTAATTTAAATGGTGTATTTATAAACTCTTAATTATATAAGTCTATGATTAAAAAGATAATAAGCGAATTTAAATATATAAAATATAAAAACGGTAAATGAGTTAAAAAAATAAGATTAAGGAGAGAAAAGTAAAAAATTTGTAGATAATTAATAATAATAATTTTAATAAAAGGTAAGAAAGTTATATTTCTCTCTGTATATATAGCTTTGCCTGTAATGTACGTTACTGTCATCTAAATAATAAAAGTTCATACAACACAGGAAGGCCACAAAAATTTTACATGACAAAAAGAATGTTGAAGTTTATAGATGAAATAAGTAAATGAAAGAAAAAAAGTAAAGAAGAAAAGATAAAGTATATGAGCAGGTTAAAAAGCATCTCACTTGATATTTACTGGCAAGTGACTGCAGAAAATCGTATTTCCAAATGTTTGGTTTGTAGTTTGCAGACCTACGTACGGTGTTCGTGACTGAAATAACAATCTGGGAAGACACATGCAACTCTGATGGAGTCATTTTTCCCCTTCTGCTCTGCTGTGACTTCCCCATACTCACTCCCTTTATATAGGCCCAAACATGGTCCATGTAAGCAAATACAAACATGCTCACACGTAAGCAAATCTGTTGAAAACCAACCGCACGACCAGCTTATAATATATAATAAAAGTGTAAATCCAAAGTATAAATCATGGTTTTGTAAATTGAATTAATCATCTTTTCTTATCTTAATCATTTATTAATCCATTTCTTATCAGAACGTTATCAGATTATCTTAATATTCAATTCTATGTTTTTAATATAATTAGTCTTGTATGTAATTTTCGGTTTGAGGCATTCTTGGAAAGAGAGAATAACATCGCGTTTAAGATATGAGTCAAATTTATGTAAAAGATTATCACGACCCAAAATCTTTAAAAGTTGGATTAAGGATCTTTCTTTATAATATGTTGCTCAATTCTCTTTAAAAAAAAACACATCTTAAGATTTGATGTTAATTAGAAATATTACCAACCCATAATTATGATCCCACATCAATTAAAAATATAACCCACCGATGCTTACGTGGTATAAAGCATTTGTCATGTCACCAGTTTTTAAACAGCGTGGGAGATGGCCATGATTCCGTGGACAACAGAAATTCATTTCATTATTAGTTTAGCTTAGTTTCGTAGGAAATAATGTTGTCCTTAAAATTGGTGTCGATGGTCGATGTACTTATTTGAGGTTTGAAGCGTTTTCTTTAATTCCGTATTTCAGTTGTTAAATATATTATGAGAAAGATTCACCTATCACTTTTCATCTTAGGTTTGAAAATTATAGATATAAAGAAACATCAAACATTTTTTAAGGCTTGTTTTAAGGAAGTATTTTTCCTAACGTTTCTTTGTCCTACTATTATTGACTATGTGATCCTTTCCTGCGCGTTTCTATGACTAACAACCATAATTTGGTACAAGTGAGGTTGTTACATTCTTCTTCTCATACCAACCACACAAGCAACTAAATTATTAGAAACCTCAAGATCAATTTGTACTCGTTTTTTTTTTTTTCTTTTTCATTATTACAGTTTTCTCTTACCAGCACTTCCTTCTTCTTTTTTTCATTTTTCTCTTTTTAAATATTTTCTTACAAATTATGTAAAATAAAATATAATTAATTTTAAGAAAATATTCTTTAAAATAATTTAAAATATATTTAATGATTTTTTAAAATAATAATATAATTTAGTCTAACTTTAAATAAAATAAATATTTATATTTAACTTATTTTAAATTAAAATAGGTATTTTTAAAAATATCAAATAATATAAATGTCAATTAATGTGAAAAATAATTAATTATATAACCGTAAACTCAGTAGTTTATTAAATATGACAAAAATATGTATTTATTAAAAATATAAAATTCTATGATATATATTACAAAAAATATATTATTTAGTTAACTAAATAAATTATTTATAATTTTAGAAATATTTATCTTAGTTTAAAATATTTTAAAATATATTAACAAAATTATTTTATTTTAAATATATATTTTATTCAAAATAAATTCATGAATATATAATTTTAAAAAATATTTTAAAACTATATACGAGTAATTAACTATAGAAAAATAAAATAAAATAGAAAAAAATAAAGGGAAGTAAAACGAAAGAAAACTGAATAAGTGGTTATACTATTAGAAAAAACGTGTGTAAATAGGAGGCATAATGACACGTGACAACAACAACAACCATGCACTTGATATGTCTTCATTTCACATGCTTAACTCAACATCTCTTAAATAGTATTTGCCTAACATAAAACTGTTCACAGTCATTAATACATTTAGTATTGTAGGACATCGTTTTGTCTGTATCAGAATAATGCTACGCGCCATTTTATTATTTTGACAGTTTTTTTTGTTTTTTTTTTCATATACTCGTAAATTTTATAGTTAAAGAATTAATCAATTAATTTGTATATTATTTTATTTTAATTCATGGGCATACTTTTTAAAACAAAATGAAAATTCTAAAATAAATAGTATGAGATTGTCATTAGGAGGAGTACTTGATGGTTCTCCTTCGTAGAAATCAACGATTTTGGTTTTGGTTGCACCTGTTAAACACTGTAAATGTGTGCGCAACGTGGGGGCATCATCACCTTTCATTCTCATTTTTCTTTCGAGGTTATAAAACTGTTTCAGAAACATGGTAATAACAATTTGAATTTTAATTACTTCAAAAGAATAAAAAATGTATAAATATAACATAATTGGTTCAATTCAAATTGTTTAAAGTCGTAATTAAATCACGTATAATAATGATTTTAATAAATGATTGATCTTGATATTAATAATAATCTTCCTCTATATTATGTGGTTGGTGTTGGTTCCGTTTTATGTACGATGAGCAGTATGCCAATGATCAGCGGATCTTTTTGGGAGTTAGGGGCGTGTCCCCAAACTTTTATAACTCCCATATAATTTATGATTTTGCACCACTCAATCATAATGAGCATTTAATATATTTATTTGTATATTTACAATTTTATCCTCTCAGTCCCTCCTCAATTTTATAACTCTCATATAATTTATGATTTTGTTTCCTCAAACTTAATTATCACTACAATTTTATCTTTTCAACCTTTCATATTCTTTTTTCTTTTTATTATTTATTAATAATATATTATTTGACTCTCCCAAGATCAATGGTCAAGATCCGTCACTGCCAATGATCACCATTTTATTATTCAAAATATTTTCATTCGCATATATTTTCATGAAATTTAAATATGAGTTTACGTTCATATTATTCATTAGATAAAAAAATTCGTATGATGTTCAAGAGCATCTTTTAAGTAAAGTATTATGCATAATAATATATTTTTATATATTTTCGAGGGAAAATTCTTATAAATAAGACTTAAGACAATCATATTAAATAATATAACACTACCTTCAACCTAAAATATTAAAGTATTAGGTTATGGGTATTTTTCATTTATATGTTATTTATTTTTCTCATTTTTATCCGATCTAGACTTCAATTCACACTTGAATTCTCAATAATCTTACCATCAAATGTGACTCCCTTTCAGTACACCACTTCCTCAAGCGGAGACATAATAATCATACTTATAACTTGATAAAATTGCCTAAGGACTTTAGAGAATAGGTGGATTTTCATAATGAAGTAAGAGACTAATTCTACATGTCCAAGGTACAAAACTATATTAGTGGTGAAAGATTTTAGATAAAAAAATTGATGTTGATTTCAATAAGATTTTCTCACCTGTAATGAAAATGTCATCTATGAGAGTTGTGTTAAGTTTAGTTATTATCTTTGATTTAGAGATTGAGCAGATGAATGTAAAGACAATTTTCTTTCATGGTAATTTGGAGGAAGAGATTTACGTAAAACAACCTGATAGTTTTCTTGTTGAAGGTAAGGAAGATTATGTGTTTAAACTGAGAAAAAGTCTATATGGTTTGAAACAAACTCTGAGACTAGTACAAGAAGTTTAAGTCTTTTAAGCGTGATGAAGATTATAAAATGACTACTTCTGATCATTGTGTCTTTGTTAAAAAGTTATTTGATGAAGACTATATTATCATGTTGTCATATGTTATTGACATATTATTGTTCGGAAAAAATATTTCCAAGATTGAAAGGTTAAAAAAGCAATTGGACAAGTCATTTGTCATGAAAGACATAAGAGCTCTTAAAAAGATTATTGACATAATTATCTTACGTGATAAAAGTGAAAAGAAAATTTGGCTATCACAAGAGCACTAGATTAAGAAGGTGTCACAGAGATTCCAAATGGAAAATGCTAAAGCATGAGCACTCATCTTGCAACTCATTTTAAATTGAGTGTTAAGCAGAGTCCTTTAAATGAAGTTGACAAATCATATATGAGTAAAGTTTCTTATACATTTGCAGTGGTAGTTTGATATATGCAATGGTATGTAATAGACCAGATATTGCACATGGTGCTAGTATAGTTAGTCATTTCTTGTCCAATCCATGTAGAGAGCATTAGAATGCTGTGAAATAAATTTTGAGGTATCTTCATGGTACTAATGATTTGAAACTTATTTTGGATATAATAAACTCATTTTGATGGGTTACTCAGACTCAGATATGACTGGAGATATTGACTCTAGAAAGTTCACTTCGGGCTATTTGATTAAGTTTGAAGGGGGAGTTGTGGCTTGACAATAAATATTACAAAAGTGTGTAGCATTATGTACTACAAATGCAAAGTTTATTATCATTACAGAAGCATGCAAGGAGTTATTATGGTTGAAGAAATTCTTGCAGGAGCTTGATTTTGTGCAGAACAATTATCCATTATTTATAGATAGTTAAAGTGTTATTCATCTTGGTAAGAATCCAACTTTTAATCTAGATCCAAACATATTGATGTGAGGTATCATTGAATACGTGATGTTAAGTTGTTGAAGTTAGATAAAGTGCATACAAATGATAATGGTGATAATATGATGACTAAGGCATTGTTAAGGCAGAAGTTTGAAACTTGCTGTGAAATCGCTGGATTGGTGATCACACTACTGTAATAATGGTCATTAATGACAGGTAAATTTGGCCTAATCACGCCGGTTAAGAACCCAGCGTTAATGGAGTCGTCATTGTATGTAAGAGATACAACGATGAGTGTTTACCCGTCTTTATATATATAACGATGGTTAAGTACAAATATTCATTGTTGTATGTCACATACAACAACAGATATTGCAAATACCCATCGTTGTATCTCGTATAATACAACAACATTTATTGTAATACCCATCGTTAAAGCCTTGAATCAGGCATGTATATGACAACGAGTATAGTATTAATCGTCGTTGAAGCCTTGCATCAAGCATGCATATGACAACGGGTATGGTATTAATCATCATTGTATATTGGGTTTATTCTTAAAAGTGAAATCTATTTTAGGTTTTTCCCCATTTCCTGTGTATTTAAATATACATAATCCAGTACAATACAAATTCCAGACATATTTACAGTGATACAAAATCATAAATATATACAATACTTACTATATAATATTAATTTTACTATAAAATCCTACAAAGTCATTATAAACCCTATAAGTATGATTAGTAAACTATCTTAAATGTACAAGACTAATCAACCAACTATCCTGTGACTCAACCATATATACAGTCATGAAACTAAGTTATTATGATGAATTGATCATGTTGATCAAGTATGTTGCCCATGTGCATCTAATATAATGTATGACATTTGTATCCATGGGAGATGTACCGATAAAAAACTATAATATGGTAAATAAATTTTCATAAATATAATTATGGTACATAATCATCTTTAAATAAATATTAATTGGTTTACCTTATCCCAACCTTTATCTATTCCTACTTGGATAATGGTTGTCATCCATTACATTACATACTAATCATACGCATATCCTCCAGATTGTTTATTACACAGTTTCTCAAAATATAGAAATTAAATTAGTTTGTTAGTAACGTAAATAAACAAAAATAAATGTCATAGATTATACCTTTAGATGCAACCACGTGAGCTTTTGTAGTCTTCCACTTGACTTACCGCTCATTATGTTATATCTAGAATAAGCACTAATAACGAGTTACACATAGTTAAAACATATATAAAAATATAATTGTAATATAATAATTTCTATAAAAACAACCAAATTTAGTTACCAATTTGCTATTTGTTTAAGGAATAACAGTGGTTTTTTATGCAATGAATAAAATCATGTAATCGTGTTGTCAATCATAGATATGACAAGCAATTACCAATGATGATTATACATTAAAATATATTAAAGTTGGTTAAAATTGGAATTGAATAAAGATAAACTATTAAGAAAATTTACTTACTCATAAATATATTAGGGAAGATGTGTTGGGTTGGACTCTTAACTATGTGTTTAAAAAGCCTAAATTAATCAAGTCCAGTTTATTTCACTTAACCTAAGTGGAGAAGAGTCTTCTAGTCAGAACGGAGAAGTAAATTTCACAGCCCTATGAAAAAGAAAAGAAAATAATTTCGCTTATTTACTGAGCTGCCTCAATAAAATTATGATTCTCGTTTCGTTAACAGTTGGATCAGGCTGAAATTTTGACAGTAGCTTCACGATGTAAGGTCTTCATTTTCATTTTTACAGTTGGGATCGTCAATTGGAGGTTTGTGGTTAGACATATCAATCTCGCACTGTGACTGGTTTTTAGGTTCATTTTCTTTGTTCTTCAAATTTAAGAGCACTGATGTGGTGATATATTGGCTACTTGTAAGTACTTATTTATGCATTTTGATTTGACTATCTTATACATCTTAGTAGAACTTGATTGATTGGATTGTGTCCATGGGTTTTTACTTCTCATATTGAAGGGTTTTCCCACTCTAAAAATATTTTCGTTGCATACTTTGACATTTTAGGTTGTTATAGGTGACCGACTCAGTTGAATATAATTAGAGTAGGTGAAAGGTTTTTGTGTCGAAAATCTTTCTAACAAGGGTTTTATGCAAGCAAATCCCGTTAAGTTGAACGATGATACAAGTAGGTGAAATGTCCTTGTATCGAAAGTTTTCCTGACAAAAGATTTCAGGCAAGCGAGTCTCGTTGAGTTGAACGACGATATAAGTAAGGTCAATACTGGGTACTCACGATTAAGAAATGGTTCCGCTCGAGAGAGAGGTGTACCAATGTGAAAGGGAATCACACTTTAGAGTGAGATTGCTGAGAATTCAAGTGTGAGTTGAAATGGGAAAATTGAATAACTTATAAGTAAGAAATATTCATAACCTAATATGTTAAGGTTTTTTGTTGAAGGTGGTATCATATTCTCTTATATGATTGATTTGTGTCTCATTTGTAAGAATCTTCCTGTTGTTAACCCCCTCAGAAATACCTAACAGTGGTATTAGAATCGACGATTTGTTTGTTGACCAGCCTAGTTGAGTATGAGTAGGTAAAAGGTTATTGTATCAGAGTCGATTGTTTGTCTAGTGACCGGCTCAGTTGAGTATGAGTAAGTGAAAGGTCATTGTGTCGAAATTTTTCCTAACAAGAGTTTCAGGCAAGTGAGTCTCATTAAGTTGAACGTCATTGTGTCAAAAGTCTTCTTGACAAGAATTTCAATCAAGTGAGTCTCGTTGAGTTGAACGTCGATACAATGTGTGCTAATGTGAAAGGAAATCACTTTTGAGGAGGAGATTGTTAAGAATCCAAGAGTGAGTTGAAGTCTCACATTAGATAGAAATGAGAAAGTTGAGTAACTTATAAGTGAGAAAGATCAATAACCTAATGTCTTAAAATTATTTTGTTAAAGGTGAAATCATATTCTCTTGTATGGTTGACTTGTATCCATTTGTAAAAATTTCCCTATTGTTGGTCCCCTCAAAAATACCTAACCTATGTAACATGATAAATTATTTAAATATTTTTAATAGTTATTTTATAAACCAATTAATACAAATAAATAATATAAAAATGACGTGACATAATAAATTTATATTTTTTGAAATAAAAAATAATTTATATAATTTATTCTCATTAAAATTTTATTAATAATATGGAAATTAATATTTTATTGTCAAATATTTTATATAATAAAGCACTTAATGTTATTTTTGATAAAAAAAATGAAAATTTAGTTTAATTTATCTAAAAACTGAATTTGGCTGAAAATGGAAAAAAAAATTAGTGACATGAAGTTATCAACTTCTAGGGTTATAAATTGAAATAGCTAATAAGTAAAATGTGAAAAAAAAAAGGTTGATGACATTCTTAATATAATTTGTAATTTTTATTTTACTAAAAAACTATTTTTGAAGTATTTATTATTTTAGTCTTTAACTAATATTAAACTTTTATTTATACATTCATTTGTCCATGTCATACAAAATTATTTTCATAAAAAAAATCTAATATATGGTGCAAATATTTTTAATAAATTAATTACTAATAAAACTATTAAATCTTCACGTTACATATTAATCAATTTTATGTAAAACTCAATCTATTTATTTTCCAAGCTCTTGAATGGTTTTGGGTCTATTACGGATCGGTGGCCCATGAATTAATAACGCCTTCCGAACCTAGGCCCATAATTGTCTAACTAAATCATTTTCCATCCAGTTTTTCAAAATTAACTTCATCACCAATTTTGTTTGAATAAGTTAATTGTTTTCTCTGCCGCAAACAATGTTCTAATAAATTAATTAACTTAATAAAATTAAATTATTCTCCCAGTGGCAACAACTTCACCTTTTATTGGTGGTTGTGGTCAAAATTAAAGATTATTTGGAGATAAAAAATAAAGTTAGTGAGTTGATTAGACAGAAGACCACTTAATAATATGTTATTATCCTTCATAATGGTTTGTAATTAAAGAAATTAGTATTTTATATTAACCCATTTTGCAACCTTTGATAGTGATGTTGACGCTTAATTTTGTTAAGTACTAATATTTATATTAATTTAAAGTAAATTTTAATTATAAGACAATGTATAGATATAACAAATTATTTTAATTATATATTAATTTATAATAAGTGCTTTTTATACCAGAAAATTTTAAAAAATTAAATACAAAACTATCATTTCAAATTATTTTAACAAATATTATTTTTAAAAATAATAAATTTTTAAAAACTAGTTTACTTGATCCATGTGCATCTATGAATGGGAAAAATGTTTCCTCGTAACCCAGAAAGATGCGACGGCACAAAATATTAATCATCGATAATTAAAATGGTTTATATATAGATGCGTTAATAAATTAGTTTGTTAATTTTTTTTTAAAATTTTATATATATATATATATATATTTTAAAAAATATATCTTTAGTTATATAAATAAATTTTAAATTTTTTTATTAATTAATATTTGTATTAAATAAATTTAAAAATTAATATAATTATATATTAAAGTATTTAATTATAATTAATAATTTAAATTTAATGAATTAATTTTTATAATTTAAATTATAATATATTTATATATTTTAATAATATAATAAAAAAATATAATATTTTAAATTATAATTATTTCAATTTTAATTTTAATTTTAATATATAAATATTTTTTAACACGAAACCGTACGTGATATCATATCCTGTCCACTAAAATAAAAAAATTAATTTTACGATATTAATTTAAACAAATACTTTTTTAATAAATTATATAATATATTTTTATAATAAAATTTAAAAAAATTATTTTAAATGATATCTCTACCAATTTTTTTTCTGCTAAAATAACTTAACCCAATTAAAATTACCCACCAATTTTTAAGGGAGTTGACAGAGTAACTGTTTGGCTTAGTCTTTTTATAGGTGTGAAATTATATAATTTAAAAAACATATCATGGTTTTCTTATATTAATTTAAAGTGAACTAATTAAGTATATATGTATTAATTTAATTGGATTTGTTGACCTCATTCATCATTTGATCCACACAACAAAAGAATAGACAGTAGGATCCTCTAAAAGAGGGTAGGGGGAGTGGAAGTGGTGAATAAAACAATAGAGTGGCTTGCAAGTAGGGTTTTGAGTTAAGTGTTTGATTTTGATGATTGTGTTTTTATGGGGCGGGTTCGTATTTGTTTTGAGGGTGTCTGAAAATGGATATTATTTGTAGTCGGAAACGACAACACATTCGAAAACGAAGTCCACTTGCTCAACCACATACGCCCCACGGTATCTCATTCATTCATTCATTGCATTTACTTTTACCATCAAAAAAGCATCCTCTCTATGTAACATCAAGCTTCACTGTTTATACGTTTTTTAAACTACTCACATCACCACTCATTAATATGTAATATACCCTGTATAAAGATAGTATATTTTGTCTTTATTCACATTTTTCACTAATATGATAACGAGATGACCGGAAAAGGTGTCACCTTTCCACATTAGCTGTGCTATGCACTCAGGAAAGATGAAAGATCTATCATGTGACTAAAAGGGTCTTTAGTTTTTACCGACTAAAACCACAACAAACTTCGTTTTCCACATCTTTAGAACAGCTTTAGCATGTACATATTAAAATGTATTTAGTAAAATTTGCTTTCATTAAATTCCTAATTATGCTGTTCAATATAAAATGGATCCTCTCTGCATCTCACAAAGAAACTGCATTAAGATGAAGCCATGTCCCAGGACCAGTGTTATCTATAAAAATTATGCATATATATTGCAGCAATTTTCAAATGTAGAGCTTCTTGGGGCCCTGAGATGGAGTTTATGTGGCATATATATGCCAAGAATATATAGCTTTTCCATATCTCCAATTATATAAGTCAGTCTCACTCATTACTTGCAAATTTAAATATGAACTGTGGAGAATCTGGTTAGTAGATTCCCACTTATTTGGAAAAGTAACGATAGATAGATAGATATCCCACATATATATAAATACCATCATTTAGATCATCCTACTTTAATTTAGGATTGAGATGGTATATATGGCAAGTACCTTCCTAAAATCAAATACTGTAGTTGAAGAAAAGGAAAACAAAAAGAGAGAGAGAAATGGGAACATTTGTATTTGAACAAGTCATTAATGAGCTTGGACTTGTATACTGAAAGGAAGAAAATAAAGAGAAAGTTGCAGGGATTTTAGTGCTATGATTGCATCTCTTTAATGCAGTAACAATTACTAGTAGTACTACTAGTAAGTAAAGTCACCATCCCCATGAAAATATCAAAAGGGGGTGTGGTGTGGGAGTGGTCCCATTGGAATAGAAACCATGCATGAGGCTTTATTTTGGAATTGGGAGCAGAATACTTAACATTTTGGCCAAAGTTGGGGACAGATCACATGGGAAGGATCGTGCAAGGCACTTCATGTTGCGATGTGCTTATCAACGTGATTTTCTCTGTTCTCTTCTAAGCTTTAATTACCCTAAATTAATTCTTGCACCACTATCGGGAAACAGATGCTAACCACCCAATAAACAAACCTCTTGTGCTGCTCCTACGAGACACACCTTATCTTTGTTTTAATACAGACAGATTCTTGCTCACAGCAAGATTTTTCCTTTAAATTGTCTTGTAATCTTAGTACTACTTCAATTATATCAAGTATTTGGTTTTTACTATGTTTGAATTAGTTCAGATATAATTAATGATGCCAAGAAAAGTTAATCAAGAGTTTCTTCATTTTGCTGCTATATTATATTCTGGTGCAGTTTGATTCTTTCGAAATTTGGAGTGGTGGAGGGGGTCAGGTTTTCCTTTTTCATTATTAAATTAGGTGGGTATGTTACCATGCTTTTCCTTTTCTCTCTCTCGTGTTGGTGGATTGGCAATTTGTCCTTTGAGTCTGAGAGAGAATGCTGATGATGAGATGATGAAACATGAAATATATATGATTGATTCATTATTTTAGTGTATATTGATTCATTATGTTAGCTACGACTCGGGTGATGTGGTAGGTTGAATTTCATTCTCTAGCAAAAGGGTGTTGGAACATAAACAAAAGACTCGATATCATATGCCAATCCAAACAAACATGGAAACATTCTGAGACTTGGTGAAATAACCTTCTGGTCTATTTATGTAGTCTTGCATGCCCACCTAATACGAGAAAAATGAGATGGCACGAATATGACTCATGGCTTCTTGCTTATCATGAAAGAAAACCATGTAAAAATGTATCCAATTAAGCACATACATTTATATATATATATATATATATATATATATATATATATATATATATATATATTTCAAGTGAGATTTAAGTGAATTAAGCACAGTTAACTAATCTAAATAATATTGATCTTATAATATATTCAGGGTTATGTTTGTACATAACAGGAAGAAAAATGTTTTTTTCTTCTTCTATAACTAAGCGTTGCGCAAGTAGTTCATTCATTTTATTATATTATTAGCGTTATTAGAAAACTACAAGTAAATATTATAAAAATATACGTGTATTTTTTGTTGTGTAAAGATATATTTTCTATTTGCAAAATGTTTTTCGTTGAGTCTAAGTTTTTTTTTCCTTACTTTTATATCAACAGGTGAAGTGTTTGTAAAGATACTCTAATATTAAAGTTAGGTGAGATAATATATACATAATTAATTAATATTATATATCATTCACTTTTTCTTAATACTTTAGTGTGCTTTTACTTATATTAATTTTGATTATCTTAATTAATTAACATATAATAATTTGATTATTTATCTAAATATGTCTTAATGGCACACCGATCTTGTAAAATGTTATAAATATATAATCCAGATTTTTTTAGGATATTGTAAATATATGGTTAGTGTCCTTTAATTAATTATATAAGTAATATAATAAATAACACTATATTTAAGAAAGTAGTCAAATAAATATTAAGAGAACTAGATGCATCATAATTTATTAGAAATAGATATTAAGAAAAAAATACAAGGAGAGAGATAAGGTTTTCTAAAGAGATAAGGTGTTTTAAAGACGTTATATATTTGATCACTCTCTTAAAAAAGATTAGATGATAAACATTTGATATTATGACAAATTTGTCTTTTATAGGAAAATTCTTAAGATTGAAACTTCATATTTAAATTAAAGATAAAATTCTCCTTAACAACCTTGAAAATGAAAATGATATGTATTCCTCGACCAAGTATTTTGACTTGTTAAACATTTTCATAGAGCTCTAATTGATTTTGTAAAATTAGTTAAGGTTAACAACTCAACTAAAATTTATTATATATATATATATATATATATATATATATATATATATATATATATATATATTGACTTGTGTAATACGTATTTTATGTTTGTCTAAATTTATAATGTCATCTAACTTATAAAAAGTAATTTTTTTTTCATGTGGTAAAGGACTCTCCATGATTCTAATGATAAAAAGGTGTCAACGCGTCTACCTATAACTAGGGTTGTGCGGATTCAAATTGTTTCTAATTTTGGACCTCTCAACTTCATATACTTTGCATGTATTAAAAAATTAAGTATGAGTCTAATTTTTATATTAAGTAAAAATAAAAAAGTTGAACAACATATAAAGAATAAAATTCATACATTAATGTCTTAAGATTTAAGTTGAAAGTAGTGTCAATATTTTATGTGGATTAGACTCATGTCTCATTAATGTTATCTCTCCTTGATAAATTTCTCCCTCGAAAGAAACATCAACATGCGAGTGGAGGAAGGATTGATTGTGAGTAGCTAAGTGTTTTTGTTACCCTTCGAGGTGACTCGAGACTTTTAGAGAGTTCATCCCCTTTACAATTTTCTTCTTAAAGTTTTCAGTTCATCAAAACTTTTGTTTCACTTACTTAAGTGAATATTTTTGAATTGGTTTGAAAATCTAGGTCTCTTATATTCATCATGTTCATTGTTGATACATATAATTTTGAAAAATCTCATTTAATACTATAATATATACTAAAATATTTCTAAAAAATTTAAGTAATCAATATAAAATTGACATATATCATTCCTTACATATTAAAATATTTCGCATTATTTAATCGATGAATGAGATATTTACTAAGACATCATATTCAAGTTAAAAAAAAGTATAACTAGATATAAAATCAATTATCAATAAATATATATATATATATATATATATATATATATTAAAATATTTATAGATTTAACTAATCGTAAAATGATTTTAATCCGTTAGTTAATATATAATAATATAATAATACGTTTTAACTTTTTAAAATATTAAAAACATATAATAAGGATTTTTTATGACATTATAAGTATTATATAATGGATGTCTAACGATATTAATCCTACGTATTATTTGAAATTATGAAAAAAAAAAGTAGTTCGAGATAAACACGTGATACTCTCCATACAATACTATTTCATTTGAACATTTAAATGAAGCCTATATTGAGTAAAATAATTATCAACTAAACCAACATGTTATGTCATTTAGTTAAAAAGTACAATTGATTGAAAATATGGGGAATTTCAGTGTAGAGTCATGCGCTGGCTATTATATACTATTTTTAAGTACAACAAAATTATTTTTAAGAAACTATTAAGCAGCAAACAAAAACTTAAAAACAAAAAAAACAAATGATGTTTGTCCAAATTCGATTCAACATACATGAGGGAGGAACATAAATTTGAGCTTATGATTACATGTTGAATAAATTTATCTTTATCATTGCTTAGTAAATTTGCTCAAAGGAAGAAATGAGTGAAAATGGTAATTTAGAATTATTCATCGCTAAAGCAAATTATTTTTTTCTTTTTCTTATCTTTTAAAGTACTATCTAAGCTAAATTTATTAAACTGATGTGATATCGTATTTTTTTAGAACAATAATATTTTCATCTTATATGATAATATTATAACATAATATTATAAGGTTAATTTTTATGTTTAAAATATTATTTATTTTAAAACTTTAATTTATCACGATTTTATTTTTAAAAAATATTTTACTAAATTAAAAGAAAAAAAATATATAAAATAATTTTTAGTAATGCTTGTGTTGAATCATAAATAATATTAGAACATTATATATTAAGATATTATCTTAACATTTAAAAAAAATATTTTCATTTTCAACATCTTACTAAAACAATAATATAAACATTAAAAATATTTAAATAACAAGCAATCATAGAAAAGATGTCAATCTAACCTTTTGAAGTATAAAAATGAACTTTTGAATATTTGTAAGCATGATGAGTTGAAACGTTCAGATTTGTAAGGAAAAGAAAAAAAAAATTAGGTAAGGAGAGCCATCAAGACATCATTTCTCTTTTTTGTGTGGGGGCATAGTTATAGTGAACAAAATGTAGCCACCATACCTTGTCTAAGTGGAAATTATCTTTGAGATTTCCTAGCATCAAAAGAACCATCTTTCTCTCTCTCTCACACACACACACACATTAAATCACACCAACAATCATAAAGAAATTACATATACTTGGGATAACGGTGAAGGGACCTTTTGGGAACAAAGATAGAGGAGAACAACTTGTGGGACATTGTGAAACAATAAGAAATAATCCAAATCGGCCAACCATGTATTTAGTAAATATAATCAAAGATCGAGTGAGAGAGTGTGTTGTTCACCCTCCAACAAAAAGATGATATGGTCACATTGAGATTCTAAAACTGAGAGAATCCATTGGAGCGTGAAAACCAAACATTAAAAATTGGAGTGACCAATGATAAGCCACACAAAGGGTGTTGAGTTTTGTTGTGTTGTGAAAGGTAAAAAATTTCAAAGTAGTAAATGAGTAAGTAAATACAACTAGAATTAGAGAAACATACCATAACATTATTATGGGGCACTATTATCACACGCATGCCCTACAGTGCTTGTTAATGATACTATGATATGAATCAGGGAAGGGTCTACATAACATAACGCACCACAGTGAGTGAGGTAGATCAATTTTTTTTAAAACACCTCAAAGTTATCATTTTTTTTTAATTATAAATAAATAAAAATTAAATAATTATATAAATACAAAATTATTCATATATTTATTTTAGTTAAAGATAAAAAAGAGTGATTTCAAAAAATACTATTTTTTATATTTTCATTTTTTTCATATGTAAAATATAGAGTTTTTTTTTTCAATTTTTTACTAATAAACAAGAAAAATGAATTATTTCTTAATTTTCACTTTATATTTTTTTCTTTAAATAAATTAGTCCTTTAACTTAACCAACCATCTAGACATGAAGATATTAAATTGAAAAGGGTGAAAGATAACGAGAAAGATATAATAATATCATTAGATTTTATAAGAAAGAAACATTTTAATATATATTCATTTTATATTATAATTAAAATTTATTGTAAATTTATTTAATTTATAGATTGCATATTAATTTTTGAATGAATAACTTAAATTGATATATGAATATATACTTTTTTTTTTTAATTGATAATGACTTTAAAAAAAATGAAATATGATTGATTGGACGTAGAAAAGTTAAGAAAATAAAATCATAAAAGTCGAATTATAAAAAAGAAGAAAGAGAATGAGAATAAGCTAAAGAAATCATGTAAAGATGTTAAGTTTAAAAACTTAAGTGTGAATAGCATGAGGCCGAAATGAATTGGCCTGCGTCTTCTTGGGTAAGTGGGTTCAAGTGATTCGGCTCAACGTTCGGCCCAAATGTTTTTCCTTTCTTCATTTTCTGAGCTTGCCTTGCCTATTTCAAGACAATTTTGTATACTATTTTTTGTATATTTTTAATTTTTTTTTAAACATAAATGGGTGATAATTTTTAAATCAAGCTAATTTTTTCAAATTTTTAATTTTTGCGGCACAATTTTTAAAATATTTTTTTAAAAATTCATTTAAATTTTTTTTTTTAAATTGGAACACAGAAGAGACAAGGGAGGGGAATCGGAATTTTAAATGTGATGGAGAGATAGAGACAAATCATATAATTCCAAATATTATTTTTTAATTTTTTAATTTGTTTTTAAATCTATTAAGTTAAAAGGTAAAATTTTGGGCTGTAAAATTTTATAATATGATATTAACGTTTTATTACTTAAAAAATTTGTTTTAATTTATTAACAATGTTTAGTATAAATTTTATTTTAAATAGTTTATTTTTAAATATTATTTCTTATTTACATTTTTCTGAATTATTTATTAAATTTTTTTTAATTCATTTTTATATAAAGTAATGTAATATCATTTTTTTCTCTCTTTGTTTTTCTTTAGTAAGACAACATTTTATGTACAATTGTCAATTTAATCATTTAATGTGTATAAAAGTTTGATATAAACTATAATAAAATCTTTAAAAATAATTTTTATTTCTCATGATTATTTTAATTTTAATTTTTTTATATTATGATAAAGTATAATTTAGTCTATTTATGGTAGAATAAAATATAATTTAAATAATATATAAGGATTGAAATGTATTTTAATAATAATATATACGTATTTATTTTAAATAAAATATAATTTTTAAAGTAATTAGACATTACTTATTTATTAACTTTCAATAATTAAATAAAAAAAAACATCAACCTTATTTTTACATAAGATATGATTTGCGTATTTTTCACTTTTGTTACATAATATATTGATAATTATTTACTTTATATTATTTAAATTATGTTAACAGTTTTTCAGTTATTAATTAGTTTCTAGATATTTATATTACGCTATCTGTTTTAATTATTGTTACATTTTTACAAATATTTATTTTATTATTTTGAAATTATACTTGCATGTGGATATTGGTTTATTCTTGTGTTTTATATTGCATTATCTTTAAAATAATATATTAATTTTAAGTAATAGAGATATAATTTTAAATTAATCCTAGCACATTAAAAAGAATATTTTGAAATCAGAATAAACACTGTCAAGAACCCACCACACAATTATTTATCTTTTGAAACATATATCATGTGTGTCACAAATGTTTGTTTAAATTAAAGTTTAAAGAAAGGATATAGAAATAGTTATATTTTTAGAAATAACATGTTTTCTTTACTTGTTCAGTACATTGAATCTGAAAGAAAAATAAATAAATCCACATCCTCCAATCACATATATAAAATGGTGAGACAAACTTTCTTTGTTTTTAGTTGATTTCAAATGTATTTTCCATCTCAAATATTTAACATTATATTTTTTTACTTTCTTTTATTAGACAATTAACTTTCTCAATAATATACTTCTTTTATTTGTTATAAACGCAAATGTTGATATAATTTATTTTGAGATATAAAATTGGTTAAAGATAAAAGTAATTTAATAAAATGTAAATATAAAACTATATTGATTAAGTTTAAAAAATTATACCTATAAATTTAACCATTCAAATTTTATTATTTTAAAATAAAATTAAAATTAAAATTTCAAAATTTGTAGTCCAACTTTTATCTTGTTTATAGATCCAAGCATAATTTAATACTTATAGAATATTGAAGAACATTCTTAACCTATTGGAATTTCCATTTAAATTTCACTTTATTCATTTAAATATATATATATATATATATATATATATATATATATATATATATATATATATAGGAGAGAGAGAGAGAGAGAGAGAGAGATTTTAACTAGATTTAAAAAAAAAATTGTAACATAGTTGAATTTGTTAGTCAAACTTTTATGTAAACACAATTTGATTTTACGTAGATTTTGAGAATTTTTTGGATTTATTTTTCTTGGTAAGAGAAATTAAGGTAAAAAAAAGGTTAATTTTCTTTTTTTTAGCACAATAAGGTAGATAAATTGGAGTGTGAAGGTAACTTTATTAGTTGGAAATGACAAAAATTAAGATTGTCAAATTGTATGGTAAATGTTATTTGGATGTGAAAACATGTTTGTTTTAAGACAATGGTACGTGGTAGGGAATTATGTAACTGTGAGAACAAAATAATTATGTTGGTATAAGTACAACTTGATAGAAATTGTATTATAAATATCTTAGATTAATTGTCTTGTGTCTAAAAATTTGATTTGATAAATTTTAAAGATAATTTTTTTATTAAGTGACAGTTTATTGTGTGTAATTAAGATATGCAATAAAGAAAATGCTTTTTTTTTTTAAGTCTTTACACTAAAATAAAAAATGTTTCACTCACGGGACTTTTGAAAGAAAGAAATTTGTATTAGTTTCATTTTTACTTATATAATAACTTTGATTTTATTGTGATTTCGCTGAAGTGAAAGATTTGAAGCGAAGTGTTTGTTTCACAGATAAGAAAGTTTATTGCTAAAAAAATAATCTCATTAAAGCAAAATTATTATATAAAAGCATGAAGATTTATGAAGAATATTGAAAAAGGAAAAATAGTTCGCTTTAATTTAGAATTCTTTAATTCAAAAGCTTAAGTTATAAGTTAATTAGAAAAAAAAATTGTGATTGTGAATATTTGGATAGAATGTAAATGATTCTATTTTGTGCAAATGTGATCATATATTATGGTGTATTTTTTACTTGTTAACATGATACGTATGAATATTAAATTTGAAATTTAAGGAAATATATTAATTTTACGCTGAGATATAAATAAGAGAATCCAGTGGTGAAAAATTGAAAAAAAAAAACTTAAATTGTGGTAGAAAAAAATTATATTTTTATAATTTATACAAATTTACTCTCTTATATATATATATATATATATATATATATATATATATATATATATATATATATATAAATGTCTAAGTATATTTTAATGTTTAATATTCTTAGAATCATGTACTTTTGTGACATAATGAATTTGTATAAAAATATATCTTAATTTGAATTAAATAGTTATGAGATATATAAAACTGCATATATATTAATTTTATTTAATATAATTAAATTGTATATTTATTATAAATTATTAGTTTATCATAAGTGTTTTTATTTTTTTATTTAATTTATAATAATTACATGTTTATACAGAAACTGATGATTCAAGTGTGAGATAGATTTTTTATAAATTTAGAAAAAAGAGAGAGGATACTTTATTTTATTAATCTTAAATATTGAAATATTATATATATTAAATAAGTTTTTAGTATGTTAATTTATTTTAAAAATTTAAATTTAGTTTTTCAATCCATTATCTCCAAAATGCACTTTCATTTGTGTTGTTCTCAGTTTTAATTATTTCACACTACAATCAATTTGAATATCAATTACAATATTATATATTTAATAAATTTAAAATATTTATTTTAACAACTTCTAGTTATACAAATTTTAGACAAAAAAGGATTAAAATAATTTTTTTTTCAAATGTGAAACGGTTGAAAAAGTATTTTTAATCTTTACATACTAAAAAAAATAAACTCAAAATGATGAAGTTAAAAATATACTTAAACATTTATTAAAGACTAAACTGTAATTATTTTAGAAAAGAAATAGCATAAAACAAGCACACTATGACTCTCATGTAGGTTTGGTTGTTGAAATTGGGCTGATTTTGACACCCTTTTGAACATACCGTGGTCAATAATCAGCAATACAAGCTGTGAAATGATTTAAATCACACGAGTAATTATGAAAAGATGTTGATCTAACCTTTTAAAAGTATAAAAAAATGCACTTTTATTTGTTAAGCATTACTAAATATACTGATATATAAGTTGGGTGTTTGGATTTGAAAAAGTGAGAGAACAGAAAAAATAAAAAGAAAAACGAAAGAGGTGGAGAGAGAGAGACATCGTGTCATCATTTTTATTTGTTTGTGGGGGCATCTGAAAAACGACAAGTGAGAAAGCAAGATGCAGCTATCATATCTCTATACAAATCCCCTTCGTAAGAAAATAAATAAAAAATGTATATACAAATCCCTTATATCTTTTGTGATTTTGTAGCTTCAAAAGAACAACCTCTCTCTTTCTCTTACATAATAACATTATATTATCATGTAATCATCACAACAACAATCATAAATAAATTACATATATACATTGATAATTGTAAATGGACCCCCCAAAACAAAGAGAGGAGCTTGATCAACAACAACTTGTGGGACACCACCTCACTAATAAGAAATAATCCAAATGGAAAGTGATGTGTACATTTAAAAGTACTGTGTATCTTAATACTTGGTATAATTTGTTAAAAACATTTCTTCTAAAAATTATCAACAAATAAATACATTTGTTTATAGGTTATTATTAACATGTTTTTGAAGAAATAAGTGAACATACTTTATAATAAATCTCAATTAATAGAATAAAAGAGAGAGAGAGACAGAGAGCAGGAGAGAGTGTTTGATTGGGGTGGCATTGACTCCTCCCAAGGTAAAGACATGATGAGCCAATCAAAGCAAAAGCCATGTACGTGCTCTTCACTCTCCTATGGTGAGAGGGACCCAGAAAGGCTATGTGAGATTCTGTTGGAGCGTGAGGACCAAACTCTGAGATTGGAACTGGAGAGAGTAATGATAGGTAAAACAAGGCAAAGCAAAGGGTGTTGACTGTTGAGTTTTGCTTTGCTGTGCTGTGTGCTTGGGAAAGCAATGAAAGCTTGAAAATTGAAAGTAAATACTAAATACACTACATACAAGAACACACACAGGGAGAGAGAGAGAGAGGGATGTCAGAGGTGAGGGGCAAGTGGGATCTGGATCCGCTCAAAGAAGCACATAACACAACATAACATAAGGGACACCACCACCACACGCACACCTTCTTCATAGTGAGAGGGAGTGTGAGAGAACACTTAGCAGTTGAGTTGAGTTGAGTGGAGTGGAGAGAGATAGAAGGGCAAAATGAGAATTGTGAGTTCAGTTCTCAACTTCACTGCCTAGTGTTGCCCAGAACCCCATAAAAACACAGAAGGGGCACTCAGGCAATTGATGTTTCTTCTGCTGCTTCTATCTGCAACCATATTATAAATAAGGCGGTGGTTTGGCTTTTCTAGTAACTTTGACTACCATTGTGTTTGAGGTTGAGGGGAACAACTGTCTTGGCACTAACCAAACCAAGAGAGAGAGACTTTATCTTCCTTTCATGGGTAAGGTCCAACTCTTCTCCTCAGATTTGGACTTCAAATTTAATTTGGAAAAGATTGGAGATTTAGAAGGAGCTTAGTAAGTAGGAGGGAGGAAAAAAAGAAAGAAAGAAAAGGAAAAGAGTTATTTGTTGTTGTTTGTTAGTTTCTCCTTTTGTTGTTTCTGCAACTTTTGCACTCATTACTTCTTTATAGAGAAATTCAACCACCATCTTATGTCTCTCTCCCTTTTCTTTATTTTCTCATTCCTTTAATCAAAGGTAACTCTTGGCATCCTCTTCCATTAGTTTTCTCCCATTAATCAACTACACGAGAATACTCCTTTTAACATACAACTTTTTTACTCCCCTTCTCCTTTTCTTCTTTTACTTACTTTTCTTCTCCTGTTGTGCTTTACTTGCAGGAATATGAGAAAGAAACTCACTGTGCCACTACTCATCCCAAGTTGGTAGGTAGGGCTTGTGTGTGGTTGAGAAAGAAACTTTTCTTGTACCAGGAGTGAAAAAGATGACCACTTGAGAATAGAGAGAGAAGTAGAGAGACACAACTTGAAAAAGCAATTTTGAATTTTAGAGTTAGGCTAGCTTGTTGTGTAACTAAGTTGCGATCTTTTTGTTCAATCATGGATGCTTACGAAGCTACAAGAATTGTGTTTTCAAGGATCCAAAACTTGGACCCTGAAAATGCATCCAAAATCATGGGTGTGCTTCTTCTTCAAGACCATGGTGAGAAGGAAATGATTAGATTAGCATTTGGCCCCGAAGCACTTGTTCACTCAGTGATTGTCAAAGCCCGCAAGGAGTTAGGTTTACCTTCGAACTCTCCGCCAACACCCTCCACTCCTCCTTCTCCTTCACCATTCCTTTCGAGGCAAAGCTCTACTTCTTCAAGGCTTAGTGGTATCAACCTCCCTCCCGCCCTCACCATTCCAAACCCTTCTTCAACTTCTTCTTCATGGCCTACTGTGTCTGAGCTTCAAACCCCAGATGATTTGATGAGCCCCAACCATTTGGTTGTTGGTTCTTCCACTTCTTCATCCTCCTTACCCTTTTATGTAAACGGAGGCTCAGATCCAATTGATGACTTCCAACTTCAAGACCAGCTTTCTTTCCTTAACGATGGTTCTCCTACTAGTACTGCACTTGCTCACAAGAACAACCCAGATTTGTTTTACCCACCTCACTCAGACTTGTCTTCCAGCCCTACTGCTGCAGCTGACCCTGCTCTCTTTCCTTCCTACGGTTGGGGAGGATCTCTTCATCGTAGGAGTTGCTCCGTCAATGATGCTTGTTTAGGCTCTGAGGACCCCAACTCCGGATTGGGGTGGAAGCCTTGTCTTTACTTTGCCAGAGGGTACTGTAAAAATGGGACTAGTTGTAGGTTCCTTCACGGTGGACTTGGAGATGCAGATGGTGCTGCTGCTGCAATGGTAGGTTCTCCTAGCAAGATTGAGATGATGGAGCAGTGCCATGAGCTCTTCAGATCCAAATCTTCTCAGCAGCATAGATTGGCTGCTGCTTCTCAGCTCATGGCCTCACCCACTTTTCCATATTCCCCCAAGTGCATGAATTTGCTGTTGCAGCAGCAACAGAATGATACTCAAAGGTACACAATACTAACATGCAATCATGTGTTTTGGTTTGTGTTGTCTTTGTAATAGTCGAGGTGCAGAATTGTAATCATGGTTGATAATAATTGCAGAGCGGCAGCTGCAGCTCTGATGATGAGTGAGGATTTGCATAAATTTGGACGATCCAGGCTCGAAAGAAATGATTTTTCCTTGAACAGTCCTGGAATGGTAAACCCAGCTTCCAGACAGATCTACTTGACTTTCCCAGCAGATAGCACTTTCAGAGAGGAAGATGTTTCAAATTACTTCAGGTTATTGTTGTTTAGTTTAGCCTTAGCTGGGGTCAGTATGAATATTTTGGCAATGACAGAAATATTAACTTAGTTTTTAATTCTGTGATTGAAGTATTTATGGCCCTGTCCAAGACGTTAGGATCCCATACCAGCAGAAGCGAATGTTTGGTTTTGTGACTTTTGTATTTCCGGAGACCGTGAAGCTTATTCTATCTAAAGGAAATCCTCATTTTGTGTGTGATGCTCGAGTGCTTGTTAAGCCTTACAAGGAGAAGGGCAAAGTTCCGGACAAGTACAGGCACCCTCTCTTTCTACTCGCGTTATCTTTTCTTTGTCATTGTCTTCTGTTGGTTTTGAATGTTTTCATGTTTCGTGTGTTTCGCAGGAAGCAGCAGCAGGTAGATAGAGGAGATTTTTCACCATGTGGTACTCCAACTGGACTAGATGCCAGAGACCAGTTCGATCTTCAACTTGGTAGGTTAATGCTTTTGGTTGAACCTTCCATTTTATTATTCTTTCAAGTTGTTTGCTGGTCAAACCTACTCTACTTAACGCGTGGGTTGTCTTGTATGTTTTCAGGAGGCAGAATGTTCTACAATGCTCAAGACATGCTGTGGAGGAGGAAGCTGGAGGAGCAAGCTGATTTGCAGCAAGCTCTTGAGTTACAAAGTAGGAGACTAATGGGTCTGCAACTTCTTGATATCAAGAAGCATCACCAGCGTGCACTCTCCACTGGAAGTCCAATTCCTTCCCCCACCCACTCTCCTAACATGTTCAACCAAAATCTTGTTTTTCCTTCCTTTCACACTAGTTCAGAGGCCCCGAAGGGTATATCTCTCCCGCTCTCTCTCTCTCATTTTTAAATGCGATTGATTGCATGTTTTCTTTAATTAAACTTGGTGCATTTCTGCGGAATGTAATGAATTGGTTGAGATTTATGCTATTTGATACCAGAGAGTGGTTCAACTTCTGCTCCAGCTAGCACTTCATCAGTTTCTGCTGGTCAGCAGCCGGTCAACATATCTGTTGGCAAGGAAATGGTGGTCAATGGAGAGAATGGATATAAGGAAGGCAATGGGAAGCAGAGCTCCAGTCACGGAGATCGTGATTTGCAAGAATGGTATAAAACTTGTTCTTATTTAAAATGCTAAAAGTGCACCAGAATAGTAAACACCTTTTTGCACCAAATTCCTTTTTCAGTCTATGCCAAAAAAATGTGCATTTATTCAGGTTTTCCTATTTTCCCAAATTTGATTGTCAGTATTTTATATGGTTTATGAATAAATGCAGCTTGGAGCATAATCTCCCTGATAGCCCTTTTGCTTCCCCAACAAAAGCTGCTGGTGACTTCATGGTTTCCTTCTCCAATGGACCTAATGAGGCCATTGAGGCAGATGCCTCAGGTGCATCTGCCAGCTCTAAATTTGGTACTAGCGCATTACTTCCACCATCTTCTGCTCTTGACATGGGAACTTTTAAATCCTATAACTGCCAAATACCAAGGTATTGGCATCATCACCTTTTTAGCCTTCTTTCCCTAGACCATGAGTTTCAGTATCCCACAAGCTTCTGAGTTTTTGTTGATCTTGGTTTGGATTTAGGTTCTCTTCTGGCCATGGAACTATTGGGATGTTAGCAGGAACCGGTGGACCAATTGACATTTAGTTTGCTGATGTTCAGGTAAAATCTAGTTGGAAAGAATATGTTGGATTAGGCGCAGTTGCATGTTGTCTTCAAGGTTGATCGGTCTGTTGTTCAGTTTATTAAATTTTGGGTGTTGGTTTGGTCTTTTTTGTGCAACATTTACAGGAAGTGAAAGATGACTGAACAAACCTGGAAAACAGTGTAGAGAATCACCACCACCACCACCACCGTGACGGCCATGATCTTCAATCATCAATACTATACTCCTTACTACCATACAAAATGCATACGTAAAAGTAGTTCAGTAAAGGAAGTGGGGCAGGCATTTCCCTTTTCTTTTGTTAGCATTATTGTAGTACCATCATTTTCTTTCTTCTGATATCTGTAGTAGCTGAATGAACCACAGGTTAAAAATAACACAAAGAATCACCAGAGTCAATGTGTAGTAGGAACTCCGTGGCACTGTAATTTCTTCTTATTACCCTTGGATGTAGTAGTGTAGATTGTTAGTGGTATGTTGTTATTACAGGTATAATTTGAAGTGTTTGTACAGCTGGAGCATTACCCAGAGAAAGCAAAGCATGCATAGATGAAGCGTTAAAACCGTAAATGCAGAGTTGTATAAGTACAAGGCTGATTGAAATGAATCCCCCCCCATGATGGGTAACTGAACTGGTGTTTGAAGGCCAGAATTGAAGAGGGGAGAGTGTATAATTGTTAATCTTTTAGAGCTGGGTTAAAGTTCAAAGTGGAGATATTAGCTTTGGATGTTATGTTTCAGTTATGTTTGCAGAAGTTCTACTTAGTTGTTATTATTATACACAGTTATGATGAAGCCAGACAGAAAAGAGAAAGAATTAGAAAGAAGAATCAAAAGTGAGTTTTAAGACTAATTGGTCTATTTGCCTCTCTTGATGTGTGCCTTTTGATTTTAAAGGAGAATTTGTCTCTTTGTTCCTTCAATTATTTTTGCCTTTCAAATTGTAAAATGGTGGGGTATGTCTTTTTTTTGCCATTATTGGTGAGGAAAGAAGTGGGATCCACAAGGCACACAATCACATGGGGTTGCTGACACTGCAAGTGGGCCACACACATTTATATAATGACAGGTTGTGCATAGGACCCTCTACCCATGTGAGTGATGCCAGTGCCACTTTCTCTCTCATAGATATTTATCTCTCTACCCTTTAGATTCTCTTTCATGACAGGAAAGGACATGCACAGATCTAAAAGTAGGGTAGATGCCCACACGTATGACAAAAGTGGCCTGAAACTCGAATCTTTTGGTGTCTGTGGCCTTCTGAATGTGTGTAACACGGGCCGTGCTAGTTACTGTGCAAAGCTTTCTTTTTTATTTTTGTTTTTCAACTTGCCCTCTTCCAGGACTTGAAGAGCCCCCTAGGTGTTTGTGAAAACGTTTAATCTGGTGGGATAAGCACAAGCCGCAATGTTGGTTGGTTGGTTTCTTCTCTTTTGTTTTGTTTTGCTTTGACACGTTAGTTTCCTTTTAATACGATTCAACCTAAACACCATAGGCAAACAGAACATTACCTCAATGGTGGTGACCCATGACTAGTGACTAGTAAATCCATGCTTGGTTTCTTGGAAGTTCACCAATTAGATTGTGTTTTTGGGACTGAATTGTATGTGTGATTAATATCGCTGTCCCCTTTATGATGAAGACATGTTTGCACATGTCACGGTCGTGTGCGTGCATGTGGTTATATTTTGGTGGCATAGGATTCTAGAAACATGGTGAATGTGGAAACAGATGGTAACCCCTGATTGCAATTTCAACTTCAGTGTTCGTGGCAGCATAACTATTTTATTTTTAACATTTGCCCTCCCTCTCTCTTTTTGCCTAATTTTCAAAGATATCATGCGCAGTACTTCATCCATTCTTGGACTTTTTGGTTTTCTTCACCCAAGTCTTCATATTTTGACTCTCCATCACTGTCTTGCATGATTGAGCACCACAAATATTTTCAACATTTTAATTTACTTGCTAAAATTTATTATCTTAAAATAGAAATATATATTTTTTTAACTTCGAAGGATTGATGATGATATGGAATAATTAAGAGATGAGGCATGGAAAAAGAAATATTGTTCAAGTATGTAATAAGGTGGTAGTGACAGAACATTTACAAGTAATGACAAATGAGAATTATGATATTATTCAAAGAAAAATGAGTTTAGAAAAACGTATAAACCATAACTAAATCATCCTGCCAATCTTCTTGCAGCTATGTGAATCTTGTATAAAAAACATTTTCAAAAAGTAGCGATCTTATTGAAAAATGGTGATATTGAGTAAAAAAATGAAAATAAAATGTTCAAAAGTGGAAATTTGTCTCTCGAATCAATTGTCAAAATATTCAATAGAATAGGAAAAATGTAAGGGTTATACATGAAACATCAAATACTTATCCTTATCAAGAATGCCATAATGTTAACAAAAGTGTTTATCATTATTTGTCTTTGAACTTTCTATCAGATACAAAATTCTTAACTAAAACATGAGAATCATTTAAAGTAAAACCTAAAGCAGAATAAACACCAACCCACCTTTCTGTTTCATCTTGAATGACAAGAGAAAAAATAAAATAAACTTTTTCATGAGAGGGATATGATCTAAAGAGAGGATCTAATTACATAAAAAAGAAAAAGAGTCATTAAATCCATTAGAGAATGTATCACAAATTGCATGTGATGAAACTCTGTGCATGATTGTGATTTCTATGAAAAATTTCGAAGTAGACTTGAATTTTAAGTAATAAACAGTGATACCTTATTATAACTAAGATAGCATTAACAATGTTCTAAAACTACAAATTATTACTATTAAATTTTTTTTTCAAAGGGTTCATGAGTAACAAATAGGACTATTATAAACTATAGAACAATATATCTAAAATTTGTTTTGATATAATCTTATTAATTTTAATTAGTATTTGATGTTAATTTAATTAATAAATACACACTATTACTTATATTTAATTAATTTTTTTTAGTTTTGTCCAATAGCTTACATTTTCAAACTATTTATTTTCAAGTAAACGTTATCTTATTCAATTAAATATTTTTTTGGTATATGCTATTTTTTTCAAATTTTATTTTGATTTTTAGACTTAAAAATTATTAATTAATCTTTTAATTTATGAAAATATGTATTTTTAATAATTTTTATGCTAAAATTTAATATTGATTAATTTTTATTTAGGCCTAAATATAATATTTAATAAGATGTTTTAATTAAATTCATATATTTTCTTTGAAGGTTGAGGATTAATTATTTTAATTTTAAACATAGAGAGGAAAATCAAATTTGAAAAAAATTATAAAAATAAAAAACATATTTAATATTATATAAATTAGTTAAATATTTTTCATTTTAAATATTATTAATTTATTCTCTTAAAATTTTACTTAAGTTTCTTTTTTTCTTTGAAAGTAAAAAAAAATATTTTTTTTAATTGATCTTGTAGAGAGATTTAAAGAAGTTATTGATAAGATGAGTAAATTAAAATAGAGAAAGAGATATTATTATTATTACTTGGTAGATGGGTGTTCAAATTTAAATGGGTTGGTGAACCCTACTCAGGTCAACAAACAGTCAACGCTATTTAATGGAGTGTAATCTTCTCCTTCAAACAAAAAGGGAAATATGAAACCATTTTCATTGTTTGGTTATGGTTGTTTCCACACAAATATTTCAAAGTTCTTTACTTTATTTCATTTAAGGTTGTTAATTTTGTCTATATATTCTATTAAATGTACATTGTCATGTCTCTCTTGGTAAACAATGTTAATATAAATTTCGTTTTCATATACATATTTATTATATTTATAATTTTTTAATAAATTATACACATCTTAATTATATTTTATTGAATTAATTTTTTCTTCTCTTATTTTATTTAACACATTGACTAAAATTTAAATGAAAATAATAAAATTGAAATTCAAAGTTAAAATATGAAAAAAATATTTGTTTATAAATAATAATTTATTGATTTAATTACTATATATCTTAGAAAAATATACAAATTATATTTTTGAAAAAATTATTATTTTAATATAAAATTAGTATATAGTTATAAAACATATGATTAAATTAATTAACTTTTGATTATATACACATATAGTTGTAATAAAATTATAAATATGAATAAATATAACGAAGAAACATGTTTTTTATTTTATAAATAATATATGGGAGATGTATTTAAAAATTAGACTTTTTTTTATGATGTATTAGTTCTGAGAATAATTTCACTTAAATAAATTATCATATACAATGAGAATGTTGTTCTATATGGATAATTTCTATAATGTCTGAATGTCACTTAATAATATTTTAATAAATATGAGATTAAATTTTCTATAATTAAATAATTCACTTGTTTTCTTATAAAAAAATACATAAAAAATTTACAATTTTATTTTTTATAATATTTTTAAATTTTAGTGAGTATGTTATTTAAAAGTAAAATAATAGAAATGAGTGTTACATGATTTATAAAAAAGGAAAAGAAAAATGAGTATTGCTTACTAAAAAGATAAAGAGATGAAAAGTTATTTTAAATTAAAAATTATGAATATTATCTTATTAAAATAAAATAAGATATAAAACTATAAAAAAGTGTAAATATCATTAAAAAAAAAAGTTAGAAAGGATAAGTGCAAGTTTTCTTTAATGTATTAATTGCATTGGCTACTAAACATGTTAGAGATAAAGGAAGACTTTTAAGGATATGTTGAAACTAAATAATGAATACAAAAATTAAATAGTTAGGTAAGATATATGAATTTAAATTATTGTATCATCTACTTTATCCACACTCAAGTGAAGCTGCTTTTGAACTCAAATCCATATATAATAATTTGTTGGGTTTAGTGTCAAATCCAAACAGAACCAAATAAATGAGAAATTAATTTGGGGAACAACTTAAAAGGAAAAACGGGGGTTGTAGAAGATTTTGAAAATAGAGTATTTATGAAACAAAAAAAGACGATGAAAAGCAAATATATTTGAAAGCAAGTAAGAGGGTGTTCAAATTATTAGGAAGTTGGGAAGGTCAAAGGCTAGGGTACAATGTGCATAACATGATAATGTTGGGATGTTGTTTTGCAAGAATATTGGTTCCATATGTTACAAATGGATTAGACTTGTTCATCTGCACAAGCACTCCACCACATAAAAGTCTCAACACATCACACAATTCAAAGTCCACGATAAAAAATAATGTACCATGTTTGTGGATTGTTGAGACAGAATAAGAAAGATTTAAAGAGCAGGTTTTTTAGCAGAAAAAAGAAGGAAAGTACAGCACCATATTCATTCATGCAGAATTTTATGGTAAGGAAAACTGATAACAAGGACACGTAGGTTAGAAAAGTTCACTTCAATCTATCTATTCAGCTAAATTTATCCTTTGTTTATCTAAATTTAAATTTTGATCATTTAAATTCAAATAAAATTAAGTGAAAATATCCAAGTAAAATAAAGAAGTTAAGAAGAATATTAGCATTTTAGGTTAGGAAAAAAATGATTAAAGACATTAACAGAATGACTGTGGAACCTTTAAAGTTTACTTCAATAAAAAATAATTTTTGAGCTGTTTAAGAAAGAAATAATCTAAAATAAAATGGTTAAATACTACTATATAAGAATATTCCACGAAATCCAATCTTCAAGAAATAAATATGAAATCTACAAGTGACAGTGGGCGATGATTAGTTGAGTAGAGAAAGTATTTCATGCAGAATGTAACTTCTTAGGAAAATGCTCTATATTAACTTCTATAGACTATAATTTTTAATTTATATGTAAATTAATTTTAGTTTATTAAAAGAATACTTATTTATTATTATTTTTTCTATAAGTTCGTGAGTAATTTAACTTATTGACTCAGTTAGATGAAAAAAAATGGCCTAAAATAGTAAGAGTGAAGAATATTAAATTCTCAAACTACCAAATTGATCTTTGGTGCAGGATCATGAAATTTAACAAATAAAGAGTAACATCTTTATACATTAAACTAAAGGAAAGAGAGAGAAGAGAGAAGTATATGATAAAGTTAATAATATGTGAAACTTATTACCAGCATAAACTTATTCTATGAATAAACATGGAAACATGGTTCTAAAAATGTATTATATGAATAACTTATTCTTAAATAAACTATTAGCTTTGAACAATAATCCCGTTCGTGTAATAAGTCGACAATAAATAAAATTTTCTAAACTTAGCCTAGAAAGTTTACCAGCAAATTAAGAGTTTGACTACAGACAAAAATCATTCTCCCATAGAGTTGTGATGAAGGGATGAAAAGCAGAGGAAGAGTGAAGGTTAGATGATATCGTAGTCAGGAGAATGACAGTATGCCCAACAAATGAGGGCAGAAAGAAAGGTGGGAATGGAACGGTCTAACTCTAGAAACAAAGACAACCAAGGATGATGATGATAAGTTATGGTATATCTTTCTCTGAGGATTTGAAAAAAATTGAATGAAAGCTTTAATATATTTATATCCTGAGCCTCATTAACTAATCTATCGTATTCATGCCAGATCAGGGCCACTGGGGAGCTGCTCGTAACCATCATGATTGGTGGCGGTGTAGGTACTCGATGGAACTGGAATGCACTTCAGGAGAACAGCTACAACTAAACTTACCGCACCAATCATCACGCTTGCTAACCACAATTCCGGGCTCAGTGGAACCGTTTGAGCAAAAGCCCCCAGATATTGAACTATCAAGGCTTGAAAGCATATCGTCACACCCATCACCATCACGAAAACCCAGCTGCTTAACATGCCTTCAAAAACATTTATCTTCTCCATGTCACGGCTGTTTATCTCGTTGAACACCTATTAATGACACCAATGTTGTTTTCAATGACATGAGTTGCTTAGTATTGCCTCAGGATGCATGGAAGTTACCAAAATTACACCACTGTATGTAACTAGGCCAAGCATACGCATAAAGTAACAATGGATAGGAAGAGTATGCATGGAAGTCAGATGATTTATTACCTGACAAAATACAAAGGTGTTGAATATGACGGTATTCAGAAGAAAGGTAGTATCATCAGGTCCATTGAGCTTGAGAATCTGTTCCCCACGAAATTTGAGAACCAGAAGGACGATGATTTGATAGATGCTCTGACCAATTATGTTCCTCCACATGACCCTGGTGATGAATTTGGCGTTCTTTCCAATAGGTGGCCTCTTCATCAACCCATCATGAGGAGGTTCTGTAGCCAGTGCCAACGCGCCGAGAGTGTCCATGATCATGTTTACCCAAAGCATTTGAACAGCACTAAGAGGAGCAGAGCCTGAAATGTTTTCTCTGTTGTGATTAGTCATCGGAGTTGAACTAAATAGCAATGACCTGGAAAGACCGTCTTGAGAAGCTAGCTGTACTTATTACCTGACACGCATGCTGAAATAAAATTCAGCACGAGAGCTACAACATTAACGGTTAACTGGAACTGGACAAACTTTTGTATATTAATATAAACAGCACGACCCCATCTGGCAACATTCACTATGGTTGAGAAGTTATCATCCATTACAATCACATCCGCGTTCTCTTTTGCAACCTGGAGAAGATCAAGATTAACAATACTTAGCGCACAATGTTCTGTAAAATAAGTGACCAAAGCCACTAGGATCAGATGCTAAATGTGATCTAATTAATGGGAGGCCTAAGCCTTATTCCTCCGATGATACTTGTTTTGATGGATGAAACAAATCAATCACATAATGACACATAATCTCAGATGGAACAATAAATGGAAAGTATCCCATGAAATCATCATGGATGTATAGATTGTAGCTGCAGTAACAAACCTCTGTCCCTGCAATGCCCATAGCAAGTCCAATATCAGCCTCATGCAACGCTGGGGCATCATTGGTCCCATCACCAGTTACTGCCACAACCTCATTAAAATTCTCCCTCAAATGGCTCACTAAGCTGTGCTTGTCAAGAGGCAAGGATCGGGCCATTACCTACAAACGTCAAGCAACCAATTTATAAATGTCCTATCCTTGCTAAACTTTAAAACGAGTATCCACTGAACAATAAATAATCAAGACCTGTATTTTCGGTATAATCTTTTCCAATTCTTGCGGAGACTTGTTCCGGAAATCCGGTCCCTCTATCGCGATTCCATCTGTCAATATGCCGCATTCTCTAGCTATTGCTTTAGCGGTATTTATGTTGTCACCAGTCACCATTCTAACGACAATGCCAGCTTCTAAACAAGTCTTGACAGCTTCTTTTACTCCAGGCCTCACTGGATCCTTTATCCCAACAATAGCTATCAACGTGTACTTGTCCTCAGGAATACAATCACGTTTAGAAGATCCTTCAATGTCCTTGAAGGCAATGCAGAGTGTTCTCAGAGCCTCAGAAGCAAAACCGTTGATAACTTCTGTGATGCTAATTTTTTGTTGTTCGTTCAAATGGACCACTTCGCCGTCTGCGTTGACAACTTTGTCGCACATTTTCACAATTAGTTCAGATGCTCCTTTGCAAAATGCTCGATACTTGTCGGTGCCACCGGGAAGAGCCACCAGCAGTGACATCTTTTTTCTGATTGAATTGAAAGGTTCAACCTTCACGATTTTATACTTGTTGTTATAAAACTTGGAATCACCTCCCAAAAGCAAGCCGAATTCCAACAGTGCCGATTCTGTGGGAGAACCCAAGATCTTGTTCTTTCCATCCAGCCCTTTGACTATCTCTGAGGCAGTATCCTGGAATATGGATTGCAAAAGAAGATCAAATGTGTGTTCAGAAATTGAGGACTTCAACACATTTTCACCTGGGCCGCTTTTAATGACCTTAGTTTGTTCGCAAATCCATATTTTGTCTACAACCATGTGATTTGTAGTCAAGGTCCCCGTTTTATCAGTGCAAATACAACTTGCTGAACCCATGGTCTCGCATGCGGAGAGATGCCTGACTAGTGCCTTGTCATTCATCAATTTCTTCATGGCAAATGCAAGGCTTAGTGTTACTGCCAAAGGAAGCCCCTCAGGAACTGCCACAACTATTATAATGACAGCAGTGGCAAAGAAATTGAGAAGTTGGGATGCATCATTTAGGGACCATTTTGTAATCTCATGCTGAGCTATTTTACTCCACAAAAACCTGCTCGTTAGAACCATGAATGTGAGCAGGGCAAAACCCAAGCCTATCTTTCCAATAATGGTAGCAACTCCATTTAGTTTGACCTGAAGTGGTGTCTCATCATCTCCTCCCTCGTTCAGAGTATCCATCAATCTTCCCCATTCCGTTCTCACACCAACGGATGTGATCAGCATCTTAGCATACCCATCTTGCACTGTGGTCCCAGATAGAAGAAAAGGCTTCCTGCCGTCAATATTCACAGCCTCGCTCTCACCTGATAGACTTGACTCGTCTATTAATAATCCGAAACCAGATATCCATAACCCATCTGCAGGAACTATGTCTCCTATTGAAAGATGGACTATGTCTCCTACCACTAGATCATGAATTGAAACCTTTTGCCTTCTACCGTCTCTTGTAACTTGAATGCTGACATTTTTCTTTTCTTTATCCAAGTCCTTAAATTGCAAAGACTGTTTATAGTCACTAATTGAAGTGACAAAGACCACTAAAAGGATAGATAGTATGATTCCCACTCCATCGTACATACCTTTTGGCCAACCTTCAGTTAAGATTCCAACACCTACTGAGACCAAAGAACATGCCATAAGGATGATTAGAGTTAAGTCCTGCATTGCATCCCAAACGAACATCCAAAAGCTTCTAGGGGCCTTCTCGGCGTGGCGGTTAAAACCATAGATATTTTGTCTATGCTCCACATCAACTGAAATAACGCCCTCATGCAAGGACACACGAACAGCCCTTGCTATTCCTTCCACTCCTTCATGAAGTTCTAAACATTTGTTGTCATGGGATCGGACAATGGAGGCTAATTCGTCGGGCTCAATTCCGAAGCCTGCTTCCTGAGTCTCGTTTGAGAGCATGTAACCACCAGAACCACCATCACCGCGGCCAACCCCGTCGCCCACCTGACCAACTCCACCTCTGCCAATGCGGTCACCAATACCACGGTTCCCAGCTGGATGAGACGAACAAACAATGTAACAGAACGAGTGAAAAAAAAAAAAGGTGAATGAAAGCGATTGAGTGTGTGTACCGTTAATAAAATGCAAAGCTGCTTTTTGAACATAGAGAGCCACCCTTATTTTTTCCTGGTCAAGACAGTTAAAGCATATGCAAGGTGTGTTAGGGCGACATATAATAAATGCATGTCATTCAACCTTTAGAGGATATGTATACGTTTAAGTTCCTGAAATTTTCATCCTGTTTGTGCTTCCAGATAACTGCTCACTACTGGTAGATATTGTTTTTTTCGCTGTATTTATCATTTTTTACAGTGGCAGATATTAAATCTATTAGTTCCTTAGCCAAACAAAAAACACTCAATTGCACATAAAATATGCGTAGCGTGACATAATTAACTTGGAATTATAACCTCTTTTATCATAAACTCTTTACCTAAAAGAATAAAATACAAAGATGATAGTCTATTACTTCACTAAATTTAAATATAAACTATCCAACTAAGCATCAAACAGTGTTTTATAAAAAAAGTGTTACTCCGTGTGACATCATATAATCATATATTGATAAAAAAATAAAAATTGCATGAACACTCTTATTCTAATTGACCTCTGTGAAAAAGTTATATATATATATATATATATATATATATATATATATATATATATATAATACGAAAAACAAAATTAAAAATATAGAAAAATATTAAATAAGTGTTTGTAGATTGTATTAAGTGAATAATCCAAGGTAAGATAATTTAATTAATAATATTGGACAACATTCTTTATCTAATAAATATAATTTATATTATCTGCAGCGTGAAACTCATTAATGGGATTGGGTATATTTTTTTTTACTAACAGAGTACAGGTTAATCTGACTCTGAAAAAGAATATAATTTAAAAAGCTGTTACATATCACAATTACGATTGAAGTCGACAACAATAAAGGAAAGAAGAAAAAAAACACACCCATTTTTCTATTGCATATTAAATGATATTATATTATATATTAATTTCAATTAGTTAATGTATAAAGTTGGCAAAGAAGTAGGAAAAGGAAGCAAAATTATTAAAAAAAATAAAAAATCATATATTGCATCTTCTGGTTTTTAAGGACGGATATAGAATGTGTGGATAGTAATTATGTACTGGTTTATTACTGTACTGTTTTTTAACCAACACAAAATTGAGATGACAGTCATCAAATTATTCAGAATGATATATACTTGTCCGGGATTGTGTTAAAATCTTATGACTCATACACAATTTCTAAAATCTGAGATTCTATATGGTAAATAGTAACATAAATGTCATGAAACATTTATAAAATCAGTGAAGTTTACTTTGGAAATATACTGGAATTGAGAGAAACACCAGTAAAGACTAAAGAATAAACACCAAGGACAAAGAAGAAACTGACTCAAAGATTAATCTTTGTTTTATATTGCATAACATATCATGGAACAAGTTGTTATGGATGGGTTAACTACATTGGCATGATATCTTAATAGAAAAAATTAAAATATGTGTAGCTTTAATTGTGTTGAAAAACTACAATTCAACGGGACATATATGAGGCAGCCATTTGCCTCACAAATAAAGTTTGCCTATCTTTAAAAGATTGTAATTCATTGTTTCAACGGTGTGAAATAGGCGTAGTAAGTGTTAGATATAAAGTATCATTGTGTTAATGAAGCTTTTGAGATTCGATTTCTAAAACAAGTAATTTCAAAATTTATTACCCTCATCTTTTATTTTAATAGAACTTCGATGTTAAGTCGAGGTGTGTGAAAAACAGACAGAGAAAGAGTTTTTTTTTTTCTCTGAAAACCCTACATGACATGAGAAACAGTAAACACTAAATATAATCATTTTGGTAACAGAGAAATCCAAATTCACTGTTGTCAGGTTCATCTATGCAGTGGTTTTCTAGATCAAATAAGTTTAGATATCTTCAAAAATAAAGTTGGTGAGAGAGAAAAGTTTTAAAAATAATATCAGAACCCTTAAATTTTCGATCACAAAAGAAGTTCCGATAAAAAAAAACAAGTAAATTCTATTCACGGAAGAAGATCCCGATTCATGAAAAAAAAAAAAGTGAATTTTGCGAAACCGTGTGAAATAAGCTCCAAAACGTGGGCGATATCACCATCAATTCTGCGGATCATGTACATTTTTCAACGTAAAATTTTATCATGATTAAGATTAATTCATATTTAAAAAGAAACCAGAGTCGGTTGATAAATGGCTCTAATAAGGACTTAATTATACTAAGAACTAGCTTTCATTTCGCCCTAAGCTACCAATGTGGATGCGTTTTCACCAAGAAATTGAACGGACATTTGTTGCAAAATGAGCAAAACAAATCGGATTTTGATCCGAAAGCGGAACGAAAGAAGCAATGGATATTGCATTTATTGAGAGAGATTAGGTATTTTACCTGGAGCTTCCTACGCTTGTTTTCTGCGTCGGCGCGTTGGGCGAGATTGGCGACCATGCGGAAGCGTCGACGGGGATTTTTGACGACGGATACGGCGGATCTCCATCGGCGGAGGGCGGACTCGGAAGGGTTCTTCGGCTGGACGCTGAAGTTTTCTCTGAGGTACTTCTCCATTGTTCTTCACTGATCACTGAGCTTTCTTCATTCACAATCACACTCTTCTTTTATTATTATTATTATTATTATTCAATCGTTATCGCCACAATATTGATTTGATTAACGAAATCGAAATGAAGAAGAGAAAGAAAGTTTCAAACGTCGCCGAATATGGCGGGAACAAGAAAGAGAAAGAGCTGTCACAGAGAGGAGACAAGGGGAGCACACAAGCCAATAACTATGGAACATGTCATTTTACTCTTTTACCTTTTCATATCATTCACTTCATCATCAAAGTCATCAATTTTTTTTCTCTCAATTATAAATATTTTTTCTCTTTCACAAAATGCAAATAATTTTTCTAATATATATAATTTATTTCATTAAGCTCGTTATAATCTATATATTTTTAATGCTTTTTCAGCGTAGTCCAATCTATTTTAGTTTTATTAGATTTCAATGTCAGCAGATTTTAAACTGATATGCGTATATATCTTAAATTAATTGAATAATTTAACAAGTTAAATTAATATATTAACTGTTTAGTTCATGAATGAGGTTGTTTAGTTCATAATTAGGTTTTGTTGTCATTTTTCTTAGTTGATGCTTTTACTTTTTAATATTTTTTTAAATCTTTTTGTGTTGGTAATTTTTTTTTTCCAAATTTGCTTCATGGTTATATTTTAAGGGGAAAGCTTCTCGTTTTTTTCTTCATCTTTAATTTTTTTTTTTGAACATTTGATATATTTTTGCACTCCTACGTTTTCTTTTTAACTATTATGACAGGTGTTTGTTAAGAGATATTTTTCTTCTAATTTCTAGAAATCATGAATCTTGATAATAAACACAAAATGACTCAATTTTCTTGGTGAAAAATATTTATTATATTTTTAAAAATGAATAATAATATGCTATTTTTATTAAAAAAACACTAATGTAATAAATAATTTACTAAAAATATCATGACATTTTCATCAAGTAATTTTTTATTTAAATTTAAAAAGTTAATTTTTTCTGATAATATTTTTTTAAAAACTTGACTATAAATGTTTCTAAAACACACAAAATAACATCCAATTATTATTTTTACTATAATTAGTTTTACACTATCTCACTAATAATTGTCCCATCTTGCATAATATAGAAGCAAAATAATTAATATATGGATATTAAATATTAATAAGTAAAATTATTAGATAAATATTTTTTAGGAGAGATTTTTAATTTGTAATTTTTCTTTAAAATATTTAAGAAAAAGATAAGATGATCTTAACAGAATAAGAGTAAACAAAACATGATAAAGTCAACAAGAGATGTAGGGTTTGGATGAGAAAATTCAGTTACAAATGGAGTTCAATAAAATATCTAACTTTCTGTAGCTTTTCATGGGATATTATAAATAAACAACTCAATACTCAGAGAGAAGAAGTGAAGAAGAAGAAGAAGCAATACTCAGAGAAGAAGTGAAGAAGAAGATAACAGAAGAGAAAAGAGAAATGGAAGAGGGATGTTCGATGTGCAAGCAGAGGGCGGCGATAGTGTGCGACTCCGACCAGGCAAAGTTATGTTGGGACTGCGACGAGAAGGTTCACAGCGCCAATTTCTTGGTGGCTAAACATTGGCGTGTCGGTCTGTGTGTTTCATGCCGTTCCCGCACCCCCTGGAAAGCCTCCGGCGAAAAACTCACACCCACCGTCGCCTTTTGTCAATCTTGTGTCGCCCATGCAGATTCCATGTGGCACTGGTTGCTCAACAATATTCACCAATATCGTCCTTGCGCGAACCCTCGCAACAACAATGGTGCAGAAAGGGAGAATGAATCCGCTTCTGCCTCTTGGCCATCCAACTCTTTCTGCATCGATTCCCATGTGAGTGAGTTTCTCTTTAGGATCCAAAATATTTAGTAAAGTTTTCATTTTTATTATTATTACTACTTATGCTTGTATTATTCTGTTTTGGGTTTTAGGATGAGACAGCGTGTTCTTCTTCCTCGGCCATGGTTATCGAAGACGCTACATTGCCCAACAACGACTCATCCTCTGTGACCTTATTGAAGATGCAAGGACATGATAAAAGAAAGTGACTGAGAAATTTAATCTCAAGATTATTTAAAAAAAATCCTATAACTCAATTTTTTTTAAGTAATTCTTCTAACTGTAAAATTTATATTCAAATAATGTCTTTGATTTTTAAGAAATTTTCTGAATAATTATATTTAAAATTCTCTGAAAATTTGTAAATATATTATTGATATTATTGTTATTATTTTAGTAATTCTAGTATTTTATGAATTTCTTATTTATTATTTAATGGTATAAGTTTCTTTATTTTTATCTAAAGATTTGGGAGTCAAATGATAATTTTATTTCAATTTATGTTTTTTTTATAATACTTTTTCTTGAATTAAATTAATCCACGATATAACTTTTATAATGTCAAGAAGAAGTAATCCGACGAATTGATTTAATTAATAATATTAATGGAACTTCCAACGAATTTATTTAATTAATAATAAAATATGCATTCTAATAAATGTGGTAGATAAATATATTACTCTGTTTTTATCTTATATAACGGTATATTTAGTATTTATTATTGAGAATTTTACTTGTTATGAGAAATAAATTATAATGAAGTGATAATCAATTCAAGAAAAAAATATAAATTCAACATAATATCCTTCAAGTATGGCATTAAAAGAAATTATGAAAGAAAAAAAATTACGGATATTATGTAATTAAAAGAATTTATAAAAAAAATATTAATCACTGTAAAAAAAATATTTCATCTTACATTCAAGTAAATTCTCGAACCTTTATAACAAATTGGTATTAAAACCAGATTCTCACCGTGAGGTATGACTTATAAATACTTATAAGTTCAAAAAAATCTCTGAGTTGTAGAGATATTAATCTGTTTGATCGTCCTAACAAATTTAAGTTTTAGTTTAGTATAATATTATATTTATATAAAATGATAATTTTTTGAAGTTATTATATTAATTTAAAATTATATATATAAAATTGTAATCATTAAAGTGATTATGAAAAGTTAGAATAATAATACTGTAAATTTCATTATTTGAATCGACTAACATTAATTTTAAATTTTATATGTAAAAAAAAAAAGGTTAAAAAATAACACGAAATTAAACTATAAAGAAAGATAAATAACCTCATTTTCATCATATTGATTATTTTTTTAATTAGAATAATTAAAAATTACATTTATAAACTTTTTACTTGACTTATCTAGTGATCACTTTTTTTTTCTATGAATAACAAAAAATAAATTGTACAAATTTATTAAAAATAAAAACGAAAAATCAATATATATATATATATATATATATATATATATATATATATATATATGTCAATATTTAGGAAAGACTAAAATATTATTGTAAAAAATTCAAAAATGGGAAAATGATTTCTTTTACAGTTATTAAAAATGGAGGGTAAAAATCGATATAATACCATATAGAAAAGTTCGTCACTCCTTTCGCTTGTGATTTAATTTGAATTAGTTTGTGAATAATAACATTAAATTTAAGCCAATGTGATTTAGTTATTAATAGTTTATTAACTCCTTCCATTTTTCATTTTTAAATTAAAATTACTTTATAAATCTTTGAACTATTTAACATTTTTAATATTCTGAAGTATTTTTCTTCTTAATTGGCCTCTTAAATCCGTATTTTTTTAATTGAGTCCTCTTTTCTAATTATCATTGTGAAAATATATTTATTTGTGTTTATTGTGAAAGTTTCCCATTATGATAAATGAGATCCCAGGATACGATTATTATTAGTATTACTATTATTATTATATATTATTATTCATTATTATCAATAGTTAAACTGTAATTAAATCGATGTCAATAAAATAATTATAATTATACTAAATATATTATATAAGTAAAAAACAAAATTCATATCGCCATTCTCTATCATAAAAATATAATATATAATAAATTTATTGACTTTCATAACAATAATTTCAAAATTCATTTCAGTAATCACTAAAAAAAAAATGTTATTTATAGCGAGTTAAAATTGTAGATTTTAGAAGTTAAAAACCGCTACAAATAAAATTTGTAACAATTAATATAACTGTCATATTTATAGATGTCAAAAACTATTTGTAACAGAATTTTTTTAAATGCTGGTATTTATGTCAAAAAAGAAAAACAAAAATTTCAACGAGTTAAAAACCGCCATAAAATATATTATTATTTTCATTTTAATTTAACATTTTGTTGCAATTTGAAATTGTTACAAATGTTATTTTTATAATTAATTTTATATTTCAACAATTAAAAACCGCTACAAAATATATAATATTTTATAATTATTTAAAACTTATTGGAGGTTTAAAAAACCACCAAAAATTATTTAATTACTATTTTTTAATTATTTTATCAATAAATCAAAATTTTAATTATTATTTACAAATTATTTTTTAATAATTTTATAATTAATAATTAAAATACTTTTTTATTTAGAATTACTTTAAAATACCACCATAAGTGTAATAATAATTTAATCATTATAATAAAATCAATAATCTAATGAAATGTATAATATATTTTTCATTTGTTTTAATGACATAAAATATTAGTTTGATTCTCACTAAAAAATGGTTAAATTTGTAGTTTTGATATATAATTCACTTTGAGAGAGTACTTAACTAAATATAATTCAATATTAACTAAGATAAAATCAAATTTCATCCTAAAAGTCCAATAAAATTCATCACATTATTCATTAATAAAGAGTATCTAACAAAATACAATGTCAATAGATCCACAAATTTCATAACATATATGTCAAACTTAATGAAAATTATTATCCAATGAGTATCCTCCTATGATATTGACATATTTCATTCACTTGCTTCATCCTGTGAAATAAAAATAATATCATCTTAATATAGTTAAAAATATATATAAAAGATATTAAACTCCATAGAAATAATTAACAACATAATTCTATTAACACAAAATATGAAATACTTACATATAATGTCAAACTTTATGAAAATTACTATCTAAAGAAGATTCTTCTTGTGGTGTTGACATATCTTGTCAACTCTCTTCATCCTATAAAATAAAGATCATAAGCATAATTAGAAATTATACATAAGATATTGAACTTTATACAGGTATTGAATAATATAATATAAAGTCCTATTAAGTAAGCACACTTCAACTATAATTATGTTATGTTTTTATCAAACAAAAAATACTATGCATATAAAAAATTTAGATTAAAAAAAAGTATTTATGAAATTTTCTTGATATAAAGAATATAGAATATTGACGAGATGATGTGAATGAGAAATACAGTAATGAAAAAGGCATATGCAGGAGTCTAAAACACAATTCACAGTGACATACACTAGAAAATTACATAAATTAAAAATCAGTAATAATATAATGTAATTAAATTAGAAATTAACAATAACAGAAACAGAAGGCTAATTAAATGCAGCATCAAATTAAAGTTTATTTTTCTCCTTTTACTCAATATGCAATTAGAATTCAACATATATTGTTATTGATGCCAAATTCATAGGCATAACTTCAGCCTCGACACTTTTTGTTGTTGAAGAAAAGTGTAAAATACTTACCTTGACAAGACTATTCGATCAATTCTTTTAGTATTTGTTTTTGGAAAATTCCATTGATTATGCCTGCAACATTAAATAAACAAATATTTTTCCATGATTAGATTAAAACAAAGACGCTAAATCCATCTAAAAACTCTGCATACATATTTTGGTCATAGCTCATGAAAATCATTATAAAATTGCACTGCAAAAACAGAGTCCATTGAAGTTCATATACTATATGTTTTGGATTGTCTAAAAGGTCGAATATATTTCTTTCATTGTTCTTAGTTGTAATTTTTTTTATTCATACTCACTTACTAAAAGAATATTTAAAGTAATTTTAAGAAATTTTAATGCTTTATGCCTTTCCACTTAAACATGAAATGACATATTCAGTGTTCATGCACTCCAATTATTATTCTAATGCAGCATTGAACCTTATACCTCACGTTTTCACACCAGACTTTTGTAATTTCCTTGGGACTGGAACTGTGTTATATACATAAATCATATTGCCTAATGCAACAAATTATGGTTAAATATAGCAGCTATAATGAACAGAACATAAAACAATTTCTGCATATTTTTTCTTCACCTTTCTTGTATATTTTTCATAGTTAACTAACAGTTTCTGATAAGCATTCAACTTACCTATAGTTAAGTAGTTTCTAGCATATCTAACCCAAAAAATCTAGAGTCACTAATAAGTAGTAGACAAAAGCTTACTAGATCCACCTTTAGACGTAACCACTCTACCTTTGATTAGTTCCAAAGTGGCTTTAAACAAGTCAGAAAAATCTGTAAGTTTTATATATAGCAGTGAATGGAGGCTTTATAAAAATCACTCATTTAAAAAGTAGAATGGCCTAGTGTGGACACTCTCACTTGAAGTTACAATCCATTTAAACTTATGTAAGTAGTAGAATTGGAGAGCTATGGTGATAAATATGATGAAAAGTGAAGAAATTGATGAAGAGGAGTACAACTATATAAATGACAAGAACTTTACCTGCATCAAAGGGGTGAAAACATGAATGTGTGGGCCATTAATTATAAATTGATAGAGGACAAAAGGTCTAAAGAGTTTTGTATAAATCTAGAAAGAGCATTGTATAAATAATCTAACAGAGCACCTTCTCCTTCACTTCACTTCAGTCACATTTCCTCTGTGTTTGTTTTCCATTCTCAAAGACACTTCACAAACACGTTTCAGTCCAATAATTTTATCATCTTCCATTATTTTATCCCAGTCAAATCTCTCGGCAATGCCATTCAGCAATTTTGCTATTTGCTCATATTTCATAGGACGCAAGTTTCCAAACTCAAAACCAAACTTCTTATGTTCAGTACCTATTCTAAAAGACCACGTGAAAAAATTAACCACCTACAGACATACAAGCTAGTTATCAACACAAGACAACTTAAATTTTAAACCTTCAAGAAAACTAGTGAGGTGCTATATAAACTTAACTAAAAATATAAACTCAAACGAGGAAACTGGATGCAGGACCAAAAACTGCATAATAACTATCCAACGGCGCAAAATCTTAGAGGTAATTGTACCCTTGCACCCTACCGCACCAGAAAACTCCCCGTCTCCCTTATCCTGCGCACTCCGCCACTGCCACTGTGACCACAATGGCGGAAGTGCCCGAAACCAATCCCCCACCGCCGGACCCTCCAATCCCCTCCGCACCGGACGCCGCGGAGGAAACGGCTCCGCCGGCTGCAGCAACTGCATCGCAGCCGAGCACCGACATCGTCGCCCCTCCGGCGTTAGCTCCGAAGCGGCAACGCCGTCCGAGTGTCCGTCTTGGAGAGATTGGAGACCAACGCGCCGCCGTACGCCACCGTACACGGCTCGAAATACAAACAGAACAACAACAAAATACAACGAAAATATTAAAAGTTTCGTAGCCGAGGTTAAGGAAAAACAAAAAACGGTTGAATGTAGATTGTCATGCGTCACACAGAGAAGAGAAGGAGAAATTAGCATATACTGTAAATTGAAGAACAAATGATAGATAAAACTCTTGTAATTTTCCACAAAAATCACAAACATGTGAAATTGAAAAGTAAAGCGTAAGAAGGATTAAACCTGAATTGGTGATTGAGAGAGGATATGTTACCTTGCAGTGAAGGATGAAACGTTACAAAGATGAGTGTGAAAATGAATGAAACGGTAAAGAGAGAAAGAGATAACGAAGAGAGAAAGAGAAGGTAGAAGAAAGTGAGAGAATGAAAAATGAAAATAAATAAAAATAAAATAAAAAAATTTAAAATTAATTATAATTATTGTGTCGGTTAAATTTTTTGTCATAAATTACATTTAATTTTTACGATTTTTATAACTGCTGAAAATAAACCTCTAATAATTATGAAGTTTTTTGTAGTGAATTATTTATTATTGGATGCCAAGATAAAACTACATAAATGATTAGAACACAAAAAAAGCTAAATAAATATAATATTATCACATTATAGCTCTCTAAAGCCTTAATAATAATAATTTGGTAAAAACAATTATTAAATTTACATTTTTATAAAGTCTAAATCAAATATATTATAATATTTAGATTTAATTTTTAATAACTCGTTGAAATTATAATCCTTCTCCAGATTCATTATAATTTTCATGTTTGGAGATTTTTTTCTAAAATAATATTAAAAAAAATATTTATATATTGAAGTGATCACCATAATTTTATTTACTAAAATATATTTATTTATTGGGCAATGTCTGTGACATATGCTTTTTATCGTACAAGAAAACTTCGTAACGAAGTTTTCCTCATGCAAAGTGAAAATTTTTTTGTTTATATGTTCGAAGGGGGAGGAATGGTTTTTGCGGGAAGTTATTCCTCCCATATCACATGTTCCTGATTCTTATTCTTCTATTGTCTAAATTTCAAGCAACAAGACTCTACTCGTGCAGGATCTGGTGAAACGGGAGAGAGCTTGAATTAAGTGGGAAAACTTCGATAGAAATACCATACCAGGTAAGGGGAAGTTTAATTCATTCAATATATGAAATTGAATTCTTTGGTACTCTGTGAATAAGGAATAGGAGTAGAGATATGAGTTATTTAAATGTCTGATTTTGAAAAATTTCTGATTCTGATGAATTGTTCACCGTTTGAAAGTTTTTGAAATTCTTGAAATTAAAGATGAATTATATGATAAAATTGTTGTTTTCAACTTAAATTAGATATAAGTCATGTTTAATTTGAATTTGGGACTAGTTTGGTTGTCTAAAACAGAGTAATTTGAAATCTGCAAAAATCTGTAAAATCTGATACTGTAACTGGGCGAAGCAAGAAGAAAGGGATATGGTGGGGATTTTTTAAAAAGATCAAGGGTAAAATAGTTATTTTACATCCTATGGACATAAATGAAATTTTTGAAATTGTTCAAGGGTAAAATAGTCATTTTCGGGACATGGAAGGAATTTTTGAAAATGTCTAAGGGCAAAATAGTCATTTTCAGGACATGAAAGGAATTTTAAAAAATGTCCAAGGTTAAAATAGTCATTTAGAGACATACATGGAATTTTAAGAAAAGATTAAGGGCAAAATAATAATTTAATGATTTCGAAAATGATTTCAAAAATAGTTTCGGAAATGATTTCGGAAATAATTTTAGAAAAATATATATATAAAGAGAGAGAATGAAAGTAGTTTGTTGTGACGTGTGTGAGTCGAGTCGAGCCCGAGGGCCGATGCCCAAAATCGATCCCGAGACGTTATATATTGGCTAGACTAAGCCGGAGGGTTGGTGCCAGAATCGATCAAATACTATTTTTATTTACCCGAATGAGCCGTGAGGACAGGTGGTCCACAATCCGGAAAATGTGAATAATTTTTGTTATGTTTGAATGGTACCCGGGGTGGTACAGAGTACATTAGTGTAATAACTATGTCGGAGGATTCTGAATGAGGTCCCAGACTTCACTGATTGGTCGAGTCAGGTAGACTATGAGATCAGGTGGTGAGAAGTCGATGGGGGATGACTGGTGGCACGCTCGGAGGGGTACTCCAGTATGAGCGATGAAGGACGCCAATAATCCTACTTTGTGTAGAGGGTGGTCAAAATGGTACTGCGGGTACCGATCACAATGTGTCCACATATGATAGCCTCTGAGTTCGGACATAGTTAGGGTATACTTCCGGAAGGTGTCTTAGTGTGTTGATAATTTTGTAATTGATTATAATATATAATTATTACTTCTATATTTGTTTTATTATATCGAATGATTTAATACTTACCCTTAGTTTTCCATGTGGATGAGACTGCGATGATCACTTTTATGTGAGAGTAGATCAGGAGTTGAGAGATGGAGATGTGACTACTAGACAACAGGGATAGTTCAGTGGGATAGCTTCGAGAGAGCCACTTTTACATGTATAATATATAAATAAATTATGTTACTATATTTTGAAGTTCCGTTAGTGAACCAGAATTTCAATCTATGTTACAATTACAGTAATATAATGTAAAATAGATGTTGTTATTTACTTGTTTACTACTTTGCGAAGACATCATTATAGTAGCGATTTTTAGGGTCATTACAATGTCAGAATTTGATTATAAAAAATTAAATTTTGAATCGAAAATCACCAAATAACATTGTCAAAACTTTGTTAGGAAGGATAAAATTTGAATTGTGATTTTCTTTATCAGATTATTATTATTATATATATATATATATATTACACATATTTTTATATATTTAATACATTTTATAATTGTATATATTTAATAAATACATATTTGTATAATTTAATAGTTAATAAATACATAGTTTAAACTACTCAATCATTTTTCATGTTTATCATGGTGCACGCTTAAGTGTAAAGTGTGTATTTTTTCTAGTGGTTGATAATTTGAGCCACGTCAGAATCAATTTTAATTTGTAACTAGTGATGAATAATCTTTTGGTTTCATACTCGAATTGGACATTAGTAATTGATTTCAACTACTTGTTTGTGGTTTTCATAATCAAGTACTTTAGTGATACTTTCAAATAGTTGAGTAAAAGACTTTGTGTGTTTGATTATCATTACTCTAGGATTACAACATGTACAAGTAAGACCAAAACCATTTGGACTTTTCGTGATGGTTTCACATTGAAAAAAACCACTAAAGTAAATTATAGTTTGAAATAAAAAGATGTTGTTTTGATTTGTGGAAGAGATAGAAACATATAGGTTTAGAAACATTATTATTTCATTAGTTGATCTTGTAAATTTAACATAATTCAATGATAGTATCAAAATAAAATTGTGACTTTCAAGTAATCATATTAGATACATCAATATCATAAAATACTTCAGTAGCATCATATGATTAAACCATTCAGTTCACCTACAATTCACCCCAACAATTTATCCAATTTCAATCCACCATAAATGACATTGAGCCAAAATTTGCCCATTTTTTTGATCGGAATACACTTGTATACCCCCAAGAACATTATTTGTTGGTCAATGCTTCAACAATACACAAGATGTGATTAACGCAATAAACAAGTTCTACATCATGCACCATTGCACATACAAGGTGCACATACATGTAGTGCAGTATATTCATATAGCGTATGGTTAAAGGTGCAGAGTAATATTGTGGACCAGAGAACAATAATGACAATTAATGAAGTTAGAAGGCATCCACACCTGCGTATCCCTATTAATCTCTCAAGATCATAACAAGTTATGATCACACCTTATTTTTTAAACAATCCAGAGATTCTAGATGTTGATTGTTCAACCCCCTGTATCAACAATAATTACCCACATCAAGTCTACCTAATGATACGTAGTCACTTATTGGAAGGCATGTCTAGCAACACAGTTAGTCATCGACAAACTATATGACAAATTATACAACAACTAGTTGAGGAACACGTCTTTAAGAGGGTGGTTTGGTCATTCACATCTTAGGTTGATAGTTTTCAATACTGCAAGCCATTGGTGCAAGTGGACAAAACATTTTTCTATGAAAAATACAGAGGAATATTATGGTTGCAGTAGTTCAAGATGACCACAACAACATACTCCCAATCATCTTTGCTATAATGGAGGGGGAAACAACTGATGTTTGGTTTTTCATTTTGAGGAACCTAAGGAGATATATCATCCTAAAAGATGGACTATGTCTCATTTTTAACTGTCATGAGTTCATATGAAGTTCTTACATAAGAGAGGGTAACGGTTGGACTGAAAATAATTCTATGCATGTGTACTGTGTACTTCATTTGACACATTACACAAAATTTTATGAGGAAGTTCACGAAAAGTTCACTTAAGAAATATGTTGTGAACATGAGTAACTTCAATTTTTTTTTTCTGAACTCATTAATTTCATTAAGTATGGAATGAGTGAAGTAACTATTAACTTATTAATGTTTAATTGTTTTGTAAACTACATATGAAGTTGACACTAGCTTGGGACAATGATTGATGTCGAGGACACATAACCACCAACCTGACGGAACAAACACTACAAGAAAAATCGACGGTAATTATGTTGTCGGTAAAATTTACCGACGGATTTTCCGTCGGAAATATTTTTATTATTTATTAAATTTTTATTTATTTATTATACCTTTCTTTATATTATATTATTATTTAGATTAAAGCATTGTCATCGACAAGATTTAAACCCAAGTACCTCGAGTTGGAGGTCGATACTCCAACCACTAGGCTACCGAATTTTTCGATTATAATTTACAATAAGTTATATTTATATACAAATAAATGTATATACAAATAAATATATATCCATATAAATATATAAATATAATATATTTATATATATTTAATATTTTTATATATGTATATATAATTAAATATTTATTTTTTTAAATTATTTAATTTAATAAATTATTATAAATTAATCTAATTATGATTAAATTAATTTATTAAATAGAAAAAGTATTTAATTTTGTAATTAAGCGAATAATTAATTTATTAAAATATATTTAAAATTAAGTAATTATTATATAATTTTACGACGGATATATCCGTCGGTAAGTGATTGTTAATTTATCGATGGGTTTAGCGACGAATATATCCGGTCGGTAATTAATTGTTAATTTACCGATCGATATATCCGTCTGTAATTAATTGTTAATTTATCGACGGATTTACCGACGGATATATCCGTTGGTAATTAATTGTTAATTTACCGATAGATATATTCGTCAGTAAGACCAAATTCTATAATCCGTCGATAATTTCCGTCGGTAATAACTAATTTTCCGACGACTACAAATTCGTCGAAAATAAGCGATTTTCTTGTAGTGAAATTTTGTCTTGAAAAAGACAAGGAAACCTTCCTTCCTGTTCTCCTTAGTGATGACAATTTATATATGTTATAATATGTTTTTCACTGAAAAAGATAGGGAAGTGGACACCATAATTCACTACAAGAAAAACAGTTTTAGCGACCAAAAAATTAGGTCGCTAATGTCAATTTGTTCTCTCTCTTACCTTTCAGTTTTTCATATTTCCTTAATCTCTCCCATCAATTTGTTTTTTTTTTCAATCTTTTCAACCAATTTGATGAACACGAAGTTAATTTTTTTATTTTTTATCTTTTTCTAAATATTTTACATAAATCTTAGTAGTAACTAATATTATTTTATTTGTAATTTATATTTATTAAGTTTTATTATGTCATATTTTTTTATCTTATTATTCTGATTTATCATATATCAAATTTTATCTTAATAAAATTTTTATTACTTCGAACTAATTGAATAAGAATTAACTTATTAAATATTTCCTTATAAACTATATATTTCATATTTTTAAATGACAACTTAAAAATGAATTAACTTATATATATAATCAAATATTTGAATACAATATTATAATAATAATGTTATAAGTATCTAAATATTTCAATACAGTGTTATAATAATAATAATATTATAAATAAAAAATGATTAAATATTTCTTTTACATATATATTTTAATATAAATGTAGTAAATTAAAATATATATTTAATTAATAATAATTATAAATTATAAAATTATAAATATTTAGTTATATATAAAAAATAGATAGTAAAAATAATTTATTATAAATATAATTATATTTTTAAAAATAATATAGATCGGGGACTGGGAGGCAAAATCCGCCCGTTGCCATGCCTACTAAAGGCTCCCCTAATTATATTTTTATTATTCATTATATTTTTTAGTGTCAATGACAAGATTCGAACACGCTCCCCTATCCCTCCCCTTTATATTATATTTTTATTATTCATTATATTTTTTAGAAATTTGAATTATTATCAGATTAGTGTCAATGGCAACATTCGAACACACTCCCTTACACCCGGTACCTTAAAATTGGATACTAATACTCCAATCACTAAGCTACAGGGATTTTTAGATAATAATTTACAAATAAATTATATTTATATACAAATAAATGTATATTGATATAAATATATAAATATAAAATCTATATATATTTATATATTCATATATTTTGATATATTTATATATTTATATATTTTTATATTTAAAATTTAATTTATAAGATGGAAAAAAAATTCTTAATAGCTTGAAGTAGAGATGAAAGAAAAGAAAAAGACAAGAACCCTAATATTTTAATAAAGAATTTATAATATAAACATTTAAATATTAAATATAATATTATATTTTTCAAGATAAGAAATATTTTTAATTCATTATTTATAATTTTAATTAATTAAAAAATATTAATATTATTTGTTCATCATTTAAGAAAAAAATTTAAAATATAAATATTAAATATTAAAAATAATAGTATATTTTTAAAAACAAATTTTAAAAAGAGGTTTAAAAACATATGTAAATTATATTTACATGTACAAAATATTAAAGTTATTTCAATGATAAAGTTTCTAAATGTGATCTATGCATTTATTGAGCAAAATTGAAAGTGCGTTGAATATAGATTGAAATATATTTTTAATTTATTTAAATATGGTTTATTTTTAGTATTTATAAAATGAATTAGTTTTAAATTTTTAAATTTTCTAGCAGTCTATTTTTAATCTTTGTTATTAATTTTGTTAAAAATGAAAAATATGAATTAGTATATTTAAAGTAAAAAAATATTTCAACTAAAGATAAATATATTTTTATAAATAATTTAATTAAATAATATATTTATTATCTAATGTATGTCAATTGTATTTTGATATAAATTTTTTTCTAGTATATCAATTATATGAAAACAACCATGGTTAAATAATTAATAATAATAAAGCAATAAATTTAAAAACTAGATTAAAAATAAAATATTATAAAATAAAATTGTAATAATTTGATTGATATTGTAATTTTTTTAATTAATTAAGTTAATGAGAAATTAAAATGTCATAATTTGATGTGTTCAATTTTTTTAATATAATTTAATTTTAATTGAAATTTTCAATTGAAAAATATATTAAAGAATATTTGTTATTAAATTTTTCTTAAAGAATGTATTAAATAGTTAATATCACTTCAGTCTTAATTTATTATAATTTAATTTTTTAATAAATTTGATTTATTTTTAATAATATTTTTATTTTAATAATTTAAAATTAAAGTTAATCTTCATTTTGTTTATATTGAGACCAAAGTTTATTTTTAAAAATAAATTATTTTTAAAAAATAAATTACTTTTAAAAAATAAATTGTAAAAAATATATTAAAGCAATTAAAGTATATTTATAAAAAAATAAATTTAAATATAATAAAAAAATAATGTTCATTAGCGACCGATTTCAATTCGGTCGCTATTTTCTCATTAGTGACCGATTTTAACTCGGTCACTATTTCAATTTGTCATTTGGTCGCTAAATCAGTTGCTAAATAATTTTTTTTATTTTAGTATTGAATAGCCACCGACTTACCGACCGAAATTTTGTGACAAAACTATTAGTCGTTATTTCGGTCGTTAAATAAAAAAATGAAACCAAATCATATTTCGGTGGCAAAATCGGTCGTTAAATTGTGACCGAATTAAATCGGTCGCTAAATCAGTTGTTAATTGCGACCGAATTAAATCAGTCGCTAAATACGTTGCTAATTGCGACCAGATTAAATCAATCGCTAAATTCGTTGCTAATTGCGACCGAAAAAATTCGGTCGCTAAAAGTGTTTTTTCTTGTAGTTATTGTTGCTATATATGTATATTTTGAAGTAGCTAGGGCTTTGATGGATGTATATTTGAAGACAAACATTCGTAAGGTGATTGATTTTGACTGAATTAGTATAAAATTTTAGGTGAAGAAAACTATCAATCCAAGAAAAGTCAAATTAATATGCCGATTTCTGATAAGGCTAGACGAATCATGGTGTAACTTAGGTAAGTTTCAAAAATTCTATTTATCGTGTTCATATGTAATTGTTGCATACAAACACATACATAATGATTTTATCAACTATATAAACCCTGTATATATACCTTAGCATGAATTGGTAAGGTCTATGACAAATTGTTTAAAGAACTAAAGAATGAAGATTATTTGCCATCTTACACGAAACTAATTTTGAACCCAAATTTCAAAGTGAAGAGAACTTCAAAAGATCGTCGAAGGTAAAATCATATATGAACAAAAATGGACATTACAAAAAACTAATTCTGTCCTAAACTTTGTTCATATGCCACATAACTAAGCACACAAAAAAAACGTGTCCTAACGTTGTTCATCCACAAATTTAGAATACTTCATATATTATGTTCATAATATTTTAATAAATATTTTTTAAAGTATATTTCTTTATTATTCTAATATTCTTGTTGTAAGTATTGTCTAATATCTTAATATTATTTTTCATTGATCAAATAATAAGTGTAAATCAATTTTCTTTTATTTTTAATATTACTTAATCATAATAAATAAAATAATTGTAGTAATTTTTAATATATGTATATAAATATACAAATATATGAATAGATACAAATATAAATGTCTAAATATATACATATATAATCATATAAATATTAAAATATATAAATATTTAAAATATGTAAATATATAAATATTACAATATGTTAATATATATAATACCCTTGACGAAAATAAACAACTTAGTTTAAAATTTGATCCTCAAGAATCGACTTTTAACTGTTTGTCTAGTAATGCATTTGTGATTTCTCAATTGAAATTCAGTTATGGGAATCAAATTCTGACCTTGTACAATAAATAAGTCCATATGAATAGATAAAGTTGGGATGCAATGACGAATATTGACAAATGATATTTTGGGGCATATTATTAATAAATAATAAATAAATATAAAAAAAATAAAAGAATATGAAAATATGAGAGTCTAAAATTATAAATATACAAACAAAAATAATAAATATACATGAAAAGTTATAAAACTTTAAGAAGACTATGACCCCTTAATTCTCAAAAAGCTTGGTGGGGTGGGTCCATTTCAGTAAATAAATATTTTTTAATATTATTATATAAAAAAATAATTAGAGATATAACTATCAAGTGGTCTAGTTTACCGAGTCTTACGGGTTTGATAAATAAATAAATGAATCATCATTGTCGGTCTAGTCTAACTCTATATTAGGCTAACCTGATTAAAAATTTAAAAAATTATTAATATGTCTATATAAAAAAAATTAATTAAAATATATTTTAGAAATTTAAATTATATTAATAAAATTATTTTTATTTTTAATATAATAATTTAATATATAAATTATAAAAAAAAGATAAATTTAGTTTCAAAATAAAAGTTAAAAAAGTACTCTTTATTATTATTATTATTTTAGTGATTTAAAATAATAATTCATCATGAAAATTTTATAATATATATTTAATAAAATAATATTATTGTTATTTTATTTAAAAAATTATTATTATTCTATAAAATAACCCATAAATTATAATATTAACATAATTTAAATATTTAAATCTAGGTCATTGCTTAAATATACATATCAAAATAAACTTCATTTAATTTAAATTATAAAATTTTCAATTTAAACTGACCTATTTTTCGGGTATTTTAGATAAATCGTCAGATTAAATCTATTTTTATATCTTTAGGAAGAAGTTAGTATAAATTATGTATCTAAAAAGAAATATCTTTAAATTAAGTTAAAATAGTCAAATAAAGGACAAAAACATTACCTTTTCTTTTACGTGGTATTCAAATAAAAGGCTTTGAACTTTTTGCTATATTTTTTTCATGACCTAGTTTTATTATCTTTAAATAAAGTAAATGTTACATGTTTTTCCACCCTATTTCATGATTTATTAGGGAGAAACTAATTTTATTCATTAGACCCATAAAACATGATTTTCTTCTTTCCTATTAAGCTATTACTGCTTTCAAATAATAACAATTTGATAATATCTTCCTCTCTCTCACTGTTAAACCAAACAAAGACACCTCATTTTGGGAGGCAAAAGAAAGCAAGTTTCGGTCTTAGACAAGCCAAATACTAGGTTCTCAAATCAAATTTCTTTAATATAATATTTATTACATATACGAGGAGGTATTGTTCGAGATATTATACGTTCTATAACTCGAATTTAAGTCGTGATGAATAGAAGATGAATAATGTTAGAAATGTGGTCACACCGAAACAGAATCAGTGAATATAATTCTGGTAATTCAACTGTGAAATATCAATGCAAGAGGAGTCAATATATTATTTTGTGACCTCAGTTAGTCATAGTTTCCTTCAAAAACAGGAATACCTAGGAAATTTGGTTGATTTTCACTAGGTGACTGAACTGAACCATGAACTCTAGTTTTATTTTGTTTTTTTAGTGATTTGAATGTAAAGCCTAGTGCAGAGTGCAAGCACAGTGGTTGCATGTTGTACAACATAGTTTCCATGTACTCATTACAGGAATCTGGACCGGATTCAACATTTTAGAGACAACTTCCATATCATATGCTCATCTGTCTGTCAGCCCATAATTCCATTCATCAATAGATTCTTTCTTGTCTTCCATAGTTGGTAGGGACTACTATTGTCCACTCTATTTCCATATGAGGGGAGTTATAAAACTATGATATATAGTATTTCACGTGAGAACAAAACAAAATAAAATATTTTGTTCTATTCTACTCATATAGGTTCCACCATTTTCAGTGGAATCAAAACGTACCACCTTTTAACCCTCCAAGTTCGATAACTGCATTGTTTTAAAACCTCCATATATAAAATAGAACTCATATTATGTTTTTTCCTTTTAACAGTTTATCAAATGCTACCTATACTTGGCTTTTTCTTTTCTTTTTTTCTTTTTCTTTTTGATATATACATCCTATATTTCGCTTTTATACTTTAAGATTCTTGTCTTGAATAATTATTAAAGATGTACCTACCAATCTGGCACTAGTTGGTGCTTGATTACAAGCTGCTTTATGCAGATGGTCCCCTCACCCTTCCTTTTTCTTTTCTGTGTATATATGATTCTCTAATAAGCAACTGCAATAATTTGTTTCAGTTTCGAACTTCATACATGGTGTTAATTAAAGAGTCGTGTTACATTTTTTATATTCATGCAGATGCTAAAGATACTTTGTGTGCTTTAAAACTGTTTCACATTATTATGTGGTTTCCGTGGACTAGTTTTACTACCATGACAGACATTCATAGGACACATAAAAAGAACTCGAACATTTATCTTCTAATTAAAAAAATGGGTCTATCTTTCAAAGATTGTCAATGCTTTGCTTTTTTATTTGTAACTATGGTCATCTGTGTAGCTCTTTTTGAATGCTATCAATTTACAAGGCAGCAGCAAATCTTCTGCAGATGCACTGTGGTCTCATCTACGTGGAAAGGTTGTGCTTTACTATTTGATGGGATAACTTTAGTCCATTTTGTGTGGTTGTCTGGTGAGTGGTTCAAAACCAGAATCCAGAAGCAGGCTTTTTGATGGCCAAAACATTCTGGTGCGATGAAGGTGATGTGGTGCAACTTTCACTGGGTGATGTGTATTACAGTGTACAATGGAAATGGTCTAGAAGCAACCAAATATCATTCCCCCTCTAATTCTGACACACCATTATGGAATCTCTTCAAAAGTAACATATTTCTCCCTTTTCAGTTAACTTTTTATTAGATCTTTTCCTTTTTAGTGATGCGAACAATTATGCATTTATAACCAAATAAGGGAAAATATACCTACCCCACTAGAAGTAGTTGCAAAAGAAAGGATAATAAAATCATAAAACTTTGAATGATTTCCAGAAATATTATGGCATGAACATGCATAACTTCATGATTAAGATGGTAGGGACTAGGTTTAAGAAATATTTTTTTTAATATTCTTTTGCCATTAATTCACTTACAAGCCATCAGTGGTTCTTAATCATGCCGATGCCGTTCTTATTCTGACAGCAACAAAAACACACTAGATAAGTTCATCCTACATTGATGAGTTATGACAGATGACGCTTCATTTATGGAAAATGCAACAAAAACGAGAAGAGGTTGAAAACAAAGTTTGTCCTGGTTAGTTATTTATCCCATTTTTTATGACCAGTTGCTTCGGTGCAAGAAGTAAACCATGATTTATGAGTGTATAATTTTATTAATGCAACAACATTTTAATTTATCAATATATAATACTAACACACACACACACACACACACACACACCTTATTTTCAATGATATGGATGGCATCATATTTTGTAGCAACTCTAAAACATACAATCACAGGCAGTAAGTTATGCATTGTCGAAGATTGATGTTCATCATCTTTCATGTGAGCCATATCCATTCTGACATCATTTTTCAGCAATTTGCTGCAATAGTATTTATCAATCAGCATTATATGTATCATCTTATCTGTACCTTTTGCTAACATATTGATATCTTTTTGTGGTTGATATATAAATATCTGTATTCATACTCTTAATGAATCTGGCTTGGCTGCATGAGAGAGATTAAAAACTGATATAACAATAGTTTCAGCGCTGATAATATTTATAGATTCTTTTGGAAACCCTACAATAATTAATGTATAAAATATTGATCCCTTTAGTTGACCTAATTTAATCTCAGATGGACCCTGCTGCCTTGGTGGTAGATGAGCATGTAATGCAATTTTCCCATCAGTAATGATACATACACACACTGACAACTTTTCTTATTACCCTGCCATGCATACAAATCTCAGCACTCATCATTTTGTTCTCTCTTTTTTCTCTGCTATCAATCAATAACCTTCCTTTGCATTAATTCTGTATGGTCTATGTGTCCAAACCTGTCTGGATCATATTACATTTTAATTTTGGCAAATGCCATGAAGGACTTTTTTTTTTTTTTTCACAGATTATTAACAATAAAATAAAATGTGGAGACTAAGGTCATGAGAAGGTTATTGCTTTTTGAAATATACGTTGGCCAGGAGCTAGTATTGCTAATGGATCATAAACAGACTTTCTCTGCAGAAAAGTCTCCCACTGAGGACCAAAATGGGCCCTCCATTCTTGCTGTGTATTGTAGTGGGGCAGATACTGCTTCACTCCAAGATGTGATCTTTCACAGAATTCTAATATTCTTTTGTTCTGACTTAGTATGTGTTCTAGGCCATCAGTTCCGTTGGAAGAGGGAACTGCAGATGTAAGAAATGCCACCAAGTAGAAAATATCTTCCTCAGGAATGACAACAGAAGTTCTGTTGTCCCACCTGCAAACGACATAAATACATTACATCTCAATTAAATTTTGACGGCTAAAAGATTTTCTAGACTTGATATTTTCGGAACCATTCATTACTTTGATTTGTTCACTGGGTAGATAAGGACGGGGCCGTTGCTAGTTTCTGTTAGGATATTCCCGAAGACGACTTCTGCGAAGTTGTGTATTTGGCTTTTGGGTATCAAAAGATTTAGCCACGGATGTGGAACATCCCACAACCCTTTTGAACGCAATTTGACCTCAGATACATGCACCCTGTCTAAGAAGTCTACAAATGTCACTTCTGTTGAAAAAAGGGTTGATGGGATGTAACTTAAACGGGACAAATGTTCCTCAACTTCCTGCACAAAAAAAAAAAGGTTAGAGACGGTTCGTTAGCCTCATTTCTTTCCTAAAGAAAAATTATGAGTAATGAGTTAACCATATATTTTTATTATCATGAAAATAATCTAGATCGAGTGTTGCTGGCCTCACCTGATTTGCTGCGTCAATTTCTTCCACGTTAAAGTATTTAGCCAATTCAAGGCAGAAGAGGGTTCTTCCATCCGACTTGAAAATACTAGCTTGAACCGGGTCCTGTGGGTTGAAGGATAATCTCCAGTTATTCAGCAGACCAGTTCTGTTTATTATCACAAATCCTTCAATGTAGTCAAACGTGTTTTCTGAAGATATCAACCGTTCCTGGTCTCTTGTGAATGCAGTGAAGTCTGAGTACAACACTCTGATCCATTTCACCTGTTCCAAAAAAAAAGAAAAATTTCGGTTATGATAATTTATGCTCCCAAAACACAAGCAAAAACCGAAAGACCTTGTTTCTGGTTTAGTCACTGATGCATTACCATGGCAGGTGCTGGTTCCAGGACAATTCTTGCCCGGGTTATAATGCCAAACTGGCCAAGCCCCCCAAGAACGCTGTGAAAGAGTTCCCCATTATGCTCCGCGGAACAGTTCACCACCTCCCCTGTTCCTGCAGTCATTCATGGACCATCTTTTGCTCATCAAAGGAGAAAGCATTTTCTTTATTTGAAAACTTACTTGCAGCCAGCCGGCCAGGTTCAAAAGGAATTATTTGTTCAGAAAAGACAAAATAGTAGCTGCTGCTTCTGCTTAAATTACACAGTTCATTTTCGTTTCACAAGATGGTTTTTACAAACCTGTAACAATCTCCAGCTGCTGAACATTACTTATCTGGGGACCATGCTTAAATGCCTGGCCACTGACACCAGCGTTGGAGAGAGTGCCACCAACTGTCAGATGAAGGTAGTCTGTCCACGATCTCGGCGCCAACCCGTGTCTTAGAGTCTCATGCAAGATGTTTATCCACAACTCGCCACCTGAGACATCCACGTATGGAGGATAATTTCCTATATGTACCTGCATTTCTGGGACCTTGAGTGATTCCATGCTGATCACAACTCCTCCATGAGCTTGAGCCTGGCCCTGGAGTGAGTGGCCGTGGCCCCTCGCTGCAACAGTGAGGTGTGAGCTTGGACCCATCAGCCAGATATGCTTTATGGTGGCTGCAATATCAGAAACTGATTCTGGATGTAGTACTGCCATTGGATGATATTGATACCTGTTGCCAAAGTCTTTGGCTACATTCCTAAGACTAACTTCATCAAAATTTAAATGCCCTTCAAGGGGAAGTGATTTCAGTGAAGAGGGGATGCTAGAAAGACACAAGTTAAGCCGAATAGCTAAACAACTAAGGAAGAACATCGTGAAGCCTCTGAAGAACAGAATGTTGTGTTTTCCAACGAGGCTACGAGGTGAGTATCTCATTTTTTTTTTGCTCTTCTGTTGAGAAGGTATGATGGTAGTTGAAGGAATAACAAGCGTGATTTTGTAGGGGGTGTTGTTTCTTTGTGAGTACGAGTAAAGGGAGAAAGTGATGGAGAGTGGAGAAACTAAAGGTTTGGGCCAGAATTTAAAGGAGTTTGTGGGTGGCTTAGTCAACCCTCGTTCCGTTCTGTTATGAGTAGCGAGAAAGCGTATGTGGACTGCTTACTTGGAAGGAAGAGTGTTAAGGGGGTGGCTTGTTGAAAAGAGAGACACCAAAGTCATTACAAAGAAGCCAAGTGGAAGAGGAAAAGTAACATCAAAGAGAGATTACACAAATCTTCTACTTTTCCAAACAGTGGTAACCACGATTACATGCCATAACAATAACATGAAGGAAAGACATGTTTCAAATATTTGTTCATTAATCAACTTAAGGATACTTTTCCGGATTTAGAAATAAGTCCTTGCTTTTTCCACAGTGCGCATTTCTATTTCGCCCTATGGATAGGTACAGGTACCCCTCACTTGTGTCTACCTTACACGTAAGTTTTATGGTGTTGGTACTGAGTCCACTAATGTCGGAATGTAAACATCGCGTATCCTGCAATTAGATTGGATGAGAAGGACTCGCGCATTGCTTTGAATTCATTACAGAGGGAGAGATGAAGATGGTGGGGCATGTGTTGGTCCATGAGACACGTGAAGTCTTCATTCATTTCTCTTGTAGGGACCTCTTCTTTGGGCCACTCTTGTAGGCCATCAAAGAAGAAGACCAAATGGGAGTGGCAGTTTTGGAGAAACAAATGAAACACTGCTACTTACATATCTGTTCAAGTATGCACAACACAACCCCCTCTGCACTGTTTCTGCTATGCTATGCTATGCTATGCTATGGTGTCGAATCTTTAGTACCAAGCTACTGACAAGTCTTCAGTGATTCTCTTGTCTACACTTTCATCATTTTTTACTTGGGAGGGTGATGCTAGTACTACCATAACTTTATCCTTTTCTTGCAACCATAGTGTCTTGGTCCAATGAGAAATTTTGCAGCTTCATGAGTGCCATCTTGCTTCTACCATGGCTAAATCACTTTGTCACCTCATTAGATTGCCAAAAATGCTTTTGTGATCTTCTGTTGAAATCATAATGGGATGTATGGTCCTGGAAAACCTCCATTTTTCCCTCTAGGAAACATACACCAATGGGCAATAGACTGTAGGCTGCAGGATCCATGTCTCTTGTTGTTCAGAAAGAAACATAAACGCAATAATTGCTATTGTTGGTACAGTTTTCTCTTCCTCTCTTCCCTTCCTCCCCAAGTCTGCCAAAGTGAAGTTGCAACGAGAATATTCTATTTAATTTTTCTAGATTCTGTATTCCAGCTATAATTACTCGTTTTTTTTCCTTTCTCTTTAATTATATCTCAGAACATCTCATTACAAAACTTAGTATAATAAGAATTCTATTCGAAACATGTTGATTTGGTTTTAAAATTAAGATATACATATTGTATAAGATCCTGAAATTTTAAGAATGAAAAATTATTTTTCAATATGTGCAGTATGTGTTTAGATTAATAATTTGACCTTGTGAAAAATATTATAAAAAGATGTTTATTATAATGAGTTAAACTAAGAACTAGTACAGTATGAGATTTTAACTTAAACTAATTGATTACAAAAGGGTATAACTGATTTAAATCCTATTCGAAAAATCTAGACAGATGATGTAAAACTCTCAATATCCTGTCGAATTTCTGAGTTGAGAGAGGAGAATCTCGTATTGTTTGTATCTATTTTTCACGTTGCGACTTGTATATTTGTTATATGACTCCATTTATCGAAAAATTTTGGGTTATAGTTAATATATATATTTGTGAGTGCGGCTTAATTGTGGACCTGATACAGCTAAACAACACTCAAAGGTTGACCTCTATTCTCCATACAAATACATAACTGATATTGAATTGCAGAAAAGAATTAATGGATGCATGACGGCTTTCTGATAAGAAGGGTAGTGGAGGAACTGGTTTTGGTGTGTAGAAAGTATACACAGAATCTATTAAGGATTGGGTGGTATGAAAGGGACATTAATCATGCCATGAAAAGCAACTTCATCAAAAAATACATTTTCAACAGATACATATTCAAGTTCATTCAAGATTTATTGTTTTTAAATCACCCTTGTTCGCCATTATATGCATCTACTAGATTAAGATTGTTAGAATTTGACTCTGCCACACATGGTTTTAATAATTACAGCATCTACTCTTCTTCTCATGTGTGGTGGAAAACCTAATCCATCCTTTTGATGAGTTACTTTTCAGAAGGAAACACCGAGTCTAATCATCATGTGAAACCAGTGAAGACACGTATGGTGAGAGAGGCACAATCATGGGGCCTTCACCGGCCATTGATGCTTAGTTTTTAGAGAGCAGAATCAGCTTTTTGGGCAGCGTAAAATCTCAAAGAGTTTCAACATTCAACAGTATTGTCATGTTCCACAATCCATGGGTTCCCATCATGCCCTAGTTAAACCATTTTATTAACAAAACAAGACAACAATGCCACATCACTCACAAATGTTAATGTTACACTATCATATTTCATATCCCACTTTAACACACGTCTCTTCTTGTCGTTTCACAAATGTTAATGTTCCATTCTTTCTTTCTCATTTCTAAACATCATCACCATCATCACCAACATATACAAACCCTAAGTCTCTTTCTTCGACAATTATCAAATACATATTTAATTCACTTTCGAAATAAATAACTATTTGATATATTATACCAAGATTACGATTTAAAGTATTATTCGATAAGTTGAGTGGAAAGTGTAAAACGTGAGCGGGTGAAACAAGTTAAATAACTTACCAATGAGCAATATTGACTTTTATATCCTGAAATAAAATAACAAGCTTAGAATCTTAATTTATAAAAAATATTATCGTTGATATAACTATTTTAAGATACTTAATTTTAAAAAAAATAATAAGTTTATTATATTCAGCACTTTGTGATTCTAGTGTAAGCATGTACTATATATTTTTATGCATGTATATATGCATTAACATGCCTTTGTTTACATTGAAATATTCGTTTCCAATTATTTATTAGGGATGAAAACAAGTTATTTTTATTCTTATAGTAAAGTTTTTATAATATGGGATTATATAATAAAAAATATATAATCTAAACATAGCTTATAGAATCTTATAATTATTAATTAAAATATATAATATATTTTTATGATAAAACTTGTATGAACATGCCTATTAAACTCTACTTTATGTAATATATAATAATACTATATCTAAAAAATATTCTTTACTTGAGACACTTATTTCTCCATGTTAAAAAAGGAATTTGATTTGGCAGGTTCCAAGTTAGGTTTGAGTTGTTCTCACTTAGCTACCTACATGTGTTTTCACCTTTGGCTTGTCGTTACATTTCCATTTAGAATGCGTTCAGTTGTTGATAGGACAACATATTCATCTTGTGTTATAGTCATGTATATATGATGAAATAAACCAGTTTCTTATGTCATACATATGTTTAACAGTTGTTGTCTTGTTTAGCTTATGCACTTCTCATTATAAGTTGCATTACTATATCATCAACAAAACCACTTGCTATTCCATATTTCCTCATGGTATATCTATATATTTTCATGAATTTCACATTTTTTTTACTGGTTTCTTCTGATCAACTGAATTAGAGACCAATTCCGTTTTGATTATTCTGATAAACTCAACAAGTTTTTACAGATCAAATACAAATTTCTGCTGCATATAGATTATTCTCAGAAAATTCTCATATACCAGAAAACTACTCAAACACGATCTATATTATTTGGAATTGAACTATCAGTTAGACATAAGAAAGTTAAGATTTTAGTGAACGGGGTTTTATGCACGAGGTTTAGACATTGATGGGTTGTAAGTATGGACCAGAAAGCGAGTGTTGAATAGTAGAAGAATTAGTGGAGGACCAATCCATCAATTCAGTTTATGAGACTCTGATTTTGTTCATATTTTGAAAAGTAGCATAAATGGTCTAGAACTTAAGGTCGCTTTCGATCAATAATGGAATTAGAAGTAGTGACAAGTGAGCGTGTAAAATTTCAACGCGTAAATTTCTGAGATCCAAGACCCTCTAGAATGAGATGTTACTTTACATATTATATATGATGAATATTGTCTGTGAAATGACTTGTTAAAAGGCAGGCTCCAATAGGTCAGTGTATTTCTTGACGAGTCAAATTGGCATATGAAAAGTGATGAAGAAGGTCTGAAAAATAGATTTTGTGGTTAGGTCTAAGTCCAACGACCAATACTTGAGCTGAATATCCACGGTTGAAAGTCACATGGCACTTAACCATAGATAGTGGTGGACACCTTCACTTTCACGTATCAAATTATTCGTGCAAAGTGCAACCGTGTAACTTTAGAACATGGAGCTTCTATACAACCGTGGACTTCACCACTAATTTTTAGGCAACACATTTTAGCACTCCACGTGTAACACCAATGCTCAAACAAATCATCTTTTCATCCATGCATGTACTATATGATTACAATGAGGATTCATTCAGCTTACTGTGTTATCATATAACAAATCATATTTGTCGGTAAAAATAACACTAGAAAGTTTTCATCATCTTCTTTACATAACCATTTCACTTTTTTTTATAGAGAGAATGGAGAGTGTTCATGACACATTATAAGGGCAAGAGACATACCAGGCCCAAACCAAAGGGCTCCCACACAATGCAGCAGCATGAGTGGTGGGTGGAAACAACCTTCACTTATCATTTTCTCTTTGGGCCTCTCTTCTTTCTCTATCAAATCAAATATTCAATCCATTTGTCGTTGCTCTTGCTGTTTTTTTAAGGGACAGCAAAAAAAGCTCAAATTCAACTACAAGAAAAAAAAGGGACAAAACTAAGGTACAACAGGGAGGGTATGTATGTTATATATGCTTTGTTTTTAGCTTTTATGAAATACTTTTTAGAAACATATGGGAGAATAATATTAATAATTAAAAAAAATTATGAAACTAAGATTAAAGTATGATAATCTTTAATACTGATGACTGGATTTAATTAAGAGAGACAAGATATATTTATATGTTATTTAATTTTACTATTTCGATCAATACGAGACTTCAACTTGAATTCTATAATAAGAGATAAGAGAGACAGAGCTTAGTTTGGTTCTGCTGAGTGGGATAGACTATGATGACTTACAAGCACTGGAGCATATATTAATTAATTAGTGGTAAAAGGAAACAAGTTTCGATTTTTGCAAGTTTAAATTCTGAAGAACTGCGTGTTAGAAAAATGAGTCTGAAATTCTGATAAAGCTTGTACCATACAACTAATCGTCCCTAAGAGAGATCATTACCTGATTTTTAAAAACAAACAAACGGACCCCTAATTAATCAAGGAATTAACTACTTTCTGTCACATTAATGTTCAATTTCCAACCAAAATAACATCCAATTGCATGTATCATACATAGTTATAAACAGATCATGTTTTCAAGCCTTCTCATGATACATGGAATTGTGTTAATGCAAGCAAGAGGAACATCAGCCTTCGTCGATTCATTTGAAGGAACCTTGTGGGACCCAATTAGGCAGTGAGCAATCTGAATTGATACTGAGATCCTTGATAGTTCGACTAGATTTTATTGGCACTGAAAGGCCCTTAAAGCTTGGAGATCTTTGCTGGTTACCACTGAGCTTGGCCATCCTACCATTACTAAGCACTTCACTGTTAATAGAAGATGCAATGGATAGCTTTTTCTTGCATGGTGAATAGCTATCAGAGTTGATGTCCACATTCCCCCCTGTCCTTATTTTTGGGGAGCTTGTTGATCTTGCTTTTGCTCTTGCTGATTCTGTTGCAGCCATGTATGCTGGAGTTGCAGGAGAGCTTGAAAATGACTGGTCTTCTCCCACTGAACACTGCCTTCTATGAGGAAAAGATCTTCTTGAACCAAGTATTGGAGAATCTAACCCTTCAACTGGATTTTGCCTGTTAATACTTCTCACCTTAAGTTGTCTGCCTCCATATTCCTCCCCACCTCTAGAATGTGAGCTAAAAACTGAGTCTAAATCTTCAAGTTCTTTACTCTTCGAAAGTTGTGTATCTACCCACTGCTCTAGCCAGTATCTCCATCTTCCATTTACTCTACTTCTTTCTGACTCTGCTGACCTCTGCAGGGTTTCTGTTGGTTAGTTTGAGAACCTTAATGTGCAAAAGAACTAGGTAACAACATTAAAGAGTAGGAGCTTACTCTATGGTGAAATGAGTATTCTTTTATTCTTTCTTTCTTGAGAACTGTTTCTTTGCAAGAGGTGTCTACCTCTTCCTTCAATAGAGTGCTTTCATCACACTTTCTTTCACTGTTTGAGTCCATCTGAAATGATAAAACCATGTTTCAAATTCTAAATTGTACAAGGATAATAAACAGCTACAATATAATTGATAAAAAAGGCAGAATGCGGCTATAGCAGTGGATAATTAACAGCTACAATATAATGATATGGTGTAACCAGTTACGCTCACCCTAATTATCTTGTCTTTAGAATCTTGCATCTCTTCATTTTCAGTGTAATCACATCTCCCTTCGACCATTAGGAGCCTCCTTGCACAGACCTGTGACTGGATACTCACAATGGACTGCAAGCACTTAAGAGTACTCATAGCTTGGCGTCTTACTGCTCTGCCTCGGATGATAGCTTGAAGTTTCACTATTCCCTTCAATGCCCTCAAAGCCTTCCTTGCCTGTAATTTCTTGTCAGTTAGTGAATAGGAGAACACAATAGCAAAGAATAGAGTAAGCTGACCTTGGTTTCTTCTTCCACTTACTATCATTAGTTTCTATTAGTGCTAGTACTTTTTTCTTTTTTGCAATTTTCGTTCATTCTTTTGTTCTCTTAGGAATTGAATCTATGTAAAATGTTGGAAGAAACATTTTAATTTCTAACAAATTTCAGCTTATAATACTTTATTCACTTGTCTCTCATCAAAGTCACGTTTGAATAAATAAATTGCACATCTGCCATATATTAAAATTAACTGATGCACTCAGTTTTTATAGAAGTTCTCTCTTCTAATTTGTCTATATACGTGCATCAAGTGATTTTATCTTATGGGAAAAGTTTAATTCGTTTCAAGTTCATATTTTTCCTACTGTTTTTTTTAACCTAATTAATCTGAATCCATGAGTGAGGAATTTAGCAGTCTAGGTAAAGACTATGTAAGAATTCTTAAGAAATCAACGAAAATGGCTTGGACAAACTCACTAGAAAACCCCTGAATGCAGTTTGAATTTTGATGACTGCAGCAGATTCGTTAACGTCCCTCTTGCACTGGTATGTGGATTGAGGAGCAGCATTACTAAGAGGTTCATATTCTTCTGCCTGTTCTTTGCGTTGAAGGGCAGATTGTGAGACCCCGGTGAGGCGAACAACCTCCGCAGCAGCATGAGCAGGAGTAACAGCAGCTGCTGAAGCAATGGCCACTGTTAAAGCACGCTTGCTTTGTTCTTCCTCTGCTTCGCTTAGTGCTATCTCTTTTGATGCAAGTGGAGCTGTAATTGAAGGTAATCTCTTGCTCTTTAGCCTTCCAAATATCCATTTCCTTCTTTTCTCCTTCTGAAAAACAAAGACGAAGTTCTCTGTCTCGTGAGAAACAGAATCAAGTAAAAGACTTGATTATAAAAAGCTTAAGACTTGCCTTATCTTGTGTGGGATGTGTGTCCCTTATAAAGAGCCTCTTCACCAGACTAAACCAGCTCTTCTTCTTGCCCATTTAATAATATCACATGGGTCAACTTCAATGTCTGTGATCTGAAAAATTGCCCGAAAGCATATCTTCGTCTACACAAGATATATTGGTTTGTGGTTATCTAACTCTAAACCTCTCGCATCACTTTTGAAGAGTGGATGTGTGAAATGTAAGATTGGTTGGTGGCTAGGCATTGATTTAAGTAATGTAATTGTACAACTAAAACGTTAGGCGTGCCCAAAAAGACGAAACAGTTTGCAGGACTTGTCGTAGATTTAGATTCTTATATGAATAAGTAGTGACAGCAAAGTCCAAACGCATGTAAACGAATCAGAACCTTGATTTCGGAGCGAAGTGAAACATGAATGCACACAAACCAAGATAGTTGGAATAGATTAGGAATGTAATGCAGATTTGGAGAGAGATCCAAGTTAATTACTTACCCATTTTCCGGAATCCCATAAAAAAAAGACAGGAGTCACCGTTTCAGAGAGCTTGGTGCATGGTAACAAGTGGATTGCTGTCATTCATTAAATTCAGATGGAATAGCCTTGGAACCAGCAAACATTCTTTATAATATCAGTTCCCCAAACCAAGAATGTGGAACTTTGGGTGGATTTCATCAGTGAATGTGCACAGTTACCAAGACTCTTTCGTCTAGAGGAGCAGAAATTCCTATTCCTAGCTAACACTGAAAACCTCTTGTGGATTGTTATGACTTTTATGTGGGTGCAACTGCAATCATTCATAATTTCCCTCTTCCTCAATCTTCATGATGAGTTTCTCCTGTTCCAAAATGTGGGGTCTCCAAGAGCAAGCAATGCTCAGGATAAAAGCAGAGCCACTTTGTTTTCATTGGGAGAGCCAAGAGCCATTCCTCTTGAGCTTAATGGGTCCTCCAATTTTCATTTTCTTTCCATCTCTCTTATTTCCAACTGTAGCAGACATGTTCATATGTCTGTTGGGTTTGAAATGACATCACTGCCCCTTATTGGTTTTGGTATTATCACTAAATACCAACCAATAAACTACCCTTCATTTTTATATCTGCTTGTGAATTAGCCAAAGGATGGTAGGGTCAGGACTTCAAGTGGTATACGTATGACGACCATATACTGACCTCTTACAGAAAATTAGAGATAGATATGTATGTATGGCAATGCTTTGCACCCCTTGTCTTATCTTTCTATCATGTAACTTTGGCCTAAACATGAATTCAGCTTGCTTTCTGTATGTATGTATGTAAAAGGAAACGTAGAGAGCAACACTTATATACGCTACATGATTTCTTTCATCCTGAACAGGTAGTAGGCATGTGTTGAGAGTGGTCACATCAACTACACAGATATGATGAGAGTGTGAATATATGTACGTTTAGCATTATTAGAAATGTAGTATGACAGTGTTACAGAAGCATTAGTAGACATTGTTGACATTGTTACAGGTAGGTGTGGGGAAGTGCATAATTGAGTAGTGTGGAGAGTGGACACATAATGTGCAAAGGGTAGGGAATGTGAGGGAAAAAAACAAACAAGATTTGGGTTATGAGGAGGGAAGACAGCTGTAAAAGGACCCAAAAAGAGGAATTGTCATAATACATTCTCACCTCATATTTTGAAAGAGAGAGAGGGTTTGGTTTGGTTTGGTTTGGTAGTGGCTGGAGAACCAAAAGCAGAAAGTGTGAGACCAGAGTTTACTTAAAAAACGAGTGTTGGGTGGTGATGAAAAAAGATGGTTGTCTGGTGGAAAATAGACTAATCAAGATGGTTTTGTTAGCGTTGTCGATCGAGACCAACTCTAACGGTGCAGCATTACAATGAGAGGCTTTGGACACAACACATTTAAGAAACCATCCAGACCAGAACATGGCAAAATGCTCCATGAAAACGAAGTTCCCTTCAAAATCTTTTACCTTTTTATCATATTTTGAAACATGACTCTGCCCAGTGGATTCGTTTGGTTTGGTGAATGCATAAATATTAACTTATCTTCTTCGAGAATTTTTCAAGTACCCAAAACTAAAAACAAAATTCTAATCATTACACACATTTAAAAGTTACCACAACAATGATGAAAAGTTGAGATTTTGGATGAATATTAACTGTTTCCAATTCTTTTCTTTTATTTATGTAATTTCGCCATGAATCTCAACAACGAAGTGACTAGGGTTGAGATGCTCTATGCGTGTACGATTGAACACCAATCAAATGACATCTGGGTTTTGATGTGAGACATTAATATAATGAAAAAAATATTGTTTTTGGTTTTGTTTCTAGTTTACCGTACTGGCCAACTTTTTTTTATAAAAATATATTAATAATAATTATTGTAATTTATTGTTAAAGATACAAATTTTAGCTATAGTCTACAAAGGTTTTGTGTATGGATGAAAAAAAATCTAAATCAAATTTCATACATATAATTACCTAAATTCAAATTATTTTAAATTTATTTGAATCGATTTATCTCAAATCTAAATTCATATTTTTTTTTTAATTTCAATCAAGTTAATTGAATTTAGATGGAAAATAAATTGAATTATTTTTTGAATTTTAAAAATTAAAAATCAAGTGCAGTCAGGTTGAATCAAGAGAAAAATTAAATTAAATCAGATCATATCAAATAGACTCACATTAAATCAAATTAGGTTAGATCATACACTAAATTTTGAAATATATTAAAGTCAAATTAAGTGAGATTGAGAATATCAAATCGAATAAAATCCAATCTACTAATAATATCAAGTATATATATATATATATATATATATATATATATATATATATATATATATAAATCAGGTTAAATTGAATTTAAATGAGTTGAATGAAATCATGTAAGATGACTAACCAAACTTGATCCAGTTAAACTAAATCCATATCAAGAAATAACCTAAAATTAATTTAAATTGAATTAGATAAATTAAATGTATCATATTAAACTATATATAACTACATAAATTTAAAAATACCCGTCAAAATCACAATTATAGAAAATTTAACAATTAAAAAATAAAAAATACAGATAAACACATCCATCTGTTATAAATCTATGTCAAATCAACATGCCATGTCAAAGTCATCTACCAAGTCAATAAATAATCTACTAATGAATAGACCATAATTACGTAATTTTAAGAATTAGGAAACTAAATTCTTGTAATCGGAAAAAATATCAAAACTGAATAATGGTTATAAAATATTCGATATGCAATTAAAAAAAAAAGAACTTTTGTTACTGTCATGGTTGAGATTGAGAACGAAAAAGTTGTATATATTTGGTAGATATTAAAAATAAATAAAGAAGATGATAGATATTATTGAGTTGTTATTATTTTAAGAATATTTTATAGTAATAATTATTTAAAGATTAGTTTAAATTATAATATGTATAATTTGTATTATATATATATATATATATATATATATATATATATATAATCAATAGAGAATAGAGAGAAGTAAGTTATAAATGATTTCTTACATGTTATTATATTAGGTTATTTTTCTCTTTTAAAAAAAAATTAGTTATCATTATTTATTTTCTCTAAAACATTTTTTTTATAATTGTTCATTTATGGTTGACAATTCCAAATTTCACTCTGCTCTGATTATCACCAAAGTGAAACATTTCATTTCAATCACTTTGGATATAATTGGTTTCAAAAGAGTAAATCTGATCACTCTTTATTCATATATCATAAGGAATTTGATATTGTATATATTATGTTGTATGTTGATGATATATCCAGATAGCTTCTTCTAATTCTCTTAAAAAGTTCATTATGTCATTTTTGAGTGCAGAGTTTGCTATGAAGGACCTTGGTCCACTCAGTAATTTTTTGGGGATTGCAGTTACCCGACATGCAAGTAATATGTTTCTCTTACAAAAAAAATATGTAGAAGAAATTCTTGAAAGAGCAGGGATGACTAATTGCAAAACTTGTCTCACACCAGTTGACACAAAGCTCAAACTTGACACTTGTAATGATATTCCCTACGAGGATCCTACTAAGTATAGACATCTTGCTAGAGCATTACAATATCTCACTTTTATAAGGCCTGACATTTCTTATGCGATGCAAGGAGTATATCTTTATATGTGTGATCCCAAGAAAGAGCATATGCATGCTTTCAAGCGTATTTTACTTTAATTCAAGGGACTATTGATTTTGACTTGTATTTGTACAAATCCAATATTGGAAACCTCCTCTCCTCTCTTACATAGATGCCAATTTGGATGGATGTCCTGATACTAAATTGTCTACATCTGGGTATTGTGTTTTTCTCGGTGATAACTTGACTTCGTCGAAATGATAACCTACATTATCTCGTTTTAGTGTTGAAGCTAAATATAGAGGAGTAACTAACGTTGTTTCTGAATCTTGTTGGATTTGAAACCTTCTTTTTTAGCATCATTGTCAAATTCAAAAAGCTACAATAGTGTATTGTGACAATGTGAGTGTCATTTATTTATCAGGTAATCCTGTACAACATCAGCGTACAAAACACATTGAGATGAACATACATTTTGTACTTGAAAAAGTTGTCCATGAAAAAGTTTGTATCCTTCGGATCTTCTTGGGAGCTGAGGGGGTCGTGACCCCCCCAAAGTTTTGTAACTCCTATATAATTGATGATTTTGGCCCCCTCAAACTTAATGAACATTTAATATTTACTTGTATATTTACAATTTTATCCTCTCAGCCCCTCCTCAATTCATATAATTTATGATTTTGTCTCCCTCAAACTTAATGATCATTTAATATATTTAAGTACATATTTACAATTTTATCCTTTCACCTTTTCATCTTCTTACTTCCTTTTATATTTATTTATTATTTATTAATAATATATTATTTGACCCCTCCAAGATCAATGGTCAAGATCCGCCACTGTGTCCCGCTATCAAATTGTTAATACTTTCACTAAAAGCCTTTCACGCATACTCTTTGATGATTTTCGAACAATCTAAGCTAAGCATTTGCCAACCTCCCGCTTTGACTAAGGGGATGTGACGAGATATTATTACGTAAAATAAGTTGTTATTATTTTGAGAATATTTTGTAATATTAATTGCCTAAAGATTAACCTAAATTATAGTTTGTCAATTGTAATGAAAGTCTAAATTATACTTTGTATTTTGTATATATTTCTAATCAATAAAAAAGTAAATTACGGATGATTTCCTACAAAAATAACTCATTTAAAATTTTATATATTTGATATTAACATATTAATAATTTTTTTTAAACAACTATCAAACTTTGGACACTACCAAAAATTACAATGTAATATTTTCTATAGATTGATATTTTAGGTTTTCAAATATGATATTAATACTTTTGAAAGATAACATTCATAATGGTGAGGAAGAATTGAAGTACTCATAAAGTGACTTTGGTTAGTTGAATAAGAACAGAAGGTTGTGGAATTGTGATAGAAAAAACTTATATTCAAGCCTGTAATTGTTTATATTTTATTAAGGTCGTAATTACTTGGCATATATTTAAGGTAATTAATTGTCTTTGTTTCTTCAATTTTATGTTATATTTATTTACTGTAGTCAATGAAACGAGAGAATGAATTTACTTAGAAATTGATTGTTTGTATTTGTTGATTTTACATGATTTATAAAGAAAGATAAGTGGGATTTATGCACAGGAAAACACTCCAAACTTGTGAAGAAAAAAGGTGAAATTAATGAATTAATTAAGAGAATACTTGTATTGTCTTAACAACTTTTCCCTTTGTCTCACATACAAACTTTCAATGGCAGAGCATCTCTTTAAAATGCACTACACTCAAATAGATTCATGTTTAATTATTTAGCTACCACTGTAGCTCACATTCACAGTAGATATAATTTGTGTTTTCTCAATGTTTCTTGCCATGCGCTTTGAATGTAGTTATGGTTTTGTTCAACCTTTGAACGAACCCATGAAGTATTTGACAACTATAAATACAACAATTGACATGGTTTCTCGTCATTCATTCACTGATATTGTTTCAAGAGGAAGGTATCATTGAGCTTTGCAAGGAACATGTAATTACGGGAACCAATCATAACAGTCTTGCAAAGGTACTTATACTTCCATCTATTCGTAACAATTCTAATAAGTTTATCGATCACTTTTCTTCTATAATTTCTTATGATTTTATTGATTTAAGATGTCAAATTACTTGTTATGTTCGTCTACATAAGTTCACAAGGTGTTGATTTGTTGTTTAACTGTTATTGATTTACTATTTAGACGTGGCATTGTTACATATAAAGGCCAACATAATTGATTATGAGGTAACATGTAATCAATTATGTTGGGGTACATAATTGATTATGAGCTATGACATAATTAATTATGAACGATAACATAATTGATTATGTGGTTCTTCTTAATCGATTATGATGACGCACATAATTGATTATGTGCTTCTTTAATTTGTTCTATGTCATATTGTATAAAAATGATGATTGTTCAATTGGTTATGTGATATGTTGTTAATATTAAATTATTAATTTTACACTCACTAGGGAACATAATTTTAAGAAAATGTTTGGTTAAATAATTTTAAAATATAACATTTATTAATTAGTAAGCTATTATAAGATGGATTAGAAGCAAAATTTTTTGAAAAAAAAAAATTACTATCTTAGGAAATAAGCGAACAAAAATTTGTCTTGGTCAATAATGGAGGGTTGAGTTATTTTTTTAGTTTATAAGTAAATAAAAAGAATTTCATTACTAATTTTAGATGATTAATTAAAGGAGTTATTAGAAGTATAAATAAATGTCAATTTTAAAAAATAACCATAAATATATGTGCTAGGTTAGGAATTAATTAACTAAATTAATTATAAGTAAATCATTATAAAAAAACTATATTACTTTTTTTAGGTAATTAATTTGGGTTAAGACTTAATGTATTTAATCATAAGTAGATAATTAAAAAATTAATAAACCATTTCTAGGTAATAATTAATTTTAAGACACACTTCAAATTATAAATATTTATAAAATTACTTGTTTAGAAAATAATCATAAGTTTAATTTCTAGAGAAATAATTTGCGTTAGGAGATAATTTATAAAATTATGAGTCAATAATGATAATAAAAATTACAAAACTGTTTTTAGGTAAATATTTTTGGGCTAAGAGTTAATTTATTAAATTATAAGTAATTTAACAAAATTTACATAATTATTTTAAGGTAATTAATTAATTATAAGAATTAATAAAATTATAAATAATTGTAAAATTACTTGTATTAAAAATAATGATAAGAATATTTTGTAGGTAAATAATTACCGGTTTGAAGTTAACTGATTAAATTATAAATAAATAATTATAAATTAAAATTAGAAAATAATGGTAAAAATATTTGTTTTTGATTAATTATTAAGTTAATAATTTTTTAATTATAATATACTTACTCAAGGTAGTAAGTTATAGAAATTTTTTACCTTAATTATTTACCTAGTTTTTAATTTAAGGTTTAATTATTTATTTACAAATTATGTGTATGGTAATGTTCATTAATGATAGATTTATTATTATCATTATTGATAATATGGTAGAAGTAATTAAAGTAAAATATGTTGTCTAAAAAGTAATTATTGTTCCATAATGGAGAATGGAAATGAAAATTATATGAACTTAGAAGGCGAACAATAAATGATTACTAATATTATGGGCATAGACATGAACATAATATGTCATGCTCATGAGCAGATGTAACATGTGAATGTTGGGGTATTAACCATCTTATGTAGTGTTTCTTATGCATTATACATGTTACATATAATGTATACCACTACCAACAACGTTAACTTGTATGTTCCTAAAAAGATCATGTAAATATCGAGATATTATTCGCATGAAACCTTCATACAATTATGTCATCGGTTAAGAGCAACCAATATGGTAAAAGATGTGTTTAGGTCAATAGTTGAAAAACAAGTTGCTAAATTTTTACATATCTTAGGACATAATGTAAAAAATTGAAATATCTCATTTTTCTTTTATCGATCTGGTGAAATTGTCAGTCCACATTTTCACAACGTCTTGAATGTCATCATTGAATTGGAGAAAGAATTTTTGGTTTAATCCTCAAGAAGGGATATGCAACCACATATCTATAAAAATATGATATTTTATTCTTATTTTAAGGATTGTCTTCAGACGATTGATGAAACTCATGTTCGAGTCAAGGTACCACGATTGGACGCCTCCCATTTTCGTGGTAGAAAAGATTAGTCAACCCAAAATATTATTGCAGCTTGTCATTTCAACATGAAATTCACATATGTCCTACAGGATGGAAATGAACTATAGGATTTTAAAAGATTCTCTCACAAAGGAGGATCCACTCACCATACCTAAAAGAATGAAAAATTGACCAAATCAAACATTAATAGCTTGACATGAGCTCATAATTGCAATTACTATATAATGTTATTTTCAATAGGCAAATATTACTTGAGAAATGCAAGATTGATGTTGAAAACTCAAATTATTACTCAATATTGGGTGGTATAAGATAACACCTGAAAGATTATTCACAATGAGGTTCTCAAAATCCTCGATATTGTTTAATCATCAACATTTCTCAATGAGAAATGTAATTGATAGGACATTCCTTGTGTTGAAAAAATATTTTCCAATATAGAAAATGGGGCCAAAACCCCACTATTGCTTTGAAACATCTAGGAATATAGTCTTGACATGTTGCGTTTTGCACAACTTTATGCGTGGAGTAGAAAGTGACGAATTTTTTCTAGAGGAAGTGGACCAAGAGTTAAACGAACAATAGTATGATAGGTCTGTAACACAAGTTCATGAGGATGATTATAAGGAAAGGGCTAACTTGAGGGGTATGATAACAACTCAAATGTAGACTGATTATCAATAATAATGTAGGCATCAATTTTATTTTTGTTTTAATTATTATTGATTTATTTCATGTGAAATTGACGATATATATATTTTAATATTATGATTGATTTTATATTTTAAGAACAATATCGTCGAAACATGCATATTATCTTAAATCTAATAAAATGATCATGATAACAATGACATAAGGTAACATAACTCACAATGAATATAGGAAAATAGGGATGACAAAACAGGTCAGACCCGGCGGGTCGGCCCGCTAGCTCGTCATAATATGGTGGGACGGGTTAGGACTTTTAGTCCGTTTTAGCCAACCTGCGACCCGCTTTACTAATAATTTTTTTTATTGTGATATAATACAAAGAGTCAAAAAGACAATATATAATATAAAGATTTATGAAAAGAGAATTCTAAAAGTCCCAAGGTCCGATAAAGAGAATTCATAAAGTCTCAAGTATCTCATTACTAAGAAAATTCAAAAAGTTTTATAATTACTTAAACTCAGGAAACACTTTCATTTCTCAAGCACAAACTCCTCTCTCTCTTCTCTCCTTGTACTCATCATCTCTTTCTTGCTCATCTTTCTTCATAAAGTAAAAATCATATATATCTCATACTTTTTTACTCTCTTTTATATTTGTTACTTTCTTAAGGTTTCATTTTTTCTTTTAGTATTTTTCTCTCTCACGACTCATTTATTATGTTTTTCTATTTGTGCTTTTGATGAAATCTCCGAGTAAAAAAAAATTATGAAGTTTTTTTTTTAATTTTAAACAAGAAATGGATGGTTCAATTAGTAAACATACTTGTGGTCTTGATGATGTCGTCAATAAAAATGAAATTGAGAATGAGGTTAAGTTTATTTTTATTTTTGATAATCCTTTTTTTTTACTAATTTTTTCTTTCTTCAATTTTGTATGTTGTATGTTGTTGAAGATGAGGAAGAAAATGACAAAGATGGAAAAGTGGAGAGATCTTCAAATATTGCATCTAATGATCTTGAACATTGATTGTTTTGAATTGAAGATGTGATAATTACTCAATGGGAGAACAATGTGAAGTTTTATCAAATAAATAAATATAATGTAATTTTCATTTAAATATTTAAACTTTTCAATATAAAAAATAAAGATTTAATAAATTTTTGCTGTTACATACATGTATTTATTATTATATAAATTTTATCTTAATTTAATTGTTCTAAAATATAATTTATTAAAATAATATATCAATTTAGATTATTAACTTGAAATATATATATATATATATATATATATATATATTGAATTGTTGACAATGATAATTTTATTATTAAATTTATTAAAATATTTTATTTAAAAATAATAAAATAAAATAAAATAAGAAATATGACGAGTCGATCCAGCCCTTTGGCGGGCGGATCGAGACCTGTAGGCCACCATGATTATAACGGGCTAGCTCGCCCAGTCCCGCCTACGCTTTAGGCGGGCAAAAACGAGGCGAGCGGATTCGTTTTCCATCCCTAGAGGAAAAAAACAAGTTGATTCTAGCTAGACCATGCTTGAATTTACAAAATGGATTGAAGATATGGGTCTTTAACTACTAACAACAATGACTGATGAGGCTTGAGTTGAGAATAAGATAGATGGAAGTTAGACAAGTTAAGGATATACTAACATTGTCCATGTGCTACGATAGATAGATAGATAGATTATAGTGGCCTAAACAAAAACAATGTCAAAAATAGACAAAAAATCTTAAATATTGTTGGTGGGAAATACATGATTTATTTAGTGGTCTCAACGGTTTATCTTGGAATGATACCATAAGAAGATTTGAAGTTAAACCTCAAGTCTAAAATGAATTGATTTAGGTATTATATTTAATAATATATTTTAACAATTATTTGTAATATTTAAGGTTGCACCAACGAGTGTGTCAACATTATTTAGTTTTTCAAGATAAACCATCAACTACTAAATGGAAAGTAACCCCAATAAAATTCTATGACTTGTTAGAAGAATTGTGGGGAGTTGATCATGCCATTGGGCACATGACAAGGACTGCACACCAAGTCTACAGATGCAAGGGTTTCACAATGGACTTAGGCATCAATCTGATTAATATTGATGCAAATCCATTTATGCACGATGAGTATAATCCAATATTTAATGAGATGCAGCCAAGTCCACCCCATATGGACTCTTACAATTCGGGGTATCTCCATCTGTCCCTTCTACAAAAGCATCTTCATCAAGGGGATCAAAGAGAAAGGCCAACATGGTAGATGTAGGCTTGAGTGCTCAATTTGAAAGTATGAGCATAGGAATACATAATCTGATGGACAAAATTGGTGAGAGTAATAAATACTCTGCAAAGTTGACTGAGGCAATTGAGTGTCAATGTGATCTCGTTAAATGTCATGTTATTGTTGTGGAGCTCTAAACCATGATCATGGAAAGGTGAGTTGCCTTGATGAGTGAACAAGTGATGATCCAAAGAAACTCTACAACATTCAACTAATGATATATGACAACTATTATGCCAACTTAATTTGCATGATGATCAATTGATGTTATAATGCTATGAGTTTTGCTGTAGAAACCCATCCATAGGGATATGATTTTTGGCATGCAACTAGAGTTACGACTTAATTATTTTTTTAAGCACATGATTAGTGGATGCTCTTCGTAGATGATTTTGTGACTTTTCATTTGCATCATTATGTTGTGTAAAATATTTTAACTTATGTTTCTTCGAACTATGTGCAAACAATGACAACTTGATGTACTATGTTTGTTAGGAGATATTTAATGTTCCATGTTTATTTATGTTTCTATTCATCTATATATTTAATGCACGAGTGTTAATTACATTTACAGGTTTGAATCATGTCTTCATCATCTTCAAAACTAAAGAGATAGAGACATGTGTCACAAAGTAGGGGGAAAAAGGCAATAGAGGAACCTGCACCAACCCCTCCTCCTAACTTGTCTCCTTTCTCAACTTTGTTAGATCATGATCGTTACTTCAGCAATGAAAGACAAATGAAAAAATATTATGAAGATTATGTCCACAGACCCATAGTGCAACTAAAGGTAATGGACTTTAACTTTTTTGTTATGGCTGGGTTCAAATTCCCACATCACCTTTCTTTTCAGGGGTTAGATAGATTTCTAACTTTGTTGGGTAGTATTTATGAAAACATCATAAAAGTCTTTTCCACAAATTTGAAATTGTCTGACTTCGATGACGTGGTAACTAAGGTGTTACAGATGCAGATCAGGATAAAACCTGATGATTGGCTAAACTAGCCCATTCAAAATATCAGGAACGTCGGAGTAATCTTGTTGACAACCCTGAAGACCTAGGATATGATAAAGATGAGGCAGTGACTTCCATTGTTAGACCGGAACTACAAGTATGAACTTGTAGGAATGTCGGTAGTTTGACCGTAGAGGACAAACTTTTATATTATGTATTCGTTCGTATTCTTAGTCCTTGAGGAGACAATTATGCTCAATTCTTATAGGATCATATATTTATGATATGGTGTATAATTCTGATTAATTGACCTCATTATATCATCAGACATACGAGAAAATGTAGGCCTAATAGTATTGTGTTTATCTTATGGTCTTTTAATAACTTGTATTCTACTACATTATGTCTTGGACTTGACTTTATAGTCAAGTCACTCCCTAGCAATGATGGATCTAAGACCCTAAGTCAGTGGAGATAATTTACACTCTAAACTATAATTTTATTCAAGTCAAACGGTGTATTTGTACACTCTCAACTACACACAAGTCTATCATAAAGCAACGACCAGCGAGTTCAAATATATAAGATTATGGGGGCAAAATAAAAAATAGATACTTAGTAATAATTTTAATAAAATCAGGGGATGTACCTGTACAGTCTCGTTTAGGTTTGTCACTACTCCCTGTGTTGAAAAAGTTGAATGTCGTAAATGTTGATGTTGCATGATAACATGGCAGAGATCACCATATCCAACAATTTGACCTTGAGCAAGATAACCTTCCCAGTAAAGATGAAGATGTGAGGGTTGAACAAGAATAACTACTCGTTCAAGTAGAATAAGTATATCTTTCCTAACAAGTTGATACCATAAACTTAATATGGAAGATATTCAGGATATGCAAAGACGCATGAGTAGACTTGAAATCAATGTTGAAAATGTGAGGGTTGAACAAGAATAACCACTCATTCAAGGAGAATAAGTATATCTTTCCTAACAAGTTGATACCATAAACTTAATATGGGAGGTATTCAGGATGTGAAAAGACACATGAGTAGACTTGAAATCAATGTTGAAAATAATTAATTATGTGCACCATAACATTAATCAAGTTGAAGACACACTTGATCATGTTGGATCTTTTCGATAGGGTTAATAGTAGGGAGATTCTCACAAATGCGTAATGAGTCAATCATATATAAGAGAATATGACACCACTTTCAACCAAAAACCTTAAGACATTAGGTTATGAGTATTTCTCACTTATAAATTACTCAACTTTCTCATTTTTACCTAATGTGAGACTTCAAACTCACACTTGAATTCTCAATAGATCATATTTGTGGGAGTCTTGAGTAGACATCTCATTCATATCATTTATGTTATCTCTTTATTTGTCTTTTCATTTTAAGTTTTTTTTATGACTATACTTTTTTATTTATTTTTTATGACTATAATTTTTATTCTTTTAGGTTTTTTATGACTATAATTTTATTTAGATAATTTTATTGGATGACTGTAATTTTATTAATTATCATTGTATTTTTTTTATTCAAGTTTCACTTTTGATGAATTTAAATTTTTTGGATGAATGTATATTTTATATGTTATAATTTATTTTTTTAATATTTAAATATTATATTTTATGTGAAATCAAATTTTTACAAATTTAATAAAACTTATAAATTATTATTAAGGTAATAAATAAAAAAATTTAAATATTCTTACAAAATATCACAAACTATTTTTATATTTTATATATAAAATAATGTTAATATATCTCATAATTTTATGTATAATATAAATTAATTACTTTAAATTAAATTATATCACAATTTTAATTTATACTTATTTTATCTTTTATAGATATTTAGGTTATTACATAATTTATGTTATTATTTCAAATTTTTTATTCAATCTTATCTTCTATCATCTTTTCACTCATCTCTCTTTATTTTCTATTTTTTTCTTTCAATCTAAACCATCTCCTTTCTATTCTTTTTTTCTTTTCCTTTTCCACTCCATCAAATTTGCTCCCGGTTCCAAACAAAACATTAGTGTTTTTCATTTCACACGTCATTTGTTAAACAAGACCAAAGTGTTATTTGCTAGGTAGGTGTTTGTAGAGCCAAGGAACTTCTAGTGGGCTAAATTAATTAAAGTAAACTTTAAAAAGTGAACTTTAGTGCTTTACTGTGGAAGACCTTCTTTTCTTTGGGTGAAACTTTAAACTTATTTTATTTAATTTGCACTAATATTTTTAAAATCCAACTGATCATTGAATCAACAAATATATGAATTTAGAAATTAAAAATTCAACTGGTCTAAAATAATATTTTTATAATATAATAAATATATAATAAGTTTACTAATAATAATATTTTTTTATAAAATAATAATAATAATAATTTCTTTTATAATGATTATAAATTATAATGAAAGTTATAAAAATAAAATATATTAAAAAATATAAAATTAATAATTATTAAAATAAAATAAAAATGCAATAAAATAACTATTATTTAGAATTGACCGTAATTAATATAAGATAATATATATAAATATATATATATATATATATATATATTATTTATAAAAAAATTATATTAAAAAAACTGATCTAAATATTTTTTTTAGTACCAAAAGGCCCTACTTTGCAACAAAGGTGCGATGAAAGTGATACATTATTATCTCATCTTATTGCACATGAGTAGAAGGTGCAATGCACATAGCACGAAGGTGCAATGCACATATGCAACTTAATGTTGTCCCGCTATCAATATTTCAAGGAAAAAACGAGTGAAAGGTGTGATTATGCACTTAAGAGGAAGATTCAGTTGAACTTTGTGTATGGTTGAACCAAAGTCATTGGAAAATAAGACGAGAGCTCTTGACCCCAAGTCTTCTTTATTTATTGTAACCACTTCCCATAATATATATTTAGATATTCTTTAGGATGTGCCTGCAAGAAAGCTCAAGGGAGAAGATTATATCACATGACTTTCCTTTTTCTAGTGCCTTAGTGAGTCTTGTTCCTCTTGTACCATCACCAACCCAAATCATAGTTGTTAATCACAGATCAAAATCTACACGCAAGTCCTTGCTGTAATGGCAGACAGCTTAGTTTCCTTTGTTTTAGATCACTTAACCCAGCTTGTGGCACGGGAAGCTAGGTTGCTGTGTGGCGTGGAGGACGGGATCCAGTCCCTCCAGAACGAGCTTCAAATGATCAACGAGTTTCTCAATACCTCAAAGAGCAAGAAGGGTATTGAAAATACAGTTGTGAGCCAAATCAGAGATGTGGCACAGTTAGCTGAGGATGTCATCGACACATTCGTAGCTAAAGTTGCTCTTCACAAGAGGAGAACCACGCTAGGGAGGAAGCTGCACGCCTTTGATCAAGCAAGATTGCTCCATGACGTAGCTGGCAAAATAGACAAGATCAAAACCACTCTCAACGAAATACGCGACGGCAAGATCAAATATGATGCTTTCAAAGAAAGCAATAAAGAGGAGGAGACGAAAAGGGCCCAATCACTGCACAAGCTAAGAAGAAATGTGGAGGAAGAAGATGTGGTTGGATTTGTCCATGACTCCAAGGTGGTCATCAAGCGGCTCCTGGAAGGTGGTTCAAATCGAAACACTGTCTCTATCATTGGCATGGGGGGGTTGGGCAAGACCACCCTTGCCCGAAAGGTCTATAACAGCAGCCAGGTGAAGCAACACTTTGAGTGTGGCGCATGGGTTTATGTGTCAAACGAGTGCAGAGTCAGGGAGCTTTTGCTTGGCCTTCTTACGCATCTGATGCCAAATCCTGAATACGAATGCAGAGGCAATAAGAAAGGTAATAAAAATCGAGACTTTTCTAGCTTGAGTGAGGAGGAGCTGAAGAAAATGGTGCGGGAATGCTTGGAGCGGAAAAGGTATCTGGTGGTCGTAGATGACCTATGGAAAAGGCGAGATTGGGACGAGGTGCAAGATGCTTTTCCGGACAACAACAGAGGCAGCAGAATATTGATCACTAGTCGTTTGAAAGAGGTGGCCTTGCATACTAACCCTGATCTTCCTTACTATCTTCAATTCCTCAATGAAGAAGAAAGTTGGGAGCTGTTTCGCAAGAAAGTGTTCAGGGGTGAAGACTACCCTTCTGATTTGGAGCCTCTAGGCAAGCAGATAGTTCAAAGTTGTCGTGGCTTGCCTCTCTCCATCGTTGTCTTAGCAGGGCTACTTGCCCACAAGGAAAAGTCACCGAGAGAATGGTCTAAAGTGGTGGGTCATGTTAATTGGTATCTTACTCAAGATGAGACCCAAGTGAAGGATATAGTTCTCAAACTCAGCTACGACAACTTACCAAGGAGATTGAAACCATGTTTTCTGTATCTTGGGATATTTCCTGAAGACTTTGAAATCCCTGTTAGGAAATTACTGCAAATATGGGTTGTGGAAGGTTTTATACAAGAAACAGGGAATAGAGACCCAGCTGACGTTGCAGAAGACTATTTGTACGAGCTCATTGATCGTAGTTTGGTCCAAGTAGCAAGAGTGAAGACTAATGGAGGTGTGAAGACGTGTCACATACATGATCTTCTTCGAGATCTTTGCATATCAGAGAGCAAAGAGGGCAAGGTTTTAGAAGTTTGCACAGATAATAACATTTTAATCCCGACAAAACCTCGCAGACTGTCCATCCACTGTAAGATCGGTCACTACTTTTCTTCAAGCAACAATGATCATTCATGTGTCCGTTCTCTGTTCTTCTTTGGCCCAGATCACAATTTAGTTCGAAGTGAGTGGAAATGGCTTTCGGAAGACTTCAAATTGGTTCGAGTGTTAGAGCTTGGAAGAAACAGCTATGGAGGAAGGATCCCTTCTAATTTAGGGAACTTCATCCACTTAAGGTACTTGAGAATAGACCCAAAGAATGTTACATCTCTTCCAACTTCTATACTTAACCTTTGGAATCTACAAACCCTAGATCTAGGTCATCATTGGCAAAGGAAGTTTCCAATTTCTGTCCCTATTCAAATGTGGAAACTTAAACATTTAAGGCATTTGTATACCCAAAGGCCTGTCATGCTACGGGGTAGTTGTTCAGGATCACATGAGATGATGTGGAATCTTCAAACCATCTCTGCCATAGTAGTCAATAGGCAAGCGACATCTCTGATAAATAAAGGAATATTTCCCAATCTTAAAAGGATAGGGTTGCGAATTCCTTCAAGATACAAAGGTGAAGTACCCCAATTGTTGCAGAGCCTACAACAACTAAGTCATTTGAACAAGTTAGAGATATACCTTCGAGATAGGTATGATGTTAAAGTGCACTTAGATGAAGAGAGTGTGGAAAGGAACAATGGTTGCAAGCCACGAGAACTATTACAAAGCCTAGTGCAATTGAGTTGTCTATCTGTCTTGAAGATTGCCAATAGCTTGGACCTTCTAACCTGTGACCTCAAATTTCCTCCAAACCTTACAAAGTTAACGTTGTCAAGTGTTAAGTGCATTAGTGATGAAGGGATAGATGCTTTGGGAAATCACACCAAACTAAAAATCTTGAGACTACGGGGAGACAACGAATTTTGGTGGCTTTCGGATTCGTTTGACCTTAATTGTGTTGGAGACAAGTTCCCACAACTGGAAGTGTTTGAAATGATGGATTTAAACATTGAAAACTGGAAATTAGGCAATGGTGCAATGTTACGCCTTCAAAGTGTGGCCATTCACCAATGTAAAAGGTTACATGATCTTCCAAATGAACTGTGGTCTTTGAGTGACTTGAGAAAAGTGAAGGTAACATTTCCCTCGCAAACAATGGCCTGCATGCTACAGAGTTTGGAAATAAACAACGGAATTGAACTGGTAACAGAGGATTATTAGAATTTTTTCTTGTTTAAGTCGACAAGTTGTGGAGGAAAAAAAAATGGAGGATTCTTTGCGTTGTGTGTGTATGTTTGGTTCTAAATCATGTAACTTATTCTTGGCTTGATTTGTTTCCGTTAAAATTTTAGAATAACTAGTTTAAACATGTAAGCATCGAGCTTTAATAATGTAACAATGAAACCACTTGATAAATGTATTCATTAAATTTTGTAATCATTAAAATATAAATGTGAATTTTTTTAGTAACTTTACACATCTTATAATAATTTTTAAAGATAGAACTTACCAAAAAATAGCCCATATACATTATATATAAATAACATTAGTTGTAACATACGTAAAAAGAAACTAATTTGTGAAATATATCTTTTAATGAAAATTAAATAAAAGTATTAAAGTCAATAAACTTTTAGGAGAATATTTTATATAGTTGTAGTATATATATATATATATATATATATATATATATATATATATATATATATATATAAGTTGAATAAAAATATTTTATAAATATAAATAAAATTTAATTTTTTATTTATAATAAATATCATATTTATTTTTTACAAAGTATTTCACATACATTTTTTGTTTCTTTCTTCTTTTTATCTTTAGATTTTTATCTTTCTTTTCTCACCCTTTTTTTTATTACAACCTTTTTTTTTGTCAAACATCCAATTTTTTTCTTTTTTCATTTTTATCTTTTATTTTTATCACTTATTAATTCTATTTTTTTCTCTTATTTCACCTTATAACATAAAAATTGAGAATTTTTCTTTTTAGTTTTCAAATTTTTTTTATATATATAATTTTATCTCTATATATAAAATAATACTATTAGTATACAAAGTTTTATTCTTTTTATATTAAGTGTTCTTCTACGTCTATCGAACTATCATATTTCTCCAACATGAGTGCTTTCCAATTAATTAGTTTCCATGATTCTTGAATGCTTGATTTTTATCCTCTTTGCGAATTTTAATTCTCCTTTAAGTGGTTTTTTATTGCTTGATATGATGGTTTGACATTCTATCGTGAATGACTTCTCAATCTTTGTTCAAGTTGACTTTTTGCTTCTTCAGAGTTTTGAATTATTGAGTGTGTTTTGATAGTCAGTATTAATAATTTTTGGGTTCGTGGTTGACCCGATTGCGGTGTCTTCCAACTACAAGTTTGACCTATTTGACCGAGGCCGTTTCATGAGAACCTTTAATTCATTTCGTAAAGTTTGGAGCTCGGATTGATGTTGTTTTTGAACTAGATCCAAATCTTCTGCTACTTTTTCTTAGATTTGCATTAATTTAGCATCATATGGTTATTGTAAATCATTTATCTCTTCACGATTTCTTTGTTGACATTGATCCATATGTTTCTTGAGGCTATTAAGGACATTTGTCAGATCTATATCACCGTTTGAATTTGATATTGTCTAACTTTGAGTTAGGACCATGGAATGAAAGAGATCGTGGGAATCATTTTACTAGGTCTCACGATGGGCGTCAATGTTCCATCTAGAAACAAAAGTGTTTGAGTCTCATGTCCATTATGGTAGAATTGTTAGGATTAATTCTTGAGATATTGTCCACTTTGGAACTCTAATCCGTTATTATTTTTTCTTAAAAAGTGTCTTGATGGGTTGAGGGAGGAAGATATATATAAACTGTCATTGACTTCGACTCCTAAATAATGTAAAATTCATAAACATAGCGCATCAATTGAGGACTAAGGGTATGAGTAGAGCGAAACTTTATCATCGATCCCATGGTGGACGCCAATCTTCCATTTAGGAACAAATGTCCTGATCTCATGTCCGTTATGATATCATCATTAGGATCAATTCCCATGTCCAAAGTATTATTTGCTTTGGACTCTAGCCCGTCATAATTTTGTCCTTAGAAGGAACATCGGTGGGTTGAAAGGGAAGAATGTACATAAACTGCTATTAGCCTCAACTCCTAAATGATGTGAGACTTATGAGCAAAATAGTAACTATTGTTTTATATTTATTGTTCTAAAATGATATCATTTTACCATAATTAAATATTATACTTGGTTGTCATATATAAGAAAGATGATTAAGAATGTTGATAACAAAGTATTTAAATAATAAAAAAATTTGAGACAACTAAAATCCAAAACCATTTATTTAGAGACCTTATAGGATCTACTCTACATGATGAACATACAACGTCAAGCGTACTTTGATTATTAGTGTAATAGCCAGGTCGAGTGACTCGACATAATACCGTTGTTAACAACCTACCTAGGTCTCATCATCTATGACTTGAGGTTGGGGGCCTATATGATGCTCAAATGAAGGGTCTCACCCTATAACCAAACAACAATATAATAACATGATCATTTTACCTATTATGAGTCTCAATGTTTATAACTTATGATTGAGGAGTTGTGTGATATCTAAATAAATGAAGATAATGAACATTATAACAACACTCAACGTCTATAACTTCTGAATAAGGAGTTGTGTGATGTCTAAATAAATTAAGATAATAAACAAAATATTAATATCTCGGACCCTGACTCAATAATTCTAAATTCAAATTAGAACGACCCATTAAAAAGAGATTTAAGGTTAAGTTACAACCAAGTTTTTCACTAGAATCATACCAGTCAAAGTCTCAAAGATTTTTTAATACAACAGTAATTTAATTTAGATAAATACTAATTCAATTTGATATAATCGAAAATTATTTATTTTGATCCAATATCGATTATTTTTAATTTGATTAAATTCATCTTTGCTTAGTGTGATTTATGTTTCAACTAGATATGGGTTTAGCACAATCCAATCAAACTTAATTAATCATCTTGCATCAAAGTCACTTGATTTGATATAGTTAGACCTACTCTAATTTAACTATTCAATTTAACATGACCTGATTTTGATCAATTCAACTTAATATTATCAGTCCACTTTTTACCAAACCCACCCTAACCTTATTGGTTTAATTTAATCTTACCTAACTCAACGTAGTGTTTGACCTAATCTAATTCAATCTATTTTGACAAAATTAAAATTGATTCAATTTAATTTGATTTGATCCAATCTAACCTAATTTGATATGGTTTAATCCGACCTAGACTATATTGATTAGATTTAGTTTTATTTTTTGAATTTACAAAAATAATTCAATCTGTTTCCAAAATATATTAGTTTGATTGAATTTTAAATCCAATCAAATCCAAAATATAAATATGAACCATGTAGTACCAAATAAGAGATAATTTATAGAAGAAGACCTTTTCAAATAAACCAATTCATTTGGGACCCGCAAATCTACTCTTTTTTTATATTTAACGATCAACCTTTTTATCTCTGAGTATTCAGATCGACAATTCTTTATAAACGAAGAGATGATAAAAGAACTTTTTACATCCCAATTTTAGATAAATTCATCAACTTAAATATTTAAATTTGAATATTTAGACTTTTTACTCTTGTATCAACTTAAATAATAATTATTTTACTATATTTTTATTTTATTTTAATAATTTTATATTTTACATCCTTTAATGTATTTTATGTTTATAAACATTATTTTAAAATACTTTTATAATGACATTTATTTTTTTCTTTTATAAAAAAATATTATTATTAATAAACTTATAATCAATCCTATAAATAATATATTTTTAAAAAATTTAGTTAAGTAAATTTGTTTACGCTTCGGATACAATTTTTTCCCCCTCGTTGTCCCTTTTTTTTTAATCTCGCCTCTCTATTTCTTTCTCTCTGTCACTTTTTATTTTTTTTAATTAAAACTATTATATTGAAATTTAATAAATTTGTGTTAATATATTTTAAAAAAATCAATATTAAAACTAAAAAAACCTCACTTAGTTAATTAAAAATGATAACGTAAATAATTAATTTTAAATTATTTTATCATAAATTAATTACTTATTTAATTAAAAAAAATTAAATATTTATGAGTTAAATGTATTTTTTATTTAGTAATTTAATCTTATTATAATTAGGTTGATTTATGAAAATTATTCATATTAGGTAATTTAAAAAATATTTATTAAAAAGTTATTTTAAAATAAATATATTTTTTCTTAATAATTATAACATAAAAATTTATAATATAATATTTTTTAATTTATAGTATTTTTGAATAATTTAAATATTTTTACTTTTAAAAAATAATAAAAGACTCATTAAAATTTTAATTCAGTAGTTTTAATTAAAAGAGTGATACTAGTGATAGAAGAGTAAATAAGGGAGAATAAAAAAAAGAAAAAATAAATGAAGAGAGAGAAAAAAACCAGAAAAGATAGAAAAATAACTGTAATATATTTGAGAAATTTATTTCTTATTATTAAATTTTGTGTATAAACAATAAACATGTTTAGTTGATTGCGTAAATAAAATCTATTTAAGTAATTTTTTATTTAAATATATTATTTAAGAAATTAATTTATTATATTATAAAAATATTATTTTATTAAATTTAATTAGACATGAATTAAAATTGATGAAATCTTTAAACCCAAAACTTAAAAAAAATATTAATCTACTTTGAGATTCATCACCGAATTACATTGCACACAGTTAAGATTCATCCAAAATCTTAAATTTTCATGGTTGTAAAGTTAAATGTGTTTAATGGTTGATTGAAATGAAATAAATATTAACATTTATCCATTCACCTCTTTTATTTTATTGTTATCAATTATTTGATATATTCATTTGAATCACTCAAGGATATATACGGTGATTATATTTTTATTGTTATCAATTTATCAATCTTTGTGTTGACATTTAGGTTTGAAAATTCTATTATTATCAAGAGAAAATGTTAATTATAGGGTAATGATAGCGTGCAACTTTTTTTTAAAATATATTATTTTATTTTAATATGTATATCATATATTATAAAATTAATTAGATAATGTTATAATTACTTATTCGTTAAATTAGTTAGATAATGTTTATTATAGAAAGTGAAAAATGAATAAAAAAAATATGGCACAAAATATATTTTAAGGCATTATCTTATCCGTATTTAATTCTTTTATCGCAAAATATTCGGGATTATTCATAAAAACCGATCTAAGCCAATAAAAAAAATATAAATTTGATAAAAAAATAAACACAAAATTTTGGAAAATATATTTGTAAAATTATCCAAGAGTTTGTATATACATTTATGGAAAATACGTTTGATTAAATATTATTTTTAACTAATTCAACAATTATGTAAATTTATTTTTAATAGTTTGTATTTGAAAAAAAGTGTACGATTATTAACATAACGTATTCTAATACTTTAATTGATGAAAGTGCATTATCAAAATGTAAACTAATTTTATTTTTCTACAACAAATATATGATTTCCATATTTAAGGATATTTATTAGAATTAGCAATAAAAATACACGAGAATATATAATGTTTTTGGATATTAAATAACTTCTACAACCAATAAAAAAAATAAAAAAATACATATATATCAAAATCTAACAACCCTATTTATCTAATTGGATTGGATAAAATATTTATCAAAAATAATATTTTTATCATTTTGACTCAAAACCACTAGTATAAAAAGACAGACGACGTAACAATTTTAAGCGGAAATCAATTTTCTCTTCTGTGTTAACGTTCGCATCCATTTGATAGACGTACGTTGTGAAGACATACATAGAAACTAGCTTTTGCGTTTGAGAGCTGAAAGGCACAGTGACTAGCTTTTGCGTTTGAGAGCGGAAATCATCAAAGACATGGGGCGACGTCGAAGTCACCGTGAACACAGCCAGGTATTTTTACTTGAGAAAAGTACGTTTTAATTTATGATTTAAGTTTGGATGGAATTTGTTTAATGGTTGGTCTCCTTTTGAGTGAATTTGGAGTGATGACAACGTGAATTGTACACTTTCACATATCCATTTTAAAATGATGAGAATAGCTGAATAATAAATGTCTTAATTATTTTTATTAATTTTTTGGTCAAATAATTAAAAATTATTCTTTTTCTCTTTTACTTCTTTAATCACATATTTTGTTTGATTTCTCTGTCATATTTTGTGATTTTTAATAAAAAATATTTATTGGGTTAGATAACCCAATTTAATTTAAGTAAATCAAGTTAAATTTTAATAAATTTTTATGATCATACCTAATCCAACTCAATTTAATTTGAATATGTATTTAGTTAATTATTATAAAATTTTAAAAAATAAGTTCATATATATTTAATTTAATAGTTGTTTATTAAAGTTTAAAATATAAGAATAATTATCAATTTAAAAAAAAATACAAACTAGAACACATATTTAATTTTTTAATTTACCCAACCAATATACTATTCGTAGGGTGTACCCGAAATAAGCTATAAGTGGAAAAATGTATTTTGGTTTTGAATTTATTTAAAATCACACGTAGCACCGTTCTTTAAGGCAAGAGGAAGGGTCATAGTAGCGTTTTTACTTAACCCTTTCATTCCTTTCCATTCCAATTCCATCTCCAATTCTATCTGTAACCCTAACCTAACCCTAAACCAAAAATTCAGAGGCTTTTGTGTTCTGTCTGTCAATGCTCCGCGTTGGTGCTGCCAAGGCTCAATTGGAGAGGAGGGTTCCTTTGTTAAATGCTCTCTCTCTTCTCTCTCTACTCTCCTTTTTTCCCTTTCATGTCTTCAATCACCGCCTCTGCCTCTGCTCCTTCAGGGTCTCCAAAAACCCTACTTTTTGATTTTCACCCCAACCCTGTTCCTCTGTTCTATACTGGCCGTTTGATATTATATTTACGCCTTTTGGGTTTCCAACTTCCATCTCTTCACCAACATGAGTGATTCTAAGGTGCGATTTCGCCATACTAATTCTCAATTTCGATCTTTTCTGCAGTTTTTTTTTATTCTTTACTTTTTTTAATTCCAGCTGTCTTTGATCTCCATTGTCAGTTCCTTGTGTGAATTCAGATTTATAGTGATTCTGATGAATGTACAATAATTGATTGTTTTTTCTATTACGAATATTTCGTAGTAGAATGTCATTTTTTTTTGTGGGGATTGCTACTTATTGATTGGCTTTATTTAATTCGACTGTTCAATTGTTTTACGCTCCATATGTTTTAATTTTGTTTTTTTAATAAATTTGTTATTTATTGAAATTTTAATGTACTTTTTCTTTTTGGATTTGTGCGCCATTGCTTTCACAGATGCTACTATTTGGGTCATTTACTGAAGATGAAACCCGATCACTGCTGTCAAAGCAGCCTTCTGGGAAGAATGAAAAGTCTGTGCAGACGAATCAGCTGCGGTTTGGTTCTCTGAATTCTGTTACTGTTGAGTCAAACACACTGCAAAACTCATCAAAAGCAACAGTTGGTGCCCCACTTGCTGATTCTCAGAAATGCAATGGAGTAAAAAGTGTTAGTGACAATTCACCTAAAGTGTCAGGAAAAATTAAAGAGAATGGCAGCATTGCCAATTTCTCCCTTACCCCCACCGGTACCAGTAATGTCAATGAAGCAATAGAAAAAAATGCGAATTCTTTTACATTACTTGATGAAGCTGGTCCCTCAAACAAGTTTACTCATTTGAGCCTAGATGCTTCTGAGACTGAAAGATTGAAGAACGTAGATAAAACTGGCAATGGTGATGATTCTTCATTAAAGTTCTCTGATCGAGAGCCCCCAAAGGCACCTAATGGGCATGCTGTTCTGCCTGTTAAAGATATACTGCCTCGAGGCCTTATCAACTCTGGGAATCTTTGCTTTCTTAATGCAACCATGCAGGCCCTACTGTCATGCTCACCTTTTGTTCATCTTTTACAACAATTAAGAACACGCAACCTTCCTAAGGTAAGTTTGTCTGCTGCTGCATGTCAACTAATGCTTCCTCCATCTACAGATTTTAGCTTAACTTGTAGACTCTATAGTAACACAAAGGAATACATCTCTATAAGTTGTTTTATTATACATTCTAATTTACCTTATACTAGAAGAGTATTGAACTGATATTATTGCATTTTTATAATTCTGTATTATATCAGGTTGAATATCCTACATTAACGGCATTTGCTGATTTCATAACCCAATTTGATATGCCAAGCACACCTTACATAAAGAAGCAAGATACGAATATATTTGAGTCTGGGAGGCCATTTTGCCCTGTTATGTTTGAAGGCGTTCTAAAAAATTTCACTCCAGATGTGCCAAATAGTATATCAGGAAGACCAAGGTTGGTGATAATTTGATATTCTTTTCGTTTTCATGTTACTTTCCTAATCACCTCCCTCCCACACAAAAAAAACCTAAATAACATTCTTCCCTCACCAGATCTTTAGTTGTACCACTGAATTTTTCACTAACAATTACATGTTTACTTGGCCATCTCATGAATGCATGCTAATTGGCTTATTTTGTATGGATGTGTTCCTGACCATTTTAACCTTTAATCACATGTTAAAAGCATAATCTCGGTGTCAGAAAAAAATGGATCAATGGTCATGTTTATTATCTCTGCCAGGCCTGTATAGGGACTTGTTTAATATTATTGTACATGAATAGACAAAATCTTCATTTGCTGTCTTTCTCCATCTTCTGATTGTTTTCTTCAAATGTGACTTACCTATGTATTCCTATCATTTACACAATTTTACGTTTGAACCATTGTGTCAGATTTGGTTACCCGGTCCATAAAGTTATTTTGAAAGTGTGCAATTCCTAGGTGTCATGTTATTATTAGTAATATAAACTTGCTAGTTGTAATATAATTAGTATCCAAATGTCACTTTCAGGCAGGAAGATGCTCAGGAATTTCTGAGCTTTGTAATGGATCAAATGCATGTTGAATTACTGAAGCTTGAAGGACAGTCTTCAAGTCTTAACGGTAGCAAATCTTCTCTTGTTTCTTCTGTGGAAGATGATGAATGGGAAACAGTGGGGCCAAAGAATAAATCTGCCGTAACAAGGACTCAAAGCCTTGCCCCATCAGAATTAAGTGGTATTTTTGGAGGACAACTTAGAAGTTTGGTGAGAGCTAAAGGTACAAAATTTAATTATATTATATGTTAGTGAAGGAATGTGATTTTGTTTATCTGTCAAGTCCATTAAGATTTTGTGGAATTTCATCTGGTGAGTCTGTTGTTTCATGCTGAATAATTGTATTCTGGGGTTTTACTTTTTCTTCTTGCCATAATTCACCTTCCCTGTCACATGTGAATGAAGTACTAAAAGCATAGTGGCCATTGACATGATTTAATTTTGTCATTTAGGAAATAGAGCCTCGGCCACTGTTCAACCATATCTCTTGCTCCATCTTGACATCCATCCCGACAACGTACACACTATTGAAGATGCACTTCGCCTGTTTTCTGCATCGGAAACTCTTGAAGGGTACCGAACATCACTCACTGCAAAGGTATGTAACCCTTTTATTTATATTTTTGTACGATTTTACCATTTCATTTTATATATTAATATATTATCTTTAACACTGTCACAGTTGATACACAAGTTCATCTATACTAACTGTAAATTTTGTACGAATTTACCCATATCATAATAACATTGTAGTAATTACTTCTGTATGCTGATAACTTATGTGCTGTTTGTGGTAACCGTATTTTTCTAAGTAGCTGTGTAAGTAACTAATTTTTTTGATTGTGTAAAAAAAATGTGGACACATATGCATGATAGCAAATGTGTATGAAACCTTTGATGCCTTCCATGGTTTTCATGTCTGTCCACCCATTAGTAATTTTGGCAGCATATGAAGTCTTCTTTGTCATTAATATAACAGTTCCGAGGTTCCATCTGTCTTAACTTGGCTTTTTATAGCGGGCAAACGTAGCCTTTTGTTGAAATGGAGGATATTGTATTACTGCTATTAAAGTAACCGTTTTACATTTCTTTCAGGTTGGTGTTGTGACTGCCAGAAAATCTGTACAAATAGTGACACTTCCTAAAATAATGATATTGCACCTGATGCGTTTTGGTTACGGAAGCCAGGGAAGCACTAAGCTGCATAAGCCTGTGCACTTTCCTCTTGAGTTGGTGTTGGGACGTGATTTGCTTGTTTCACCATCTACTGAAGTGAGTAATATATCTCTATATTCTAGCCTCTAATGTGTTGAATGTAAATAGTCTGAACATGTTGATAAGTCATGGCCTCTCTTTTTGGTTACTAGAATGCAACTACTTTATTCCTAATGATGTACTAATTTTTTGTGTGGAGAGAGTTAACGTTATGGAGATTGAGCTTTCAAGGTTTTTGCATTATAAATTTGTTTATACTACTTATTTCTAAGTCACTTTTTTATTTCATTGAGATTAATTTAGGGAGTCTCTTCTTTAAAGAATGTGTAAATGTGTCATACATTATTGTTATAAATCCTTATGGAGACTGATTTTCTAGCTACCCCATTCCCCTACTCTGAAAGAGTAACTAGGGATTTCTAGGACAATTCTCCTCTTATCATAAAAACAACTTTCTAGTGCACTAATTTCTACTGCTGATTTTATGTAAATGTTTCTCAGTATCTTAAAGAAAACTTAGATTGCATGAAGCTATTTGAGAACCTGTGTGATAACTGATACTATAATCTTCATCTAAATTCTGGAGTATTATTGTTAATTGGAAGAGGGCTTAGTGTCTGAGTGATTTTTATGCTTCTGCAGGGTCGAAAGTATGAACTTGTTGCTACAATTACTCACCACGGAAGGGAGCCTTCAAAGGGGCACTACACAGCCGATGCCCAATACCCTAATGGTCGTTGGCTACGATTTGATGATGCATCTGTCTTTGCTATTGGAACAAATAAGGTGCTGCATGATCAGGCATATGTCCTTTTCTACAGACAGCTGTGAACATATTCATGTTGTTCTGTCAAATATATACTGCCTTCTGCACCTGACAGACAAACATTATTCCCCTACAAACACTATTGCATGGAGAGAATGTGGGTGATTATTCATTGCTCAGGGCTCAGATTGAAAAAATCTCATGAATGGTCGATCCAATCCAGTGTGTGAGAAGAGTAATTGTTGTAACATTCTTTTTTATGTTTTCTTAATCTAGAGAAGTTTTGTAGTCCTAGTTTAGGACATGAACATGTATTTATGATAACAGTGAGTAAAAGTTTATAAGAATATTCTGGATATTGCTATTGAGTACCTTTGACTCTATCTATTCAAAATTTGGTTGTTTCGCTGTTGAAATTTTAAATCGTACTTTCACTGGAACTATATTTAAGCAAATTGCTGGTGTGTTCCCCATTTATATAAATGAGAAGAATGAACATAGCAAATTTAGCAAATGTATGTATTATTTAATCTATACCTTTTGGGTGTTGTGTCTATTCTTTCATGCTGTTTCCCATATTCCGTTTTGGCGTTTCATTTGAAACATGTTCTTAATGATTTTTCTCATTGATTAGACAAATCTTATTTTAATTCCTAGTGCAGTTGAAAAAGTCCAACCCAACCAACATTTAATTTTTTTATCTTAACAAATTTTTACTTTTCGAATAGCTGATTGCTTGAAATATTCTTTAAATGAACGACTTTGAAATTTGTCCGCCGGTTGGCTGCACCTGCATTACTTTCAAGTTTTATATTTGTTGCTTGAAATGATTGCCTCATTTCTTTCACATGGCTAGACTTGCATTCTTTCTATTCCTCTCTCAAAAAGCAAAGGTTGGTGCAAATAACAGATGAGCATCGTTTGAATATATTAAGCATAACAAATGGATGCTCCCTCATGTATGTTGTTAACATCGTATGTGATATGGATAAAATATAATGCTTTTCATCTGTGGTCCAAACCAGCGAACTAAATATTGCTTCAGGAGAGCTATAGAAATTAGGTTGTCCGGCTTGCTGTGGCTACTGAATGGTGCCTTTTTAGACAATTTAAAGCAATGACTTGCCTGGTTTATGATTTTCCGTGGTCCAACCAGATAAACATCGTTGCTTTTGCTTTCTTTGTACCAAATGGACGGTGGAAGAGAATAAAGGACACTCTAAATTAGGCACAGAGGACCTCTCTCTAGTTACACACTCAATAACTTCAGAATATCACTCTTTTATTACTTCAACTCCAACAAATTTATGGGAGTATCTAGGAACTTGTACTAGTATTATCACGCGTGTATAATTCAAAGAATCATAAAACTACAGTTGATTACTGCTATTGGTTTTTCATTTCATCCTCGTTTCACCCTTCTCTTATTTATGCCCAGTTGCCTGTTTCCATGAAAGAATCTCACTCGTTCAATCTTTTTGATCATGTAGTTGTTTTGAATAGAAACTAGAAAAATACTAGAAATAAATATAGGTTTAATTACTCGTCTCATCCTATGTTCACACAATCAATATATTTTAGTTTCTACATTATCTCTTACACAATTTTTTTTAATATCTTTTAGTTTCTATAATAGAAGCTAAAATGAATTAAACAATGTATTGTAAAGACAAAAAAACAAATGCTGTACATCAAATAAATAATTATTAAAAGGTAAAAGTAAAGAACATTTCTACACTATATTCTTGTTCTGATTTCATTTGACTCCAGGACTTTCTGACTTGCCAATACCAGCTTAGTGACATTTGTCTCCACTAGCAAAATAAGATGCAGAAGGAGTACGTTGATTTAGATATCATAGATCGCAAGACAAGATTCCTTGACTCAAACAATAACAACATTGTTTGTCGTGAGAATCTTTTTTCCTTCTCTATTCTTGATACGTAGTTTTTTGTTTGGTGGTGGTTGTTGTATTTGGTTTTGCTGCTGAGGAGTCATAAGACATTAATCTTTTTAATGTGCATAATGTAACAACGTGCAATCTGTGGTCCTCTTTCTATTTCCAAAGCAAGCACTAACAAAAAGGTTACATGGAATGGATGCAGCATGAATCAAATAACATAATTTATTTTTTATTGATTCAATTTTCATAGACATAGTTACAGTTGTATACAATTATAAAAGAAAAATTACAGAAAAAATCAAGTATAACCACACCACTCTGATAGCTCCCTAATTTCTATAGTAAGAAAACAATAAAAAATCAATAAAGTCCTCCAAATTCACCCTAATATTCTATAATCAACTCAGAAAAATATATGAAGTCAACACCGATTGCAAATCGAAAAGCAAAACAGCAACTCTAGGAAACAAAAAAAATCTTCAGATTTCCCTTCTCTTAGCTGCTTGAGTCTAAGTAACTCTTTCATTTCAGTCTTTCTGTAACCTAAACAAATTCAAAGGAGAAAATGAATCAAGAACGAAGCACGCCAAACACTGTTAAAATAGATCGTGTGCTTCATCACTGCTCCTATAGTATGCTAGCATGGGGGGATGGATTTATTCATTGTGCCAAATTTTGTAGAGTTGTTATCCTCTACTTCTGCATCATTATACTTTGGAACCCACCAAACTCTCACACTTTTGTCAAGGCTTCCACTGTACAATAAAAATCCACCACCAATCCTGTTAGATGAGGCTTGCAAACACTTCACAGGCCCTTCATGGCCACTTATGACTCCAACTCTACAAAGCTTACCAAAAGCCTCTCTCCTCCAAATCCCTATACTTTTATCCGCTGATCCACTGCACAAAAACTCCCCCATTAGACACATACACAACACAGCCATCTCATGTGCTTTGGTCTCAGAGACCAGCTTCCAACTCTCTAAACCCCCACTCCCACTCCCCTCCCACCCCATCACAAACCCATCAGAACCTCCTCCATAAACCCACTTCCCATCCTCAGAAACAACAATAGCATTAAAAGAAACATCCTTATGACCCTCCAAAACCCCCTTCAAACAATGCTCCCCCTTCACATCTTTTCTCCCCCAAGCCTTAATCTTTCCATCAGCAGAAGCAGAATACACAACCCCTTTACATGCCACCAATCCATTGATTGCATCATCATGAGCCTTAACTGACTCCAAACACTTTAAATCCGAGAGCCTCCACACCTTAAGAGTCTTATCCCACGACCCAGAATAAATCAACCCATTATAAACCGTCAAGCAAGAAATGCTATCTGCATGCTCAATCCACAAACGCTTGTGGTGCCTCCGAGTTTGGACATAGTTGCTCTGCTTCATGAACTTCCCCAAATAGTCCTTGGTTGTGGGAAGAGAATCAACAAGCTTGAACACGTTCTCTGAGCTTCTCGACACCTTCCAAACTCTGATCCTGCTATCTTGATGTGCGGTGAAAACCTTGTTGCCAACCGTTGCAAGTGCTTTCACTGATCCTTCTCCTTGTCCGAACTTTGCAAACAGCCTCAAATCCGGTTGCTGCCAGACTATGATATCCTTACCCTGAGAGGCACTCAGGATGAACTCCCCGCACAGGGCCAAGCATGAAACGGAGCCCATGTGTCCCGAGAGAACTGCGAGTGATCGGTGAGAATGGAACAAGGCAGAAACGACGATGGGTATGCGTTGGGAACAAAAGGGGCTCTCGTCGTTCTCGCTGCTGCTGCTGCTGCTACTGCTACAGCTGGTAGAAGTTGAAGTTTGTGTTGTCCAAAGTTTTGATTTTGAATCCATTGGAGCGGAAAGTTGGGTTTCGGGAAGGAGGGTATTCATTGAAGGAAAGAAAACGGGCGAAAGGAGCGTTGTGATAGAAATCAAAAATGGAATTAAAGAAAGAATGATAGAGAGAGTGTTTCCTTGTTGAAGAGGTAAATGTCATGTTATGTCATGAAATCATTGTGTAGTGTTAACGGCTAGATTGACTAAAGAGTGTGTGTTAGAGAGAGAAATAGTGAATTGGGTGTCTTTCTTGAGGACCAATGCAAGAATGCTCCTTTTTGTAATGTTCCATGTTTGAGCTGTTGTGCATTTTTCTGCTATTTTTTTATTCCACCAATTACCACCTGCCATGTGGAAAAGGCCAAAAGGGTCTTCCTTTCCAATTAAGATTTCATTAGGGTTTCCATTTCCATAACTTTTTTCTGTTCTTCAAACTTTGAGTCTTTACTTTTATAAATATTAGGTTTAATTGCACTCTTGGTGTTTGATTTGATGCATTGTAATAGTGTGATTTTTTTTTAGGTTCTAATTATATTTGAGTCTTTCAAAAATCATATATACACTGAATTAGTCTCTTATATTTTAATTTTTTTTCAATTAGATTTCCTAAATATATTAACGTGGGATGTTAATACTGTAGAATGTTACATATAGGAATTTCATTTGATGAAAAATTGAACAAAAATTATTTTAAAAAAATGCCTTTTTTTTAAGATTATTATTTTTTGAGAAGTAAACTATAATAGAAAATATACTTCCCTAATTTCATATATAGAAGGAATATTACAATTTCACCAAAAGTTTCCTTAAAATGTTCATATATTATAATTGAAAAAACAAAGACTTTAAGTCACAACTAATTAATTAAATAATTTGAAATATAAATTTTAAATCAATTATTACAACGTATAAAAATTATAATTATGTAATAATGTAATTAGATCACAATGAATGCATAGAATCCGTATTTTCTAATTAAACTCTTAAATTTAACTTGTAAACTTTTAATGGTTTTATTATTCACCATTATTCAGAAAATAACAAGTAAACAATGTTTATATTGAAAGTTATAAATAATATAAAAAAAATGTATATTTTAAAATAAAAGCTTTTTTCTTTTTTTTTAAATAGTTATAATTTTAATTTCTTAACAATATTTAAGAATTTTTTTCTGTTCATCGATCCATTTGTTTTCCTAATCTTGTTTACAAATATTTATAGAATGATTATCTAAAGGCACATTCCTTTCCTTCTTCATATGGAAAAATGAAAATATCTTAGTTCATAAAATCATGCAAGAATATCTCTTCTGCTTTATGCCTCCACATTACTAGCTAAAATATCAAGAAAAATTTATCTGGATCTAATTAGCAGCAACATAAGATAAGATAATTAAATTGCAAAGAGAAGTAGAGTTTTAAGAGGAGATAGGAAGAGGGTGTGAGGGAAAGAGAGATGGTTAATGTGATTGGTAGAGAGCTCACAAGAATCCTGTCACCATAGCTAAACTCCACATATATTTATTAATTCATGTCACAGAACATGAATGAAAGAGAAAAGATGAAAATTGGTTAACTTTTATTTTCATAAATAAATATATTTTATTAATTTTTTAGCTAAACTCCACATATATTTTATAATTACTTTTATGCACAACAAGTATTATCCATCAGAAAAAAATCATATCAGTTATAGCTTATAAACTCAGAAAATTTATAATAGTTAAAGAATAGTATAAAAACTATTTAGTTTTGTGTATAAATTTTGTTTTCTCTCTTTTACTTGATGATTATTGTATTGAAGCTAGGACCACTGCCTAAAAACTCTGCATTTTGGATAAAGTAACGTACAAAACAATTGGTTGAAAGTGGTGGGCTGCAAACATCCATAAACACTAGTTTAATCTTCTATCATTATCATCCTTATCTTTTACCAGAGAATAATGTGTTTCCCAATAAATGGGGGAGAAATTGTAGGTTTAAAAATATCCTAAAAAAATCTTCTTAACTCTTGAAAAAGTTAAAAGAAAAGTGTTTCTTATTTATATTAAATTATGGTGATTGTATATGGTGTTAATTGATGATTAATAAAACAAATAGTAGCTTGTAATTTACAATTTACAGTAGTTCGTCAACCTTCCTTCTTCACAAAAAAGAAAACTAAGTTAATTCAAGTTCTAAATAATATTTTTATGATATTTTTGTTACAGTCACTCAACTACTCTAACCAATAATATATATTGATTTAATATGAAATCTTATTTGTTTACTGTATATATATGATTTATGATACTAAACTACTAAGTTTTCTTCTTAATACATGGTTGATAGAATAATTAGAAGCAATAATGCTTTCGTTTGTGCAGTAGGTAGTTTAGAGCTGGTTTGGTATTTTAGCTAAGAAGAATAAATGTTCACCAGGATTAAACTCAGTACAAGATCTGTCAAGCATACATTTGATAACTTTGTACTCGTAGAAATTGCCATTATCAAGCTACGTGATATGTCACTTAAAGAAGTTCCAATATCTAGCTTTTTTGTTTACTTTTTTATACTTATATTGCATGTTTTCTGCAGCTAAAGGTTTGAAAAAGAACAGCATGCATAAGGTAGTTTTAATTAAGATTAATTATGTCTGAGAGAGTTTAATGTAGAGTAGCATGTTAGGAAAGAACCAATATCCTTTGAATTAATGAGAGTGTAAACTGTTGACAAACAAGTATCTAAATAAAGCACTCTGTATATTATCACTTGATGTGTTTTTGTAATGAGTGGTACATAGTCAATTTATAGGCCTTTGGATATGGTCTCTCAACTATATACATTTAATACAACTACTACTTTTCAACTACATACATTCAATACAACTACTACCTCTCAACTACTACCTCTATAACCACTACCTCTCAACTACATGCATTTAATGTTTACCTAACAAAATCCCCCCATAAACTTAAATGTTTTTTTTGTCCTTCATTCCAAGCATCTTCTTGCTTGTTCTCGAACGAGTGGTTGACGGTGGCTTCGTGAACATATCTGCGGCTTGTGCTCGGGTTCGACGTGCTCTAACTCCACATTTCCTTTTTTCACTTGTTCTCGGATGAAGTGAAACCGAACATCAATATGTTTGCTTCTCTCATGATTGACCGGGTTCTTTGCCAATTCAATGGCCGACTTATTATCAACTCGAATCACAGTCCCTTTTTCTTGCTTCAACTCCAGCTTGCTTAGAAGGTTTCTAAGCCAAACTACATGACAGACACTCCAGGATGCTGCAACGTACTCGGCTTCACAAGTTGACAACGTTACAATGGGCTGCTTTTTTGAAAGCCAGGTGAATGCTTGTGTTTCCCATGAAGAATACATATCCAGACGTGCTTTTCCGGTCATCAACATCTCCACACCGAGTCACTTATCGAGTAGCCTACTAGTCGATAATCATCCGTCCTAGTATACATTAGGCCAAGTGACACTGTTCCTCTCACATACCTTAGAATTCTCTTTAGTGCCTTCCAATGAGTATACCTTGGCTCCTCCATATATCGACTTGCTATTCCAACACTTAGCATTAAATCTGGTCTGGTATTTGTAAGATACCTAAGACTTCCAATCAGACTTCAGTATTTGCTTGCATCAACTCGGTCTCCATCTGCATACTTAGAAAGTTTTGTACCAGGTTCCATAGGGGTGGAAACCGGGTTGCAGCTTGTCATCTTAAACTTCTTCAAGACCTCCTCAGCATACCTTTCTTGCGACACAAAGATGCCATCCTTTCCCTGAACAACTTCTAAGCCAAGAAAATACTTCATAAGACCCAAGTCAGTCATCTCAAACTCCTTCTTCATCACTTCTTTAAACTCTTCAATTAGCTCGGCATTATTCCCCATGAAGATAAGGTCATCAACATATAGGGCAACAAACATCACATCTTCTCCTTTCTTCTTTATGTATAGAGCATGTTCATAAGGACACTGCTCATATCCATTCCTTTTGAAGTAAGTGTCAATTCTTTCATTTCATGCTCGTGGAGCTTGTTTCAAGCCATAAAGTGCCTTCTTCAATCTCAGCACTTTCTTCTCTTCGCCTCTTCGCATGTATCCGAGTGGTTGTTCAACATATACTTCCTCCTCCAAGATTCCATTCAGAAATGCCGACTTCACGTCCATCTGCAAGATTGTCCATCTGTGTTGAGCTGCTAAGGAAATCAGCAGCCTAATTGTTTCCATTCTTGTCACTGGGGCGAATACTTCGTCATAGTCTATTCCTTCCTTCTGCTTGTACCCCTTCACTACGAGTCGAGCTTTATATCGTTCAACTTCTCCTTCAGCATTTGTCTTCTTCTTGTACACCCACTTTACACCGATAGGCTGCGCTCCTTTGGGCAAATCGGTCGGCTCCCATGTGTTGTTGCGTTCTATTGCCCCGATCTCCTCGTCCATTGCATTTTTCCACCTTTTCTCCTGCACGGCCTCTTCAAAACTTAAGTCTTCGAATCCGCAAGAGACATACAACATGCACTTCGTCGGTGGAGTTGTATATATCTTGTAAACTTCGCGCTACGGGCTGTAGAGGTTCATCTTCTTCATCGGAAGTCTCGTGATCTCTCACGGTATGTGGTGTATCAACTTCCGAGCTTCTACTTCCTATGGACTCCTTCTCCGAGTTGTTCCAACTCCACTCGCTTTCTTCATCAATTTGAACATCTCGACTCATGATGACCTTCTTAGTTATTGGGTTAAACAACACTGTACGCCTTGGTTTTTTCATCATACCCAATAAACACGTACTTTTGCTTCTATCTTCGAGCTTGGTCCTCTGTTGAGCTGGAACATGACCATAAGCTATGCTACCAGAACACTTTAAGGTGAAACACACTCGGTTTTCTTCCACTCCGGACTTCTTGTGGTGTCTTCTCGTTCGACTTAGCATGTGGACATCTATTTTGCACATAGATGGCACATTGCACTGCTTACGCCTGAGAACTCCTTTGGCACATTTTTGCTTCTCAACATTGTTCGAACCATGTCAAGAATGGTTCGATTCTTCCTCTCGGCAACTCCGTTTTGTTGGGGTGAGTATGGTGCTTGTCGAAATCTCCTTATCCCTTGCTCCTCGCAATACTTCATGAGTTCGGATGAAATGAACTCGCCTCCTCGATCGAGACCTAACAGATTTGATAGGCATGCCAGTCTCTTTCTCAACCATTGCTTTAAATCTCTTGAATACCTCAAACACCTCGGATTTCTCCTTCGAAAAATATACCCGGGTTTTTCTTGAAAAATCATCTATAAAAGAAATGAAATACCTTTTCCCACTTGAAGGACTCGGGGGTAACCGGTCCACAAAGATCTGTGTGAATCAATCCAGAGTTGTTCCTTTGCACGGTACTCGGCCGTCCTCGGAAATGAGGTTCTCGGATGCTTCCAGAGCACACATTCTTCACAAAATTTCTTTTCAAATTCCATAGACGGGAGTCCTCGCACCATCTCTTTCTTTACCAACTTGGTCGAGCCGCCAAAATGCAAGTGGCCAAATCGAAAGTGCCACATCATTGCTTCATCCTTCACGTCTAGTTTCAAGCACCTCTCTTGGACTATCTTCAACTCCATCTTGTACATTCCGTTCTTCTTCATTTCTACTCGGGCAATCAAACGATCAGACTTGTCCTTCGGGTATAGTACTCGGTCTTTCATCGAAGCCAGAGTAGCCTTTCTCCATCAGTGACCCATGCTCGATATGTTGCTTTTGAGATCGGGTACATAGTACACGTCTCCGATTTCTCCAACTCGGCTATTCTTCTGTAGGTACCAGATTGTACCTCTGCCTTTTACTGCCACCTTTGATGCATCTCCAAATGACACGTGTCCGACCTTAACTTTAGTGAGCTCCTTAAAAAGGTTCTCGTCCCCGCACATGTGGTTACTTGCTCCTGTATCAAGATACCAAACCGAGTTGTCACAACAGCTCAGACTTAGCTCGACATCCGAACTTCTCGACATCATCAATACTCCTTCTTCCTCGGTGTCCTCGGAGAGGAGGTTTGTCTCCTTCTTCCTCTCGGATCGGCGAGTCCTTCGCAAAATGTCCAACCTTCCCACAATTATAACATTTGATACCCGAATAGCGAGTCCTTAGCAAAATGACCAGTACTTCCCACATTTGAAGCACTCAACTCCGAAATTGCTTGGCTGACCACCTCGGCTTCTACCGTCACGACCTCTACCTTGTCTTCGGCCACGCCGGTTTGTTGGCCGACTTGCTCCTTGCCTCTTTCATATTCTCCTCTGCCTCTACCACCTCGGCCTTGAGTGTTCGAGCATAAGGAACCTTCTTCTCCTTTAAGATTGCCTTTGCTTGGAGTGCTTGATCAAGGGACTCCTCTTTCTTCTTCCTTCTCCGCTGCTCATGCGCTTCAAGCGACCCGGCAAGCTCTTCCACCGAGAGCACCGACAAGTCCTTGGACTCTTCTATTGCACAAACGATATTCTCAAAATCGTCAGTTAACGACCTTAAGATTTTCTCCACCACTCGGCAAGTGGGCAGCGTCTCTCCATTTCTTCCGAGTTGATTCACCACGGTCTCAACACGGGAGATGTACTCGGAAACCCCTTCGACCTCTTTCATCCTCATGCTTTCAAGCTCGCCTCTAAGAGTTTGAAGCCTGACTTGCTTCACGCGACTATCCCCTTTATATGCCTTCTCCAGAATATCCCACGCTTCTTTTGAAGATTTAGCATTTACTATCTTCTCAAAGCCGGACTCATCAACAGCTCGGTACAGTACGTACAAAGCCGTTTTGTCCTTTACTCGTGTTCCTCTCAATGCAGCAAGCTGAGCAATCGTCTGCTCTTCAATATTCTCTGGTTCTTGGTGCCCATTTTCGACCACATCCCATACTTCTTGGGAACCAAGGAGAGCCTTCATTTGCAGGCTCCAGTTATCATAGCTTACACCTTTTGATAACTTTGGTAGGGGCATGTTGTTTGCTAAGTTGGCCATCTCAATCAAACTCTCTAACTCTCAAACACTCTCTCTAACGCACTCAGACACTCAGGCTCTCAAGCTCTGATGCCAATTTGTTGACAAACAAGTATCTAAATAAAGCACTCTGTATATTATCACTTGATGTGTTTTTGCAATGAGTGGTACATGGTCAATTTATAGGCCTTTGGATATGGCCTCTCAACTATATACATTTAATACAACTACTACTTTTCAACTACATACATTCAATACAACTACTACCTCTCAACTACTACCTCTATAACCACTACCTCTCAACTACATGCATTTAATGTTTACCTAACATAAACTGATTGGGTATTGCATACAATGATTAATAACATTTTACATTGGAGAATGTTCCAAACAACTGATTTGATTGAGATTAGGATGTTTAAAGAATGCATCAGTATGATAGGAGATGCACTTGGACATTCCTTCCTCAGAACGTGAATATCTACTTTAGCCAACATAGGACATATTTGCTTCTGATATATGGCACAACATTACTGGTTTATCCTGTGAAAATTGAGTTTTAAATTTAATGAACTGTTGAGTGATGGCCACCTGGAAGAGCAGTAACATTAAAGAAACTAATTTTAGAAGAAGGGTCAGAAAAAGGTTGGAAAAGTGCAGCATAGTTAATGTGATTTGGTAGAAAGCAACAATTTATGTTGTTGTTAGCTCACATGAATCACATCAACACAACAAACTTGACTTTGTTTTCTTACTTATAAACTAATCTGAATTACATGTGTGAGAGATGATGAGATAGGTGCTATCTTCTCTTGTATTTTATATCACTACAAGAATTTTACATATTAGCTACGACACATTCCGTAGCTATTTTATAGCTAATCTCTCGCTAGTATGTTTTGCTACAGATTAGCTACGGAATAGCTATGGAATAATCCGTAGCTAAATCCAAGTAGCTAATTAGATACAGATGAATTCTCTCTCAAATTTGTAGCAAATTTTGTCACTAAACGGTCGCTAAGTCCCTCGCTAATTTAAATGATGAAATTTTGTTTTTCTCTAGCTAATTGATCTCCCAAAACTTGTAGCTAATTCGTAGCTAATCCTTCACAATTTTTCTCTCGCTAATCCGTAGCTAATCTCTCGCAATTTCGCTCTCACTAATCCGTAGCTAATCCCTCGCAATTTTTCTCTCGCTAATCTGTAGCTAATCCCTAACAATTTATCTCTAGCTAATATATAGTTAATGTCTCGCAATTGTTTCCTTGCTAATCTGTAGTTAATCCTTCGTAATGTTTCTCTCGCTATTTCATAGCTAATCCATCACAATTTTTATCAAAATTCTTTTCTCGCTAATCTCTTGCTAATCCGTAGTTAATCTTTCGTTAATCCGTAGCTAATCTCTCATAATTTTAATGACGTAATAAATATTTCTGCTAATATATCATCATAACATTATAATATCAAATGTTTAACATTTAAATTATTACTCATATTCTTGAAAAAAGAAGACAAACTTATCAACTTTCAATATAAAAATATTGTTTAAACATAGTTAAAATGATGTTTCAAACAATTAAAATATAACAAAAATAATATTTCAACTAAAAAGTTCTATATAACACAATTAAAAATAGAAACAAAGTTTAAATTACATTTTCATCATTGTTTCTTTAAGGCGAGATAATAAATTTTTCTTGAAAGATTGCATTTCTTCTTGCATTTGTTGTTGCATGAGTGTTTGCATTTCTGCTTGTATCTTCATTTGTGTTTGCATCAATGCTTGCATATAAGTTTGTGCCTGCAACTGTGTTTTCATCTGCTCTTGCAAACTAGATATCTGTGTGCCTTCAACTGATGAAGATGAAACATGTGCAATACCAAGATCAAAACTCTGACCTATACCATAAATTAGCAATAAAACAATGTAAAAAATAGATATATAATTTATTCAAAATTGTCCACGTACATAGCATAAATATTAGAGAGGTGGTTGTTTCTATTATCCAAATCTGTGGCAAATCATTCAGCACGTAAGTTCATATAAAAGACATCATCTCGACAAGGATCTTTGGATTTTACAATGATACAAAAAGAATTACCTTCAGCTTTGGAGTTCCTCCTTTATGCCTTGTGAACTGAAAGTACATATCACAAGGCATAAAAACTCTCTCAAGAAGAGCGCATGTACGCATTACTTTTGGAGATCCTCCGAGAATTTTTGGTAGCCATTGCACTCGGCCCCTGGATCAACATCTCGTTGGTGCAACATGGGCTCGCACATGCTCCAACATGACAGACAACTCCCATCTTTTCCATGCAATTTCAGGCTGGTATTCACTACTATTTCCATCGGTAGTATTAACTCGCTTGCTCGATCATCTCGTAACCAACTTGAAGGATTGAGTGATATGATTGGGCTAAAATGCGGCCACTTACAACAGACAAGCAAAAACCTTCCCTATAAAAGTATGAAGACACACATAATCTTGGCACATTGTTTTGAAATTTATAAACAAAAACACATGAAAATAAAAAGCAAATAAAGATAACAAAAAAAGTTATTATTTTTGGAAATCCGCCCTAATCGTTGTCACTCCTAGCCTGGATTATTTGCAATCTATCACGAGTTGGTGGTCAATGCCTTGGAAAGGGCTATCTATAGAGGGATGACCAGAAAGACCCTGTCAAGTGTCATTGAGTGTAGCATCCAGGTAGTTGGTTCTCAAGGAACTAAGATCCCATAGTGCCTATCATGTAGAGGTATATGACAGATGTAGTCTTTATAAAAACTTGCCCAAGAGAGAAAAACTTTCGGCATTAATGTGGAAGAAATTTTATTTCAGGGACCTGTTTGTCATAGCCTATATCATTTAGGAACTCATTTGGTACTTCATTCCTACACGAGTCACTATCTTTCATGTGACCCTTGAAGCATATTTCCTTTCGGAAGAGAAGTGGTTTTCACGAGGCTCATTGACTTTTGCATGATTGCTGAACAATGCTTTATCTATCATGACTCAGCTCCCTCAATATGCAAGGGAAACCTTTCTAAAATAGCTATTCACTTTGCATCATCATATGGCAGCTAAATCCCTCAATATTCGTAGAGTTAAACCATGGGATAGTTATAAAAGAATCTGACAAGTTTAACGGAATTAAGTGGATGATCAGCACCTATAAGAACTACTCAGGGTGACAAAAATAACAAAAGCTGATCATACACCCTAGTTTGTCTATAAAATAACGTTTCCGGTCGTAGTATTTTAGGGATGTCATGTATTTCTTTAAAGAATGTCATCATTCCTCGTATGCAACAAACATCTCCTAACTGATACCATACCAATTCAACCTAGATTTTCTTCCAAAAATAGTATAATTAACAAGAAGAAATTATATTTCCTCCACATGCACCACAATCACAAGAAAAAAAAATGATGGTGGCCAACAGTTTGTCCACAACCGCAATTGTCCACCATATCAATTTACATGGCGAAACCACAACCGAATTCAAAACCTAGCCTAAAACATCATGAAAACATGAAGGAGTAAGAATTGCAAACCTCTTACCGGTGATTTGACGTTGTTGCTGCAGCCAAGTAGGACCACTAGTACCATTCCCATTAAGGCGCTCCTTCACGGACCTCTGCCCTCCATTCTCCACGAGATCAGCGTACATTTTCTACAATTCACTCGGTTCAAAATCGGAAGAAGAATTATGAACCCTAAATCGAAGAACAGAGACAGAGAGTGTGAAATAGAATGGAAATGATCACGGTTCGCTGAGGAAGAGGCGGAGAACCGTAATGCCGAGACCGTAACGGAGAACGAAAACCCTAACAACCCATTTTCTTCGTCGTGAAAGGATGTTTAATTTTGAATGGAAAATAATGGCGATGGTTTGTCTCAGGAAATTGGAGTTTAAAGGAAAGGGAAAAGGTTATGAATAGAAGGATTGGAAGAGTTGAATGATTGTTCCTCTGTGGCGTGAGATTTTGATTTTGCGAAGAGAAAAAGAGGATACTTGTTTGGTACGGAAGTAAGAATGGAAAAAAATATCTATTTCAGCTTATTATTTTGGCGCGCGCCTCGAGGAAAAATATTGCAAACGCTGCCGTTTTACAATGCTAGTTCAAGAGTTTAATAATTGTTTGAATTGTGGATTATTTAATCTACTTTGTTTAATTTGCGAAACAGATTATAAAATAAGTAACATGATGTAGAAAAATATGGTTTTAGGGACTCGAGATACAAATTATGTTACAGTTTTAGATAAATTATGCAATGTAAAAAATTATTAAAAAAATTATTTATAATTTTTTTATTAATTTAAATTATTAAATACTTCCTACAAATTTAAATTTATAAAAAATTTACAGAAAATAATTTTAAATATTTATCAATTTTTTTAGATATATTTTTAAAAAAGTTATAATTATTTTCAAATAATTTATTTCAGAAACAGAAAATAATTTATATATATATATATATATATAATTAATATATTTATAGTAAATTTGGTAAAAATAATTTTATAATTATTTTTTGTTATAAATTTGCTACAATTTAACTATGATTGTATGTTATATAATTTAGCTAAGAAATAGCTTCAAAAAATAACATAGTTAATATTTATAGTTAGGGATTAGTGATAAAAATTTTCTCTAACTAAATTATTTTTCTACTAAGTGAGGGAATAGCTACAAAAATATTATCTTCTAGCTATTTTACTACAAATTAGCTACAACTTTATTCTTTTACTATTTAATAGCTAATTAGCTATAAATTAGTGAAAAAGAAATTTTGTAGCAAAAATTTCTAGCTAATTGAAAATTTTCTTGTGGTGTATTTTTCATTCATAGGACCACCGCACAGGTTCTTATATATATAGATCAATAAAAATACAATTTTGAACTGAAGATGGTCCGCTACAAGCATTGAGCATTGACCAATCAAAGGTTATCTTAAAGAAACTAGATAACACCTGCAAGTAATTCAAATAAGGTTAAAAATCCTTAATTTGGATCAGCCTCAGAAGATTATGCTGACAAGTGTTTTGGTTTGTGGAGCAATAGCATGTGGTGAGATGAGTTTGGCTTTGGCTCAGGACTGACCTATATTATATAATTCAGAAAAAAGATAAATCTAGATAAAATTTCAATCCAGAATTTTCATCTCCTTTTGAATAGAGATTCTCCAATTATTTTTCAATTAGACATTGATATCTAGCATGTAAATTGTATAAATATGTTTATAGTCTCAAATGGGATTTGAAAGAGGTTTGGCAAGTTTTCTTCCTCTTTCATTGCTCATGGTTTCAGCTAATCAAACACTTCCTTTGTCTTATTATTAGTTCATGTGAATGATATCATGATAGCTAGTCCTAACTATACAACTTTTGAGTCCATCAAGAAGCTTTAAGATCCTTTAAAACTTAAATTATTAGTTAAGTAATTTGATGCACTACTCTTCTTAAAGATTTCGAAAATTTTCCATGATCTATTATCATATTATATATGCAACAAACAATCCATTATATACGTAACAAATCTAATAACTAATATATGTTGAATATTTCAAGCTAGACCCAGTCAATCTTATCTGAACTTCATATCATGCTTAAATTCAAGTTATGAAATTGACCTACCAAAACCAAACAATAACATAAATAAACTCATTCCAACAAGTTTATCAACATTCATAAACCATTAAGCTTTTTCTAAAAGAGCTAATTGAGGGCATCTATTTGAATTTGAAGTTGGAAAGACGATAGAATAATCTAAAAATGGAGGAAATTGATAGGGTAAGGGATAAGAAAATAACAGATCAACAGATCCTATACACAATTAATAAAAGGACCACTAACCCAAATGGAAGAAGAGGGTCCCAATAAAGGAGGTGCGGAAAGTAAAAGCAATTCTATTCAATTCTCATCTTCTTCTTCCTCATTGAGTAAACAACCCCAAATATGGAGAAAGAGATACACATATAATTTAATAACAAAAATGCTTGTTTAGAGAAAAAATAAAATAAAATTCAGACATAAAGACCCCGTTTGATTTACTACCAAAACAATACTTTTGCATATCCCAATTAGAATCGATCTTGATGATAATATAAGAAACTAAATCTTCGAGACATAAAAGATAAACAACCGAGATACAAAGAGAATAGAAAAATATAATAGAATTTGAAACAAAAATTATTAAAAAGATATTTTATTTATTTTACAGTTATTATATCGGATCGTCTTATTTTTCACGTTACAATCATTTTATAAATAGAATTATAAACAAGTTTGTTAACATTAATTGATAAAGAGATTAAGTAAAATAAACCATTATTCCATCAAGTTTACAGCATGATCTCACCGCACACTGCCATCCAAAACCATTCTTGTATACCCTTTTCTTATTCCAAAACCATTTAAAATATTCAATTATTTTAAATGTGATTTTTTTATCAGTAAAATTAAAAAAAAAAAACAAGGTATAAAACTCATTTGTTCAATTTTTTTTTCAACATTAACAAATATCTCAATGTATTCTTATTCAATTTGGATCAATTTGTTAGAACACTTAAGGTGGAGGTTAACTTAAACTTATTTAGGACCCAAATTAAGCATAACATTCTTCATATATCCATTTTTTAAATATGAAACATAACCTTTATTTAAAAATATAAAAAACATAAATTTTTAAATATTAAATTTGGTATTGACTACATTATTAATTAATTTCATTAACATTTTTTTATAATAACAATAATAATAATAATAATAATAATAATAATAATAATAATAATAATAATAATAATAATATGATAGAAAGATTTCATGTCAATAATATACTTCCTCAGTGAGAATATTTCACATAAAAGTTCCATCCACTTTGTACTTTCTCAATCTCAGTGTAAAACCTTGAAGATCAATGATGGATCCCACAGTAGCTTAGGAGTACTCCCAGCACTGCTTAATGCTAATTATCAGCCCGAAACAGACAATCAAAGCGAGTTTGAACATGCATGCTTGCACCGTTTGTTGGGAAATAAGGTCGGATAAGATGGAATAATAATAATACACCAATGTGAGATCAATAAAAGACACGAATATTTGTTAACCCAGTTCGGATTAAATCCTACATCTGGGGGCGAACCAAGCCAGGAGAATGAACTAGAATAAGAGGATAAACCGAATGTTACAATTCACACAAGCCCGTATGAATACACTCTCTCTACTCTTTCTTCACACTTGGATTGGATACAAATGAGGTTACAAAATGAGGTATTTATAGCCAAACAAATCCTTCTTGAGAGGAAGCTCCCTTCCTTTGACCAGGAAGTTGCAAGGAAGTAGCCTTCCTTTGACCAGGAAGTTGCAAGGAAGTAGCCTTCCTTTGACCAGGAACTTACGAGGAAGTTCCCTATCTTTGACCAGGAAGTTGCAAGGAAGCTCCCTTCCTTTGACCAGGAAGTTGCAAGGAAGTTCCCTATCTTTGACCAGGAAGTTGCAAGGAAGCTCCCTTCCTTTGACCAGGAAGTTGCAAGGAAGTAGCCTTCCTTTGACCGATCTTTACACCTCAACAATCTCCCACTTGAAGATTGGTCAACCTGTTCATCTCTGCTCTTGGTTCTCGCTAAGTCTCGCCTGTTTTAATCATCAAGGCCGATCGAAGCTACACACGCCTTCAACTTTTCCAAAGTTACCGCCTTGTACCGTTTTGTTCCATCTCGATTCCTCCTTGACCCGATAGACCCATCTCGTTTTGAAGAGCCTTCTTTCCTTGTGGGAGATCACACAAATCCCATGTGTGGTTCTTCTTCAACGAGTTCATCTCGTCTTCCATCGCAAGCTCCCACTTGCTCTTGTGGGCATCTTTAACCGCCTCTGCATAACAGTCGGTTCCCCGTAATCGATAAAAGTAGGTAATAAAGAGAAGGGGAGTACCTATCCGGGCCCTTCTCATCCTCTGCTCTCGGCCCAATGCCGAGGCGTGCCGCTCTCAAGCAATCGGCTCATCCGATTCTCGTTCTCGCTTCTTCTTCCGTACGCTCGATCTCATCTATCTCGAGCTCCCACCGAATCTCGCTGGTCTCATGATTCCGGTATTTGAAATATCGAGACCAACATACTCCCGCATGGTCTTGTCATCGTCCGGTATTCCTTCCGGTCCTTATACATTATGCCTTCATTGAACACCACATTACGATCGCGAATAATTTTCCGATTTTGATCATCCCAAAATCTATACCCAAATTCGCCAGTCCCATATCCAATGAATGTACATTTGACTGACTTAGCATCCAGCCTTTGTCCTAGTCGTCATTCAAAACGTAAGCCAAACAACCAAAGGTACGTAAGAAAGAGAGATCAACTTTCTTACCACTCTGCACCTCTTCTGGAATTTTGTTGTTCAGATGGGACATAAGGCCCCTGCTGATCAAGAAAGCGGCCGTGCCGATCGCTTCGCCCAAAACATCTTGGGCAGTCCACTCTTCAATCGCATGCATCTCGCACGCTCATTCGAGTGTTCTCGTTCATCCTCTCCGCAATGCCATTTTGTTGAGGTGTCCCCGGGACCGTCTTCTGCATCCGGATCCCATGATCGCCGCAAGTATTCTTTGATGGCTTCACCGTTGTACTCGCCACCGTTGCTCTGATTCGAGACATTTCACTTCCGCACTGCCTCTTTCTCCACGAGTGCTCTCCATCTCCCGAAAGTATCAAAGGCTTCGGATTTTCTTTTCAGAAAGTACACCCATACCTTTCTTGTGCAGCTCATCGACGAACGTCATGTAAGTACATCGATCCTCCAAGAGATGTCACCTGATGCCGGCCCCCATAAGTCGAGTGTGCACGAGCTCCAGCTTTTCCGTCTTTGGAGCTCTTCCGATGGTTATGAAGCTCACTCGCTTCGCTTCCAAGCACGCATCGCTCGCAGAGACCCACGTCCACCGACTCCAACTCTGGCAAAAGTCCTCTCGACTTTAGTACCTTCATTCCTTTTTCGCTCATGTGGCCCAAGCGATCGTGCCACAAGTGCGATTGTGAGACAACTCCCGCCAGAGAATGTTTGAGCCGGATCTACTCGCCGTGTAAAGCGTTCCCGACTTCAGCCCTCTTGCCAAAGTCATAGCTCCTCTGCCGACCTTCCACTTTCCGTCTCCAAACATTGTGTGGAAGCCGTCATTGTCTAGTCTGTCCAACCGAGATGAGATTCCTCTTCAGCCCCGGAATGTGTCTCACATCACGTAGGGTCCAACATGACCCATTTGCGTGACTTGATCTCGCACATCTCCCTTCCCTACAATTTTTAAGGATTTGTTGTCTCGCAAGATATACCAAGCCAAAATCACCCGCGTGTATGGCTCCATGATGTCTCTGCTACCGCATGAGTGAAATGAGGCCCCCGAGTCCACGATCCAAGTCATCGAGCGAGCTTCTCACACTCAACAAGAGTGCATCCGCCGTGTCCTCCGTCGCGGCATTGGCCGTCCGACCTTCTTTGTCTTTCCTTGGTGCCCAGCATTCGCTTTTCATATGCCCAGTGCTTCTCAGCTCCAACACACCATCTCTTTCTTGCCTTTATTCCTTCCCCGGATTTTGACCTCCCACGGATTTTCCCTCGTGTTTCGGGTCTCCTCTCGGACTCGTATGTAAGGCCGAGCCGTACGACCCACCCGCCCGATTTCGCGGTCTCCTCGTTCAACATCATATCTCTTATGTTGTCGAACTTCATCTTCTCCTTGCCGAAGAAGTGCTCACCGAAGTAACAGCCACGTCCCAACCGTCCAAGAATGATGAGAGCAAGATTAGTGGCTTTTACCTCATCATCAAACGAAATATCCACCGATGCCAACCGCGTAGTGAGTTGGTTGAAATCGTTGAGATGATCGGCCACCGACTTTCGCTCCTCCATTTGCAATTTGAACAGCTTTTTCATCAAGCATCACCTTGTTTATTGCCGATGGTTTTTCATACATGTCTGCGAGTATCTCGCAAGACCTCCTTCGTGCTTTTTGCTCCCTTCACATGGTAGGCGACGTTCCGAGAGAGCGAAAGAATTATAGCACTCATCGCCTTCCGATCGAGCACCTTCCATTCATCATCGCTCATCTTCTCAGGTTTTTCCCCAAGAGGTGCGTAGAGGTCCTTCCCGTACATGTAAGCCTCCATTTGCATTCGCAGTAATCCAAAGTCGGAACCATTGAACCGTTCGACTTGAATCTTTCCCTCCATCTTATCTCCAACCTCCCGGCTCTCGATACCAGCTTGTTGGGAAATAAGGTCGGATAAGATGGAATAATAATAATACACCAATGTGAGATCAATAAAAGACACGAATATTTGTTAACCCGAGTTCGGATTAAATCCTACATCCTGGGGCGAACCAAGCCAGGAGAATGAACTAGAATAAGAGGATAAACCGAATGTTACAATTCACACAAGCCCGTATGAATACACTCTCTCTACTCTTTCTTCACACTTGGATTGGATACAAATGAGGTTACAAAATGAGGTATTTATAGCCAAACAAATCCTTCTTGAGAGGAAGCTCCCTTCCTTTGACCAGGAAGTTGCAAGGAAGTAGCCTTCCTTTGACCAGGAAGTTGCAAGGAAGTAGCCTTCCTTTGACCAGGAACTTACGAGGAAGTTCCCTATCTTTGACCAGGAAGTTGCAAGGAAGCTCCCTTCCTTTGACCAGGAAGTTGCAAGGAAGTTCCCTATCTTTGACCAGGAAGTTGCAAGGAAGCTCCCTTCCTTTGACCAGGAAGTTGCAAGGAAGTAGCCTTCCTTTGACCGATCTTTACACCTCAACACCGTTTATTATGAATTATGATTATATGATACACATTTTAGGACATGAACGTTAACTTACATGATTTGATAGTCTATAATGCTTACTATTACAACTCATCTTGCTGTAAGTTGTGCAAATTACAACCATATATACAATGTAAAGAGTGAAAAAATGTTCCTATTTAGATCTCCTTATCCTTTCAGTAACATCTGTTTGTGTATTTGTCTGTATGGTCTCTATCTATAATATACCCTCCACTTTTGTTTGTTGTCTTTCTTGAGTAAGCTATCACTTTGTTATACGGAAACTGTCCTTAACTTCTTTTGTATCCGAGATGACAAACTACAATGAAGTAGATGATGGTCATATATATATAATTTGTATCATGCTTCTTCCAAATGCTTAAAATAAAAATAAAAAACTTTAGAACTGAAAATAATATAAAATATTATGAAACAAGGAATGGTAATTTTATTTCATTCGCAGCTTTAATATCAGGGTGCTTTGTTTGACCGTTTCTCTTAAGCTAAGTTTTTCTTTTAAATTTTTATTTGTTAGTTTATAAGGATCTTTATAATTCTAGGAATATTTTATTAGAATCAGATTTATTGGAATATAATTTATACGTATATTATATCGTGTATTTATTTTCATCTGCTTTATAAAATGGTTTCTGTTATCTAGTTTAACATCTCTTGCATCTATTTTCACTTTTAAAAAAATTGGATGATGACAAAAGAAGGAATGTAATGGGGGCCACATTAATTCTTTGTTCTGAAAGAAAAAATCATTGATATTTATTTATACTTATATGTAATATTGTTGCAATTTGTAAAAGTTGTTTTGGTGATTGTGCTTCTTGTTGGGAGAGATAATTTAGACTGGATGTGATTTTTTCGGTTTGTCTTGTTGATTGTTTTTTGTATGGATGTCTGTTTCGTCTTCTTTTTGGGTCTTTTCTATCTTGTGGGGAGGTTTTTTATGAATAAAGAAAATAGAGTGCACAGAAAAAAAATCCACAAAAAAATCCTTTATCAATAGATAGAAATATAGAAACAGATGAAAAATTAAAGGGTGTACGTAAGATTAGAATGCAAACATGGTAAACACTAACCTCCACGTTTAAGAGGTTCCTTGTAGCGTGTGCTCTTAAATAACCAAACTCGGAAATCCTTTTCAGGCTCCAGCTCTCCCCCTGTAGATGCGAGAGAACAAAAAATTTGGTTGCTTATTAAAAAATTATGAACACTATTATGATGATATGAATATATATTATAAAAAATTATGTCATGTAATTTTCTTGCATGGAGAGAAAATATGTGTGAAGTGTAGAGAATTGAGAAGAAAAGATAAGACTATGATGAAGGGATAATTACATTGTTTGAGAAATTGTCCAAGGTGAAGCCAGCCATGCCAATGACAACTTGCACAGGGGCACTGTAATTTCGGCCATCATATGTGTCTACTCCATTTTTATCTTTTGTAGGCATGGCTTTACATTTATGTTGAAACACAGAACAAGTTCTCTCATAGTTATGCACATGGCCGAAAAGAGCCAAGTCAACCTGTTTCGTTTTCACAACACAGTCAATTACTACAAGCATGTCAATGAGCTGTACACAACATCTAAGGAGCTTGATTTTCTAACCTTATTTTGAAATAGCAATGGCTCCACAGCTTCATTAAATTTGTTTTCAGAAAGTAAAAATCCATGGTGAGAAGTGTACATCTGTCTATGTCTGCACGTTAAAATGTCAAGTATAATATGGTTAATAGATAGATCAAATGATGCTGTGAATTTGGGGTAACCGATTCTCTAAAAGTGTGCACAACTCACTTACCCCATGAAGATTAACCAAGGAGTTTTCTGTCGATTAACCGATGCCATGTCCTTTTGCATCCACTTATGCTGCAACAGGGAAGTTACACATATTATGTAACTATTCAATTGAAGTATAAATAAAAGAAACAGAATAGTGGCTTCCCTCATTTTACCTGCTCAGAATTCTCTGACCAATCATGCTCAGTTGACATTACTGTGAAATGAACACTTCCTTGTTCAATAGAGTACCAAGGCTTATCTTTTGCTGAAGTTGGCATTGGAAAGTATGTTTCATAAGGTACTCCACATTCCCCACCAGAGTCAGGAGTAACATATACTGAACCAGAATCTATATAATCCCTAAGTATAAACAAGGAGTTTAGAAATTGTTCTATTTTTCATCAAATCTAAAATGCCTACTATTCATTAAGTACTCAATAATTTTTACAGGAAATTAAGCAAATGATTTTGTGGGAATAAATTCTTCAAGTAATGTAGATACTGGAGGAAAAAGCTCGTTGGAAAGCATTGTCGTTAATGTGCATGAAATACCTCTCATGATTCCCTATTGCTGTCATATAAGAAAGCCTGGAAGCTACTGGGTTGATGAGATGAAGAAAGAAATCCCATTCTGCTAGAAAACCTGTTGCATAGCTTATATCTCCGATGTGAAAGACTGAATTTACTTTGTTGGAATTTACATCGTTGGCTATTGCTTTAATCACTGAAAGAGCTCCTGGCTGTTTGTAAAACAAGACGAGAGCTGGTCAGTACAAAATACCAAAAGGTGTCACCAGTAGCCAAATCTTTACTTAATAGGCATATCATATAAACTCTAAATGCTAAAATGCTTGAAGTGGCAGTTTACCTGAATGTAGTGTTCTTTAGAAGCATCAAGAGGAGTTTTACCCATATCACCATACGCAATGAATCTGAGCTCATCAGATCCTCCAGCTGGTGGAGTTGAAAACTGGATTTGTTTACTCCAACCAACCGAGTCACTGGACCATAAGCAGAAGGAAAATTAGCTTAAACCTCAATTCTTGAAATGGTCGAGGTTCAAGTGTGAATTAGAGTGCTGTAAAAAGGACCTTGCCGAATAAAATTAAAATGAGATTCTTGGGCTTTAAGTGGGAGTTGAATTCACTTACTGCTTGTTTGGATAAATGCTTTAAACAAAGATTTTAGGAATACTCTTTATATGTTTTGCTCCGAATGTACCTTTAAAAGGAATCTAATGGTAATCTAAACAGACCTTACCAGCCAAGTTCTTTTATTTGACAGAGATTCGGTTTAAAATCAACTTAAGATAAGATTATTAATGTGTCTAAATGGGTAAAGAGATATTTTCTCAAATTATGTCTTCAATTTATTCCATGAAGTTAATACCTTCCGTATTTGTACGAAAAGGCGCTGGAAGGCTTTAGTCCTGTCATAACTGCTGAATGGATGTAACCCGGATCATGCCATCCAAAATCCTTAGCAGGACTGGGCAGCGCTGAACCTGTCAATTTGAAATGGAATCGAACAATAATTGGTAAAACCATTCTAACCAAAATGCAAACTTATTCATAAGGAAAACTAAAGTAAAGCTATCACTCACTGCACATATCAGCTTGTGAGAATGTAGTGACTGTTGAAGTAACTGTTTTTCCAATTCCATATTGGATTTGCTGAGGTTCCTTGTCTCCACTAACCCATGTCAATCTCATCTGCAGCACCAAATCACATTTGAGAATTAATGACAGAGAATATTTGAAGCTGAAAAAGTGGTTTGGTACTCACCGATGTTCCAGTTGAATCTATGCTTGATAGATGTCCATAGAGTGGCATCTTGGGATTAGCAAAACTCAGAGGCGTGGACCTTCCCACAAGGCAGGGTTTCAGGAATCCATCAGAGAAGAACACGAACTCAATGTCACTTCTAATATTGATAACATGAAACTGTATTGAACCACTGCACGTTGAGATAACACATTTCCCATTTTGGTATTTCTTGCATTCTTTGTTTTTGCAACTGAGGTAGTTTGGATCATTTTTCATGTATTGTGCCTGCATTTTCGTTAATCCGATTGTACAACATTTATTAGTACTAGTTATAAGACATTTGCACGAACTCAAAAGCTTAAAAGTATTTTAAACTCAAAAGAAGGAATTCGTAACATAATAGAATTGATTAACAACTTACAAAATCAATTAATTTTCACATAATTTGTTTGAGAAAAGTTGAGATAGGAGAAGCTCACGTTCGCTCCCTTAAATCCAAAAACACACACAAGTAATGCCCAAAATTATTGCCCAAACCTCACTTTCAGTGTATTAATCACTAATGTTAGCACTTTCTTGTTTATCATTAAGGAATCCACTCACTGGGCTTAAAATCTTCGGCTTGTAGTTTTCAAGATTGTCCAATTTTTCGACTTTTGGACTTTCCACCAAAGCAAATTAGCAAAATGTGCATCACAAAATTAACAATAAAAGGAAAAGAAAGGAACATATTTATATTTATTAATGAATTTATAATTATTTACGACAATCAACTTCAGTTGCAGGGAGACAAAGATAATCAGGTGGAAGCATCATATCCACCAGATAATGCACAGAGAAATAAGAAATGTATATAAATTTGCAGATATTATTAACGAATAAGAATATGTCTTTTTTCCTGCCTCACCTAGAATAAGTAAATTAACTAAATGCGTAAATATCGAGGGAAGAAAAAAAATGGTGATACTAATTTTGAGCTTGCAATAATAATAGTACGTAACAGATTGCGTGAACGTAATGTCACTTTGGCATACATTCAAAATAGCACAATCGTAGCATCTTGTAATTTTTCCTTTTTCAATTCTAATCTTATAAGTTTTGAAATATTGAAATTATTTTTAAATTTTTACAAAGCTTTTGTTATATATAAAATTTAAAATTATCTTATATAAAAAATTCATCATAAATACTCGAATGTTTAGGTAAAAAAAACAAGGTTTTAAATAAAAATCGATAGAGGCCAATTTTTTTTTAATTTTAAAAATAAAGAATGATTTATTTGAAAAATAAAAATATTACTTGTACTGCAACAAATTCAGTAACAAAAGAGAAAAAAATAAGTGAAGGAAAAAATTATATATAACTAAGGATGCAACAAAAAGAAAAGTATTGTTATATAATTTGATATACAAATAACATAATCCAAATTAGAATAACTAAAGGTGCAATCTTACTGTAAAAAACTTTTTGTGCACAAATCATACAAACTGAGACCTGAACCTTTTTTTTTTTTTTTTTTTTTTTAAATGTTGTTCGCAGGGGTGGTGGACTGAACGCGTGTTTGATTCGACTTGAAGACAAATCCACCTCAAGTTTTTCTTTTTGACAAAAACAATCTTTACGTAACTTTTATATATATTTTTTTTCTTGGATTTGATGATCATTCCAAGTAAAAAATGAGAACACTTGCATTTTTAACGATAATTTAAACACACTGGGATTTAATCCAAGGATAAACAATGGTTTTTCCAATATTTGTGTGAATGTAAACCCAATAAATGCATCATGTGAGGAATCAAATACAGCACTATTTATTTCCACATCCATCTGTCTAATTTTGACGCATTAATAAAATTAATACATGCGACTTTTTTTTTTTTTTTGCTCTTTGGTGTAAATGATTATGAGTAAGACATGTTTTCTAAATATGAAGCAACTGATACCATTTTAGTGTTGTGATTAACTCATAACCACATAGGAAATTAAATTGTCTCACTTTATAAAAGCTTTGAAATTTTTGAGGAAGAAAACGGAAGAACAAACATTTACGTATGTTTTCAGATGAGACAATCTGTGACAATATTAGAGACAGATGCAATGGAAAAACAACAACGTGGTTATGGATTGAGTTGAAATCTTTGAATAAAAGGTTCAGTTTATGTGAATGAGAAGCAAAGCGTGTGAACATAAATACAGTTGGAGTTGGGTGTTCGCCACCTGTCGGTGAGGAAAAGTCAATCTAAACTCTTGAGAGAGAAAGAAAGAACGTCACAATGCATGATTTGTGCAATGAGGCAAAGGCAACCCATTAATGCCAGTTTACTCGCATTAATGAATCATGGGAATTGACTTTTCTTATAAATATTTCATTTATCAATATGTTTTTTTTGTCTTTCATTAGATGTCTAATTAATCAACCTCTAAGAGAAGGATTAAGTTTCATTAACTATCATTTATTATATCCTTTTTCAATATTCACTAAGCTAACTAGGTTTGTTGATAGTGATGCTTGATGTGATATTACCCCAAATCAACTATATGAATTGCCAAAATCAATAAACTAAAGAAATTTTTAATATAGTATTAATATTTATTTCTTTCATTTATTTACTAAAAGTGGAAAAAAAATATATTAATTTTTTTCCTTGAACAATGGGTAATTTTATTTTAGTTTTGCTTTTTGTGTTATATAATGAAGATTCATACATGTGCCTAATGAAGAAAGGGTGTTACTTTCCTCCAAATTCTTCAAACAATTTATGCTAACATGTAATTTTGGCCATTATTTAGTCCATTACATCAGGCATTGAATGTGTATTACATCACATGAAGTGTTGTCATTCCAATAATAATTTTTTATAATAAAACGAGAGATCATAACTTTAATATCAAGAATGAATTTTATCGATTTAATAGTTAAAATTATAGTTTTATTAAGGTTATTTATGTCAAATTTTATTGCATATTATCTACAATATAGAGCTTTATTAATAATATAACATTAAATAAAAATTACGCCGATATAATTTAATCAATAAATATATGTATATATACTGAAATTTTTATCAAATAAGAAATAATATGAATTGCGGTAAAACTTCTAAGAAATAATGAAATGATTATTTAAATTATACAAAAATTACAAAAAAAATTATATATTAACAATTGACAATCACTTTTACTCAATAAATATATATATATATATATATATATATATATATATATATATATATATATATATAATTTAACAACTTGATGTAGAATATACAACCTGCCCAATTGACAAACATTTTTACCAATGTAATAATTATATTATTACAAATATAATTGTCGATATGTCATTATCTTAAAAATAATGATCAAATTATCATTTTCCAATTAGAAGAGAAAAAGGACTGGTTGAAAATAAGGTGGTTGAAAAGGGATGTATAAGTATCAATAATTTGGCAAACAAGCAAGTTTTGTACTATTACCCAACCAAGAAAATAGGTGTGGCATTTATGAGTCTTAGGATCAACAATAAATTGCATGCATTATGGTTGTGTTGTTCGATTGTTTTGTTTTATTTATTTATTTTTATTGGTTCGAAGGATATTTTAAGCAAGCAGAATATGCCACAGTTCTTGAGGAATAAATTAATAAGGAAAATGGAAGAAGAAAGGTAAAATAGTAAGAGTATGTGTCCATGAACATACCTTGACAGGGTAGTGGCATAACAGGGGAAGTTTCGCTGTATCACCAGTTTGTAGATAGAAGAACTCGTTCAGAATACAAGATTTCACACTATCCAATCCATGTGCAATGCCACAAAACCAAATTGTTATTCTTGGAATTAATATAAACTAAACAATAAATGATAATAATAGTAATAATGATTGGTGATTGCATGAATAAATTCTTACTCCGAATTTGAAGGTGAGATCATAGCAACCCAATCACCGTCTGAAGGATTGGCAACTCCAGTGACTGTAACTGTCACAAACTCGTCATCCGATAGACTAGAATTTGAGATGACATTGACTTCGAGGAAGGGATTTGAAGCAGAGCAGTCGCCCAAAATTCGTCTGTTTACCATTCTGAATTCTGAAAGTGCAGTGAAATTGCGGTGTAGGACTGTGGTGTTAGCAATCACAATGTCCAAAAGTGAAGGACTGAGAGTTTCAGAGGTTGAACAACTAAGGCTAAGGAACAAAACCAGTAAAACTGATACATGTTTCAGAATTCGTTTACAAGATTCCATGGGAGAAACAGAATTGAAGACACAAGTTTGCAAGCTATGGATAAGCCTTTCCTTTCCAAGAAAGAAAATAAGGTTTTGGGTCTGTGCTCCTTCAATCTTACCCTCTCTTAAATAAGTGTTACATGCACTCGCCTTTCACAATCTTCTCTTTCTTTTCCCAAAACACCCCTTTCGTCTCCGAAACGTAATTTTGTGAATCATGTATCTTCTGAAAATAATTAAACACGTTCCGGAAATGTCACTGTTTTAACAGTTTGCAGAAACTAATTTTGGGAAGTGTTAAAATAATTAACTACACGTTCCTTCTCTTCTCTCTCTCTCTCTCTCTCTGTTTGCTTACTCATGAACAGAGAATGGGTTGCTGGTGTGGGTTTGAATGCGGGAATAAAACCTTATTAAAGCAATTCCTCAAACACATCATCTACGGATTGCTCCCATTCTCCACGATCCAATTCCAAAAAGCCTCTCACCTGGACCACAAAGATCATTCATTACACAAAAACTAAACTAAACAGATAAAACCTGTCACGAAATCAACAAATATGTATAAAACTCGGGCCTGTACATGAAAAAACAATTGAAATTTTGGCATAAACTTGCATAAGTTTTAATTGCTCAATTCTAAATGCCACTTTATTTATAACTAAACTAAAATATTGACATGTTCAGAATAAACACTCCCTTACATAGCAATTGCCTCAAAACAGGAATAATGAACGTAAAACGAGAAATGGAAATGGAGAACGCATAGAATAGAATGCATACCAATCATTAAACCTGAAGGAGTGTAAGAGGTGGTCCAATTGCAGCAACTTGGAGAATAATTAAGGTAGGAGACATGAATAGTGTTATACTGATACGTGAGTGAACAAAAACAAAACCGAAAAAAGTGGTGGAGATTCTTGTGAATGTACTATGAGTTTTGTTTGCAAATGAGAAATGCTTTGATTTATAAGAAAATGTTAGAATTTGTTTGGTTTTATTGTAACGAAAACAAACTTTGATGGAAGAATTGAGGAATCACTGAATATAATTAATTAGGTGATAGCGAGACATAGTTTATAAGCATTTAATCAACTATTGATGGGGAGAACACGGCGGTTTGGTTTCTTCAGGATACAACAGTTTTAGATGCATGGTTTGGTCGGTATTAATCTTTTTCTTCTCCTTTTTTTTATCCATCTTTATTTTCTTTAGTTAGTTACGATTGTGGCTTGTGTTGTGATGTTTGCCACTTTAGTATTTTCAACAACATAATATATCTAACAATTAGGTCAATTGATCATGTTAGGCTTCTTTTTTCACAATTTTTCTCATATTTATTAGATAGAGATTAATTTAGTTTGTATTAAATGCGTATTTGATTGAGCGGGTTAATAATTTTATTTGATCTTGGTTTTTATTTTAATTTAAAAAAAAAACGAAATTATTATTAACGAATTAAGAATACGCCTTTATTCGTGCATCACCAAAAATAAATTAAATAAAGCAAATGAGTGAATATTATTTTGGAGCTTGCAATTACAGTAACACAATGCGTGAACGTAATGCCACGTTCACAATGCTTTCAAGATACCATAATTCTAACATCCATTTTCGGCTTTAAAAAAATTAACATAAATATTTTTAGGTATAAAAAGTTTAAACGTAGAATAAAATAAAATAATTATATTTTAAATTATTTATTTTTCTAAAAGTCAAAACAACATTGTATTGTATTAATATTTTTCGTCATAAAAAATACTGTTTTCGTTGTATGAATGGTTACGAAGAAAAAAAGAAAAAAAATGTATACATGTTTTCACACGAGACAATTATTCCCCAGTGGTTTCATGTGTGAAGGCTAAAATAATTTAATAGGTGGAAACTGTTACGATGGAGAGAACAAAGCAACAACGTTGTGGATTGAATTCAAACCTTAAATAACTAACGTCCAAGTTATGTACATACACATCATGATGCATGCACCATTCAAATTTAAGGTTAGAAATAGAAACGTATATGAATAGGATTTCAACTCTCTTTCTTTTTCTTTTTCTTTTTTCTTTCTCTTGAGTATTTTTAAATTTTTAATTAATCATTATTTTTAAACTTTTTAATTTATCAATCTCTAAGATGACGTTTTTTTTTTTACTTTTTTTTATCTATAAAAATTGAACATATATAAAAAATTATAATAATTTAAGTATCCTTTTCGATCAATTAAACTAGTTTAGTTTTTGTAAACTGAATCAAATGAGAGAAAAATAAAGTTTCATTGATGACAATGTTGTCGTTTCTATAATTTTTTTTTTTCACATTTTACAGTGCAGTTAATTAATTTTTTTATGGCAAGACATACTTTGATGTGAAATTACGTTAAATCATCTATATAATTTTTTTTACATGGTACTGTAATATATACTTGTTTTATTTGAGTTTAAGATAATATTAATATATATTTTTTCAACAATATACATTAAAGTCAATTCAATAATTGTTCTTGGTTTGAGTACCTCAAATATTGTGTGGATCAAAATGCAAACCTACCATAATATTATTATAATTTGATTATTTACTAAATTAAATTATATAGGAATGAGAAAATATTGTTAGGTAATTTACTTTATTTATATTAGATTGAGATAATTCTTTGACATTATTGTCTGTGAATAAATAAAAGAAATTATCGTAAAAATTAAAGGATTTTTTTATTCTAAAAAATTAAAAGAAAAAAATAGAAAAAGTAGAAAGAAAAGCAAAATATTACTTGTAATATTACAATTTGTTTACGCATTAATTAACATACCTTAATGGGATAATGACAAAGCAAAGAAAGTGTTATAGATAAAATAACTCATTCATGATATAAGATTTTACACTGTATATGAAATTAGATAAAATAATTATATAAGTTTATTATTTTTTGTTATGTATATTTTTTTAATCTTCTTCAACATTATCTCAAAATTACTTTATTTATATTTATTATTTTATTTATTTATTCCTAAGGATTGTTTATAATAACGTTCTTATTTTTTTTCAAAAATAGAAGTTAAATATTTTATTGTTTATAGACAATATTAAGATTTCTCTAATTAATATTTTATTTATAATTGGAAATCATTTAAATAATGTACTATTAAAATGATTTTCGATATTTTTAAAAATTATTTTTTTTAAAACACGATTTTACAATTTTCATTTATTTATATTATCATTAAATTAAATCATTTTTACTAATGTTTTTATTTTTTAAAAGTTTATTTTAATTACACAAGATAAACAAAGTTAATTTTTTTTAAAATTTGTCAAATAATGTTTAGTTTAAAAGGTTTTTTAAGCTACAAAAAAAATATAATAGTAAGCAACTTCAACTTTATTTTTAACATTAATTTAAAGTAACTTTTAAATAAATAAAAAGCTGGATCAAATATATCCAATTGATCCAAAAAGAACAATTAAATAAGGAGATGATGAATCAAGTCATTTGGAATTGTTGACAAAATAAAAGTCAATTTTTAAACCTTTTTTTGTTTTTTGAGATTATTATATGTCGAATATGCTTCCTCGATGAGAATCTTGGTATAAAAATTCCATCCACTTTGGACTTTCAATCACAACATAATGCCTTGAGCATCAATGATGAGTAACTTACGGTGGAGGCACGTCCTAAGAGTACTCTACCGATGTGGAACACTCATTAATCAAAGCTCGTTTGAACACGCATATGAATGCATTGCTTATTATGATTAACTGAATTTTTAAATGAGGCACGTTGACCTACATGATTGGATTGTTTGTAAAGCCTTTTCAATTACCATTGGAACTTACTATTACATAGTTTTGTAAAATTACAAGCATGTATAGTTCAAAGAGTGAAAAGATGTTGGTGTCAAGATCTCCTTTGCTTTTGAATAACATTTGTTGTGTATTTGGCTGTGTCTCTAACCTAATATCCCCTCCATTTCTGTATATGTTGTCTTTCTTGAGAGAGCAGTCACTTTGTAATGCGGAAACTGTCCTTAACTTCTTTTGTTTCTGAGGTCACAAACTACAATGAAGTAGATCATACTCAATATTTCTTCCAAATGCTTCATATTAAAAGTATTTTTGAGCTATGAAGTGATTATGAAGGCACAAAATCAGAACTGACAAATATAATATGCTTAAATATCAGACTGCATTGTTGTAAGAGTAAAAATTTGGAAGTTGACAAATGGAGGAAATATAACTGGTGTTGTATGTAGGTAGATTTGTTATGAAAAAATAGTGCACAGAAAAGAGCCAAGTCAACCTGTTTCATTTTCACAACAGTCATTTACTACAAGCATGTCAATGAAACTGCACACAAAGTCTAACGAGCTGGATTTGCTAACCTTATTTTGAAATAGCAATGGCTCCACAACTTCAATAAACTTGGTGCTAGAAGATAAAAGTTCATGGGTGGAGGAGTACATCTGTCTATGTCTGCACGTGAAAATGTCATGCATATATGCTTCATAGATAGATCCAATGATGCCTTGAATCTGGAAAAACCAATTATTTAATAATGTGCACAACTTACCCAGTGAAGATCAGCCAAGGAGTTTTCTGTCGATTAACTGATGCCATGTCCTTTTGCATCCACTCATACTGTAACAAGGAAAGTTACACATACTATGTAACTATTCAATTAAACTGTAAATACAAGAAACGGAATAATGGCTTTCCTCAGTTTACCTGCTCAGAATTCTCTGACCAGTCATGCTCAGTAGATATTACCGTGAAATGAATACTTCCTTGCTCAATAGAGTACCAAGGCTTATCTTTTGCTGAAGTTGGCATTGGAAAGTATTTTTCATAAGGTACTCCACATTCCCCACCAGAGTCAGGAGTAATATATATTGAACCTGAATTTACATAATCCCTGAGTATACAAAAGAAATTCAGAAATGATACCATAGCTTTTTCTTTTTCTATTTGCCATCAAATCTACAATGCTTGTTATTCAGTTAGGTGTATATAAACAAATTAATAACGTGCATTAAATTTTGAATATTGAGTAGTCAATAATTTTACAGGAAATTAAGTATATTTATGGTAACTTTTGTCAAAACTCTTCGAGTAATGTAGATATTTGAGGAGAAATGTTAGACAAAGTTATCATTAATGTGAATGTCATACCTCTCATGGTTCCCTATTGCTGTCATATAAGAAATCCTGGAAGCTACTGGGTTGATAAGGTGAAGAAAGAAATCCCATTCCGCTAGAAAACCTGTTGCATAGCTTATATCTCCGATGTGAAAGACTGAATTTATTTTGTTGGAGTTTACATCATTGGCAATGGCTTTAATCACAGAAAGTGCTCCTGGCTGTTTGAAAAACAAGACAAGAGCTGATCACTTCATAATACCTAAACCTTTCACCACTAGGCCAATCCTAGCGTGGCCTATCTCAATATGCATCTAAAATCTAAATGCTAATATATTTGTATCGGTAATTTACCTGAATGTAGTGTTCTTCTGAAGCATCTAGAGGAGTCTTGCCCATATCACCAAAGGCAATGAATCTGAGCTCATCTGATCCTCCAACTGGTGGAGTTGAAAACATGATTTGTTTACTCCAACCAACGGAGTCACTGGACCGGAAGCAGAAGGAAAATCAACTTATTTAATGAATCTCAAAAGCAGAATATAGACTTTCTCAAACCACAACCCCAATTTATCCCATAAAGTTCATACCTTCCATATCTGTAGGAGAAGGTGCTCAAAGGGATAAGGCCAGTCATAACAGCAGAATGGATGTAGCCTGGATCATGCCATCCGAAATCCTTAGCAGGACTAGGCAGCAGTGAACCTATTAATTTCAAATGAAAACGAACAATATTCCTTATAAAAAATCATGTAAAAAAATATACTATTTCACTCAATTTATGGTGGTGGCGCTTCAAATCAAACCAAATTAAGAAGCATATATAAAATATACATATTAACAAGCAAAACTAAAGTACAGTTATCACTCACTGCACATATCAGCTTGTGAAAATGTGGTGACTGTTGAATTAACTGATTTTCCATTTGCATATTGGATTTGCTGAGGCTCTTTATCTCCACTAACCCATGTCAATCTCATCTGCAGCACCAAATCACATCTGAGAAAAAATGAATAGAGAATATTTGAAGCAGAAAAAGGAGTTTGGTACTTACAGAAGTTCCAGATGAATCTATGCTTGAGAGATGTCCATAGAGTGGCCTCTTGGGATTGGAAAAACTCAGAGGCGTGGACCTTCCCCACAAGGCAGGGTCTTAGGAATCCATCAGAGAAGTATTGGGAATATGACTATATTAACTATTCTCAAGCAAGTCTTTCCAAAAATGGAGGGAACACTTTTTTAGTGGTCAGTTTTCATTATTCAAATATTTCTTTGTTAGTTTCTGAAAACGGTTTATAAATATATTATCATGCCTAAAAGATAGAAAACAGGAAAAGTAGTTATATATATATATATATATATATATATATGAAAATATATTTTAATAAAGAGATATAAAAAATAGGATTGGGTTTTTTCACATAGAGAAAGTAAAAAAAAACTTTTCTTATCATCTTTATTTTCTGGACAAGAGAGTCTACAATTCCAACTCCTCCCACGAGTGCACGAGGGTAGTGAGGTATTGTGTTAACCTTGGGGAGCGAACGGTGTCAATCGGTTGCATCTTGGCCGTGCCGGAATTTCGTTTTCAGGGCAGTGGTTCTTCTACGGCACAACTGTATTGATTTCTCTGTTTTACTAACAATCTGAAAGCGAAACCCTATTCATTTTCAAAGTTCGTCAACGATGGCTATTGCTTCTACTTCCGTTCTCAAGTCGCTGCCCGATCTCTCCAAACTTGAACCTTTAGATGGACTCAACTACAAACGTTGGTCGCAGAAACTTTTAATCTTCTTCGAACAGCTTGAGGTCGATTATGTTTTATTCACTCTTGTTCCCGATGATCAACTTGTTGTTCCTGCTACTCCAGCTGTCACGCCTTCAACGGAAAAAACGAAAAAAGATGATAAGGAATCAAAGGCAAAATACGTGAAGGATAATAAAGCTGTCAGAGGTCATCTTCTCAATCACATGACAAATGCTCTCTTTGATATTTTTGTTGAACAGAAATATGCAAAGGAAATATGGGATAACTTGGAATCAAGGTACGGTGCTGATGATGCTGGCAGGAAAAAATACGTGGTGGGAAAATGGATGGAGTTCCAGATGGTAGATGACAAGCCTATCATGGAGCAGATTCATGAGTATGAGAACTTGGTTGCAGATGTGCTGAGAGAAGGCATGAAAATGTGTGATGTTCTGCAGGCTAATGTTTTGCTGGAAAAATTTCCACCTTCATGGAGTGATTACAGGAACCATTTGAAACACAAAAAGAAGGACTTGCCTTTACAGGAGTTGATAAGTCACATGAAAACTGAGGAGGCTAATCGTCTGAAAGATAAGGAAAACTCTTTTTCTTCTATTTCTGTTAAAGCTAACTTGGTTGAATCTTCTGTTGCCTATAAAGACAGGTACAAAGCCAAAGGAAAGAAATTCAAAAATAGCGGATACCAAAAATATCCCAAAGGTGATAACGGAAAGAATCACAAAGGCAAAATGATAACCTGTTTTGAATGTGGAAAACCAGGCCACAAGGGATACCAGTGCTGGAATAGGAAGGATAAGAAACTTACCAGTAAGCCCAATAACTATGCTCCACAAGTCAATGTTGCTGAAAAGGAAGATATAATTGTTGCTGTGGTGGTAGAAGCAAACCTGTTGGAAAACAAGGTCGACTGGCTGTTAGACACTGGTGCTACCACACATTTTTGCTCCAACAAGGCTCTTTTCTAGGAATTTTGTGATGCAGTAGATGGTGAACATGTCTTCATGGGGAATTCATCCACTGCTATGGTGCTTGCTTTTCTTAATGGAGACCTGGAGGAAGAAATTTACATGGAGCAACCAGAGGGATTTGTAGTTGCTGGACAAGAGGACAAGGTATGCAAGCTTAAAAAATCTCTCTATGGCCTCAAACAGGCACCCAAACAATGGTACGAAAAATTTGATCGTACTTTAGTAACCAATGGGTATGTTGTGAATGTCTCTGATTCATGTGTTTACTCTAAATTGTTTGGTTCTAATTGTGTGATTATATGTTTATATGTTGATGACATGCCCATTTTCGGCTCTAACTTGGAAGTAATAAATGAAACCAAGATGTTTTTGACTGCTCACTTTGAGATGACAGATTTAGGTGAGGCAGATGTTATTCTTGGTGTCAAAATAAGGAAAACTGAATTTGGCTTTTCATTATGTCAATCACACTACATTGAAAAGATACTTAAGAAGTTTGATTGCTTTGATACAATGTCGGTAAGAACTCCTTATGACCCTAGCATGAGTCTTAAAAAGAACAATGGTGATAGTGTTTCACAAGCTGAATATGCTAAAGTTATAGGAAGTGTTATGTATCTCATGAACTATACAAGACCTGATATTACTTATGCTGTAAGTAGACTAAGTAGATACACTCATAATCCTAATAATGAACATTGGAATGCACTTTATCGATTGTTAAAATACCTTAAGGGAACTATGAATTTATGTTTGCATTTTAACAAGTTTCCTACTGTTTTAGAAGGTTATTATGATGCAAACTGGGTGACAGATAATAATGAGGTGAGTTCTACTAGTGGATATGTGTTCACTTTAGGAGGAGGAGTTGTTTCATGTAAATCTTCCAAACAGACCTGTATTGCTCGGTCCACCATGGAATCCGAATTCATTGCTCTTGAGCTAGCAGGTCAAGAAGCAGAATGGCTAAAAAACTTGTTAGGTGATATTCCATTGTGGGGGTCTTTTGTACCAGTCTCATTGCATTGTGATTCACAAGTTGCTATTGGAGTTGCCAAAAATTATGTGTATAATGGCAAAAGAAGGCATATTCGGATAAGACATGGTGCAGTTAAACAACTTTTGAAGAATGGAGTAATATGTCTAGAGTTTGTGAGATCAGAAAGAAACCTAGCAGATCCTTTAACAAAAGGATTGAGTAGGAGAGTCATTCAAGAGACTTCTCAAGGGATGGGACTTAAGCCTTTGACTTGAAAATATTGTGATGCACTACAGTCCATCCCTGTACTTATTGGTAGTGCTTAAATCCATAGCTCTATGTGTTGAGTGGTCCTGAATAGGACTTGATGGATGATTGTGATATAAGTTTAAAGGACTTAATGACTTTATAACTCTATTTGTTGAGTAGTCTACTGTGGTGATAGACTTGATAAAGTTATTGTTTAGATGAGTGTGAAGGTGGGCCGCCTTCAATTAAAGAATAAAAAAATTTGCTTTCTAGAGCACTCATGGAACCAAGGTATATGCGCAGGACCTTTAAAAGCGCTTTTATTGTATCGCGGAATAACAGACTTTAAGGAATTAATATGTGTCATGGGGGTCTCAACCTATGCCTTTGAAAGTTCAAGAACTATTTCACTTTCATTAGCTATGTATTTACCTCATTTCACTATACATTAATTCAATCGAAAGAGATTAATGTTTAAGTAACTTAGTTCCTTCTCGCTGCCAGAAATGTATTTTTAAACATATAGTCATTTGTGGGGGATTGTTGGGAATATGACTATATTAGCTATTCTCAAGCAAGTCTTTCCGAAACTGAAGGGAACACTTTTTTAGTGGTCAGTTTTCATTATTCAAATATTTCTTTGTTAGTTTCTGAAAACGGTTTTATAAATATATTATCATGCCTAAAAGATAGAAAACAGGAAAAGTAGTTTTATATATATATATATATATATATATATATATATATATATATATATGAAAATATATTTTAATAAAGAGATATAAAAAATAGGATTGGGTTTTTTCACATAGAGAAAGAAAAAAAAAACTTTTCTTATCATCTTTATTTTCCGGACAACGAGAGTCTACAATTCCAACTCCTCCCACGAGTGCACGAGGGTAGTGAGGTGTTGTGTTAACCTTGGGGAGCGAACGGTGTCAATCGGTTGCACCTTGGCCGTGCCGGAATTTCGCTTTCAGGGCAGTGGTTCTTCCACGGCACAACTGTATTGATTTCTCTGTTTTACTAACAAGAAGAACATGAATTCAATGTCACTTCTAATATTGATCAGATGAAACTGTATTGAACCACTGCAAGTTGTGATAACGCATTTCCCATTTTCATATTTCTTGCATTCGATGTTTTTGCAGCTGAGGTAATTTGGATCAGTGCTCATGTATTGTGCCTGCGTTGTCGTTAACATTTATTATATCTAAATGTGAGTTCATTATTGTTTCCATAAAATTTAAATGGCAAATAATAACATCCTAAGGCAATGGTAGTAAAATATATTTGTTTTACTTGTCACTTTAAATGAATATTTGAAGATAGTAAACTGTATTTGTTTTATTTTACTAAATAAGAAAAATGAAGAATACATTAGCATTTCAAAAGAGATTTTATTTCAAAGATATTCTCCTATGGTCAAAACTGTTAGTAAATAAATTAATGACTTGTGATAAAAGAAAATGGTTGTAATAAATGTAAAGCATTGAGACAAATTGAAAGTAAAACAAATGAAGAAAAGTACAATGCTGTACCTTGACAGGGTAATGGCAAAGCAGAGGAAGTTTGGCTAAGTCACCAGTTTGCAGATAGAGAATCTCCTTTTGAACACAAGATTCAACACTGTGCTTATGCAATGTAATGCAATGAAACAAAAGAACTTGTTATTACAGGAATTAAATGTAAACAAGAATTAGTAACAATCATGGAGTCATTATCTACATTAGTCACATGTGATGTGACTCAATTCTTACTCAGAAATCGAAGGTGAGATCATGGCAACCCAATCATCATTTGAAGGATTGGAAACACCAGTGACTGTGACTGTCACGAACCCATCATCTGATAGGGTAGAATTGGAGGTGACATTAACATTGATAAAGGGGTTTGAAGCAGAGCAATCATTCAAAAATTTTCTGTTTATCATTCTGAAGTCTGATATGGCAGTGAAATTGTTGTGCAGGACTTTGGTGGCAGAAACCACATGGTCCAAATGTGATGGAGTGAGAGTTTGAGATGTTGAAGAACTAAGGCTAAGGAAAAAAATCAGCAAAATTGATACATAATTGAGAACCCAATTACAAGATTCTATGGAAAATTTGTTGGGTTTTTCCATGTTCAACCAAATTTCTTCTATCTTAGTATAATTGTTGTCACTAAACAGTTTTGGGAGCAGAGTGAGAAATGGTTGCTTTTATAAAGAAAATCTTATAGGGAAAATAAGCAGTTATGGAAGAAAAAAAAAATCGAGGTCCAATTAGTTGAATTACTAATTAATTAGAAATCAATAGAACATGGTTGTTTCTTTTACGAAAGATATAATTTTATGGATTCTATATCAAATAATTTTCCATATTAATCAATTGTGATGGTAAGTAGTGTTTGTTTACATGAATCATGATATCATACACATACTCTGCTGTTGCGATGTGGTGTTTAGTTTTGGAGTCGTTTGGTGTAAAATAATTTTGGTTTGTCTTTCATGTTAAATACTACTTGGAATCAAGGATTCATTGATTTATTGTTTTAAAAATACTTTTTATTTAAAATTTTAAAACCTTGTATAATAATTATTTTATTAAAATAATTTTCAAAATTTATTTTTAATTTTAAAAAAATGATAAATTGGGTTTTCTTTATTTCTATACATTCTTTATTGCTTAACATTTGAATTCATGCCTTCATCTTTTATATTTATGAATTGTAACGCTTTCATATAAATATCTAGTAGGTAAAAATAAGTCAAATGTAATTTATTTTCATTGATTTCTTTTTTTAATTTTGTAAAATAATAAAAATAATATTTATATGTTTTTTTTATAACTAAATTTTGACTTTGCATCGTGAACTACTATTCTTAAAGGACACGTTTTTAAATATTTTTTTTTATTGCTATTTAGTGGACATTAAGAGGTCTTTAATATTGCAATTGTGAAATATCATTTTGAAAATTTACTTACTTAATTTGTTTTTATGAATGAAAGACTTTTTCATGATATACAATTTATTGATTGGTTTGTAGATGAAAAGTCTTCATTTTTTATAATCAACGGTTCTAATTTTAATAATTACCCGATGCACTTTTCAAATGGGTAACTTCTTTATAATTTATTTTTCTGAAGGTTTAATGAATTCTTGAATAAAAATGTAAATTATTAACATTAAATATGAGTTAGGTATGAAAGTAGAGTTAGTATGAAAGAATAATTAGAAAGATCCAAAAGATACATTAAGTTAAATAAAATATTTCATTAAAAATCAAATTTATTTTGACTCAATTAACTTAGGTCATAATTTCTGAGTTGATGTGTTCACTATTATATAAAATAAAAATTATTTTTAAATAAAAAATTAATATTATTTTATTAAATATATATATATATATATATATATTATAAATTAATTTGTAAAGAAATTCAATTATTCTAAGAATAAATATTAAAATAAATTTTTATACCTAATTATTAAGATTAATTATTATTTAGATCAATAAATTATAAAAAAATAATGATAAAAAATATATTTTAACTTTTATTTTAATATTAAATGGATATATTATCTTATAATTTATATATTAAATTAGTATATCTTAAACAAAAACTAATTTTATTAATATAATTTAAATTTTAAAAATATTTTTTTATTTAAATATTTTTAATTAATTATTTTGATACATTTTTTTAAAAATTTTTAATCATACCAAAATTAATTTGTTAACCTAATATTATATATGATGGTAACTTAAAATTTATTGTTCCTTTTAATATATAATTTAAATTGTGCCATCAAAATATTTTTTACTTCAACGTTAATATTAGGCCATGTTGCAGCTGCCAGGGAAATCAAAAATGGAAATATGAAAATCTGATCCTACATTTCTTCTATGGCTGTTGGCATTTTATTCTTGGATTAAATATCTTTCACATGTTCATGTCCACAATCTTTTTTTTTTATTTGTTGTAAAACTTAAATTAGTCGTTTGATATTCCTATAATAGTATTAATGATTTTAGGCATGAGTGACATAATCAAGAAATATGGATTGTATTTAATAGGTATCATTATTTATTTTTGGCATTTGAAGAAGCAAATATTTTGCCCATAAATACTTGTAACAACTCATTTGAAATTGTAGCACAAGAAACATTGAGAGATTAAAAGAAAATAGAATGCTGTCAAGTTTTACTTTCTGTCTACTTGTTGCCAACAAATTGGCATCAGAGTTTGTGTGTTAGGTGAGCGTGAGAGAACCTACCAAGCCTAAAGAGAGAACGTTGCAGTGTGCGCTGGCTAAGAAAGAGAGAGGAGCAACCGAGAGCTTTGTGAGTTGAGTGCAAACACTTGAGAGAAATGACAGGTCTAACCAATGACATCCTGCTACCCAAGTTGACGAAAGGGGTCAACTATGACAATTAAAAGGTAAAAATGAATACCCTTCTTGGCTCCCAAGATAACTGGGATGTGGTCGAGACTGGGTATGAGGAACCAACAAACACAGATGTGTATTCAAATGCCCAGCTGAAGGGGGTTGAAGGTTGTTCGAGCTAAAGACAAGGCAACTTTGTATCTGTTATACCGAGTTGTCGACGAATCTGGCTTTGAGAAGATAGTCAACGTAAAATCTTCCAAAGTAGCATGAGATATACTCGAAAAAGTAAACAAAAGAGATGAACAGGTGAAGCAAGTTCGACTTCAAACCCTTAGGGGCGAGCTAGAAAACATGAAGATGAAAGAGTCTGAAAGCGTATCCGAGTTCAATACTCGGGTGGAGACCGTAGTGAATAAGTTGAATAAGAATTGTGAGAGTCTTTCATCAAACCGGGTTGTTTAAAAGATTTTGAGGTCATTGACAGATGATTTCGAGAACATCGTGTGCGCAATATAGGAGTCCAAGGATCTATCAACGCTCACCCTTGAAGAGTTTGCTAGGTCTCTAGAAGCACATGAGTAGAGAAGGAGAAATAGGAAGGGGGAGTCCCTTGAACATGCTCTCCAGGCGAGGACGACAATAAAAGAGGAGAAGATGCTCTATGCTCAGAGTACCAGAGGCAGAGACCAAGGTGGTAGAGGAAGAGGAGGACGAGGAAATGAGCAAGTCGACCAACAGAACTGGCGTAGCCAAGGTCAGACTCGAGGTGGCCGGACAAATACAAACAATATTGAATGTCATAACTGTGGAAAGTATGGGCATGTTGCCAAGGATTGTTATTCAGTAAAATGTTACAACTGTGGAAAACTAGGTCATATTTCCAAAGATTGTTGGTGCGAGAAGAAAAAGGAGGAACCAACAAATTTTCTTGCCGAGGAAGAAGATGAAGGATTGATGATGGTGACACATTCCAGAAACTGAGGTCAAACTGAGTTGTTCTAATAACTCAGTTTGGTACTTGGACACCGGCGCAAGTAACCACATGTGTGGTGACGAGCGCTTATTTAAAATACTTTCAAAGGTGGAATCCGGATCTGTTTCTTTCGACGATGCTTCGAAAGTAGTTGTCAAAGGTCGATGAACGATCTGGTATCAACAGAGAAATGGGCGAATTGGAGAGATTAGAGATGTATACTACGTACCTTATCTCAAAAGTAACATATTGAGCATGGGACAGTTAGTGGAGAAGGGGTACTCAGTTCTGATGAAGGATTGAGAACTACAACTTAAGGATAAACTCGTGAGGCTTATTGCTCTGGTAGAAATGAAGAAAAATCGCATGTACAAACTTGAGCTGAAAATAGTTCAAGATAAATGCATGCAACTTGATGTGGAGGATGAGGCTATGAAGTGGCATTTTCGGTTCGGTCATCTTCACTTCGATGGGTTGATTGAGCTGGTGAAAAAGGAGATGGTGCTCAGACTGCCTAAAATGAAATTCGAAAAGAGGTTCTGTGAAGAATGTGTGATCGGGAAGCAAACAAGGACTTCTTTCCCAAGGAGTTCTAAGTATCGAGCAAAGGAGCAACTCGAATTGATCCATAGCAATTTGTGTGGGTCAATAACTCCAGAATCTTAGTGGTAAGAGATATTTCGTCTCTTTTATTAATGATTTCTCGAGAAAAACGTGAGTTTATTTTCTGAAAGAGAAGTCAGAAGTGTTTGAAACTTTCAAGAAACTCAAAGTGATGGTGGAGAAAGAAACAAACATAGTCATCAAAGCAGTTCGATCTGACAGAGGAGGCGAGTTTACTTCTGCTGAGTTTAACAAATACTGCGAGAAACATGAGATCAAGCGTTTCTTGAATGCCCCATATTCTCTGCAGCAAAATGGTGTAGTGGAACGAAAGAACCGAACCATTCTCGATATGGTTCGATATATGTTGAAAGGGAAGAATATGTCGAAGAAGTTTTGGGCAGAGGCGGTGCAATGCACAATCTATATGCAAAATAGATGTCCACATGCAAAGCTAGGCGAGAAGACACCTCAGGAGATCTGAAGTGGTATGAAGCCGAGTGTCTCTCATTTGAAGGTATTCGATAGTGTGGCCTATGGGCACGTACCAAGTCAGCACAAGACAAAATTAGAAGGTTGGAGCAAGAAGTACATATTTATCGGATATGAAAAATCTAAAGCATATAAATTGTTTGATCCTATCAACAATAAAGTGGTAGTAAGCCGAGATGTTCACGTGAAAGAAACAAAGCAATGATGCTGGAGTAACCCGGCTGAAGAAGAAACTAGCTTAGAAATTGTTGTGCCTTCAACAACAACAACCACCGAGTCCTCAGATGAAGAAATAGAGCACAACAGCCCAGGATGAGAAGTCTGTAGGAGATATACGATACTACAAAATGAAGTTTATGTTGTATGTCTTATGACTGACTCTGAAGACTTGAGTTTTGAGAAAGTTGTCTAAGATAAGAAGTGAAGAACAACCATGGATGAGGAAATTGGAGCGATTGAACGCAATAAAACTTGGGAGCTGACCGACCTTCCTGAAGTAGCCCGACCCATTAGAGTAAAATGGGTTTACAAAAAGAAGCAGCTTATTGTAACTTTGTCGACCTGCGAGCCGAGTATGGGGCGGCCTCCTGGAGCGTGTGTCATGCAGTCTAGCTTTCAAATCTACTAGGGCATCTAGGAGTGGTCCGATACGAAGAGATTGTAATTCGAGTTGGTAACAAGTCAACGATCGAGTTGGCAAAGAACCCGGTTAATCACGAAAAGAGCAAGCACATCGAAATCCGATTTCATTTCATCCGAGAACAAGTTAGAGAAGGAAAGGTCGAGCTGGAGCATATTGAAAGCCGAGCTCAAGCCGTGTACATATTTATCAAGCCACTGTCGACCACACAACTGGAGAGTTGTAAAAGTATGATTGAAATAAGAGATGAGAAGAGTATTTAAGTGTAAGGGGGAGATTTGTTGTAAAACTTAAATTAGTCATTTGGTATTCCTAGAATAGTATTAATAGTTTTATGTACGAGTGACATAACCAAGAAATATGGACTATATTTAATAGGTATCATGATTTACTTTTAGCATTTGAAGAGACAAACATTATGTCCATAAATATTTGTAACAATTTATTTGAAATTATAGTAGGAAAAACATTAAGAGATTAAAAAAAAAAAGAGTGGTGTCAACTTTTATTTTCTGCCTACTTGTTGCCAACACTATTTCCTATAGAAATTTGGTTTCTAGGTTTATCCAAAGATATATATAAATGTGCATAGTCTCTTTTCAAATGTTGACCTTGTCTGTTTGGTAATGCTTTAAAAAGGAATTTCCAATCTCTCGTGCAGGTTTCTTCATGCTTTTGATTTCTGAGTATAATAACTTTCTGTAACAATCTTCTAACCTCGGAATCTCCCACACTTTGGCATTGCTTGGTCCAATTGCAGTTCAGGAAAAAGTATCATTAAAAAAAATTACTTCTTTGAGTGTCATTTTGCCATAAAGAAAGATTGGAATGTTGCAGATGAAGCTTCCCCAAAGTAAAATTAGTCACACACCACTATGAAAAGTTGACAATCCATTATGAAACCTATGCTTCTTTCTTACACAACCGAAGTATATCCTTTCTGCATAATAGAGTGTCATTTGGTGAAAGCATATAAAAAAAGTGATGGGATTAGAATAAATAATATATCTTTCCCTTTTGTTTTGTGGTGACATTTTCTTTCTTCTCAGATGGAGGAGTGAGACAAAATCCTTGTTTGCAAATTCTGTTGCTTTTGTGTCTGAGTGCACCGTTCTGCACATGGTTCGTATGTTTTGTACATACATTGATGAATTGTTGCTGAATGGAATCAAGATACTCACTTTGGCCAGTAATAATAATGACACATTTTTTGTGAAAAGAGTAAAATAATAAATTCTGGTTTGAAATCTCAGAATCTAAGGTGGCAGGCAGAGATGTGTACAAATTACAAACCAATATGTTGACAAAATCAATTTCTTTCATTGTCTCTACATGAATGCAGAAACCGATCATGACAAAGAGCTACTTTTAACTTTAGTTTATTCATCACTATAAAACTCAACATTAGAATCTTTATGAGACGTCTTAGGATCATTAGTCTAAACCAAAACTCTAAGAATGGCTCAAGGTTGCTGGGTGCATATGCATGGTGAGTTAGTCTCCTAGTTATGGACCCAGGTAACACCCGATTACTACAGTTAAATACAGTATAGTTTTTCTGATTAACTAAAAACTTTCTAAGGAATTCTTCATAAGAAATTTTACTTGTTTGCTTCAGATACCAATTAAGGGTGTTTTGCTTAACTCTTAATGTAAAATAATTTACTGTATTTCTTCTTGTGTTAGGTTCACAGTACCACGTGCAGGGACCGAAAGTGAGGAACTGGGATGATGAGGGTTTACGCCTAATCAATCTTCTTTACGAGTGTGCCACTTGTACTGAATCAGGAAACTTCACTGGTGCAGATATTGCACTGTATCATCTCTCTCTCCTTGCTTCCCCTCATGGTGATTCAATGCAACGCGTTGCCACTTATTTCACTGAGGCACTAGCATGTTGCCAAGTGGGCAAAAATTTGCGTGGTGTACCTAAAGTTCTTGGTTTGGTGAACTTGTTATCAACTCCTGAACAACAATTTGTCAAGCAGCTATTCTTTAAATTCTACCCCTTCCTAAAAACCGCACACACGATCACAAATCAGACCATTATTGAAGCCATGCAAGGGGAAACAGTGATTCATGTGCTTGATCTCAGTCCATCTAATACTGATCAGTGGACTAATCTCATGCAGGGTTTGAAAGAGCGTTTGACAAACACACCATACCTGAACATTACTGTTACAGCCATACATGAGAAGAAGGAAGTGTTAGAACAAATGGGGTTGCAACTGAAAGTTGAAGCTGACAGGTTGCATTTCCATTTCCAATTCAATCCTGTTGTGAGCAGTTTGGAGACCCTTGACCCTGAAACATTGCCTATCAAGAAAGGTGAGCCTCTTGCAATTAGCTGCGTGCTTCAGCTTCACTCTCTTCTGGCTGCCAATGATGATGATTTGGTCAAAATGAGGGGTCAAAGTGCTTTTGCAAAGATGCTTGCCAAACAGAAGAATAAGAAGGTGAATCCAAGTCCTGACTCAGCACTCTCACCTTTTTCTCCATGTCCATCACATAAGATGGAGTGTTTTCTGAATGGTTTGTGGAAGCTCCAACCCAAAGTGATGGTGATAACTGAGCAAGAGTCAGATGTTAATGGACCCAGTTTAACAGAGAGGGTGTACAAAGCTTTGAAATTTTACAGTGCACTGTTTGATTGCTTGGAAGCCTCCACTTCCAGAACATTGGTATGGAGAAGCCTATTGGAGAAGATGCTACTTGGTGAAGAGATAAAGAACATTGTTGCATGTGAAGGGGTTGAGAGAAAGGAGAGGCATGAGAAAATTGAAACATGGATCCCAAGGCTTGAATTGGCTGGATTTGGAAGGGTACCTCTCAGCTCCAATGGAATTTGGTTGGCAACAAAGTTTTTGGAAACCTATGTACCAGGATACCACGTCCATCACAAGAACAAATGCTTGTTTATTTGCTGGGAAAGAATTCCTCTTTTTTCAGTTTCAGCATGGAAGTTTGAGAAGGTATATACTGAGTGTGTGTGTATATATATATATATATATATATATATATATATATATATATATATATATATATATATATATATAATACCTTATGAAGTAGCCTTAATTTTATTAGGGATTTTTTTCCAATTCATTCTATTAAACACAATCTTTATCATTATTGGTTGTTAATAATAATAATGATGATGAAGAATGTGATAAATAATGTGTTAAAAGGGGTGTTGTGTGAATTTTAAATTTGTTAGAATATTTTAATGATAACTATTATACAAGTCTGATTAAATATCTCAAGTTTACTCTTTGTTTAACTAAAATGTGTTCAAGAAAGTAAATCAAAAGGTGTTGTTAGATTATTCCAAAACTCTGGGAAAATGAGATGGAGAAAGAAAAAAGGTTGCTTAATTGTATAATAATCACACAATGGGTTCGGCCTAATATATTATTAGTCAGGGGCACTTTCATCCTGCACCTCGTCTCTGTAGTTTCTTCCCTTTCAATAATTTTTGTTTCATACTTTAACTTTTTTTCTATTTTCCTGCGCATTCATGGCTTATCTTCTACACCTTCATAAATATGCATGTATGGTTTTTTCTTTTATCACTTTCTTCAAAATCATTCATTCCCATGTAATGAAATTCCATAATAAAACCCATATTATTTTATTCGAAACAGTCTTACGAAAATCAAATTGAGTTACACATCACTCAGTTTAGAATATATTTACATATTATCTTTTCAGGAAACTTATTCTCCAATATTCATTTCATACTAATTTTTAAAAAAATCAATCTAAAAAATTAGAAATTATTAAACATATTTTTTGAAAAGTTAATCCGAAAATACATTCTAAACAAAATTTAGAATTATAGATAAAAAATTTAGAATACATTTTTATATTAATTTTTTTGAAATTGTATATCAAAACACCTACTCTGACCTACATTTTTGGATTGATTTTTTTAAAAATATATTTTAAAATACTCATTATAAAATACATTTATGGAAAAATCAATTCAGAAGTATATTCTAAAAAGAAATTTCCAAAAATATATTTTGAAAAATAAGTTTTAGAATATATTTTTAGAATTGATTTTTTTAAAATACATTTTACTTCCAAAATATGTAATCTGAAATTATAAAAATGAAAGATGAATATAAGGATAAAATATTTAATTTAATAATGGGAGTGTAAGAAGAAATGAAGAAGAAAGAAAAAAAAAAAAAAAAAAAGAGAGAGAGAGAGAGAAAAAAGTAAGTGTCCACTTTTTGATATAGAAGAATGAAGATGGTGCCTGCAAGTCCATTTTCTTTTAGAAAATTCTAACTCTTTAACTTATGGGCCAAAACAGAAATTTTACAGGTCAAACAAATGGCATAGCTGCTGAAGCAACCAATGCAAACATTGTAAACAAAGTTCCTTCTATAATAACAAAAAGATAAAAGAAATTCAACTTGATAAATTTAATAACATATTTTAATCTAAATTTAACTTGAATATAATTTTTTTCTAATAATAGGAGGGGTTTTTAATATATAATATAAATAATATTTTCTAATAAAATACAGGTTTTATTTTGATTTGTCATACTATTAATCTTAAAAATAAGATGAGATGAACTGATTTTTATCACATTTAGTATGGATTAAAGATCTGACTTACCCCATCAAAAAATTATTGATGGACCAACTCATATAAAATTTTCTTATATTATTTTTTAAAAATATACCTTTAATTATATAAATAATTTTTAAATTTTTATTAATTAATTTTTTATTATATAAATTAAAAATTACTATATTTATTTATTAAAATATTTAATTATAATCAATAATTTAAATTTAATTAATTAATATTTATAATTTAAATTATAATATTATAATATATTTATATATACTAAAAAATATAATATTTTTAATTATAATTTTATTATTTTAATTTTAATATATAAATATTTTTTAAAATTGTTCAGTATATCTCATCCACTTTTATCCACAAGATAGAGTGACCGGTAGATAAGCCTATTATTAATCATAACCCAGACTATCATTACTATTTCTAATCTTTATAAAATGTTTTTCCTTTTATGCATTTCAGGTAATTTCTCCCCTTTCGCAGGGATTTTCAAATAGAGACTAAAGATAATTATAAAAAGTTAACTTATAGTTTTAATTTTTTTATTCTTAATCTACTATTACATGATTTGGTGTAAGATAATATCCTCATGGTGCGCCACTAATCAGTTTAGTAGGTTACTATTAAAACTTGAAATACGTATCTTTTCTTATCCAAGTCAAACTATCCAAAGCCAAACAAATATTCTTATATACCCAATACTTCCTTTGTCAACATTTTCTTCGGTTTTTCCGCAACAGATTGTGCCATATACCTTACTCATATACCCACCAACGAACAAGCATGACTTTTATTACAAACTTTATTCATATCTTTTCATCTAAATCCTTGTTCATGTTTTCCCTGTTTCTATTGCAGGTATAAATGTTTCAGATTAAACTTCTGCATTATTTATTTATTATGTTATGGGGCATACCAAATTTGGAACCAAACCAACCTAACTCATGAACTAACAAGAAGGGCAGGTGCAAGATGTAAGAAACAAAACCTTACAAGTTATTATTACTTAATTCAATTTACCATATAGTGGTTATGTATTTGTTCAGATTATGGGCTTGGTGTGTGGTAGATTGATTCATCTCATGCATTTGTGTATCTGTTATTTGGTGGGAAGTAACCCAGTGCCCCATAACTACGTATGATTCGGTTTTCTATTTTCACAACACATTATGGCAAATTTTCACTCATATATTGCCACAATAACACTTTTTCTTCCCTTTTCAGAAACTCATCTGCTTCAAATTATTCAGTATTGCTTTATATTTGGTCAAGAATATTACTATTTTATGATACAGAGAGAGATTACAAGTATAAAAAGTTAAAGACCTGAATAAAAATTGGATTAAGAGGTCATTGTTCCTTATAAGGGGAAGCATTCAACTTACTCTGAGTTGACAGTTACCAGTTCCATATGTTCTGTACATTGGAGAAGAGACTGCATGCGTGTGCTGCATTATGGGAAAATAAGGTCAATTAACTAAATGATTCTGATTACAAATTCTCTGTAAATTATCAATCTCACACATGTATACACAGATATAATATCAATATTATATATGAATATTGAGAAGCAAAAAATGGTTCTTTGTATAAAAGACGGAAAATAAACCTTTAGGTAATATCATTTTATAAATATCTCGTTGCAGTCAATATATATAGTGCATTATCCATTCATCCATAATTAATGAAAAACAGTCTCTAATTAATCTGTGCACCTTGCATCTAACTCAAGATAAGTAGGTCTAATTTGTCTATAAGTATACAGCATTAGTCCCTCATTTGGCACTCACCAAAAATCTCTCTATCTTCTTTCAGTTTGTTCTTTTCTCACAGCACAAATTGAAACTCAAAATGTTTCCACAAACACCAACTATCTCACTTTTCGTTGTCCTCTCTTCATTAGTCTTATGTAATGGCTATTACATAGAGGAGCCACGTTATAAAACAAATTATAAACACTACCCTGTGCATGGCAGATTGAGCAAGACAAAACATGAACATTTTGGTCTTATAACAAGGGCTAATAGGGTTACCCCCCATTCTACTAGTCCTCGTGGTACAGTTAATGTTGATGACTTTGGAGCCAAAGCAGATGGAGGAGATAATACCGAGGTAACATATCATGTTATCAATAAAAAGAGAAAACATTTTAATGTGTAAATTTAGTTCATTCTCAATCTCTTTCACTCTTCTGTTAACTTTTCTTCTTGCTCTTTAGGCATTTGGAAAGGCATGGAGTGAAGCATGTTCAAGAGGGGCTATGCTTGTGGTACCCGAAAATAGGATCTATCGTCTTAAACCAATAACATTTTCTGGTCCATGTCGACCCAACACTGCCTTTATGGTGAGATATGATCCATGTTCTTCAACAACTATTTATAGTTAGAAATTAACATAGTTTTTGTATTTTCTTAATTCAACATGTAAGCTCTATGGCACAATCGAAGCATGGACTCAAATGTCGGCATACCAAGAAGATAGACAACACTGGATTATGTTTGATAGTGTTTCAAATTTCAGAGTTGGTGGTGGTGGCACATTCGATGGCAAAGGGAAAATGTGGTGGCAAAACTCCTGCAAAGCAACCACTAACCTTGTGAGTCATTGAACTTGTCTCTAGTCGAATAATTTTCATTTATACTTCTCTGTTCTTGTAAAGATGAATACTGACATTCATTTCTTTCCTCTCCTTGAGCTGATTCACAGCCATGCAACGACGAACCAAGACCAAAGGTAAGATAATATTCTTCATACCATAAAGTTTTACAAGGAAATGCAATTCCTAACTTTTTACATTTTCATGGAAATCTTTTATTGCATAGGCTGTGACTTTCTATCAATGCAAAAATTTGAAAGTGACAAACTTGATGTTCAAAGATGCACAACAAATGCACGTAACCTTTGAGAGATGCTTCAATGTTATTGCATCAAATATCGTCATCAGAGCACCCGGGGACAGCCCCAACACTGATGGAATTCATGTAGCAGATACACAAAATATTGTCATAAGCAATAGTGATATTGGGACAGGTAGGAACCACAATGTGTGAAAAATGAAAAAAACCACGGATATAGTTAAACGTTTTAAAAATTTTCAACTTTGTGTATCGAAGGTGATGATTGTATTTCCATAATAAGTGGGTCACAAAACGTTCGAGCCACAGATATAACCTGCGGACCTGGACATGGAATAAGGTTAATTTATGATACATAAATATGTTATACCACATACAAGTTGTTGGATCAATTTTACTAAATTTTATATGAATGCTTGTGTTGTAGCATTGGAAGCTTGGGTGCTGATAACTCAGAAGCTGAAGTGTCCAATGTGGTAGTGAACAGAGCTACCTTAACAGGAACCACTAATGGAGTGAGAATAAAGACTTGGCAGGTGAAAGTTGGTTTTGTGATTTGAAATTTAGTTTAACTTCTGAGACAGTTGAAAGGATAGATACAATGGAAGTTTAGAAAATCAGAATAAAACTTCCAAAAAAAAAAATAGGAATTTCAACTTTAGGAATAAGGTGGCTAAAATTGCCAAATTTTAGGCACAAACATGGGGAAGTTGACTAATGATACAAGAATTGACAAATGGTTCATCCAAGGTTGACAAATTTCCACTTTGTTGCTTCTTGTCTTCTTGACCACCCTTCATTTCATTCTCGTTTACATAGAGCGCTATTTGGCAGTGACGCAAAATCTTAAAATATTGTTCATTTAAACTATACATTATTTATTACATGGGAAATTTTGCATGGCAATTTTTATGACGATACCTACTTCATATCCTTTGATTCTATCTTAACACAGGGAGGCTCTGGGTATGCAAGAAACATCAAATTTATGAACATAATGATGCAAAGTGTGACAAATCCCATAATCATAGACCAATACTACTGTGATCAAGCTGAGCCATGTCAAGAGCAGGTAACAAGATTTCAATCTCCATCAAAATTCATGGAGAGCAACTTTTTCTTTCCTAAATGTATGGTAATCATAACAATGTTTGTTGAAATTTCATGCAGGACTCAGCTGTGCAATTAAGCAATGTGTTATACCAAAACATAAGAGGAACTAGTGCGTCAGAAGTGGCTATCAAATTTGACTGCAGCAGAGCAGTCCCATGCAGACAAATCTATCTGCAGGATGTGACTTTGGAGCCAGAAGGCAGAGGTGGCACCATTGCTACATGTGAAAATGTTAGATATGTCAACAGGGGAAGGTTTTTTCCTCAATGCACTCCATGAAAACAAATTCAACAATTGAAAAAGCTAGTGGTTCAAAAATTTTAAGTGTGGGTATATAGGTAGGTATAATTGAAGACTAGCTCAGCTGACTTTTATGGCAGCTGCTATTTTTAACTATAGTTTTGTAATGAATAGAGGGGAAAATGGGGCCAAAGGATAAAGAATGTAACTATATATAATAAAGAAGAAAGCGATGTTCAATGTTATGATCATATCAACTACTACAGGTTATCATTTCATGAGATTTGAGAGTTCTTTTTGTTTTCAACTACCTTAACTAACTTCATCTAGTTCCCAATGTTGGACTTTACTATTTGAACTTTGAAACAATTGTCAACTTTTGGGATACTAATTGAAACAATTTCTGCTTCCTTGGAAATAGGTTGGGAAAGTCTCAAGTAGTTTCTTAGAATATTATGCATGTCCCTACATGACGTTTAATATGACTTTTAGAACTGAATTGGACTACATACATGTAGGTGTGTGAATTAAGTTACAATCGGATTTAAACCAAATCGAGTTGGTCTATGTTTAGGCAACACAAGTCATTAAAAAATATTTCAATTAATCTAAATAATGCCTACAATTTTCTCTGGCTCACATGCGGGACAACCCTGGCAATAAGTGGCTGTACCTCATTATAATGATTTAAATAAAATATAAGGACATTGTAGTTTAAAATTTTCACAACAAATTTATGATGGTGAAAGATATATAAGACTGTTATGATGATGTGAAAAGTACAAGAAAAGGGATTGAAAGAAAATTAGGAGACAATATTATTAATTCATGGAAAGATAAAAAGCATATTACAATAACAGACTGCATAAATATTGCCACATAGGTGAAAATTACCCTTCACAAATTAATAGTACAAGCATATTACATAGCAAGTCTTCAGTCACTAATCTATAATAATAAAGCTAGTAAGAAATACAAAAAAGTTGAACACTACAATTTACACCCCAATTCCTTCTGAAAGCCCTGAAGGCAGTGAACGGAACAGCACATTGTCATAAAGAAGTCCAGCTATGGTAGCACCAATCAAGGGTCCAACCCAATACACTGCTTGGTTCCTGAAAGAACCTGCAATGGTTGCTGAGCCGAAAGCACATGCAGGGTTCATTGACCCACCAGAGAATGGACCTGCAGCCAAGACACCTGCCCCAGCCACGAAGCCAACAAGTAGTATGCCTGTGGAACTCATTGGACCACGCCTAGGGTCCCTGGCTGCATACACTGTGTACACCAAAACAAATGTCAGAAAACCCTCTAACACTGATGCTCCAAACCCTGTCATCTCTTCTGCAATGGTGTATGTTGGAACATGCTGAAAATACACAAATAGAAGAGAAAGGAGTAAATAAGATTTACATGTTCAATCCATAATACACAAAGAAAATAGGATAGTCAATGTCAGTTTAAACAGTTTTATAGACTCATTCAATCCCAAGTCATCTAGGTCACACGACTTTTGGTAACTCCTTACATTCTTTCTACAATATCACCCTTACAATAATGATAAGGCAACAAAAATATAACAAGGTAATGAAAATATATCATAAAGTTTCTATGTTAACCTTACATGGTTATTAAACTCAAAGAAATACCATTTTGGTAATCATTAATTATGTTCAATTTCCTTATTTCAAAGATTAGAAAAGTAAAGAAGCAAAAGAAAATGAAAATTGAAATGCGGTCTATGTTAGGTGAGTGAAGGGTGAGAAATATACCATGCCAACAACAATGACCCTTAGAACAAGACAAGCCATAACAGAGGCTATAAGTTGAGCGACCCAGTAAAAGAGAGCGGTTGGTACACTAACGTGGCCTCCCACTGCCATTGCAAAGGTCACGGCCGGATTGACGTGTCCACCTGAAATGTCCCATGCAATATAAAGAACAGAAGACAATGCAAAAGCACTTGCAATGGCAACCACAACCAGGCTTGTTGGGTTCAGTGAAGCATCAGGCATCAACTTCCCTGTCATCATTTCTCCAACACCAATTAATCAAATCACAAAATAAGAAAAAAGAAAACAGATGATATACCCTGTTAGATTCTTGCATGTTCCATTTTTTAAAAAATAGGCGAAAGTGGAAAAATGCCACATTAAGAAAAGGTTTCATGGGTTGTAAGTCGTAAAGTTGTTTTATTGCATAAACTTCTTGTTGAATTCTAAATGACTTGCATTCTCCGAGAAATGAACCATGTAAACAACATGCCGAATTTCGAGAAGCAACTGATTTCACAACCATATGCTATGCAGGAAACTTTTTATCCCTTCTTTGTAAGAAGATAAGTTTATATAAGACAATTAATTTTCTTTCAAAAAAAGAAAGACAAGCATGTTTCTTAAGGACTGAATGAAATTAAATGTCAAACAGGGGAATAGTTGGTTTTTAAGGGCTTGTAACTTCAAAATCATTTGATTTGCACTAAAAACGACAACTACCCTTGCGTGGTTACATGTTTCAATGTAGAAACGTGTAGTACCGTCTAACATAAAACTTGCAACCTGAATCCTTTACAAGCGTAACAAACACCATAATGGCTTTAGAAACTGATTTAGTTCCCTTTTCTTTTCTGAAAATTCATCATGGTTGTGAAATATGATACATCATATTATGTGAAAAAAAAAAGTGAACAGAAATATGCACGTATACTTAGCAATGTATTTATGTACTATGGGAGGGAAAGGCAATGAGGATACTGACGTGAGGACATTCCAGAGCCAACAACAAGAAAGACGTAGAAGAAAGTGGAGATAAACTCAGAGAGATAGGAGCAAAGTGCATGGCGAGTGACGGATTCATGAAAACGGGAAGTGACAGAAGATGGAGCCATTGTTATTGTGAGAAAACGATATCAAGAGATGTACAGAGGCAGAGAAATGAATTAGTTACATAAATAAGCATGCAATGCTTATTGCATGCAGTTGGAATTGCTTCTTACGTTTCCCGAATGAGGTATGCATTTCAAAACAAAAACTAACTGTCTATAACCGCCGACCGATGTGGATCATTTTTTTTGTTCGTGTTATTAACTGTTGATACATAATATTTCTTGAAAAAAAAAATGGAACTTTTAGTCATCCTATAAAAAAATTGAATCTTTATTTAAATTAGACTATTCAGAAATGTTTTTTAAATTTGAAGTTATTACAGTGTAAAACTGTTTCATATTAAAAAAATAAAACAAATGTCTCAACAAATATTATTAAATTTAAGGTTACTGACCATCCGTGCCCTTTGCTGAAGCTGCGCGTTTAAGGGTTCATCCTCGGCAGCAAGAGTGAAATCTTACCGTAGAAAATTTAAGAATAATTTCAGCCTTCCACGCTCTACAAGTACATATTAAGGGAAAATGGCAAAATACTGACATTGCTCTGCCATGTTTCCCTCCTTTTGAAATGGTGACATCGTTGTCCAACTTCGAAACTAATCAATCACATTACTAAGACATGGAAAATGGGTTGCCCGAAGATTTGGGTAATGGTAAGAATTAAGTCCGAAGAAGAAATAACCCCTCCCCCAAAAATAATAACAATACATAGAATAACCCACAGTTCAAAAGTACCATTTTGGTCTCATCTCCTCTTCTTTCTCTGTTAATTCTACATACTGGTACCACTCTGCTCCAGCCTTGCCTACCGGGATCGGTGGCCTCACAAAAATCTCAACAGGTTTGGGGACGTGCACGACCAAACTCAATTCCCCGGCGGTCTCTACAGATTTTGGTTGTGAGATTTTGCGTGACCTGTGAACTGGCTCGACAGTAAGCCATCCTAGACCTGATATAGCTATATCACATGCTGGTCTGCCCAAAAGGAAAAACAAGGAATCTCATATTTCAAAAAATATTCATAAATATAAGCTTTTTTTATTAAATGAATTCAATCAATGAAAAGAATGAGATAAACAAGGTTTCAAAAATTGAAAACAAAATAAAACCTCTTAAAAAGTACCTATAACAGAACTAAATCGGGATCATACCTTTCCACATCTTCGAACTTTATTTGCAATTTACGCTCTGATTCAAGTCCTTTCCAGTTCTCAGCATTTTCTCCTCCACTTGGTGGAATCAGAAGAACTCCAAGTTCTTTCTGTGACAATGAAGAGAAACCCTCATTCAGGTTAGAGGTGGTAATATACATAAATTTACAATTCTGACAAAATTCCATAGTCTACTGAAATTCTACATGTACACAACAAGTAGTAGTTATAAATTCCTCCCCAGTATGCTGACGCTGTCTACATAATCTTATTCAATTGAAATAGCTTCTTCACCTCTAATTAGACAAAACATATGAAACTATAGCAGTAGTACACCAAATAAAGTTCTTTTGTTCGGAATGATGTTAAAGTAAACAGAAGCAGAAAAATTACAAACTGGTGGCAATAAATACATACCAAAAACTCGCATTCTCAATTTTTTTATTACACGAGAAAAACTGAAGTAACATTATTTATCCTTACAACTGAACATATACTTTGTTGTTCAAATTTGCAAGCACAAACAGGTTAAGCGTTTACGAATTATACCAGTTTTACTCCAGATGTAAGCAAAAGTATTGAGCTTAATCTGAAATGGTTTCTCTAAACATATTGAAGAACAATACCTGATAAAATTCATCTGCTTGTTCCGTGGGTACCATATGAATCGGTATTTTCTTGGGCCCATAAAATGTCAAACAAGTTTCCGGCAGAACCTGAAATTATCAGGACTGATGAAATTTTTTAGCCAAGGAAAAGTGAGTTAATTGTAAAGTAAATAGTCGTATGAAAAGATGCCAAAGTTGTAAATAAATAATCAAAACCTTCAAGACGTCAATTCTAACAAGACCTCCCCAGAAAATTGAAAATGCATTCAAGCCATTCAGTATGGAAGCTCCTTCTACATGGTCTGCAGATACTAGAGAACTCTAGCAATAACAATACGGATGAAGTAAGAATCACCCATGATGGCAAAATGCCTTAAAAGATAGTTCTGAACATAAACATACCGGGAAAGAAAGCCCCCTCAGTCGGCTTCGAGGAGCTAGAGAAGGTAGATCTTCAGATTGAACAACCGCCGTTTGCCTATGATGGAGATGAACTCCAGGAGTGTCATACAATTTCTGCATTTGTTTTGTAAAAAAAACAAATTAGTAAATAAATAATCATAAGATTAAATAGCTGCCTATATATATGGAGGATAAATTAATAAATAGGTCCCTAAACTATTTAATAATTTTTAAGCTCTCTAAATTTTATAGTTGGTTCGATCTTGTAAATTTTTTGGAATGGTACCCTATAGTTAGTATAGCAACTAAAAATAGCCAGAAAATTTTGGCAAGTTTAGAAACCCTACATACCCATTTAAAAATGTTAGAATCATTACTTCCTAGTATTATCATTAGACCTAAGTATAGGGTATTGAGTGTGGGAAACCTCCTACATTTGTATCTAGATCTGCACCTAGAGTCCTAGTTGCAGTCTTTTACTTAGTCTTCTATGTCTCATTGTATCACATTTCCATTATAAATAGAAGAAAGGAAGGGTCTCGTAAGCCCTGAAGATATATTTTTCTTTATTAATCTTAAGTTGGTATCAGAGCAGGTTGATCTAGCTTTGTCCTTCCGGTCACAGTCCGACCACCGTCCGACCACTTTCCGGCAACTTCCCGACAACTTTCCGGTCACTTTCAGGCCACTTTCCAGCAATCGTCCGGCCTCCTCTGTTTGTTTTGGTGAAGTCCAAACGTTCCCCTTTCGGAAATCTCCCTAGGGCTTTCAAAAATCTTCGCTGTTTTTGCTTATCTGCTCTCTGTTTTTTGTCCTCTAGATCAGATATGGCAACTGGAAGTGCTGGAAGCGCTATTTCATTCTCTGGAAGTCCTTCCATTACTTCTGAGAAGCTAAACGGACAAAATTACCTCTCTTGGTCCGCTGCCGTCGAGATGTGGTTCCTTGGCCAGGGACATCATGACCATCTTGAGAAAGACGAAAGTCATGTGCCTAAAGAAAAAGCCAAACAGTAGAAGCAAGCAGATTTTCAGTTGTGTGCCTTGTTGTGGCAATGCGTGGAGTCAAGACTTTTAATGTCTCTTAAGGCCTTTCAGACATGTCACTCTTTTTGGAAGAGGACTCAAAACATATATGTCAATGATATCCAACGCCTTTATGATTCGGCAAACAAGCTGGCATCTCTGAAAATGACCAACCATGATATGATCTCCTTCATGAATGAAGCACAATCAGTCGTGGAAGACCTGTGGATGTTCTTGGAGGTCGACGCTTTAGATTAAATGAAAAAGCATGACAAATACTATATGGTGATGATTCTTCGCGCTATACATCCATATTTCAACCATATCAAAGATCAACTTCTAACCTCTCATGAGGTCCCTTCCATGGATAGCTTAATCCAACGCATGGTTCATGTCCGAACACATGGAATTATGGAAACTCCTGCTCTAGTAGAACCATCCGTTATGGTCGCCACTCGAGGAAGAGGAGGCGTACGTGGTGGTCGTGGACGTCCTCAGTGCACATTGCAAAAGGATGGGTCACACCCAGGAAAACTGTTACTCCTTACACAATTTTCTTTCCAAAACAACCAATGTCTCTCAGGCTAAAACGACTGAACCCAAGTTCACTGAGGATGAGTATCAAGAGTACCTATGACTCAAGTCCAACAGCTTGGCACAGCCATCTCAAGCTACAAGTACATCAACAACTTGCATCTCTCAATCCATGGAAAGTCACAATTCATGGATAATTGATTCCGGTACTTCTGACCATATCTCTGGTGATACCTCCTTGTACTCAACCATTTCATTTCAAGACAAACCTCATTTTATAACCCTTGCAAATGGCTCTAAAACTTCCTCAAAGGGAGTCGGTCAAGTCATCCTGTCTCCCTCCTTAAATCTAAAATATGTCCTTTTTGTCCCTAATTGTCCCTTCAATTTAATTTCCTTAAGTCAGTTAACCAAAATGTTAAATTGTTCATTAACCTTCGATAACAAATCTTTTGTTATACAGGAGCGTGGTTTGAGGAGCGTGGTTCGGGGAGACAGATTAGAGAAGGATATGAAGCAGGAGGATTATATCATTTTGGATCTCGCCCACAAGTGTCATGTGTTGCAGCCCCTAGTCCTAAAATGTTACATGATCGGCTTGGCCACCCTCATTTGTCCAAGTTAAAAAAAGTGTCCTAAACTTAGTGGTCTCCGAACCTTAGAATGTGAGTCATGTCAACTAGGCAAACATGTTAGATCTGGCTTTCCTAAAAGGTCTCAATCAAAAAGTAATTCTAGTTTTTCTATCATCTATTCTGATATATGGGAACCTAGTTATGTCTCATCTTTCGATTTTAGGTATTTTGTTACTTTCATTGATGAATTTTCGAAATGTACTTAGGTTTATCTTATAAAAGATCGCTTTGAATTATTATCCATCTTCATATCCTTTTTTAATGAAATTAAGAATCAATTCGGGCAAGTGATCAAAATCTTGAGAAGTGACAATGCCAAAGAGTACTTCTCATCTGCTTTTTCCGTCGTTTTGAGTTCACATGGTATCTTGCATCAGTCCACTTGTCCTCATACGCCACAACAAAATGGTATAGCATAAAAGAAAAATAGAAACTTGGTTGAAACTGTTCGTACCCTTTTGCTTAGTGCCCATATTCCAATCCATCATTGGGGAGATGTCATCTTAACGGTATGTTTTCTTATTAATCGGATGTCATCATCCTATCTCAATCATAAGGTCCCTGTCTCTATTCTATTTCTAGATAATCCTCTTTTCCACATTTCTCCTCGTGGTTTTGGTTGTGTATGTTTTGTTAATGACATGTCCCCAGGGTTAAACAAGTTTTCTGCTCGCTCTCTCAAATGTGTCTTGGACTATTCCCGTCTTCAGAAAGGGTATCATTGTTACTCTCTTGAAACGAAGAAATATTACATGTCTGCCAATGTCACGTTCTTCGAACAAACCCTTTACTTCTCTCTATCTGTTCAAGATGTTCATGTCATACAGCAAGGCTCCCTATTCCAGTGGTTGAGTACAATCTTTCCAATGTCTCTGTCAATCCTGGTCAAAGTCGTGATCAAAGTCCTCCTGAGCCATCATCTCCACCTATTCATACCCCCCAGACAAATAGTCCCATTTTCCAAGAACATGATGAATCCCTTACTTCAGATGTTTCCCCCTTGTCCCTTGATGCCACGACTCCTGGTGAAGGTGATTCAGGTTGGTCCATTGCTCTCAAAAAAGGTACTCGTTTCACTCGAAACCCACATCTCATTTTTAACTTTCTTAGCTATCACATATTATTGTCTTCCTATTGTTCCCTTTTATCTTTAGTATCTGCTATTGTTATTCCAAAAAATGTGAATGAAGCACTAGATCATCCTAGATGGCGACAAGCCATGATTGCAGAGATGCAAGCTCTTGAACACAGTCATACTTGGAAGCTCGTGTCCCTCCCACCGGGTAAGAAGGTTGTTGGTTTTCGATGGGTGTATGCAGTTAAAGTTGGCCTTGATGGTCAAGTTGATCGACTAAAAACTCGATTGGTTACAAAAAGATACACTCAGATTTATGGTCTTGATTATTGTAACACTTTCTCTCCCGTGGCCAAGATGACTACTATTCGTCTCTTCTTTACAATGGCAGTCATTCGTCATTGGCCACTTCATCAATTGGATATCAAAAATGTCTTCCTCCATGGTGATCTTGAGGAAGAAGTTTACATGGAGGAGGAGTCTGGTATGGTATGCAAATGGTATCGTTCTCTATATGGCCTTAAGCAATCACCACGTGTTTGGTTTGGAAAATTTAGCTCCATTGCTCAAAAATTTAGGCTAAGATGTAGTGAAGGAGACCATTTTGTCTTTTACTATCAAACATCTCTCGGAAAATGTGTTTACCTAATAGTATATGTTGATGATATAGTCATTACAGGAAATGACACTGCTAGAATATCTCAACTAAAGGAGTACTTGTGTAGACATTTTCAAACCAAGGATCTTGGAAGCCTCAAATACTTCTTGGGCATTGAAGTAGCTCAGTCAAAAGATGGAGTTACAAGAAATAAACAAGATTGACTGAAGACCAGTAGACAGTCCTATGGACCCAAATTAGAAGCTAACGACAGAAGGTGAATTATTCTCTGATCAAGAGAGATATAGGAGGCTTGTTGGAAAGCTAATTTATTTTACTATTACGAGACCTGATCTATCTTTTGCAGTTGGAGTGGTTAGTCAGTTTATGCAGACTTCATGTCTTGGATATTGGAATGTCATCGTCCGTATTTTACGGTACCTCAAGAAGGCTCCTGGACAGGGTTTACTATATGAAGATAAAGGAAATGTTCAAGTCTCCGGGTATTGTGATGTTTATTGGGCAGGCTCCCCTATTGACAGACGCTCTACTACAGGATAGTGTGTCTTCCTTCGAGGAAATGTTATCTCATGAAAAAGTAAGAAGCAAAATGTAGTGGCCCGATCATCCGCTTAAGTTGAATATCGAGCAATGACGTCTCTCACTTGTGAACTCATATGGGTAAAACAATTTATTCGGGAGCTTAATTTCTGTGAAATCCAGACTATGAAGATGTACTGTGACAACCAAGCTGCTCTCCACATTGCATCAAATCCGGTGTTTCATGAGAGGACTAAACACATAGAAATCGACTGTCATTTTGTTCAGGAAAAAATAATGTCCAAGGAAATGTGTACTGAGTTCGTTGGGTCAAATGACCAACTTGCAGATGTGTTGACCAAGTAATTAAGGGGACCTCAGATTGAGTTCATTTGTTCCAAGATTGGTTCATACAATTTGTATGCTCCAGCTTGAGGGGGAGTGTTAGAATCATTACTTCTAAGCATTATCATTAAACCTAAGTATAGGGTATTGAGTGTGGGAAACCTCCTACATTTGTATCTAGATCTGCACCTAGAGTCCTAGTTGCAGTCTCTTACATAGTCTTCTATGTCTCATTGTATCGGATTTCCATTATAAATAGAAGAAAGGGAGAAGGGTCCCATAAGCCCTGAATATATATTTTTCTCTATTAATCTTAAGTAAAAACATAATACAATATTAAGGACCTAATTGTTAAACATACAAGGATATGAAACTTGAAGATTTTGATGATGATTCAAAGACAAAGGACTTAGAGATTTGAAGACTTGTAATCATGTGTATTCACTTTTAATAACTCTGTTTTATGTTTCTAAGTCTATAAAATTAGAGTCCAAGATAGCCAGCACATAGTTCATCCTCTAAAACCTCTAAAAGTTTATTTTTATCAAAAACACATTGTGATAATCGATTATCACAGACTGAAAATTGTTTTTAGGAAAAGCTTACTGTGATAATTAATTATCACTCAGGATAATCGATTATCCCAGGCAAATAATCGATTATTCAGCCAGATAATCGATTATCCTGGTCCTATTCTGCTCCTCTGTGAAAATGGCTCTGGAATAATCGATTATCACTCAAGATAATCGATTATTTACGTCTGTTATGAGTTTTGAAATTCAAATCTGGACCAATTTACGAAAACCCTATTCCCAATTCTTATGTTTTCGAAAATCATCATTTCCCAAACCCTATTCTCTCTACTTAAGGTTCTCTAACGCTCTTTGCAAATTAACAAACCTTTTTCATACAAAAGTTAAGAGTTATGACTGCGAGAACTTTCTGTAGAGAAGAAAAAGGGGCTTTTGAAAACCTAGTGTGGGCTAGAAGCGATAAGAATCACTGAGTGGGTTTCTTAGTGGATTGTGTGATGTGTCGTCTCTAGGAAAAGTTGTTATTCATCCTTTGTGGATTCAAAGGAGGTGTTCATCTCTTGTGTGACTCAAGAGAGGTGTTTTCTATTCCTTATCTTTTCAATTTGTAATCTGTTGTAAAACTGTGATTATAGTGACAGCGTTAATCCTCTTTTTGAGTGATTAGCAACTGGACGTAGGGTCTTTTTATCCGAACCAGTATAAATCAACTGTGTAATCTTCTTTCCCTTATCTATTTACTTTATAAAGCATTTTAATCAGTAAAATTTGGGAAAAATTTTAAAACCCTAATTTTTAAGAAACCAATTCAACCCCCTCTTGGTTTTTGTCCGTAAACGCAAACATTCTGCTACGCAATTCTAACACTAATTACAAATTTTAAGTTTGGCTTGTCAATTAAAAATTTTCAAATTGTTTAGGGACCTACTGATTAGTCTAACCATATTATTAATCAGAATGACATACCCCTCCTCCGAGGAAAGCATTAATTTGAATTGGCCCTAAGGTAGTTCCAGGAACAGCAGATTGTATTGGTTTGTATCTTATTGCAGACGCGGCCACTGGATCATTTATAGCCATTGTTTCTGACATCAAATATTAAAAATTCAATATTGAAAAAGCATAACTAGATATTTGGAATTGCCTAAATTATATGCAAAAGGAGATGAAGAGATAATGAAGGGAGACAATTTAATAAAAATAATTTCAAAACAATATACCATCGATTTCAACAGAGTTCCATTTGAGCCATGTGAGAACCAAGCCAAAGGAAAAAATTGTTTATTATATGCTGCAATATAGTGTATATCATATGTTTAACACAAGCCCATGCTGTTTTGTATAGTATATACATGGTGTTTAAGCTATTCCGTATAGTTTATTATATTGCTGCTACATAGTGTATATCACCTGTTTAAGACAAGCCTACGCTGTTTTGTATAGTATACATGATGTTTAACCTATTCGTACCACTTTAACAGAACTAATGCTTGCATGGTTCAGCATCCAAGGAATGGAAGTGTTCAAGCACAATGACCACATGGCAGAAAATAATACCAAATTCTGTACATGGCAACGCAGGAATTCAACATAATTAAAGCAATATATATTTAGCACTCACAGAAATTTTCCAATCATTGAAAACGGATAGGCCTAGTCATAATATTTAGGATTGCAAGGAAATATAACTTACTAAGTAAGGCATTAATGAAGGCGGATTTTCCAACATTAGCTGAACCCTGTAAAATAAAAGTTGTAATTGATTGATGTTCAGGACAAACTGATGAATTTAGGAGCTTAAGGACCAGAGGAGAAAGATTTTTATTCACAAACACACATAATCAAGAAAATGTAAAATTTGTATTATAAATGCGACGATAAAGCCAGCCATCTTCCAAAACTTGGAGTTGAAAATTGGACAAGTACATGTTTTACATTATGGAAATAAATAGGAACCAATTGCAAGTTAACACCTCAATCCTTCCATTATATGCAAGTCAGATAAACCAAAGATATCAGAAGCACAGGAATTCCTCACTAAAGGCGTAAATGTAGGAACATGAGCTCATGTGTCAATCATCACCTGCTTAAGAATATTAAACTTCAAATTCGGAGACTTACCAGAATGTAAACATCTCTTCCCTACACACAAAATATAAGAAAAGGAATTTAAGTAGAGAGAAAAGTAAGGGGGGAAAGGTAAACAGAAGCACAGGAACTGAATAATATCACGTGTTTTAAAGAATGCATAATGATTTATTACAGAGACATTTCTTTTGCTAAAGATCATCATTATATACTATTTATATACAATTAATTATCATTACTGTAGTTGGTACTGTTTTCAATTTAAAAAATAAAAATAGATATAAAAACTTTTCAAATTAGAACCAAATGATTTGAGTAACATTACCCATAAGTGTGATAACATTTTCAGTAAAGATTCAACATCCTTATAAATATGGATAACAAAGTTGAAGCCATCTTAGATGTAAAATTTAAATGGAGAAAGGGGAAAACCTTAGATGTGAGCCATTCCCAAAGAACCTCTTAAATCAGTAATAAAGAAAAAGGTAACCCATAAAGGAGAAAAGAACCTTCTTCTCTTTCTGGATTTCTGATATCACTCCAGTTATTCCAACCAACGATTTGGAACTGGTGAGATGGACACTGAGAACACTGCAATAAATATCAGCATTCAAAATTTGATAAGTTAAACCTTTCATCAAAATGTATGCAGTTTTGCAAATGCCTTGTCTCTCTAAACTTCTAATACTATATAATGGAACAAAATGACAACAATTAGAAAACATTAAGTTAATAATTAATTTATTACATAGAGGATACCTACTTCAGATTCTTTCTCATGGTAGCCTCTACTACCCAATCCCCGACACAATTAAGATCAGTATCTCTTGGAAGGAGATCAACCTACAAAGAGAAATTCTATTAAATGTAAACCATACTTGTAAATTTAAATCTCATCATAGATCTACTAAAGAAAAAAATCCTATTTAAAACATAATAAGCTGCTTGCATATTATTACCTTAGTCACCACCAGTATTATTGGGTTGGAACCAGCAAGATCTCGCACACGAGACAAAAAGCTGCCGTTGAAGTCAACAATATCAACCTAGAAGTGGTCACGTCAACAAGTTAGATGAAGAAAATTTAAAATCTTCTACGATAATTGAAATATCTTAGATGACAAATTTTTCCACTGAATAAAATGACAGCATATTTTAACGTTTACATTCAATTTGTTTTGCATAACCTTGATTGCTTATCAGATTCTTAGAATCCAATGTCAAGTCAGAAGGTACAATTGATTACAAATACTTACAGGTATAAAGCAAGCGTTTATCAAACATATGCTATCCAGTTGCTAAAAACTAGCTTTCACGCAATATCTCCTTACAATTTATTATTTTCTCCAGATAGCACTGTATGCTACGAGCTTCTCTTTTTCTCAAAATAAACTGAACGTAAATTTCTATAAAAATTCATCCATTAATTAAACTAATGCTACCTGATAACAAAAGTTTTAAAACACCTTAGCTAAATACAATTGCAAAGCACTACACCACCGTTTAAGATCCTAATTCCATCAGTTCTACCTTCTTAAGGTCATTAATATTCAGTCTATCCATTTAAAGAGTTTGTTTACCAATTTGACTATTAGAGCTTTCTGGTGACGCAAATGAGACAACTTTTGTCGAAGCTCTTCAGCGGTAACGAATAATTTACCGCCAGGATATCCTCCGTGTCCTCCAACCGCAGTTATCATCTCGCCATGCGACAAAAGCTGGCACCGTCTACACAGAACGGTTCTAAGCTGGTGATGTTTTTTCTTCTGCAGTACAAACACGCAATCAGCGTATCGAATTCAGGGACAGCCAGTGCCAATGCATAATGATGCTTCCAAAATTACAATTAGATTGAAGCAATACCAATTCATAGGTTTCAGGATCAACGTAGCCAGGGGCGACAGCATCGAAAGTGTGCAACGGAGCGCCGCAGCCGTAGCAGGAAGCGACGTTTCTAGAAGCTTTTACTACGTTCTCTTTCTTCTTTTTCTTCTTCTTGTTCTCTTTAAGGATGAGTTTGGCAGCTTCGAACGACTGCTGACGTTCGAGGAACTTCTCGCCAGGCGATGGAGCTGCAGCGCCGGTGCCTTCCGAGTCGGCGGCGGGCAAACGCGATTTCTGAGAGCGCGGGAATTCGCAGAGAATGAGGCCATGCTTTGTTGTGAGGAAATGTTGCGGAAATTTAGAGTTGGGAAGAGAAAGAGGTGTAAGGAAAGTGGATAGGGTTTTAAGCGCCATTGTTGCCGAGGTTTTGCGAGCCTAGTTGCTCGATACAGGGAGTAATGTCGAAATAAAATAATTTATTCATTAAAAGTAAAAATAAAGGAAACGATGCGTTTAATTCAGCACTATCTTTCGGGTCTAATCTAACTCACTGTTTTCTGTCATTATGACCCAAACTGTTTAGCCTGCTTACATGAGCAAATTACATTTATATTGTCTTTTATTTTTTGAAATTTTCAAGATAGTTTATTTCTTTTCTTAAAAATTTAAATATGTTTAAAATTTTGTATATGTTTATTCTGATTTTAATATCTCTTATTAAATTAATTTTAGAACTTTTATTTTTTCAATTTTATTAATTTATTTTTATGGTAATTTATAATTTGATGAAGTATACATTAATTAAAAATACGATATATAAGTATAATTAAATTAAATATTTTTTTCATTTTGATTAAGTTAAGTAGTTAATAATTAATTATTTAAGATAAATATAAATAATAGAAAATAGTTACAATAAGATTATTAATATTATTTTATATAAATAAAAGGAAGCATGTATATTTAATTTTTATAAATCATTTTTTATTTAGTATATTGTAAATAATAAATTAAAATTTAACTTTCAATTAATAGCTAAAATGTTCGTAATTCAGATTAAAACCAGATTTAAATTGTAATTATATAAAATAATTTGTAAATTAAACAATATAATAACTAAATCTTTAATCTTTAATGTAATCATATTTAATAAATTTGTTATAATATTGTTTTTATTAGATATGAATGACAATAACTAAAACTAGTATTCTTAAAATAATAAAAAAAGTAAAAAAATGTGTTTTATTTAAAAAAATAAATGTTTTACTTATTATCAATAATTATGTTTATTATTTTTTATAATAAAAAGTAAAAAATTATTCCATATTATTATTTTTGGTAAAAAAAATATTATCAGTGTTATTATTTTTCGTAAAAAAAATATACTCGATGTTATTATTTTTCTTAAAAAAACACTTTTAATGATATTATTTTTCACTCAAAAAAATCAAATTAAAATTATCAAACAATTCTTTACTTAATTTTAAAAATTATTTTCTAAAAATATTTTTTAAAAGCAAAAAATCTGTAATCTGATACCACGATGATTTTCACTCATAATTGCACGTAAAATTGTTTTACCAACTAAGAAGCTATTGAGGGACAGTAAAACAGAAAAATAAACTCTAAATTTTACTGCTCTGAATTCTTATTTTCCATAATTAGGATACAGGAAGAAGTGCTTAAAAAGAATTAATTAAAAAAATTTATGGGTTCTGTATAAAATTTGGTTAAAGTTATTTATATAAATAATTTCTTTTAATTTTAAAGAACTGTAAATTATATTAAATATTTATTAAAACTTATATATCAAACTTCTTAGCACACCATCTTAAACCCTAAAAATCACCTATTGCGAATGAAAATTAGCAATGTGAATACGAAAATCAGTACAAAGGTGAAGAATGTCAGAACTTGAAGAAAGCACGGAGAAGCGAGAAGAAGTGAAAGCATTGACCGAAGTAGGAGGTGCTACGCCATTTTTCTCTGCGCCTGAGTTCTTTGTATTCTCTTTCTCTTCTCATCAACACAATCACATCCTCCGTGAACACATAATCATAATCGTCCATTCCTGCGTCGTCATCGTTGCCATACAATACGTCTCCAAAATATTCTTTATACTCTGCGTACTGGCCTAGCTTATTCTTCTTCCTCCATGTCTCTGACATCGAAACACGAATTTGCAAACAATGAATCTGCAAATCTTCGCGCTCCTCTGATGAATCAACGAAGAATCTTCAAAATCTTAACGCTTTCTCTGATGAATATGATTTTATTCACAAAGTACATATTTTCTGAGTTCTGCTACTGTTTTATATGGGCTTCCGTATAATTTTTTTTTTATCTTTTCTTAAACAAATGATAAGAACAATCTTAACACAATTTCAAAAGATTAAGTAAAAAACCTTAACCAAACAGAATATCATATAGCATAAAATTAGTTTAATTTAAAAATAAAATAAAGAAAATCGTACATTTTATCTATAAAGAAATAAGTATTTAGTACATAATTTTCAAGGATTCCAAGATTTTTAAAGATATAGGGAGATTTAAATTTTTGTTATGCTACTCTTATAAATAGATTGAAATCAGGTTTATTATTTTATTTTTTGTTTTTTTAAACAATAACATGATTAAAATACTATTATGATTAAGAAATAAACTATTATTTATGTATTACAGTTATAAATGTTACTGATAGCTAAATCTATTATATATAAATAATTAGTAAAATATATTAGGTCAAGATAAAAAAATATTGACTAAGTTAAAATAATAATGTTTTACCATGTCTATTAAGTTTATAGTTAAAATGAACCATGTTGGTATCTGGGTTAATATATTTTTAAAAAATTAATAATTATAATTTAAATAAATAAAAAATTATCTTTATATTTTAAGATTATATTAAATTACATTTATGTATTATTCAGTTTTATCATCAATATTATTAAAAAAAAAAAAACTCATACTTTTTTTAATAAATAGTATTTACTTTCTTTTAATAAAATTAAATTTTTTTCATTTAAAAATAATAAAACTTATACCAAATTTTCAAGTTATATTACAAAATTATTATTACTACTTATTTAAAATTTAATCTATATAATATTTTTAAACTAATCAAGGAAGATGAGTGTTATTTAAAAAAATGAATATCATTTATTAAAAACACAAGAAAAGGTAGATATTTAGTTAAAAAATAGAAAAAAAAATGAACATCACCTTATTAAAAATATAAAAGAACATTTTAATATTAAAGAACAGTCATTTAGCATGACTTTAATTTTGTAACGTCATTTTATTAAAAATATATATTTTTAGAGTTTTATATTAAAAATAAAACTATTTTCATCTAATATGAATTTAATTTTAAAAGTGGTCAATATTAATACTTTATATTTTTAATTTATTATTATTTTCTTAATGTTTATTTTCTTTAAAAGTAATAATATATTTAAAATCGTGGTAGTGTCAGGTTAGTCAGTGTATTTTAAAAAGCTTAAATTAAATAATTTTTTTTTGTTGAAGATAAAGTATACGCATCCGCGTCGAAATTATCTATCATATTAGTTTTAAATATTAGATATGTGATAATAAATATAAAAAAAATGTGTAAGTACAATTAATTTAAAAAGTTGAAAAGATAATTTGTTAATGATGAAATATCTTTAAGCAATTAACATATAAAAAAATAATTAAATTAGAAATATAAAACTATTATTTTAAAACATATATATGGAGATGAATTAGAAAATATATATATAATTTTCTATCTTCTGAAGAACTGTCCTTCATGAAAATACAGAGTCAAACTTGTCAGTGATTTGTAAAATTTAATCATAATATTTTAAATATTTACAAATAGTTATTCTAGTTTTTAGTATAAAAAACAATTGAATTATAAATAAATCACTTTCATAATAAATATTTAATTACTTAATTAAGAGATAGAAAAAACTACTTGATGTGAGAAAATTTCATGAAGAACGACAAAGTGATAACAGTAAAACAGATAATCCATGAAATTACATGTAATTTTTTTTCTTTAATTATCTAATAATTCCGTCAGTTTCTCATCATTAGACTCCAGAGCAATGAATGAAGGTGATTCCACAAGGATTAAGAAAGAAATTGGTATATTATTGGTAAAGCTTGAAGAGAATGAAGCAGTAGAACCCTAACATGAATAATAGTAATTTACAGTATTTGATATAGATTGAGATAAAAACGAACGAGAAGAAAAGCAGGAGGAAAGTTACAAGGAGATGATGGAAAGTAAAGAATGTCAGAAGCTGATGAAACCACGGAGAAGTGTGAAGAACTCTAAGCATGAGAGGAAGAAGGAGTTGCAGCGGCTTGTGTGTCTGCGCTTGCGCTTGAGGTCTTTGAATTCGCGTTCTCTGCTCATCGACTCAATCACATCCTCCTTATACATGCAATCATTCATTTCTGTGTGGTCATCGTTGCCGTAGAATATGTCTCCGTCACGCATACCTTCTTTATTGACTGTGCCAGAAACGGGGAAGGGAAGAAGATGAGTGATTGGATTGGATTTGATTTGCAAAGCCCTCTGTCTATGATCCCTGTTGGCGCAGTCAACGCCCACACAAATTCCTTTGGCTGCTGTGGATAATAATCACCATTTTTTTTTCTTTTTATTTATATACACGTGTTGCTTAAAATCTTTCTTATCTTTATCTTGTTTCTAAATAAAAATATGAGTGGAATCTTACAACAACTTCAATTATACTACACCAACATCCATAAAACTAGTTTAAATTTTAAAAAATAATATAATTAATATGATCATGTTCCTTAGGAGTATATTGAATCTTTACACAATGCATTAATCTCACGTGTAAATATATATGTTTTCTGTAACAAATTGGGTTAGTTGACTTCGTTTAAATCTGTAAAATGGTAAACTTTGTGTAAAATAATGATGTATAAATACAAATGGGACATGGATAAGAACAAAACAGAAGATAAGGATAATATTAATAACAATCCTTGTTTGGTTTAATATTCTTTCACCAGCCGCCTCACTACATGATTATGTTTTATAATATTCAATAACTGGTGAGGAATACAAGTCGCAACTACTCTAAGAACAAACCTTAATGATTATATTTTATTAAATTATGCGATTTTTTGTGATTACATATGTGTTAATTTTAAAATATACGAAACATAATTGTAAAATTTATAATCAATATTACTTATATTTTAAGAAATATGTTGCTTAAGAAGCTTTTATCAAATATAATTTTGTACAATTAAGAGAAAATTTGTTAGTTATTAGAACTGCAAAAGGAATGATAACATGTGTTAAAAATCATTAAATGTATAAGTGTAAGTAGTTGAACTAAAATAACACTCATGTTTAAGATATCTCCCGTAAAAAAAATATTGAGTTGTTGTTTAGTGTATTAAATATTATATTTGATTATCTTAAATTATCATATCATTTATAAGAAATTAATATAATATTTTGTTTCAATAATATAAAGCTTAAAAAAAAACCTCACGTTTGAAAACAATTATAAAGAAACGAAAAAAAGAACCCACAATGTCACGGATATCTATTGTAATGATAAATTTCTTGAAAACATAAATTGCTTGAATAGAATAGAAAATAAATGACAAATTAGAGATGCTCTTAATTTCTTATTTTATCATACATAAGAACATTGGAGACTTTTCTACATTACCGGTTTAAAAAAAAATCAATTTTACATAATAGAGTCAAAATTGAAAAAAATTATAGAAATAGGGTAAAAGTTAGAATTGTGTAGCTCGATGTTAGTTGTAATTTTTTTTAAATCGTACTAGATATCACAAGTTTAAATTTATTATTAATATTATTATTATTATTAAAATTGTGCTATCTTACATAGTTTATTTATTTTAAATAAGATTATTTGATTTTTTTTAATATATTATTTATAAAAATAAAAAAAAATCTATTTTTTTTTAAGAAACTTAACACTAGCTTCTATAAGAAATATTTCTTGTTTAGAAGGACAAGAGAAAGAGAATTGAAAACAAATAAATTTAAGGTACAAATTAATTAAACAAGTTTTACACACTAAACTTAATTTCATTATATATATATATATATATATATATATATATATATAATGATTTTATATGTTCAATATTTTAAAATAGTGGGACTAATTTGATATTTAACAAGTAATAATCAATCACATAATTTCAAAAGAATTTAAATCTCACGTTATTTTTTCCTACATATATTCAATAGTTGCACAATTAAGAATAGAAGTTTTGATCTTTGACTTATGTGATCCAAAATTATACTTGTAGTCCTCTTTTAACTTATCCAAGCATTGATCTTTACTCTTTTTTTTTTAATATTTCACTTCATCCAAATCCCACCTTACTTTGAAAGAAATGTTTCTAAGGATTTTTAGTTTATCCAAATATTAATTTTTACTATTTTCTTTAATGTTTCCACATTATTTTAGGAGAGATATTTTAAAAGATTTATATAATAAGCATGACTTAAACAAAAATTACAACTAGAATTGTAGCAAGCTAGATTTTTCACTTTGGCGAACAACTCACGAGTAGGCATGGCAACGGGAGATTCTCGTTCCCGATTTTTTTAACCATCATCGTCCCCTATTTTGATCTCCGCAGGAGTTAGAAATTAAGTCTTCATCCTCGTCTCCACTTGGGTTTCGGGTTCCTCACCCTCGTCCAGTCCCGATCTATATTATTTTTAAAATGATAATTACATTTATAATAAATTAATTTTACTATCTATTTTTATATTTAAATAAATATTTATAATTATAATTTATAATTATTATTAATTAAATATACATTTTAATTTATTATATTTATATTAAAATATGTATGTAAAAAAAATTTAATCAATTTTTTTATAACATCATTATTATTATTATTATTATTATTATTATTATTATAATACTGTATTCAAATATTTAAATATTTATAACATTATTACTATAAAATTGTATTTAAACATTTGATTATGTATATATATATATATATATATATATATATATATATATATATATAAAAGTTAATTCATTTTTAAGTTGTCATTTAAAAATATGAAATATATAGTTTATAAGAAAATATTTAATAATTTAATTCTTATTTAATTAGTTCGAAGTAATAAAAGTTTAAATTATCAATTTTTTTAATCCTTTAATTACAATTATTTTATTAAGATAAAATTTGATATATGATAAATAAGAATAATAAGATAAAAAAATATGATAGAATAAAACCTAATAAATATAAATTATAAATAAAATAATATTAGTTACAACTAAGATTTATGTAAAATATTTAAGTTACAACTAAGATTTATGTAAAATATTTAAAAAAAGATAAAGAAGAAAAAATTAACTTTATGTTCATCAAATTGGTTAAAAAGATTGAAATAAATAAATAAATTGATGGAAGAGATTAAAGAAATGTGAAAAACTCAAAGGTAAAAAAGAGAATAATATAATAAATTAATTGATATAAAAGATTAAAAAAGACAAAAAAATTAAAAAGTGGGTAGAAGAAAAATAAAAATTTGTGAAATATAAAAAGATAACTTTATATGTAATAGAAAAAGAAAATACTTTTAAAATATTAATATTTTAAAATTTAAATTTAAATATAAAGTCGAAGCGGGAGCGAGATGGAGATTGCATTACGCATCCCTACCCTGCTCGACTTTTTAAAGTAGGGAAAACCCGAACCCACCCCCGATCAACTCGGATTTTTCCCGTTAAACTCGGAACAGGGACGGTCGGTCCCACAAATACGAATTTAATTGTCATCCCGAGAATAACAATTTAACCCATTTTTGTAATTTTTCTCAAATTCAACCATAAAATTAATTTTTTTTACCCAAGTAAAAAAGCCAAATAACATTGGATGAGTCATGTACGTTCACTTTGACCAACGAACTCGTGCTTAGCACGAATTTACCCATTTTTGTAATTTTTCTCAAATTCGACCGTAAAATTGAAATTTTTTTTAACTGAGGTAAAAAAGCCGTTGGATGAGTCATATACGTACATATTAACTCTAGTGGCAGATCTGACAATATTCTTGAAACCAAATCCCGGTTTCTATGGATAAAAAAAAAACCAGCATATAAGCAATACTTTAATATTCCGTCAGAAAGATTCAATTAGAGGCCAATTTTTTTCAAATTGAAATCAGCCCTTAACATTTTGACAGAAGAAATAAATATGAAAAACAAACCTTAAAAAAATTAAAAGAAAGACACTTGCAGTTGCGGGCAGGGTGTTATAAACTGGTTGAAGCTGTAACACATTTAAAATTATGGATTCGGTATATTTAGGCTATCTAAAGCCGAGGAAAGTTCTGTTTATGTGATAAACCTACATGTGACACGTTCAATGAAGCAGGATGAAAGAACTCCAGTCAAAGGTCAAAAGAAAAAAAGAATCTCTATTAAGAACGCATGGTATCCCCATCCTCATAATATTAACAATGGTTTGCCTTCCTTACACAGCCTGTATCTCCAAATCAGTATGGTCGTTGTTGCTTGGTGAAGAAGACATTTCAGCAGTTTCCTTCTCATCGGTAGGTTTCATCTCTTGAACGGGAGGAGGGTTTACAACTGTCATTTCTGAAAAAATGTTGTCTGAGAGCCTTCCATTCAGCTCCCTGTGTTCTTGACACAAGGCACACCAGTGCAAGCAGCAGTGCACACAACATGCATTACATGGTGAATTCTGAAATCATGAAAAAAAAAATGAATAAGCATGCCTTTGAAACAAAATTCATGTATAATTAAAAATCAAAGGAAAGAATTTCACGAAATTATGTATGTGCTAAGTATCGAGCTTCTAAGAAACACAACAGATGCTACATGGACTGAATTTGACCATCTGAAATCTTCCACGGCGCCAATCACAGCCATTATGCTGTTGATCTTGGGGTGCTTGCCTGATGTCGGGGTTCTTACCCCACGTTAGTATAGATGGCCCTGTTCTCATAACTGACGTAAAATGTCTAATTGTCCTTAATGACAAAGGCCATATATAAAAACAGGAAGAGCAGTTCTAACAGTTACACCAGATAAAGGGAAGAGATGGCATGCAACACAATAACGCTCCCCCTCTGCCCGGTCTGGTACAACACTACAAGTTTCTGGGGATGTATGTCAGGGTTAGTTGCTTATATTAGAGACAGCTGGTTTACCTTTGTTCCCTTCCAATGGTGTATTTTAAATATGCATCTACTAATTGTTCAAAAAGAATTTAATAGCAGGTTTTATAACAGAATATCAGTATAGGGATATCTGATATATATATATATGAAATTAACTCGACCATTTGTCCTATCAAAAAATTATTTTCAAACATATGTACCTTCAAGTGATATTTCTTCTGCAGGGTTTGCCGCACTAGACCAGTGTGAATGCCACACATCCACCATGTAAAAAATAAACCCTCAACAATGAGACATACAGTCCCTGGGTTAATACCCGGAAAGATGGAAGTTGCAGCTGCAGTTGCTATTGCCAGAGAAATTCCACCTTCAACACAAATGGCATGACAAATGCACGGCCCAGTCCAAGGAGTGTCTTCCCTCAATCTTTCTACATTGCGCCCAAATAATACACAAGGACAAAACAGTCCAGTCAAGCCTGCAATGAAGACCAGAAGCATGTAAAAGGTAGCAGCTCTCCAGTATAGTATGTCAAATGTCACAGCAACATGCAAACTCCAAGCAGCCATACATATAAATCCTTCACACTGAAGTTTAAAGCATACCGCGACCATACATATATTAAAGATACTTTGATAGAAAGATATCAACTTGGTCAAAGGAAGTCTATAAAATTTTATGTGATACTGATGCTCACTCTTTACTTTAGCATCTGGCAAGACAACTATTTAGTAAGTATTAAATGGATTCAGGGATCTGCATTCTAGCCGTATATAGCCAAGTTTAACTCACATCAAGTGGAAACATGTACATCCGCAAAAAAAATTACAATTGGAGGCTATTAATACAATGACCACTCCCAAGTCTCAGTTGACTAATATAATCATGGCCGCTATCCTAATACTGGTACAATTTGAGAGCTTGGTCATGCATTAACTTACAGCTTTCTCTGTCTTCCGCACATCCAAAGATCCCAGTCATCCAAGGTTCATCTGCAGGAGGTGCATAACTTTCAGGTAGCGGCTGTCTACATTCAGGGCACTTGCGAACATCCAGCTGAAAAGTATCAAAAACCATGAGCAAATATGATGTCACTCAAAATCCCAGAGGAAAACAGACACATAGCATTTTCATATGAATCTGACTCACAGATCCATAACTGTTGAGTGAACTTTTAAATTTAGAAAAGAAATAGTTAAATTATGTCTATTATTAGGCACAAATTTCCTCCTTTTCCACTTTCACATAAGTCACAGAACCACCACATGGGCTGTGCAATGGGGAAGGGTGGAGGTGGGTTTCGCTTTCCCTATCCCTGCTCTTGGCTCCTCCGACCCCATCCCTACCACCCCCACGTACTATTTTTTTTTTAAAACCATTTATATATACATTTCTTTCCCTTAATGTATACATTTCCCCGTATTTAGTGCTAATGTTTTTCGTCCAAGAGCTATCAAATGGTCCTAGTATTATATATTCATTTGCCTAAATTGAATAATATTGTTATTCCTTATTCACAAAATCTACAATCTGTAAGAGGTTATCAAATGGTTTAAAGTAAGAATGTGAAGTATTACACTATTTTAAACCGATCCAATCCCTCTCTCTACACACGTATACAATTCAATTTGGATTTTTAACAGCGGAATAGAATCAGTGAACAACCCTTCAACAAGGTTACCCTCGAATTTTTACACATAGATTTGGGAAATGAAAGGATTAATGAGAAGAAACGCGTTACCTGAGGAACCTGAATCGGCTGATTAAGTTCGCCAGGGGTAATATCTTCCAGAGGTGTCTGATCTTTGGTCAACTTCACATAACGCGATTGCTTCCGTTCTTCCATCACACCAATTCCACGATTATAAACGCCAAAACTATGTCGTTTAGCCACCGAGAAAGTAGAGCGAGAAAACAGACAAGATCTAAAGAAGTTGTAGATCTCGTCTCGTCTCGGACTTGGAGGAAGAAAAGAAAGAAAACAGCGATGAAACGCTGCTTACTCTAGTCAACCGACCTATGCCATGCCTCTCTTTTATCGCCGGTAATTGAGGTAACTTTTTTCTTTTTTCAAAAATTAAAAACACATTTTGATTATTACTTTTTGGAAGATTTAAAGCACAACAAGCCATTTTTATTTATTTATTATAATTATATTTAAAAAAAGACTTTTTTTTACAATAAAAGATTTTAAATATATAGATTCTGATTTTAATTAGATTTTTTAATTTCGAAGTATTTTGAGAAATTAAAACAAACGTATGGAAATTTATTTAAAATTATTATATTTTTATGAATAAAATTACCAACCAAAAGAACCCTAAATTAGGTTTTTGGTTTTTGTTGTACAGGTGGGTTTAATATGACGTAAGTTTGAAAAATACGTCTTTGTACATATATACTAGTTAATTCCTTAAATACAAAAAATATTTATGATATTGTCAATTTTGACTTAAATAATTTTTTTGTCGTAATTTTATATTACAAAAACTCTGTGTTTTAACACTATATAAATAATTTTAAATAAAACAATTAACTTGGTCATTTCATTTGTTATTATACAAATTAATCAGAACCATTAATACATCACATTAAAAACGATAAAATTATGGATATATAATAATCGACTATGCAACAGTTTCTCCTTAATTATTTGACAATTTGACACATAAATGTAAGACCTTTTTCAACCTGAAAAAACCAAACTTGGACTAGCTTGGGTTTGATGGCTCAGTGGAGCGGGTGTTAATGCACTACTTAGTATTTCACAATAAAAGAAAAGAGCAAGATTCTCATGTTAATTTTTCTAAATTATGATTTTTACTTCGTATAATCTGTCAAATTACTCGAGTTACCCCACCCAGGTTGCCATTAGCAAGTGCGACATGCAGAGTGCATAGTGAGTAACCTGATAAATATACTGTGCCTTGCCTTGTGATTCTAGCTACATAGAAACACCAACACAATGATAAGAAAAAACCATGTGAGATCTAGATTTTAATCGAGACACCATTATCATAGTATATTTATTTAGCATCGATTAGACGTAAAAAATTACAGCATGGTATTGGAATCAGCTAACATATCTTTAAGAGGGCCAGTTTCTATACCAACCGGCCCAAGCAGAAACCAAGCCACTAATGCCAAGAGTAACAGTGTGGTTGCAGAAGGGGTTTGGTTCAATCTCTGCTATTGCTATGAACAAATCAGCAACATTAGCAGCCACAGCCATCAACCTCATTGTTCTATCAATTCTTATCTTCTCAATCTTTTTCTCTTCTTCCACTGATTTCTCCTTGCTTCTTCTCAGCTTTCTCTCTTCCTTCAGCCCTTCTTTCAGCATAATGAAATCAGCTATGATGAAGAAAACATACCCCACAGACTCACCAAAAGCTGATATGAAGCTCATCCTCTTAGCCAAGTTTGCATCTATGGTCCCGATTCTCGCCAACCAAAGAAAGTGGTCGAAGAAGAAATACACCATCTCTCCTGCATTACCAAGCACCGCTAGAAACCTCAGGGAAAGAGTGGAACCAGGGTTTCTGCGGAGGGCGTTGAAGCCAGTGAGAAACCTTCCAGTTCTGAAGGCTTTTCTGCTAAGTCCTGAGGCCACTTCCCATTGCTTGAACCTCTTGGATATGTCAGGGTTTGTGGCTTCCACATGCCAGTTCACAAGCTTGGACACGTACTGGAAGGTTTTCACAAGCTTGTCAATGCCATCTCTCTTCGCTAGGAAGATGACCAGTTTGTCCGCTGAGTCATTCATGGTGGGGATGTGGTTCTGGTCATGAACCAGAGGGTGTGAAGTTTTTGTTTGGTCGTGCCAGACAATGTTAACTTTGAGTCACAGATGAAGCTGGTTTTTGGATAAGAGAAGCTTGTGGTTGCACTTTGTTTTACTCGGTGCCACCATTCATTTTTTTTGTCATTGGAATTTTGTGAGCATTTATTAAGACACTTTGTTTTCTTCTTATTCTTCTGCTTATGGCTAGGTGTACACACAACTATTGTCCTCAGTTGATCTCATCTTTCAAGAAAATATTATTCTTTTATTTTTAGTTTGTTATCAAATATATAATATTACAGATTTTGTGGTTTATACATGTATTTAAACGCAAGGTTTTATCTATTGGAATCTATATCTATTAATGTTCATATGCCTACATATTATTACAAATTTATGTTCACATTTTAGTTAAATATGTTTTTTTTTCTTTCTCATAAACTAGTAAATGAATATATTCTTAAAATAATTAAAAATTTATATGAAAAATTAAGAAAAAAATTCAGCTAATTTAAAATAGAAAAAGCATATTAAATCTTAATTGTAAAAATAATAAATATGTACGCTACACATTAATATTAGAGTACATAAAGTCTGGAGCAAACTTGACTATGTAGATTATCTAAAATAAGAAAATACGCACATTTAAATATTTAGAAAATTAAATGTATTAGAAAAAAATAATCATATTTTATCTAATTGTATTTGAATGAGTCATGTTTTATTTGGAAAATTTTGATTTAATATGTACATCCAAAAATATATCATTCAATCTTTATTTAATATAATACTTAATCGTACATAATCTTTCTATTAAATAAAATATGAATTTTCTGAAATTATTTTACTTTTTTTAAGTGAAGAAACATAGGATAAAAAATTCAATAATAAAAATATGATAACAATAAATATATATTTAATAAAACGTAAAACCAATTATAATCATAATAGTTTATTTTATAATCAATACTTTATCTTTTACATGTATGTCCGAACTCAATTTAAATAAATTAACACCCTTAAACTACGATTTAGATTTAAAACAAACTAATTTTAGGATGGAACTATAATCAATTAATTATAAAAAGAAATAGTATAGGTTTACTTTATTTATCTAATTATTAACCTTTTTTTATTGATTTTTATATTTTCGAAAGTTAATTAAATTTTAATGAGATTCATTTAAATAAAAAAAAAGTCCTTTCAATTTTTTAAAATTAATCTATAGATTTATTAAAATTTGAATTGCAAAGTCTCTGCTATGATTTTTTAAAATATATATAAATATATTCTTACTTAATATTTTAAATCTATAAAACTGCTTTTATAATAAAAAATATTTTTTAATGTCAATGTAATGCATCTATCTAATTTAAAAATATTACCTGATAAAAAAATACATATCTCTAAAATCATAATTAAATTTATTTAATAAAAGGTTTTTTCTAATAATGAAAACAAGCAAAAAATATTATAGTGCATTTGATTTAATTATTTAAAAATGACAATTATGAACTTTTGTTAATTTAATAGAATATATTCTTAAAAAAATAAGTGGTTATTTGCATATATTTAAAATCTAGCAAGCACGAATCTAAACAATTAAGGTTTACTAAATTTTATTTTGGTTGATACAAGTGAATATGTGTATTTTAATTATTAAAAAAAACATACAAATAAATTTTGAACTTCAAGTTATATCATTAAGTTATCATCTATAAATATTTTTTATTATTAGTCACAAAAGTCACTATTATTTATGTAATATTTATCATTATTAAAAAATTTAAGAAATATTTACAAAATAAAAAAAAATGTGAAAAGAAAAATATAGAGGAAAGTGGCAACTGTCCATTTAACTAGTGTTCACGGCACCCACAAACCCTACCCTATAAACCAAATTCGCAATCCTTTTTTCTCAACACTTCCATTCCCGTTCCAATTTTGAGAACAATTTTTGGAATTAGGGCTACCTCTTTCCATCAATTCATCATGGACGCTCAGAGAGCTTTGCTCGACGAACTCATGGGTGCAGGTACGTCTATGTTATTTGCATTCTCAATTAACGAATTCCAATACTCTCTAATTGATTAATTTGTTCTGTTTTGTTGTTACTGTGGTGAATTTCTTAGCGCGAAATTTGACGGAGGAAGAGAGAAAGGGGTATAAGGAAGTTACTTGGGACGACAAGGAAGTGTGTGGATTCTACATGGTGCGTTTTTGCCCTCACGATCTCTTCGTCAACACGCGCAGTGATCTCGGTGCGTTTTAATCAATTCTATCATGTATAATTCAATCTCAATTATCTGTCGTGCCATGATGTCAATTCAACTACACTGTTACTTCGTCTATTCGATTGTTGTGATTGCTTCGTTTTAGAGTGTTTTTTTTTTGTGAGCATAGACTGAGGATGTTGATGAATTCATGACTGAAGTAATATGTCTGTTGAATTGAATTCCCCCGGCAACTTAATAGGGATCTTCTTATTGTGATGGCTGCAGCTGGATTTCATTATTCGTCCTTTTGCTTAATGTGCTGTTAATTTTGATGCAGGACCTTGCCCGAGAATTCACGACCCAAAATTGAAAGAAAGGTGAACAAGTAATTTTATTTATTTTTTATATATAATTTGGCATTTGTAAATGAGCTGTATAAGATATTTGGGAATAAAGCAGTGTGAAAACTATTACAGTTTTTATTGTTAGATGTGCCTGTATGGAGTTGTAATTTTGTATTTTTTTAGGCAGTGGTTTCTGACGCTGTTTTATTACGAAAATTTTGCTACTGTTAATGCTCTATTGATGTGTTGAAGTTGGTTTAATGGCGTGCTGCTTGTAAAATTCACTTAAAAAGTGGATCTCTTCTGTTTCAGTTTATATTATCATATTCAATATACGTTTTACGATTCCTGCTTCAATTGGTGTTATGGTCGTGTAGTTCAACATGGACCTAACTGATGCTACTTCTGTTCAAGTTTACTTTACTATCCTTTGCCGATTCTACTTGTCATATGTATACATTTGATAATCAGATGCTGATAAATGAAAGCACAAGTCTCAGTACATTGTTTTAGGTTATTCCATAATATATTGTTGAGATTCAGATTCAATGAGCTTTACTGTATTGGTGGCTTCAGTTTTGAGAAATCTCCAAGACATGACGCATATGTACCCAAATTTGAAGCTGAACTTGCTCAATTCTGTGAGAAACTGGTAGGTTACCTACCTGTTGTCCTTCCCTCCCAAAACTCAGAAATTTACTCTTGTTTGTATCTTAATGAACCATTCTTCATATATTTCTATATTAACCGCAGGTGATGGACTTAGATAGAAGGGTTAGACGTGGACGAGAACGCCTTGCTCAAGAGGTGGAGCCAGCACCACCACCACCCCTGACAGCTGAAAAATCTGAGCAGTTATCTGTTGTGGAGGAGAAAATAAAGAACCTTCTTGAACAAGTTGAATCTCTTGGCGAAGCTGGGAAAGTTGATGAAGCTGAAGCTCTTATGAGAAAGGTGCTGAACATTATGCAAATACCTCTTTTCCCTTGTATATAAATTGAACTTGTAATGATTTACTACTAGCATATCTAAAGCACCTTTTGGGGGCTCGGGTGGGACTTTCACATACAGGTGGAGACACTTAATGCTGAGAAGACAGCTTTAACACAACCTCAAAATGATAAGGTGTTGATGCTTGGTCAGGAAAAGAAGATGGCGCTCTGTGAAATTTGTGGTTCTTTTCTTGTGGCAAATGATGCTGCAGAAAGGACACAGTCACATGTCACAGGAAAGCAACATGTTGGTTATGGCATGGTTCGTGACTTCATAACTGAGTATAAGGTGAGTTTTGTTGTCTTGAACTAATTTGCACATTAAAAACAAGTATTAAATATTTCTTGATATAAGTTGGTATCCTTTTCAGGCTGCTAAGGAGAAAGCTAATGATGAGGAAAAATTAGCTCGAGAAAGAGAGGCTGAAGAGCGGAGGAAACAGAGGGAGAAGGAGTCCGAGAGGAGGAGACGAAGTGATTCAAGTGATAGGGATAGGCACCGTGATAAAGATCACAGTAGGGAGCGGGATAGGTATAGAGATAGAGACTCAGAGCGTGAAAGGTCTCGGGAACATGATGTTAGAGGTTATCGAGATGGGGGGAGAGGGGTGGATTATAGGCTGAGGAATGGAAGAAATGGAGGTAGAGACAGGTACCGTGATAGGAGCAGATCACGTTCCCCTGTTAAGCATAGCTACAGAAGGTCTTCTTGAAGTCCAGTTTGCTCAAATTAGAGGAATTTCGTGATAGATGTCAGAATTTGAATTTAAAAGAGGTAGTCTTTAATATCCCAAGATTTGCTTGAATATGTGCTTCTGGAGTCTTAAATTTTTTTTGTCATCATCAAGGGTGAATTTACACTTTTCCCATCTCAGAGCTTTGTTGAGACTATACAATCTCCCTTTCATCAATGTTATTAATGGAGAAAAGGGTTGAGGTAGGTATTTTACTGTTGTAACTTCTCTTACAATTTGTTTTGCACCTTGATTTAAGTTTTTTATGACGATTCATCTCTGAAGCATTGTGTGTAGTCTTTCTTTTCTCGCATTTCTGGAAATCAATTGATTGATTTAAGATGTCAGACACAAAATTACATGAATGAATTGCTGCCGAGGGGGATGATTTTCTCTTGTGTTGAGGTAACTTGTGAACCTTATACCCTGCGACAAATATATTGATATTTGTTCAGCATAAAAATGTTTGTTTTCTTTCCCCCGTTTCTTTGTTGTTTCATTACCGTTGTTTCTTAAGTTGATATAAACCAACACAGGTTTAAAAAATGCTGCTTATTCTGACATGAAATTTGACATTGAACTACATTCCGAAGGCACCAGTATAGAAGATATAGGTAACCTTACTGAATCTGTTGTTAGTTATCTCCCAAATCCATGGTATCATATCATATTTATAATATATTTGGTGTGTGATATCATCCGATATGATCATATGCTGAATGGAGAATTAAATTTTTTTCCCTGGTTTCCTGATGTCATTATTTATATGGGGTTCCGATGGGGAAAAGATTAGTTCATGTAGCCCAGCACAAGTAAACAATTATTTTACTCAATTGGGAACTGGTTTTGGAATGGTACAAATGATCAATCATCCTCTGTAAAAATAACGATTTACAGAGTTTAAGAACTGGCAAATACAGGGATTTGGTTGTCTTTGCTGGATGATTCGATAACAGAAATATTGACATTCGCATGAAAAACTTTCAATGATCTGGGATGCAGAATGTCTCCTCCATGAACAAACGTCCTTCCGTTATTGTCGGGTGATTGGAGGTAATTTTCTCTCATATCTGGATAAGACCGTTTAATTTGGTGTTCAGGAACACAAGTGTCTGTGTGATCTTTGATAGTAGCTATATACGTGCAGGAAAACAAGCCTCGCCTCTTTCTATAAGAAACGAGGCAAAATGAAAATTAAGTATTTTTTTTTTCTTTTATCAGTAGCTTATTATTTTTAGATGTGGAGAAAGTGATCTGCTTTTTATTATTCAAAATAGTAGTTCAATCCTTGATGAACCTAGGACTTGAGTCATACACTTTGAACTCGCCATCTTAAAGATTGTAAAGATTCAAGGAAATAAAATGAGCGATTTTTGGAGCAATGACCCCAGCCTTCATGTTTCTTGTTATTCTCAAGCCTCTTCCTCTCGTATCTGAACTTTTTATTTTTTAAATAAATTTGAGTCATGGAATGATTTAACAGAACACAAATCGAAATTGTATTGCTACAAATATGGGGAATATAGGCTGGTTGAGTTGATGCCTTCGCTAATACATTTATAGTGATCATCCATTACGATTTTCGAATGTTATACAAAGGTAACAGGGTTGATTGAATCACCGATTTTGTCCTTAGCGAATAAAGGACGAAATTATTTGTGTAGTTTTTGAAGTCTGGAATATCTAGTTATTTCCCCCATGATGGTACGTGGTTTAGCGAAGTTCAAAAATCAATTTAAAGGATATTTAAATATTTGTAGGATTGTTGAACTCGACTTTAATATTGAAAGGCTTTAAGTAGGGTTTTGTCAAGAATAACTTAAGGTAGTAAGTAATATTTTGGAGCTAAAATTATTAGTTTACGGAATATTTATTTTTTAAAATATCTTGAAGACGAAATAATTTGCATAATGTTGGTGAACGTTGAAAAAATTGCCATTTTCTTTCATAGAAACATCATCGTGGTTGTTTGGTGTTAAATAAAATTTTAAACTTGTGATAAATTATTATTAGTTTTGGTAAATTAATTGTGCTTTTTTATATTAATAAAGAATTAGAGGGAGAAATTCATCCGATGTTTTAAACAAGGGGACTTTAATTGAATTGGAGTAAAATTAGAAAAATTAAGATAAAATCGGAAAAATTTTAAAAATTAATTAGGTTTTTGGATTGAAATGGTTTTAATAAAAAAAATATTTAAGATTATTTTTTTAATATAAATTTTCTTATAAAATATATAATATATTTTAATTTTGTTTTTATTTTAATTATGTCTATTTTAAATAATAATTATTTGATTGAATTTATATTTTATTTTAATAAATTTTTTATTTTTTAATATTTGATATTTATAAATTTTATTGTAATTTACAGTAATTTTTTTTATAAAAATACTATTATTAATAAATTTATTATATTATAAAAATATTATTTATTAAATCTGATTAGAATTTATTAAATTTCAATTAAATTTTTAAATCTTTACCGGTTAGTGTTCATTCGATTTTAAAAACATCAAAACTGGATTCACATTTTAATGATATTTTTAAGTATATTTTTCTTTAATTTCTGTTTTTATTCATATGAATATTGAATTATGAATTAATTGGGTTTATACTTGGAAACTGTTTCAACCACCTCTTGTTCCCCAAAGCTTATTCTTGGGTCATCTATAACAAAACTAAAGACTCTCAAATTTGTTAGGTTGAATTGAACTTTTATTATTTTACTATGATTACTCCACAATTTTGACCCTTCATAACTTTTTACTAATTAAAAGTGAAGTGAGTAGCGTGGTTTTAATTGTTACAGGCCACATCTTTCATCACCTTCCTTCTATATAATATTCTTCAATTTTTATTTTGTAGTTGAATGAGATCTTGAAAGTTAATATGGATTATATTATATCAGATTGAATGAATAATTGATTTTAATTAAATTGAGATAAAATTGATTGAATTTTTGAATCGATTCGGTTTTGTAAAAAATATAGGATCAAATTTTTTTATAAAAAATATAATATATTTTAATTTTTTTATTTCTTTAAATAATTATTATATTATTATATTTTTATTTTATTTTAATAATTTTATATTTTTTATTTTTAATATATTTATATTTATAACTTTAATCATAACTTCAAATAATTATTAGAGTAATATTTATTATTTTTTTTATAAAAACATTATTATTAATAAATTTATTATATATTTATTATATTATAAAAATAATATTTTATTAAATTTAATTAAACTCGATTCAAGTCCAGTTTCAAGAATAATTGATTATAATTTATACTAATTTACCACGTCATTTCTGCTAATAACAGCTAGTAACGTTTTTAAAATACAGTCTCAATTTTTTTTATTAAAAAAAGGTAAGACTTCATTATATATTCTCTGTTCTACATAACATGGAATTTTACAATAATGATCAGCTTTCCAATATTTTTATATTATGCTATTTTTTAATCATTATTTCATGTGCCATTTATTTTATTATTCGATAGTAGAATTCATTATTTATTGATAACTAATAGTTTATTTTATATTATATTATATTATTTTTTTAACCATTATATTTATTTAACATAATGAAAGTATGGTCTTTTCTCTAAATTAATGTACTTATATTTTATTTTTAAATATTACTTGACATAATCCCAAACGAATAGTAGAATAAACAATAGCAAAAGATTTATAATAATAAAAAGTTAAATATATAATTATAACGAGTGATATGTGAATAAAAAAATTATAAAAGAAAATGAAAATTAATTGAAATTATAAATACTAAAAATTATATTTTATCGATATATTGAATTAAATTATATTAAATATTATATTAACATCTTTATTTTTGATATTATATATTTATTAATAACTATATCAGATAATTTAAACAAACGTTTATATTTTAATAAATCAGTTTCGAAGTTATTAGCTACCAATTCTTATCTTTCCCTTAGTTTTTTATTTTTATATTTTTTACTTAGCTTTCTCAGCTGTTTTTTTAACAAATATTATAGAAAGTGAAGTTGACACGGACTTAGAATATAAATAGTTTATACTCAAAATCTTGAAATTTAAATCACATTATAGAAAGTGAATTTGGGGTTCCAGATGGGAAAAATATTTAATTTTTCTACTTCTGCACGAATAAGACGTTCGAATAATAAACTTCGAACTAAGAGAGTAAAGAATGAGGAAATATATGAATATTTCAAATAAAAAAATATGAGCTTTCAGGTTTTTTGTTATAAAAACATGATAGAAAATCTACATTGCAACAATTGTAATAAGATATTAAATTTAAGAAAACCTTGTTAAAAGAAATTTACTTGTCCTAATAGGAAATCACTTTTTTTATCCTTAAATATGTTAATACTACATTGTGCTGTAAAAAAAAAAATCTATGTAATATTCTTGAAAAATATTTTTTACTGAACTTTATAACATTTAATGTACAAATAGTCAAACATCTTTTAATACGTCTTTAATGTTCTCTCTATTTTGTATACATATATGAAAATAATTAAGCAACAAAAATAACTTTCAATAATAGTTCCACATAGTATCAATTATTTAATATTTAATTAATGAAAGTGAAACAAAAAAAAACATAAATTTTTCACATAATGTTATGACTTGAAAATGTCACATGATAAGATTCGTTATCCTTTCAGCCGCAAAATCTACTCCAGACAATGTGTGTATGTCCTTCTCAGTTTCTATTTGAATATTATTTATATTTTTAAAATGGATTAAATACAGTTTTTATACTAATAAATTATTCAATTTCATATTTTGTCTTTCACCAACTTTTCAACTCTATTTGTTCCTAAGAAAAATAATTTGTTGCATTTAGTCTCTTCTGTTAAATTATGTTATTTTAACTATGTGATTGTTAACTCTTCACTCATTATTCACGTAGTAGTTGTGCACGTGTTTTCTTTTTTCGTTTAAGTAACATTTCGGTCCTTAATAAATTTAATAATTTAATATTTGGTCTCCCATAACAAAATTTCTATCTAATTGACCACCCAAAAAAATCATATTTAGTTCTCACTTTTAATTTTCAATATCTTAGTGTTCATAAGGGTTAAGTTGTTTTTTTTTTTCGTAAATTTATCATTGTTATATATAGATATGATATTTTTTTATCTTCAGTAAAAAACGGAGAAAACATTTATAGGAAATAGTAACCTTTAAAAAAAAACATCTTTAGAAAAAAAATCAATTATATCCTAGACACAAAAAATAATGTTAAATTAAATTTGAACGCAATTTTTAACATTCATAGTTAAATATTTAATAAGATATTCATTATCAAAACCATGTTGTGTTTGATGCTTTGAAATAGGATCCTTAAAATAAAAAGAGAACTTAAAAAAAAAAGTTTGAATAAAATTCCAAAACTTTTGGCAACTACATTTATTTCTATGAATTTACAAGTGTTTTCCGTTCTTTGTATTGATATTTTTATTTTTATTACCTTGCCAACATTTTTTTATGATCCAGATTTAATAAACTCTCAAATCAACACTAAAATAACAAAATACAAAAAAAACATCACGCACCAGTAAAAAAAAAGTAAAGATTTAGAGCGTAAAACAAAATAATAAAAGTTATTTAAGTAATAAAAAAAATTAACAGATACATTGATATGTTAACCAACACGTCAACACTAAAATAATATAACCATATCAGAGGGATCAAATGTGAGAAGAAAATAAATTAGAAAATTTATATAAAGGCAAACGTAAAAATTTGAAAATTTATTAGGGACGAAAAATGTATTTAAACCTTTTAAAATTAAAATAAATCAGATAAACTTATTTCAATATAACTAGAGATATGCACATAAATACAGAAAGGATGTTAGAGACATGGAAGATTGGCTTCAATCCAAACATTGAATTGAAGAAACAAACAGTCATAGACTAATCTTGCTTTCCTTTTGTAACTAGTTAGAAATTCAATACGGGAGTATTTATATTCACCTACACCACGAATAACGGAAAGTAAGCATTGCCGATGTAAAAGAATCTCCTCTGCAAGCCAAAAACATATCTGAAAAGAGTGGGTGGGATGGGCTCCATTGTTTGAAATTAGTAAGGAAAATTCATGAGTCCAAATTGACTCGCCGCATCTTACAAACAAGGTTTGCAGTTGGCATATCAAGTTGGTTTCCTGAATCTGTCTTTAAAAGATCTTTTAGCTGGTTTCTTGGAGAAGAAAGACAACTTTGGAATGTAGCCAGAACTGGTGGAATTGGCATTGATAGAGCAGAAAGCACGTTACTAAGATACTCAATATCAACTGATAGCTGCTGTGCTCCACGATCTGAAATGTATTGAATCCCACGCAACTGCTCGATGTAAAGTGCAGTTGCACCCTCTGCAACCTAAAATTTAGCAACCAACAGAAAAAAGATCGTGTCATTTGTCATTTATGTGCATACATAAAAGAGATTCATGGTCCAATAAGGGTATCAGGGTCAGAATCATTTTGAATAATTCTTATTTAATGCACACGCGTAAGCCTATATATATGATTTCATCCATCTACTTCTGTTAGGAAACTAGTCCTGTCTCCTTTCGCTTAGGGATAATTATTTTGTCATGCCAAAAGGAAATTTTTCATTTCTTAGCTAAGCGGGTATCATGCTGGCAATCTCAACATTGAGAAGTGACACGTATTTCAAGGCAAAAGAACAAGTTGATGCCAGCTAAAGAATATTCATTCAGATCAAATTTCAAGAAAAGACTACATTTGATTCAAATTATTGGGAGATTCTTTGTAAAGAAGCTGTTATTTGTTTGGATGCAGGTACACACTTTTCATTTTAAAAGGTAGTTATATGTTTAGTTTTGTTTTTTTAAAGCTACTCAGTAGCTTCTAAAAAATAATCAGAAATCTGATTCTTATTTAAAAAAAAAAAACTACTCAAAAACACACATACAAATTTTAATTATGTTTTTAAAAACGAAAATTATTATTTTGGTTGGTGAAAAAAGCTTAAACAAACAGACTGACTAAAGGGATTTTTTTTTTGTAACTTTCATCTTCCTTTATATTATGCGTTTACCTTGAACATCCATTCAGTTGCAAAGAACTGCGCTTCATCATTGACTTCATTGCTAGAGATTCCCTCAGCAAGTGGCTCCAATTGTTGGGGTAAAGTAAGAAGATATTCACCAACACTGGTAACATAGGGCTGTGGATATGCACTGAAGGTAGGAAGAGGAAAGCCTACTTGTTCCTCAACTGATGACCAAATTGGCATACGGGACACATCACTCAGGCGTTGCCGCACTTTAGATATGAGGACATCATATACAAGTTCGTTAACAGTGTCAGCAAATGCTGCAACTCTTTGAGATGCAAGGGGAAGTGCGTGAAACCGGGGATCTTTAGACTGCAAAACAGTAAGATATTTACTTAAAACAAGAGAATAGAGAGAAAGAAAAGTGTCCGAAGTGGTTTGTCAAAGTGTGTCAGCAACTAGCTAAAGGAACAATACCAAGGTAACGAATCACATTCATTGGAAACTTTGGCACAAATTTTTAATTGTGGTTTAAATCAATTTTAACCATTTTCACATGTGCAAACCATTTCCATAAAAACTCTGGCTTAAGTCACAAAATTTACCAATGTGAGTAATTACAAAACAAAGGGGTATGGTAGAAGCATGTAGATGGAGGGACACAGAACAAAAGGACATGCACAAACCAATTCCATTAAGAACTCTGACTTCAGAATCTTATTTAATATCTTAAATTATAATATTTATCAATGGAATCATTACAAGTTTAGGGAAGGGGTAGAGGTAGTTAAACCATCGCCATATTGCACATCCCCACAAGGAGGGAGAAAGGAATATACAAAAGGAGAGTGTTTGAAGAATTGGGTTGTATGATACATTCTCATCATTATTCCTATCCTTATATCTTTAACGTTCCTCCCAACTTCAAATTTACAATATATTCACCATCCCTTCTATCTATTTATAAACCAAAAGAAAAAGAAAAAAATGAGACTACAATAAATACATACCTGATTCAAAAGGTTAAAGAGCTTCCTGGCCTTCTCAGGCACATCAACCAACCGCAGTGTTGCCATATCCAAGGCAGCCCTTCCTCCATAAGACTGTTCTTCTACGCTAATATTTATAGTCTGGTTTTGGTCTAGACTTGAACCAAATGCAGAAAAAGATAGTGTTGTGCTCAATCTAGCAAGTGTAGCTCTTAAAGATGCTTCAAATACAGAAGACCTGCTTGTCAAGCTATCTGCAACTGTCAGGATCTGCAATGCCCCTTGGACTATGGACCATTCCTCCTCATTTGATATCAAATCAACTCTTCGAGAATTTTGGTTTCCATCCTTCTTCTCTGTCTCCTTCTTATAAGTACCATCACTTCCATAATCCACACCACAGACAGTTCTCAGTGATTTCAGTGTTTCTTGCAGAGTGGAAATGTATTGTAACATTATGTTATCAAGAGCAAGAATCAGCTCATCTGCCTCAGAACCTCCAGTGAAGCTGATACATCTCTCTGCAGCTGCTTCAAGAAGTATAATTATTTGAGGAATAGACTCCTCCATCCTACGAACTGTTTCACTGAGTTCAACACCCTGAGCTCCCACCCCTCGAACAACAGCTCCTCTTAAATCTATTCCCGCAATCTCAGACGAAAGGATGGCTCGCTCCATTTGTCCATACCTGTGAGATATGCCCAATATAAGATGGAGTAAGGATAAAATTGGGTATTTGTAGACGGAATCGTAGAAGGGTTTCATATGTACAAATAGTGAGCATGACAAACCAATTGACTAAACGAAAAGGACTCATTAAAATTTATCTTTCAGCTTCTCTCGTTTTATATTTCTACATCTTGAGACAAATTGTGAAATATGAAGGTAACATTCTCTCCAATAGACCACTCAATTCTTCCATAATAATGAAACCATGTGCTAAGAGGCATAATCAGCCAAGTTTAATTTAAAATGTTCCAATTCTTTAAATTAAAATAAGCTTTTACCTCTGTTTAAACAATTCATAAGGCAAGTACACAGCTTTCAGCACATCCATTAAAACTCGGATATCAGAAGCAGAAAATAAGTGCTGAATATTCCTCGCAAAGGTCCCAGTCATATTGTGTAATTCAATCAAGGCCTCGAGATGCTTAGTTTGAATCTTAATGCCTTTATGCATATCTCCAACCAAAGTATCGAGTAAACCTATGAAAATTCATGAGCTAATATATCAACAACTTGTAGAGTTAACACAAAGCAAAATAGTTAACTGTTAAATTACACTTTCGCTTGATGAAAGGTATACGAATTATCAGAGTTCTAAACTTAAAACCTCTGGTTTCTTCAAGAACACAGAACGCCTATTCTAATCTAATTCAAAAGGTCACTGAAGAGATAATATAAAGGAGCAACAGATAAGATTTCGTGATCCATTGCAGTATTGCAATAAATGATAAAGTGACCCAGAAACTTGGTATTTGTCAAGATACAATAACTAGTAAACCATTATCAGTTACATATATTGGGCCTTACTGGAGTATTAAGGGAAGTATTTGTTTGCCATATACATATACCTCAATGTAAACCACAAGTAATTTTATCCCTCATCATTCTATTATTTTCAAATGTGAACAGAAAGAACAATTAACTGGAGCCAGAACTAATGACCAAGATAGTTCTCCAAGGAGCTCTACACAGCTTCAACTATTTTATATTTTTATTTACATATAGGAAACAGCCTGATGTGCAGGGACTCAAATTCATTATCACTTTCAAAGAAAAATGATGTTAACCATTTTTTTTATAGTGAAAAGCTCTATTGTATTATATGCAATGAAATGTTAAAAATACATAAATAAAGCTAACATCTTCCTCCAACACAAAATCATTCAAAAGATCTAAGTACCACCTTTAGCCAGTGCTTTTGTTTCTGGAACAGCATCTCCAATAGCAAGGTTGATACGAGATATGAAACCGGTCCCTATAGTCATCATAGTCTCACTTAGTAACCTCGGGACAAAAGTTTTATAATCTTCAGGAAAAGCAATCATGCACCTGCAAGTAACAGCTCAAATGCTTTTATTATGCAACTTTGATTAGTATTATCATTTAGTGCTAGCTGATGTTTGAGTAGCTTGACGAGAAAAATGAAAATCCATTAGCACCAAATTTTCTTCAATGGTGAAAACAATGAAAGCTAACACTAGTAATGGTACCATTTCCATTCTTGTTCAAGATAAAGCAGTAGCTCATCATAAAAGCTAGGTAGCCAACTGGAGAATGGTATTGCTGGTGAAACTGACTGAAAATCACTATTACTTGATAATCTCTCCATCTCATTCTTCTCATTGGCAGACTTATGAGCTCGTTCTCTAGAGTCAAAATCTTCCCAAAGCTGCTTAATTGGTTTCAGATGAACCTTTATATATTGTGATTCCAGAGACTTAAACCTTCCAATTCTAATGAGAATAGCCCGTAAATCTTGAGCAGCATCAACCTGAATAACAACAAGAGTTAAGGCAAGGGATTCAACACCAATCATGGGAGAAAAGAACGTATCTGACAGTCTATATATATTTATAACCTTGCGATTACTTAACGCATCTGTAATACGAGGCTGCACCATCGTATCTAGCCTATCCTCCAAGACTTCTAGTTGCTTTCTTATGTTGGCAAATTCGGCAACCTAAAACAGAGTGCGAGGGTAGGTGAAAAAAAAAATTATGAAACCAACCATAAATCTGAAGCCTCAGGCACTTTTTAAGCATCCGGTGTGGGAAATTTGTACCTCTCCAACTGCTGACAAGCAATGCCTCATGTTAGCTAGAGTTTCTGCAGCACGAGGCAGATCTCCACTGGCAAATACATCCTCCACAGTCGAACTCAATTGAGTTAATCCCGCAGCATCCTGTCGTTGAATTGCGAAGGAAGTGAATTTTATTTCCCTTATTATAGAGAATCTCACTGAACTAGTCAACAACTATCCAATATGAAAATTCAAAATCTCTACCTGCAACGTTTCATATGCAGCTTCCATCCTCTGCTTCACAACGTCGACTTTAGCAAGTGCAGCTATAGATTCAGCCGACGATCCCTCTGCCTATAAAATGAAAAAAAGAAATGTGAAAGCAAGATCACAGGTGCTTTCTCTCTACTAGATCTCAACATCCAGATCAGAATTTCAGATCATTCAATGGCGCGTAAGTTAGCAGATCTACTTTCTACAAACCAAAAGCATTGTAAAACTACAATTCATTGATATACACTGTAGAGCTCAATGCGATGGAAGATTTCAACGTGTTCCAAAACCTAAGGGAGAAACAACACAGATTGAAACCTACTCCGATCCGGAATTCCTTCGTACCTTCTTGAGCTTCTGGAGGATGGAGGAGACAGCGGAACGAAGAGAGACAGCGTCGTCGCGGAGTCGGATGACGTCGCGAGTGGCGCGAGGGACGCGGAGGAGAGCGGCGGCGCTCTGTTCCTCGAGCGACGCGGCGATTTCCTCGGACACCATCTGGAGCTTCATCTCTGTGTCCACGAGGTGTTTGTCCAAAGAGTCCTGAGGGTGTCGACTCTGAGACGCCGAATTAATCCATTTCTTGGGGTCGAAGTTCTCGTTCGAGAACGGACCCAAATCTAGCATCATGGTTGCAGCGAGCGAACCAGGAACTAACCACTACACACAATCGTCTTCTGCACTTGTTTATCCCAACGAACAAAGTATAATATCCAAATTTACAGGGGAAGCTGTAAATTAAACAAATTCAAAACGCACCGTTTTGTTTCACCCAACCAACAACTAACTGCTAGTATCTCATTTCTTATTGGGAACATTCATTCAGGTCAAACTAATAAATGGTATAGTTACCTCATTTAAAAAAAAAAATCTTAAATTTATTAATTTTATTTTTGGAAAATAATTAGTAAAAATGATAATCATGTATGTTTACATTGACAGCTTTATTGAGTTAAATATTACTAAATTATATTGAAATTCACATAAGTTAAATCCTGTTTTAATATATTAAGTAAATTTAGCCGTGTAAAAATGATAAGCAGTGAATGGAATCAAATATTACGAATTTTTTACCATGTAAAATAATAAACCATTAATTTGATTATCGGATTATTATCCTCTTTTCTAAGTTTTTTTTAATGAGAATTATTAAAAATATATTTTCTAACACATTTATTTAAACACATAATTTTCAAATAAAAAATATTCATGGATTTATTCTCTAAACGGTTATATTTCATTACAGGGTGTTTGCCATTAGCTTGTCTCAATTTTGTGAGAAAGAAGTTATCCGAATTAAATATAAAATTTTAACGTGGTTTGATTTTAATTTAAAAAAAATAAACCAAATCAAATTAATATTTTACGGTTTCAATGCTTTTTATGAATTAAATACTTGTTAAATAAATTAACATATTTCATTAATAATAATATATAAAATAAAATTACATATTTTATATTAAATAAAATAATATTTAATATTATAAATCATAAAAAAATAATTATTTAATAATTAAAATGAATTTATTTTTTTATGTACATCAAATGTACTGTCCTAGTAGATTTTGTTGTGGTTAAACTTCCGCTTCTGTTGTTAATACTGGCTTGTTCGAGATGCTGTTATGTTGCTGCTATGTTTTTTTTTTATAAAATTGTATAATTGGAAGTTTGATGGTTATGTTGTGTTTTATTTTGTTGGCATATATTTGAAATTTGAATTATGGGGTTTTACTCATACACAAGTCACACTTGCAGTTGTTCTTTTTTTATATCTAATATTTTATGTAACGTTTTATGTTTTAATTTGTTTCCATATAATCCATATCATTTAATTTAAATATATATTTATTTTTAGTATAAATAATTCGATGTTAAATATAATTAATATAATTTAGTTCTAAATTCTTAATCATTGAATAAGTTTTTCTAATTTTACACAAAGTTCAATATACAGTCAATTTTAATAAAAGATTGTTTATATTCAACTTTTATATTTAATATACTCTAAAATATTTAAAATAACTTACAAGAATAATAAAATAATTGTAAAAGTAAATTATTAAAAGATAAATGTGCAGGAAATTAAATAACATAAAAATAAATGTAACTTATTACCAAGGAAATTGATAGAAAAAAATCAATTAAAGTGACGATTCAAATTGCAAATAACTTCATTGAAAATGTTTATCTCCGAGTTTACAACGTTTTTTAGAATATAAATTACACAATTTGAATTACCTTTATTTTATTTTATATATATTGTTTTTCATAATCACTAAAATGACCATGAAAATAATAATAAAAAGTAAAAATTACAAATTATAATCTTTCAAACGCTTTTCCCTTACAACTATTTCACCTCGTTGATACATATTCACTTGTAACTTGCACATTCTACGAAATTTGTTTCTTAACCGTCTTCATCAATCATTTGAAGCACTATTGAAAAATTCTTCCATGTAACTTCCTCTCGATATATTCATGTTCACTTTTTCTACTCCTTAGATCCTCAATTCCTAATTTTTTAATGTTCTTCTCTTTTAATTCCTCGATTCTCAATTTGTCGATATTCTATCTCTTCTCGAAAAACTTAATCTTAACTACTCTTCTACCTCGCTACGCCATTCTCAATTTTTGTCTTCACTCTTTCCAACCATTCGATGCCCAATCAAACTCAATCTATTTTTTTTTTATCTTTTTGTAATTTTTACACTTAACAAAATGCCCCCTAAAAGAATACTTCTATGAATCTTTGATGAGTACATGTATTCTCTTGTCTTCAATACCACCTTCAAATATTTTATCCTTACTTTATCAAAAAGTTATTTTCTTATCCCATGTTTTCATTATTACTCTCATTCCCCTCATAATTGTAAAATTCTCATAATAAATGTGACTATCACTCCTTCATTCACATTATCCAACCCACACAAGAAGCTTCTGAATGCACCATAACTCCTGCCTTTCTCAAAATCCAGAGAAAGAGGAAAACAAAAGGCATCGCACCTCTCCCAATATGTTCTTATCCTTTCTTTTACCAAACACATCATCGATTCTTTATTTGCTCAATTTTACATCATTAGTTCTTCCTAATCAATTCGTATGTTATTCCAGAAAAAATCCAAATTGAAAACGACATCTTTGACCTCCACTCCACATTCATTTGTATAGGTAACACTCACCTCTTCACAAGACAAGTATAATCTTTAACTGCATCAACACTAAAAAACTTCATATAATCATATGTCTGGACCACCTACCACCACAACTCCTCCCATAACACCCACCACCATTGAATCAGATTTTGATGATGAGGACAACACTCCGCTCACACTTCGAATCCAAAAGAGAATCCAAGTTAAATTTTATATAACTTCTATACAACCCTCAAACTCCTTCCTGAATACATAATTTAAGGCTTACCTTCATTATCTTGATTTCTATATAAAGAGACTTCTACCAATATTTCAAGCAATTTAAAATTTGTAGTTGAAGTCTCTGTTAGTCCACCATGTTCCACTTCTCCACATAAGGTCAACATTATTTACTATTTCTTTCAATCATTTTTCGATTTGTTCAAAGACTAACTTTGAATTCTTAATGTAAAATAGGAAATATCTATTATACATAGCATTCTCGCCCCCGCCAAAAATCAACTTATTTTAATCGAGATTTAACCTGAATTAACTATCCCAAGTATCAATCTAAATCCCTTTGTTCATAAATTCCCTTTCATAACAAAATAAAATATTTCAATCTTTAACAATTTTTACACATGTCATTGCAAAATATCTTGAAATTGTTGTAGTTTCATCCGCAATCGAACCAATTCCCCAATTCAATGGGTCCCTCCTCTAAAACTTACTCTTAAAGTCAAAACATTTTTATGGATGAAATTGAAAGGGACCCATTCAACATCATAGAACTCATGATAACACATGGGATAGTTTTTGAAAATGCAATTAGCTCTTCGACCATTTCCTCACTGAGCTCCGATGTTATGAACTTGGTCAAGAAATTTAGATCTTGCACCTGTTTCTTGTCTCTTGAGACTATCATCGAGACGCCACACAAAAAACAAGACCTTTAAGAGATTTTACACAAAATTGAAGTCATCCCACTCGAGCAATTTTCTCAAGGTTTCAATGAAGAAGTCAACGAGTGTCATTTTATGATTCTCACTCAATTTTATTTGCTTGTATTTTAATAGAATATAAAAAATTTATCTACCTTAGTTACATTGAAATTATAAGTTCAGTTTGTCATTTTATCACACACTTCACTTTTTTTACAACTTATATACAAAAAACACTTTACCTAATAAAATTATAGATAATAAATAATATAATAAAAATATTAAATGATAGTGAAATCAATAGATTCTCCATATATTGAAAAAAAAAAGGTAATATAATTTTTAAAAATAATAATTATCTTCCTACCAGAACCTATCTACTCCACCGTAGATTCTCTCGGAAATATGTATATATGATATGACAAAATTTCAATATGTATATATGATATGACAAAATTTTGGATGAAAAAAAATAAAAAAGTGAGATGTAACGGGTTATAACGTTTAATAATTAAAACATAAAAAATAATTATAACGTTTAATAAACTTAAATTTAAATATATTTGATGAGACTATTTTCTAATCAATTGTGATGTCTTTTGAGGACCATTTTATTTTTGAAAAATATTTTTAATAAATGCTTTTAGTAAATATCTATGCTAAATGTTTTAACAAAAAATAAGGGATTTGCTTGCTCCCCACGACAGGAACGCACCTTCCAGAATCTCTCTCAACCGAATATCACTGCTCTGGAACCTTCTGGACCTTCTTCTAGCACCTTCTAGCTCCCCCCAACCCTTCTCCTCAAATATTGCACACTGTCTCTTCAATTTCACTGCACAGAGAATTCTCAGAGCTTGTTTTCCGTTAGAAGCTACTTTCTGCAATCTCAATGGCGTCCTCTCTCGTTGCCAAGCGCTTCCTCTCCTCTTCTATCCTTACCAAGTCTCTCCTTCGTCCTGCCTCTTTCGCTTCTCGCTCGTTCAACACCAACGCCATGAGCCGCTACGACGATAACAACGCCGACGTCGATAATCTCGCAGAACGCTCTTTCCCTCGCACCGTGCGTCGCGATGATATCTTCTTAGGTAGTTGTAGCCGCGCTCCCTAACCTCGCACACACTTAACGAATCTCTTCAATTATGTCTGCGGTTTAGTTTATTGACTTGATTATGTATAACACTGCTGAACCATTTTGTTTTGTTCGATTATTGCTATTTTGCAGATGTGCTTGATCCGTTGTCTCCCACTCGGAGTTTGAGCCAGGTTCTGAACATGATGGATCAGTTCATGGACAATCCGTACCGCTCTGCGCGCGGTATCGGAGCTGGAGCCGGAGTTCGTCGGGGGTGGGACGCAAGGGAGACGGAGGATGCTCTGTTTCTCCGCGTGGATATGCCTGGGCTTGGCAAGGAAGATGTGAAGATTTCCGTGGAGCAGAACACTCTTACTATCAAAGGTGAAGGTGCCAAAGAAGGCGACGAGGAAGAGAGTGCTCGTCGTTACACTAGCAGGATTGACTTGCCTGAAAAGTTTTACAAGATTGATCAGATCAAAGCTGAGATGAAGAATGGTGTGCTCAAGGTCATTTTGCCTAAAATGAAGGAGGAGGAGAGGAGAGATGTGATCAGTGTTAAGGTTAATTAGGAGAAACTTGTTGGGTATTATTTTTCATAGGCTCTGATTTTGTTTCTTTTCGAGGTACTTATGAATGTGTTTAACCCTGATACTCCCAACTTTTCTCTATAATGAATTTATGCAGGATTTTGAAGCTTGTTGTTTACTTGATTATGACTTAATCCTTGGTGTTTCTGTCATCTTTTAAGCTTATAAGAATCAAGCATTACCATAGTTGCATTTCTTGTTCTGCAAATTATGCAGTTGTTTTCTGCAATCCTTTTGCAGTGATCTGTTTAGTATTATAGGTATCTATCACCTCTCCTCTGCTGAGTTTTACCATCCATACCTACCATCATAGCGCCCCACAACCCAATTTGCTCTTGACAGTGATCACAAATTATCAGCCCTCGGTGCTTTGTTTTACAACTTTTGGATCAGTCTGTCACCATCCACTTGGGCTATCCTTTATGCATTTGGATTGGGAGAATCTAAGTCCATTGGGTATTTGAAATTAGCATCATATTTTTGATATATTGGCTATACTAGGCATTGGGTCCTTGGGTAGGAGAAATTTTTAGTTGTGCAGGATTTAGTTAATTAAGCTGATTTAAAAAAAAAAAAAAACATTTGGGCCTTTGTTTCAAGTGGGCTTCCTATAAGTTTGAAACAATGTTTGCTTGTTATTGATTAAGTCTCAAGTTTAAGGTTGTTGAATAGGTGAATTACAGATGAATTAAAACTAATTAAACAATATGAATAATTGAATAGCATAGAAAAATACATTAGATAAATAATATTATTTCTTAAAAGTATTTAAATCTAAAAATTAAAATATTTTTCTAAGTTTTTAATCTTATTTATAATATTAATAAAATATTTTTTTAATAACAAGTTTTGTAGAGAAGAAAATCGTAAATATTTTACATTGTTATATTTAAGGAAAAAATATTTAAAAAAAAATGAATGTTGTCCCTTTTTTTCTGAATTTTATGGGGATATTGATATGTGGATCGATTTAATTAAATTTATCTGTGTTGATCTAATTCTGACATACAAGTCAAAAACAGTCATTTGCCTTTTTAACTTTAAAAAACTTCGATTGTACTTTTTTTCTAAAATTTTTTAAGTAAATTTATCCTTTCACTAGTTTATCAGGTTAATTTGATTACTTTGTTCATACATCTCAATTTGAAATAGGCTAACTAGGCTAAAATTGGCACCCTTCAAAAGACACGAAACTAATAAAATGACATTAATCGAATAGACACGTCATATGAGATTAAAATGGAAATTTTCAATCTAAGACTAAAAAACTAAAATGTAATTAACGAAAAAAAATCTTATTTTATTCTTTTCATGTTCCTTGTGTTCACTTTCTTGTCCAGTGAATTATAAAAATTTCAAATTATTGTTTAATTGTTTTGCGCGCAAAGTTATTAGAATAATAAGCTCTATTTTATTAAACATTCTGAAGAGTCATTTTAACATTAAAACGAAAATGTTCGTGATAATAATTTCATACTTACTATGCTATGTTAGTGTTAAGAATCTTATATTTTGTAGAATATCTCTTAAGAAATCTCCAATCTGAACGACTTGAGTTACCGAAACACTAAACCACGAGGTTGGTTGCATCGAGAAATATCAAGTTCAAATTTTTGTGTGAATTTCATTTTTAATCTATTTTTTAAAGAAATATTAATGTTCGATTATCCAGGAAATAACAAGTTCAAATATTTGTGTGAATTTGACTTAGAGGGAATATTGATTTTGAAGAGAACGGTAGATTCTTGTAAATTAACGGGGTATTGTAAAATAGAGCATGTGTTCTCACACGTTCTAGAAGACTGTTTCAGGTAACGTATTTTACAGAAGATTATGTCAAAGAACGTTACAGAAGACTGTTTCAGAGAACGTGTTTTCACATACGTTGTAGAAGACTTTTTCAGAAAACGTTACCGAAAATGTTACAGAGAACGTTACAAGAAACGTTACACGGAATGTTATAGGAAACGTTACAAACCCACTACTAAGTTTTTATAACTGTTACAGATTTTCTCTTATAAATAGAGACCACTTCACACTCTTCAGAATACACATCTCTCATCTTTTCTTGTCTGATTCTAGATTAATTTACTCTTTTGAGAGTTTCTTGCTAGTTTTTGAGATCCTCGGATATTTCGAGAAGTTCCTGTTGTATCTTGGGGGACTTGTGCAATACACTGCGGATAAGTCCTTAAGGACAGTGATTATACACGTTTCAGGAATAAAGTTTGTTTGTGTCTCGGTTAGCTTTTACAACAGATTGAGTATCGATTATATGAGTGTATATCGAGTATTTGGTGTTAAGTGCGTGAATGTAGTATTATCTGTTGATGAGATATTGAGTATCAAAGAATTTACATAGAAAATTGAGTACAAAAATATAATAGTATAAAAGTTGATAGAAAATGAGAAACAATAAAACTTAGTGTCTCATAATCAAAGAATATACAAGTATCTATGGGAAGAAAACGAAGAGGGATATATGAAAATGTTTTAATATAGATGGAGTTAATATAATCTATAAAATGATTGAATAAAAATAAAAATTAAAGCAAAACTATTATTATAATACTAAAAGAGAGTTGTTTATAGGAGTTGTATGGATTTGGGTTGTCAAAGTATCATTTTCCTTAATATAATTGAATATTTTAAGATTTCTTCAAACTATAAATAAATATTGGTTACTCTTAATTCAAAAACTAGATAATTGGATGTGAATGTTGGAGGAGATTATGATTTTATTGTTATTTGTTGAAATTTAAGAATAAAGAGTAGTTTGTTGAAGAGTAAATTTGTTTATGTGATAAAAGAAAGTTATAAAATTATTCATATTATTGCCTATTAATTGAAAGAAAATTATACAATTGTTTATGCAATTTATATATTTGTTTTTTTTAATACTTATTATATAAGGGATAAATTTTTATGTATACATCTTTATGCAAATTATTATGTAAGAAAATATGTTTGATGTTTAATTATTTTATATGTTAACTATTTATGATTGTCATGTATAAAAGTGTTTTGATAGTGAAAGAAAGTATTGATAAAATCGAAATCTTCAAGTTAAAAACATTTTTTAATAATAAGTTTATAATTATATTTATCTATTGTTTTATTGTCTTTGTACTTAATATATACATATTTTTAATAATAGTTTTGTTTTATTTTAAGAAAGTGAAATAAGTGTTTATGTATCGTTATTTTTAAGAATAAATATTTTTTTAATAATTTTTTCTAATGTTCATGATTGTGAGTTTTCTCATATGATTTTATGTATAGTTTTTAAAAGGTGAAATATTACGGAGATAAGGTGTAGGAATGTAATTGATCAATTGATAATATGTATGACAATATAATACTAAAATTGTTGAGTCAATTTGAACTAAGATTAAAAAGCTCAAGTGATAATAAAAATGTGTTGATGTTTCCTTTTAGCTGATTCATTATGTTAGTGGATTTTAATGTAGATAGTTTGATGTATAATCCTTTTGAGATTGTAAAATTCATGTTAAACTCATATTCATTGTCAAACTTAATGCACTTGATAGTTGTTTGAAATTGTTTTTTAGTACATGTAATGAAATTTATAATATAATTGTGTGTATTAGAAGATTAATAAGAAAAATCAATGTGAATCATGTGTGATAATCAATAATGATGAGAAAATATTTATTTTTATGCATGAAAGTGTTGGAACAAAGTCCTTTTATATCAACGTGAATAAGATTGAAACATTCATTAGCATGAGAATGATTGTTTTGTTTAACAACATGACAAGTTTAATAAATAAAATTTTACTATTATGTATGTAAGGATAATGTTTCTTCATTATATTCATTCTTTTAGAAGATAAATGATCTAATATAGCATGTTAATGTTGTGTTATTGCCATAATTAGCACTTGTATTCACATTATGTGATTATTCTTTAAAAGTATATATATCATTTTTAATTTTAACTATGACAATAATAAGTTATAATTGTAATTATTATATGTTTTGACACAAAAGTTATGTTTTAAGAAAATGTTGGTATAAATAATATATTTGTGAGAAAAAATTTATCATTAATTTCTACAGATCCCTTATATGAAACATAAACATAACTGTTATTAGAAAAAAAGATTTATAATTAAAGAATTGATAGGTTTATAAGAAACAAAATTTGATAGAAAAAAAGATACATGATCAATAACTCTAAAATTAATAATCCAATTCATGTTATGTACTCGATTATTTATGTTAAAATTGATGATAGAGTGACAATTACCTTTATTCTTACCATTAAGCGTATCATTTTGTGAGACAACTAAATTTGCGAGTGATTGAGTTGTTGACTTGTGTAAAATTAGACTTACCTTTAGTATTAGTTTGTTGTAAAAATATTATAAGAGTTTGATATTATTATTCAGTGAATTTAACATCTTAAGTATTTAATGTAATATTGTTGATATTATTATCACTAGTACAGAAATCACTTTTAACATCGGGCTTTCCACATCGGTTCTTTAAGAACCGATGTAGAAAGTGAATTCAAGACTTTTAACATCGGTTCCGGATGAACCGATGTAAAAACATTTTCTACATCGGTTCCCAGATGAGCCGATGTAGAAAGTCTTTTTATAAAATTAAGAATTATTCCTGGCAGGATTCGAACCCAATACCTTGAAGTCGGAAGTCGATACTCCAACCACTAAGCTACCTAAATTTTACGATAATAACTTATACATAAATTATATTTATATACAAATAAAAATGTATATCCATGTAAATATATAAATATAAAATATATAAATACAAATACAAATATATTTATATATTTATATGTTGGATGTGAGAGCGCGCTCGAGAGTAAAAGTGTGTGTCAAGTGGGTTTTCAAAATTTGATGTCAAATTTGTGAGCAAGTTTCTTTATATGAATTTGTAATTTAATGATAGAATATAATCTTTATAATTTATTTATAATAATATAGAATATAATATTTATAATTAATTTATATAATGATATAAAATAAAGAAAAAAATTATTTTATATCATTATATAAATAAATTATAAAGATTATATTTTGTCATTAAGTTATAATCCATATAAAGAGACCCGCTCACAAATTTGACATCAAATTTTAAAAATTCACTCGACACACACTTTCATCCTCGAGCGCGTCCTCACATCCAACATATAAATATATAAATATATTTGTATTTGTATTTATATATTTTATATTTATATATTTACATGGATATACATTTTTATTTGTATATAAATATAATTTATGTATAAGTTATTATCGAGAAAATCCTGGTAGCTTAGTGGTTGGAGTATCGACCTCCAAGTCTAAGGTACTGGGTTCGAATCTTACGAGTAACAATTCTCTTAATCTGATAATAATTCAAATTCCTAAAAAATATAAATAATAAAAATATAATAGTCTAGGGTTATAAAAGGGAGAGGATAGTCTAGGGTTATAAAAGGGAGAGGATAGTCTAGGAAACTCTAGATCAATAGATAGGGTAATTAGAGATGTGTTATGAATAAAAAAAATAAAAAAAAATATTAGACTTTCTACATCGGTTCTAGAACCGATGTTAAAAGTCCCTGGGAACCGATGTTAAAAGCCTATTTTGTACTAGTGTATTATGCATGTTTCTTGTAGCAAATATCAATAGTGTGGTTATTCTTTCTATAATGGTTGCAAAATTTCTTATTATGATTGTTGTTGTTATCTTGATTGTTCAAAAATTCATGTTTTCTATAACATACACTCTTGGTATGACCAGCCTTGTCCACAAAATTTACAAGAAGTGGAGTTGTTAGATACAATAATATTGATTTTAAGATCAAGATTTATTGTATTGTTTCCAAGAATTTGTCTTTCCTATTGCACAACATATGAGAATATTTTTTTATCGTGAAGGTATAGGATTTATGAGAAGAACATGAAATTTGACATTGTTGTATTGTTCATTCAAACTTCTCATGATATGACTTGATCTTCTCTTTTTGTGTTGTTGTATGATTGGAAGAATAATAAATTAACATTTTGCTAAACACATATACATATAGTTTAAGTATAAAATTCCCAAGCTTATCTTGAATGATTATGAGTTTCGTGAAGAGTTCGATAATGGAAAGATCACCCTTTTTAATAGAAGATGGTTTTAACTGGAGATTAGAAATGTGAAAAAAATTATCTTAAAAATATTGAGATCATAGATAGTTCCATATTTCATCAACTTTGTCCATTCATAATATATTTTGACATATGGTCAAGAAAACATAATGTACTATTTAGGAAATTACCATATTATACCTCATCATCAAACTATGAAGGATGAGTCATCTTTTATAAATTTTGGTGTTGAACCATTTACAAATTCGGTTTTGTTATTTGCGCTTAATGCTATGAGCATAGATTTACTCCAGGAGTGATAATTACCTGTATCAAGAATTGGAAAGATTAAGTTTATTGTAAAATTTTCATTTTGATTTATATAAAAAAAGTTGTTTGTAGAAGATGATGAATTTGTGTTCATAAGAGGTATATAATATGTGTTTGTAGAAGGTGATGAATATGTTAGTTTTTTCAAGATGTTTAAGATGAAAACAAGGAAAGAAAGAATCTAGGAAATGATAGTTAGAGTAAATATATAATCGAACTCTTAGCTTTGATATCATATAAAAAAACAATGAATATTGAACGTTTGATTATTAAATCTATCTATTGATGAAATATTAAACGTGAATTTTTTTATTGTAGACCGATTATTAAATAAATGAGTGACATCAATATAATATTATGTATGAAAAAAAATTAAACATATGTTGATAAGATATCAAACATAAAAAAATTATTAAAATCAAAATATTTATGTCAATAAAAAATTAAACACAAAATTTAAAAAATATAAAAGTGAGTAGAAAAAAATGGAAAATAGATTTTTCTTATTATCTTATAATAAAAAATTAACAAATATTTAGGAAAATTTATTCCTTAAAATTTTTAACCAATGATTTCACTCAATCATCTTTTCTAAATATTTATCTCTTTTTTAACAATCATGGAGTACATTATTTAAGTATTATTGATCACCATCAAACGTGGAAAGAATTAAAAAAAAAAAGGACACGAGGTCATCCAACACATACCGACGGAACTAATATTTCCCATTATTTTGTAGTTAGTTGGTTGTGACCGATTCATATAAAGTTTCCCAAGATCTTAACATAAAACAGTGATGTTTTCTCTATTGAAATCTCACCAAACATCAAGAAAAACTTGCTACAAAATCATTAAACAATAAATCAATGATGGTAGAGTCTCACTAAAAAAACTCTTATGTGTACAGTGTGAACAATGGGAAAAAAAATTATTATTACAATGTGAAACAACTCAGCAAAGTGGGCTCACTAACCTATAACGACTGTAAAAGAAAAAACAAAATAAAACATTGCAGCGCGACACGTGGGCTAAAAATGGCTACGCGGCAAACATCATCCGCTAGTTTTGACACATCATCTTATTTAAATGTCCACATAGGATACGGAGATGATGTGGGGCCCACTTTGTCTGTAGGCGGATATCCACTCCACAAAAGGAATAATGCTAATCGGATATTCGAATATCCGTTTTTTCTCTTCCTCATTTTTTTGAATTCAATAAAGAGTGGCCGCTTATTATATGACCATTTTACCCCTCTAGTTGGTGTATATTTACAGTGTAATAGCTGTTCCCATTGCCGTGACATTGTCAAATATACCCTTCCTGCATTGGACCCCACACTTTGCCAACTATTTTTATTTTATTTTATAAATACCTGTTTTATATTTATTTGACGTTGATATTTTTGTCCCTTCCTTGAGCTGTTCTTGCTTAATTTCAGGTAACTTCCTCCATCTTCTCTAATTATTTTCTTCTATCATACTCATGATTTTATTTATGCCGTTTAAAACATTATTTTAGTATTTTAAAAACATTAACTCTTGTTGTCATGTTATAAACTAATAATTAAAAATCACTGTATTGAAAATAATTCAGATTAATTAGTTTAATTACAAATTGGTTTAAAAATCAACCTTTTATTTTAAATAATAAGATTTTAATTAAATTAAGATAAAAAAACACAATAAAATCAAATAAATCCAATACATTTTTAAGTAATTTTGATAAAAATTTTAAAAAAATCAATTTTTTAATATTTTTTTATAAAATATAATATATTTTTAAATTTTATATTAATTATATAAACTGTAAAATAATAATTATTTTATTATATTTTATTTTTATTTTAATAACTATTTATTTTACACTTTTAATATATTTTATATTTATAATATTATTATAATTTACAATTACGATAGGAATCTTTAATATTTTTCTAGAAAAGTATTATTAATATAAATTTATTATATCATAAAAATATTATTTTATTAAATATAATTAAATTTTAATTAAATCTTCATTTCTTCACCAGTTTTTAAAACATATAAGATTGTTTTTCCTTCATAAGTTTATTAACCTTGATTGGGTTGAACGATTTCAAGGAAAAAAAAACATATAAGACTATTTTATATTCATGCTAGGTGATATTTTAACCGATATTACAGACTTGTTTGTTTAGATTTTTTTAACCGTGTAATAATTATTTTGTTAAAACTAATAAATTAAAATTATTAATTTTTTTGAAAATTTCACTTTTTTTATTAATGATATTTATGTCTTCATTATATTATACCGTAAATCTTTATAATCTTCTTAAATTGAAATTATTAAATAATATTTTTAACATACTATCAAAACTAATCTTTCCAAATTGATAGTAAAAATATTTAATTAAATCAAACAATCTTTATATTTTGTTTACAACGTAGGGATTATTTTTGCGTTAAGATTTTCTTAATGTTAGTTAAGATTAATAACTTTTTAAATATATTACTCATATTTTTTTCATTAAGATTTTTTTTTCAATATCTATCGAATTTCTTTTTATGGACATGACAAAGAAAATTCTACAAAATAAGAAAAATGTCAACCGAATTTGTTTTATCAACCCATTTTGGCAAATATAATTTAAAAAAATCTCCAACTGACACGAATAAAAAACTGATAAAAAATATATATTTTTCTTGCAATTAATATTTTGGTCAAAATATTATAATTTTTTTTACAAAAATAACATACGGTAAACATCAACTAGAAGTGTAAGGTAATATAAATTTTGGTACAAATACAATAAGAAGGGACATGTCTTCAGTGTTCTCTACTTCATTCATTAATTTCTTCAAATTAATAATACACAAACAATTAATAAATGTCATCATCATTGTTTCATAAAGTTTTAACATGTGTGAACTCTAATCTTAGAAGGTTTAGTTTAACTATTAAAAATTGGTTTGTTTTAAAATTTATATTCTTTTAACTATTTAATATAAAAAAATACTTATTTTAATAAAAAATATTATTATTTTCTTATAATTTAATAATTATAATAAATTAATAATGATAAAGATATAAAATAAAATTTGTAATTCTTATGTTTTAAATGATTGTATATTATAAAAGATATAGTATTAATTGTAATTTTGAAACCAATTATTATGTGACATTAACCTCCTCTAGCAACTTCTTCCATCGAAGAGACGTGAACAACACGCAAAAATTAATGAATAATATGTGTAGTCTATATTTCATCAATCTATTTACAAATAGATAATTTAAAAATTATATTTAATAAGTTTCAAAACGAATTTTAAATATATTATAGTTTACTTTATTATTTTATTTCATATTCTATATATTTGTTTTTGAAATTTGTAACAATGAGTACATTGACCCGGTTCACAATGATTATATAATATAACATTATGTTATATTTAAATTAATATATCCATCTTAAAATATGTGTTAGTATATCTGATTCTATTTAAATTTTTTGTTGTTGTTGTTGACAGTGTGTTGCAATCTTCTTAACCAATAAAGTAGCAAAATATTTGTATGAAAAAACAGACTATTAATTCATTTATGAGAAGTTTATTAAAAAAAAAAACTGAATCTATAAAATAAAAAATATATAGTTTTTTTTTTATACCAAAAGTGATTGAAATAAAAAGTTTTGTAAAAAGTATATTCCATCATAAGAGCTTATTGCATTGCTTAATTTATTTTAAAACCTACAAAATTATTTATGTCATCATCCACAGATGTGGATAGAAATTTTTTAAATATTATTGATCTTTTATATATGAAGAGTAGTTAGAAAACAGAACATTGAATCTATTAAAAAAAAATTCAAAAATTCTTAAGAATATAAATATTACTTTCATATAAATAATACTCTTTAATTTAAAACAATTTATATATATATATATATATATATATATATATATATATAATTCATATTAAATATGATATTCTTATCTATAAACTTACTCCAATATTTCGATAATACCATATAATTTAATAAGTATTAACCGCAAATTATATTAAAAATGAGTGACTTTTACTTTATTATTTTAGGAACTGAAAATTATATCACTAATATTAATTTATTTATTAGAATGTGTGAGTTTAAGAACTAGATGAGTTTATTTAAAACATATGAACTTATTTATTAAAATTAAAATAGGTTAGTTGGATGAGGTGAGTAGTTAAAATATTTTTTTATGAATTTATATTTATATATGAATAAAAAATCAAAATAAAAATTTTCACATTTTTTTTAATCTCCCTATTGGGTTGGCTACCGTACTACTTACTACCTCAACCCATGACATTATAATTATTAGTTAATTAATTCAGAGAGAGAGAGAGAGAGAGAGAGGGCATTTTCGGAATTCAAGGAGCCGGTGGTATAATGGTATTTGAGAGAAACGCGTGCTCTGGGGGGCAAAATGGAGATTTCGCATAATAAAATAAACATAAGCGTCAAGCATAAGTAATTACACGTCGTTTCTGTTTCTGAGTCTCAAGAGAAAAGAGATGAGCGTTTTCCTTTTCCTTGGTTAAATTTCAGCAATTGTCACGAAACACACCAGAAGACGCAAACTCTCATAGCGGTGGTGTTGGTGAATCACTTCAACTGCACTTTGCTTCAGTGGTACGTTTTATCTCTTTTCGCTTTTTTTTTCCTGAGGAGGCAAATTTTCTTCATTGCACTTTTTCAAGCTTCTGTTGTCTGAGTCAGTTCCTCGTTAATTTTTAATTTCTGGGGTGCGTTTAATTACTCTTCGTTACTCTTGGAGTAACCGTCAAGAGGTTAATAGTTGGGCTGTTTTGTTTGTCTAACCTTTTTGTTTCCCGAGGTTGTTTCATCTCAATCTTTTCTGTAGATTTTGTTTTGGATTTTGTTCCAGATTCTCTTTTTTGATGTTGTCCATCCATACTGCACCCATCACTTTTATAAATTTTCTGTTTTTAAAATTTTTAAATTTCAAACTATCTTTAATAGTCAAATCAGACGGATTTGTACATTTCTTTGATGATTATGCTTTGTTGTGACGAGCGTAAGAAAAATATTTGGTTTCTGTCGAGAAAAGTTTTCCTGGAATTAAGATAAATATCGTCTCTTGAAATTGTTTTAAGATCTTGGGGGCTTGTGATAAATCCATTCTATACATTAAAGGAATCTTTTGTATGATTGTATTGTTTGTTAGTGGAAGGTAAAATTATAATTGATATCACTATCTTAAGGTGCAACCGGAATTTGCTGCCAAATCTAATGTTCGATGAAGGAAAGATAGCATAGTTAAACTTGCTTATTTTTTTCTTCTCATTTTTTTGCAGTTATATTCTACTAGGGGAAGCTCAACTTCTTCCTCTACATGGGTTCGGCACCAGAAGTGTTGGCTCGGAGAAGTGGTGGCAAGCTCATTGGAGCTCGGGTTCTACAGTACTTAAATGGAGGCCCTCTCTCCTTCCAGACCTACCAAGCCATCGTTCTGATTGTAACATTTTTGGCTTATACTAGTTATCATGCTACCAGAAAAACCACAAGTATTGTAAAGAGTGTCCTCGATCCCCAATCACCAGATATAGGCCTGACCTTCTTTCGGTTTAGGCCGACCAATGTTAGTGAGTCAAATGGATTAAGGAGTGTTTCTTCGAAACTTGGAGCTGGTTGGGCACCCTTTAATGGATCAGATGGGACATCCCTTCTTGGTCAATTGGATGTTGCTTTTCTTGCAGTGTATGCTTTTGGGATGTATTTTTCTGGACATTTGGGTGATCGATGTAATTTGAGAATTTTTTTAACCGTGGGGATGGTAGGAACTGGCTTGTTTACTTCACTGTTTGGAGTAGGGTACTGGGGAAACATCCACAACTTCTACTATTTCTTAGTGGTTCAAATGCTTGCTGGATTGTTCCAATCCACTGGATGGCCTTCTGTAGTTGCTGTTGTGGGTAACTGGTTTGGAAAGAGCAAGAGAGGGTTGATCATGGGAATTTGGAATGCTCACACTTCCATTGGGAATATTGTTGGTTCTTTGATTGCTTCTGCTATGTTAACCTATGGATGGGGGTGGTCCTTTGTTTTACCAGGACTAATAATTGCTTTCATTGGTTTGGTGGTTTTCCTTATATTGCCGGTTACACCCGAGTCTGTAGGGGCTGATAGAGAAGAAGATGAAATCAGTTATCCTATAAAAAGTGGAGAAGAAGCTGCTGAGCCTTTGTTAAGGCAAGAGACTCCAATTGAGGAGAAAGAAGCAGTTGGGTTCTTAGAGGCATGGAAAATTCCTGGGGTTGCTCCATTTGCCCTCTGTCTGTTTTTTGCCAAATTAGTTGCATATACCTTTCTCTATTGGCTCCCATTCTATGTTAGCCACACAGGTACTTAACTTTATATCTTTATCTATAATCTGTATGTTTCTTACCTTTTACAGTTGCAGCAAACATAAGTAATGCATTTTCCCTCATACAATCTTTAGTGTTTCTGATTGATGTTCGTTATTATGAAGCAATTGATGGGAAATATCTATCTAGTGGGACATCAGGAACTCTATCCACTTTATTTGATGTTGGAGGAGTGCTGGGAGGAATTCTAGCGGGCCACATATCTGATCGCTTAGAAGCTAGAGCCATTACAGCAGCAAGTTTCATGTACTGTGCAATTCCCGCTCTCTTCTTCTATAGAAGTTACGGGCACGTTTCCTTGATTGTAAATGGAGCGTTAATGTTCGTCACTGGCATGTTCGTGAACGGGCCTTATGCTCTTATAACCACTGCAGTTTCAGCTGACCTGGGAACACATAAGTCATTGAAGGGTAATTCACGAGCTCTTGCAACTGTCACAGCAATCATTGATGGAACCGGTTCTATAGGGGCTGCAGTTGGACCCTTGTTAACGGGTTACATATCTGCAAAGAGTTGGAGTGCTGTTTTTACAATGTTGATGATAGCAGCTTTAGTTGCAGGATTGCTTTTGACCAGGCTAGTAGTGGCAGAGGTGACTACAAAGATTGAAGAATCAAGGTCCAATAGAACACCGGAATCTTCACTCGATGTGTAAGAATAATCCATAGGGTCATGGCAATGTTATGTTGCTGTATTGTAGTGTAGGGAGTGCCTGTAAGTCTCATTCACTGCTTCACTTCATTAAATTAAAGAGGAGCATGCCCAACAATGTTTATATGGAGAGGGCATCTTCAACTTTTATGCTTCTTAATATCGGTGGACAGGCTGAGATGATGTCTGTTTTTGTACATTGTGTGATATACCCAATTACCAATTCTAGCCTAGTGTCTTCCCAAAACGGAGGCTATTCAAGAATTGCTTGCCTTTAAATTTTGGAAATTGACCACTTTGTTGGGAGGCCAAGAATGAAACTTGTCCTTGTGAGTTTACAAATTGATTTTTGTAGCATTTTTCAATGGCTAAAGGGTTCACCAATCCTTCAGTACAAATAGCTGGTAAAGATTAAGCTCCATTCTTTTGTGGATTTTGGTTCAAGCCCCTCAGTTGGACTTATTTGAGGATGGCCTTTGTTTCTTTATCTTTGAGCCTGGTCATTCATTCAACACCGATATCAGAAGATAGTGGGTCAAACCCGTTGCTACTTCCATCAGAATCTGACTAACAAACTTATAAACACTTACATACGCACATTTCATCATTTCAAAAACTACTATGGCTTAGGATATTAAGCCGTTGTGGGAGCAAATAAACATGAACTCTTTCCCAGAAGACTTCAGTAAGGTGGCTTCAAAAGTTTACATGACAATTCTCTTATTTGCTGAAGATTACTCTCTCTCGGAGCTTGTTACACGGACTTAGTCAAATAATGTTCAAGCACAATGGATGCAAAACAATTATCATTTGAGTATATGTCTAGAAGCATTGTTCCTCCTTAACAGCTTGCAATTTCCCCTTGTGTTTTTATTGGTCAAGTGGTAGTTCCATGTCAATAGTTTGGGGTGAAATAACGCATGATAGTTGTTAAGAAAAAACAACTTGCAAAGCGCACAACCTCTTCTAAAAGGATGCAATTGGCATGCCAAGTTGATTGGTTTATATTATTGTACATACAAGAAATAAATTTACGGTCCAAAATTTATGTCGGTATTATTCCTGTTCCTAATGTATTATGGGTGTAGAAAAATTCGTCCACAAATAAATCCATTTCATTATCAAGCGTGAAAAGAAATAAAAAGGAGAACCTAGCATTCAAAGCTTTAGCCCCCATTATTGAAGTCCTGATGAAGTGGTCCCCCAAGAGGGACTCTATCTACAATTTTCTTTTGTTTGATGATGGATGCACCTTCGCCAACTTTAGTAAGGTATATCATATGGTGTGTGATAAGAGTCTAATAATACATAAACAAATATAGTTTGTCATAATATCTTAAGACACAGAAATCTTTTTCATCACTTTGCTATTCATAAATGTAGTTCTAATCTTTTGTTTGCCGCAGATTGAATTATATATGAAAAATGTTGAAGAAGGGATGAAGAAGAATGGGAAATGAAGATGACAGAGAGAGAGAGAGAGAGAGAGAGAGAGAGAGAGACAGTGATGGTCTCATGGATAAATGTTATCCATGGCAAAAGGTCTTTCAGAACCGATAGAATTGCCTATGGCTAACAATAATGCAAGCAAGAAATGAAAGCAAGAAACTGATAGTAGTGACAATAATGTTTCATAACACTCCACAAAAAAAGAAAAATCCCTTACTTCAATATCAAAGAATTATTAGACGAAGCATCATTCTTATTCTTAAAGGAAAGCTTTATTTATGTGTTGTTATTTTTATATTTTTACCACTGAATAGTGGGGTGACTCATCATAGCTAACGATGCAGTTAGTGATTTCCAAATTTGATTGTGCCTCAAAGAAACATTAATTAATTTAGTCCAACAATTTTGAACCATGAATTTGATTCATATGAGTTTGTGGATACTGATGAACGTGACAAATATAATAACCTCATTAAAGTATTAGCCACTATGGGAAAGTAGATTTACCAATAAGATAGTGCAACATGATTTGGAACATGAGTGATGACCTTAATGTTCACCACTAATGTAAAGCTTATTGATATGATTAGTAAATATTTTAACTAAATGACGCTGTTACTTTATTTTAAAAAGGGACACTGATAGTTACTTATGCACAATGAGTTGAAACACTTTAATTTTAAAACCGCCACGCAGCTCTTAAAGAAAACAACTTATCCCACAGAATTCGTCCATCTCCATATATAGATACATGCCAACACATATCATCTATATATATATATATATATATATATATATATATATATATATATATATATATATATAAAAGACATGTCATGCAACTTTATCTATATCATAACAACATCCACCATAGGATTATTTATAATAATTCATGAGAGTGGTTAAAATTAAAATATATTATCTTAATATAAAATTAAAATTATTCATATTCTATCAAAGAATTCTTCTCTGAGAGGTTCTAATAATAAAAATAGATAAAATTATATATAATTATCCGATTTTTCAACGAATATTTAAACTGTCGATAATGGACTATTAATCGATTATATTTTACATTAATAGATAAAATTAATTTTTTTATTTTTAATTATGACTTCATTTATATTTGAAAAATAAATCTCAAATCTTAATTAAGAAATTTAATAACTATAACTATTTGTGTTAACAAATTTTATTATAAACATGTGCTTTGTGATTTCGACTCCGTTGATGATACACATTTACAACACATTTTTAAAAAACACATATTTTTTTAAAAATGTAACATAGTTCGAAATAAATACTAGTCTCGAAAAAAAGAGAGAGGATATTCATAGAAATATTTTAACATTTTCCCAATTGGTAAATACCATAATTACTGTGATTAAAAAAATGTTCACAATACACATTTGTTGTAAAAACCTATTTATTTTTGGAAAGTGTTAAAGTTAAGTATAATCTAAAAAAATAATTCAGAATATAAAAAAATTTAGAAACAAGAAGAGGAATGTGTAAATCAAAGACATGCTATAATCAGTGCTCAGTAAAGGAATCAGATGGAAATTTTTTTTATTGAAACACATAAAATATTATTTGTATAATATCAATATATTTTCATATAATTTTTTGAATTTATATTCTAAAAACACTTGTCGGCAAGACTTTAAATAAAAAACGGAGGTTGGAAAAGCAATACCATAAACAGAAAAGTCCACTTCATTGCACCCAAAAAGTGGGCCAGTATGAATTGTACAAATGCATGTTCCATTGACAAACTCTCAGGCCCAAGTAAATATGGGCTCTGGTTGAAGGGATAGCAGGCCCCATTGAAGATTCTTGTAGGGATCTTTCTTCTTGCACCCCATCATTTCTCTCTGCACGCCTATAATTAAATTAAAATTCATTTTATCCTTACACTTATCTTCATTTTTATCGTTGGACTGCATTCTGGATTGGGTGTTCCGGAAAATTTAATCCCGAAATGCATTCCAAAACATCTAATCCCTACATATTGGTCTTTCCAAAAACATATTTCAGACTAGCCAATCTAGAATGTATGTTCTCATTGACTTTTTCATAATTCAACTTCATTTTCGTGACACTGTTTCAGATTGAACAATTTTGATCTATTTATGAAATTTGAGTGCAGAAACAGGTAATTCATAAATAATATTAACAATTACTTACCTTTAATTATTAGAAAAAAACTTTCAATTAAGGTAATAGTAAAAAAAATCAAATAATCAAAATGAACATATAGAACATATAGAAGTTGTTCACAAATAGAAAAAAATTAAGATAAAAAAATAAATCATAAAAAAGATATTTTAAGTATTTGATTTGAGATATAAACATCCACGAAGCAAAAGCCAATTGTAGAATTATAAGTTTAGATGATTTTGTTTGGACCATTGGTCCCTCTTAGTCACAAAAACTAATCCCATGTTTAGCTGAGAAGAAAAAAGAAAAAAGAAGAAAAAAATGTGTAAAAACTTAAAATGGAAGAAAATGAAAGGAACCTTTTTTTTTTTCATTTCAATTAAAAAAAGAAATATCAATATTAGAAGAGCGATTATTTTAAAAGTTATAAAAAATATGATTGAAATATTTTAAAAAGTCAATAAGTACTCTTCAGTCTTGGGCCGCCTCACTTAGCCCAGTACGTGTATATATTTGGGCCCCTCTTGTTAGTCTTCTGGCCCATCTTGCATTTCAATTTCTTGCATCATTAAAAAAAAAAAAAAAACACAACGGGAAAAAAAATTCCTAGAAATTAAATTAAAACAAATGACAAGATTAATAAAATAAATATTAATCATTAAATCGTGTTAAATAAATCAAACTTAAATTTGTAAAGTACACCCAAAACGTACTTATATTTTATATGCAGACGTGTGATTTGTTTCGATTCAGTAATATAAAAAATCTATTAATTAGTTTAGCATATAGAATCATAGAAAAAAAAAAGAGTTGTGGATAAAAATATAGAGAATGTTAATCGAACGCGAACGTGGAATAAAGAGAACAGAGAACATAACGCATCATACACCACACAACGTTGGTCCCAATATCTGTTCCAACCAATAACCTTTCATTGTTCCATATCTTTATCTTTTCATTTTTTTTTCCTCATTTCTATTTTTTGTTCCTTTCTTCTTCTCAACCAAATTAACTTCCTCCTCACACGAATAATAATAAATAAAAGGAGGGAAAAAAAAAAAGAAAAATCTAATTGTAGTAGCATAGTTATTTGCTTCCACACCAACAGTTTTGTGAGTGAAGCCTTTGCAGTGTGCAGCTGCAGCTGATTCAGTGATTCAAAATTGTAGTTATTAGTGTTGGAGCAATCATCATTCTTCAAGTTCCAATTTTTTCAGGTACTCAATTCATACACATACCAAAGGTTTTGTATTTCCATTGAAATTGGTTGGGTTCCTAGTACTTCCAGTTTTATGTGCTACAGGTTTATATTGTTGTTTTCATTAAATATATTCAGGGGAAAGGGGGAAAGAAACTATTAATCAATCCTCTTTATACAGTAAGTCTTGACTATTTTTATTGTAACAATAATTCATATTTTTTTCTTGTTATTCTTTGATTTATCAGAAGGATTGAAAGAATTTGGGAAGTTTCCGAAAGCAATAGGGAGTAGTGGACACGGGTTAGATTGTTTTACAGTTTGATTTGATGGTAATCATACACAGTGGCTAGGAAGGGATATAATGGCTAGTGCTGCAGTTATTGGACTCAGTGGAGGAAAGAGATTGTTGAGTTCATCTTACCATTACTCTGATATTATAGAAAAGCTTTCTTATGGGAGTGACTTTGGATCTGCACACTATCAGATTGTTTCTGCGAAATCTGTAATAGTTGCCAAGAAATCATCCAACTACACTCCAACTTTTCCAGTATCGAACCGACAGAATCAGTCCATTAAGGTTCTTAAGGAGCATGTTGATGCTGCTGCTACCACTGAGGATACATGGTTTCAGAATTACAATTCCAATGACTTAGAAGTGGAAAGCTCTGAAATGGGTTATTCTGTGGAGGCTCTTCTTTTACTGCAGAAGTCAATGCTGGAAAAGCAATGGAGCCTTTCCTTCGAAAGGGAGGTGCTAACTGAACATTCGAGTAAAGCAAAAAACCGTAGGAAAGTGGCAGCAGTGACCTCTTCTGGGGTGTCTGCAAGGCAAAGAAGAATGAATAACAAGCGGAAGACCACGGTTAAGACGTGTGGGGCTATACAACTGAAGTCCAAAATCAGTCCAGAGGTTCTTCAAAACCGTTTGAAGGGCTATGTTAAAGGTGTGGTGGGTGAGGAATTGCTCTCTCATGCAGAAGTTGTAAGCCTATCAGAGAAAATAAAAGTTGGGCTTTCCTTAGAGGAGCATAAATCCAGGTAATGCGTAATTGGTCGATCCTATGGTTAGTTCAAGTGATGAAGAATCTGTTATTTTTATAGTCTGCCTGTTATCTTCGATGTTATGTAATTGCTACTTTGTTAGTTACTTTTTGTGTTAAACAAATGCAGCGTGTTTAAGATTCTCGAGATCACTTGAATGAAATTTTTTTAATGAAGTTTCAAACCTTATTTTTCAATCTTTTATTTTAATCATACTAATCTGAGAGGGGAGTTAGTAATTGATAATGTAATAGGCAGATATGATTATAGTTTGCCTGGCAAAAAGGTCTCTGCTTTTGTTCTTTACAATTTGTTCTGTACAGCTATCATTTTATCAGTTTCATTTTCTTATTACAACCCTATTGTTTAAAACTCTGTTGTCAATTCCATAACCTAGGTTTTCTTGACAGGTTTATGTATCATATAGTGTATATGATATGTCTTTGTTCCATGTTGAACATAGAGAACTAATATGAATTTCTTTTACCTTATTTAACTAACGAAATCAAATATTTCCTTCCCATCGTCGTTAGCTTTCAAAAGCTTATATCTGATAGAGGAAGAAATTTTCTGTTCAGAATTGCATTAGGATGTTGAAAAGGTTATTAAATCATTAAGAGTCATAAAATAATAGTCTTTTGTAATGAAATTTTTTCATTTATTTTGTTTTATGTGTCTGAATGGAAATTCTAGCAAATTGTTTTTTTACTTGGCTTCCATTGGTTATGGTTTTACCTCAAAGAGAATGATAGCTGACGTAAATAAACCTTTTATGTGAATTTCAGACTGAAGGAGAGGCTAGGATGTGAACCCTCTGAAGATCAAATGGCAACCTCATTGAAGATTTCTCGTACCGAACTACGGGAAAAAATGCTAGAGTGCTCATTGGCTAGAGAAAAGTTGGCTATGAGCAATGTTCGCTTAGTTATGTCTATTGCTCAAAGATATGATAACCTTGGTGCAGAAATGGGTGACCTGGTTCAGGTGATTATGGACATATTTCGGTTTCAAATCCGGTTGGCTGTGTTCCTTTCTCTTCTGTCAAATACTCATCTTAGTTTTTTCTGTAGGGCGGCTTGATTGGACTACTTCGTGGTATTGAAAAGTTTGATTCTTCAAAAGGGTTTAAGATTTCAACTTATGTTTACTGGTGGATACGTCAGGTGAGGTTTTGTATGTTTGCTTCTAGACTAGCCTTCTATATGGTTGATTATCAAACATCCTTATCATTGTTGTTCTTTAAACAGAACATCTCATAAGATTCACCCAATATATTAAGTTAAAATCAATGGAAAGGACTGCATATGAGAAAATATTGCCATGAATTTCTATTTAAAATAATTTCTGTTAAATACTTCTATTTGTCTCTTAATTTCTGTAAACTGGGTATTATGAAACTTTTATTTTATAATCAGTATTAAATCTCTGGCAGTTCTGCATTCATAATTTATGAATTTGGGTGTGGTTAATCAAGTAAAAACTTTAGTATAGAGAATGCATTTTCGGCATCATTTTGTTCCCTTTCTATTTCCACAAGAATCCTATAAGATTATGTTGTTTACATCTCAAATATGTCCAATCACCATGGATACTTTTTTCTGCCTACAGGGTGTTTCAAGAGTCTTAATTGAGAATTCAAGAACATTAAGATTGCCTGCTCATTTGCATGAGAGATTATCTTTAATCCGCAATGCAAAATTTAGACTAGAAGAGAGAGGCATTACTCCAACCATTGATGTAAGTCGGCCAAATGTATAAAAAAAAATCTACTGCAGTCTGTATCAAATTTTTTGAAATTTCTAAATATTGGTTGACCTTATGAACTGTTCCCTTCTTTTACAGAGGATTGCAAAACACCTTAACATGTCTCAAAAGAAAGTCAGAAATGCTACTGAGGTAACAAACCATTGAGAATTACACGACCCTCTTACTTGATACATGCAATGTCTCTACACTCTCTATTATCCATTTGTTTTCGATGTCTATAACTATACTTATTGCAGGCTATCAGCAAAACTATCTCGCTTGATAGAGAAGCATTCCCCTCTCTGAATGGTCTACGAGGAGAAACTCATCATAGTGTAAGTGTTAATACCTTTCTCCTCACTCACTAGTCCATCAAGGAAGATCATGAGAACTGCTTTCTTCTTATTCCTTGCCTTCTGTTTTCTTTTCTCTGAAGAATATAAACTGTCTCATTGGTGTTTTTTGCTTTCCACTTCCAGTATATTGCAGATAATCGCATTGAGAACATTCCATGGAAGGGAGTAGATGAGTGGGCACTAAAGGTATTTAGGAAAATATTTGAACCAAACCCGACTTAATTGCATAGCTTAGGCATTTCATTGTTTGCATGCAGAAAACTGTTTGTTAAAATGTCTTGATTCTCTTTAAAGTATATATATGTGTATTGATTTGAAGTTATTGGATAATTGCAAAACATCTGAATAATTTTCATAGTGGACAATATGATGACATTGTAAATATTCAAATATTATAAACTTCCATAATGATTAATACCACTTGTAAATCTTCACAGGATGAAGTGAACAAACTCATGAATGTGACCCTTAAGGAACGAGAAAGAGAAATTATTCGACTTTATTATGGACTAGATAAAGAGTGTCTTACATGGGAAGACATTAGTAAACGGTGAGTTCAACCCACCATTCCCTTTACTTCTTTTCTTGGATGCCCATATCAACCAAAGTTTTGCCATAGTTATCTTATTTGATGCATCTTAGATCATAAGCTTTTGCAAGTTACTAATTACTCTTCTTGTGTTCTCTGTGCAGGATGGGTTTATCAAGAGAAAGAGTGAGGCAAGTTGGACTTGTTGCAGTGGAGAAACTAAAACATGTTGCAAGGAAGAGAGAATTGGAGGCTATGCTATTGAATCATTAAATTTGGACTCATCATAGAAATTTGTTACAATGTATATATACAGAGCGCAAGTATGTACGTAGAAATTTGACTTCCTCGTTCAGAAAGAGGACAACGATATAAGGGAACATTGAAGATTTGTAAATCCCCTTTTAAATATTGTTTTAGTACCAATGAATATGGGTAATTTTGAATTTTAACACTCTAAAAATAATTTTCTAGGGTCTTATAGATTTCATTGTATTTTTAAAATGTTTTCTGTGTAACATTATATGTATTTTGAAACATTAAATTAATTATTATCTCACATTTAGATACATATCACATCATTAATAAATAATATAGAAATAGTTTAGAAAATTAAATTATAAAAACTAAAATGATATAAATTGAAATTTGTGAATAAATGTAGAAATTGTTTAACCAGGCTAAGTTTTACTAATTTTAAAAGATAAACTACGTCAAAAACTTAAAATAAACGTTTTTTGGTTAAAAAGTGAAGTACATTTTTAAAATAAGGATATCAAAATTTAGAATCAATTTAAAGATATTGAGCTTAATTTTTTTAAACTTAAATAAAATCAATCTAATTACTTCAATTCATAATCTAAATAGTTTAAATAAGTCAACCAGTATAATGCGTATATCTATTTTATAAAATAATAATGATTTATTAAATAAAAAAATTATTCCATTAATATATATATATATATATTAATTATAAATTAATTTGATAAGTGATTAACTTATTTAAGAGTTTAATATTTATTTATTTTTATAATTCATTAAGTTATATTTAATTAAAATAATTATTATTTTTATATTATTATATTACTAATAAAAATGATAAATACATCTTATATTTTTATTTTTACAATTTATTATATGTTATATCTAAAATAAAAATTATTTTTATTAACATTTTAATTTTATGTAAATTTTTATAATATAATTTTTTTTATTAATTTTTGTATAAAATATTTTTATATAAATATGTTATAATTTTTTAAAATTTAATTAAGACAAAATTAACTCATTGATCTCATATTAAGTTAAAATAGATAAAAAAGTTATAGTTTATTTCAAAATGTAGGTTAATTTTATTTAAGTAAATATAAATAGTGATTGGATGACATAATTATTATATTAAAATTATTATATGTATTTCATATAGTAAAAAAAATATTTTCATTGACATTTTCATTGAAGAGATTATCCTTAAATAAATTTTAGTGTAAAATGAAATCTTATAGAATGAAAAATGGGATTATTAGTTAAGAATTTTTTTTAATTTTTTGAATTGAAAGGACCGGTATTATAAAAGAAGCCATACAATTTCAAAAAATAGAAATTGATCTAAAAAAAGTGATACCTATTTAAACAGAGTATTTGTTTAATCTAACTTCTTTCTGTACCACCTTTTTTATTCAACACACAAATCATTTTCTTTTAATTATTTAATAACAAAAATCATTATTACTCCAACTTCCCTCTCGATTCAGCGAGCAAAGCAGATTCCACGTGGCACTATTATTTAATTTAAAAAAAAAAAGAAAAAAAAAATAAAGTTGAGTTGGCGGTAAAGGAAACAACGTTGAAAGAAAGAAGGGTTAATCCACGTGTACTGTTCTCGAGATACGCATATCTCTCCACCGTCCAATCCCTGCACGCATTCACTCACTCTCTTCTCTTCTTTGTTGCTTTCGTAGTTCTTCGTTTCTCAAATCACAAACAATGCATTCATCATGAATGCTCCATGCTAATAATGCACGCAATTTCAAGCAAACTTCAAACCATGGCCAATACCTTTCTCTCCACACCTTTCGCTCCTCCTCATCATCCACGCCACCGTAATCGTTTTCAACACCACCCTCACAACACCAATTTTTCACAATTCAAACACCTTAAGAGCACTCCCTCTTTCCTCCTCAACCTCTCTCCTTCTTCTCACTTCCGACTCTACGCTTTCCCTCCACGCCGCCATAATTTCGCTCTACAAGCTCTCGATTCCGGCGCCTCAAACCAGGTACCTATTTTGCTTCTTCTTCTTTTTCTTCTTCTTCTCATTATTATTGATTCGCTCACTGTTGAGCACTGTTCGAAGGGATCAGTTAGCGGTGGGAGAAACCAAAGCTACCAGCAATGGGATTCGCTCACTGCGAAATTCTCCGCCGCCGCCAATATTCCGTTTCTGTTGCTGCAAATGCCGCAAATCATACTCAATGCTCGGAACCTTTTATCCGGAAACAAAACCGCTCTCTCGGCTGTCCCCTGGCTGGTAAATCATTGATCCCACATTTTAAGTTTTTAGATGATTAAGGAAAATGATTAGTTCACAATTATATTAGAATGTTATTATTATGTTACTATTTGAGTTGCTAATTGATCGCCAGAACGGTTGTTAACTAATTTTTTTTTTCTACCTTGTATTGAAAAGAGTGAATCGTCATTTTAGGTTCCGGGAAGGGTATAATGGAATATCAGAGAAAGCATGTGATACTGAATTGCGTCTATTTTGATTGAGTGATAAGACGAATGTGATTTACCAGAGGTAGTCCTTAGATGGCAATTACAAAGGTAACCAGGAAAGGAAACTAATAAATTACATAACAAATAGTAAAGTCAACGGAAACTTAAAAATATTTTAAACTGGTCCAAAAAGTGTAATCAGTCAAATGCATTAATCCTAAATTAATTAAAATGTGAATATTAAGACATACACACACACACACACACACACACATATATATATAAGGATCGAAATTATAGGACGTGTTTAAGTTTTTAGACTTCGATGAAACAACTGAAATTTACTTGGCTTAAGAAGGACTATGTAACAGTGTTATACACTCTTGGAGACCAAATTGACGGTATATTTTTTCTTTACTTATTCAAAAGTGCAAACTCACTTTGTTTATCTTAACTAATGAGGTTTTGGCTTCTTTCAAAATTATGATATGATATGACCTTAGGTGGGTAATAACATGGGTGTTAATGCAGGGAATGCTAACTAGTTTGCTTGGAAACCTGTCTCTACTTTCATACTTTGCCAAGAAGAGAGAAAAGGAAGCGATGGTAGTGCAGACATTGGGTGTTGTTTCAACATATGTTGTCCTTGTTCAGCTTGCATTGGCCGAAACCATGCCTTTGCCTTACTTTTTCGCCACTTCAGTTGTTGTGATCTCTGGCCTTGTTCTGAATTTCTTGAATTACTTTGGTTTACTAAATGCTGGACTCTGGCGCTTTTGGGAAGATTTCATTACAATTGGGGGTCTATCAGTGCTTCCCCAAGTAATAGTGCTTTCCTTCTAGCACCATAGGATCAATACAATTACAACATTATATATATCAAATGACATCTTCAAGTACTTAGAAAGCATGCCAATTCACATAATGTCTTTTCGCGCAGATGGATACACTACTCTATAACTTTTACTTCTTGTCTCACACTGCCTAATTTACAATCTGGGTGCAGATAATGTGGTCGACATTTGTCCCCTATGTACCAAACAGCATCTTACCAGGGGCAACTGCCTTTGTGATTGCTGTCTTGGCTGTTACATTGGTAATCTTCTTATTCCCTTTTGATTATGGCTTAATGCTAAATCCAGGTTGCATACCATACCATACCAATGCTGGTGCTCATACCGTCATACCCTTATCAGTGCAACATAAAACCCCAATGATTTTTGACAGAAGCACTTATTTCACCAACCCCATGAAAAAGAGGGTAATGCAAAAATGGGAATTTCTAGTTGTTGCGTTCAAATAGCATAGTATTTGTTTACTGAAACCAGGAAATTTGAACTTGGGGTCTTGTTTCTAGATAGATAACTGTGGAATTGCAAATATGCTTTCAGTTTCATTGTCGTTTTGAATGCTCTGCTCTAAAATTTGCAGGCCAGAACTGGAAAACTTTCTGAGAAAGGTGTCAAATTTGTTGGAGGAATATCTGGTTGGACAGCTACACTACTCTTCATGTGGATGCCAGTTTCACAAATGGTAAACTTTATATATGAGAATCTTAATTGCTTTAAAAGAAGTGTAATTCAACTTTTATCTCCTGTGTTTTTATTAACCTTTTTATGCTGCCATAGTGGACAAATTACCTCAATCCTGAGAACATGAAAGGCTTGTCAGCTTTTTCGATGCTGCTTGCCATGCTTGGAAATGGGCTTATGCTTCCACGTGCTCTCTTGATTCGTGATTTCATGTGGTAATTATCTTTCTTCTATTGATTCTAATACTCTATTAATCACAAATTATGGTAATGCCATATTTGCTGCAAGACATAATATCCGAAAGCAGTGATATGGTCTAATAACCCTTCACTCAAGCAAGTCCATCACGTTACCCAAAGGTCGCTGTCTTTTATGACCTGAAATAAATTTCCCTGATCTGTCTGTGTACTTCCCTTTACAACATGAAGCATTATCAATCGACTGTGAATTATTCTGCAAAATAGTTGACAACAATTTTAACAATAAGATCTGAACCCATTGACCGTACTTTTTTAACACAAAACTCCTTTTAGTTAAATGATAATTTTTGTAGAATCGTTCATAACAGTGAAGTGTAGAAAATACTGCAATACTGAAATTGCCTTGTCGATAATGATGGATGATTAATTATTATTCAATTTAAAACGCTACTTTTATGATGAGTATTTGATAAACATAGAATATACGATTACAAATACCGTATCATGCCATGATTCTACATGATTAATTTTTTCCATATTTAGCTTGGCATGACAGCGATGCACAGTGATGCACATTAATGTCATATCTGTTAATAGACAAATTTAGGATACCGACTGTAATGGTTAGCGTAATTATAGCCTAGAATGTTTCTGTATTTCATGTATATATTGTGCTATCATATTCAATACAAGACAGGGGTTTTTGGAAATATTTTTATCATGGTATCAGAGCGAACCAAACTCTGATATCCAACAGCCCGAGAACACAGTCGTACTTCTAAAATGGCAGAGAGAGGAGAGGCGGTGAAGAAAACACCATCGCCATACGATCCGAGTGCCGGTGATAATCCCGGAAATGTGATTACACAGGTACAATTACGAGGAGAGAATTACGAGGAATGGGCAAGGGCCGTGAAGATATCTCTCGCGGCTCGAAGGAAATGGGGTTTCATAGATGGAACTTATAAGGAACCTGAAGAAGACACATCCGAGATAGAAGATTGGTGGACAATTCAATCGATGCTTGTATCTTGGATACTAAACACTATAGAACCTAGTTTGCGTTCCACTGTTGCATACATGGAAAACGCAAAGGACCTATGGGATGACATCAAGGAACGATTCTCGATCGTGAACGGACCAAGAATCCAGCAGCTACAGTCAGAGTTGGCAGAATGCAAACAACAAGGAATGACTATGCTTTCCTATTATGGGAAGTTGAAAACGTTGTGGGATGAACTGACAAATTACGAGCAAATCCCACGAGTGTAGATGTGGGGGATGCAAGTGTAATATTATGACGCAACTTGAGAAACGAAGAGAAGAAGAAAAATTCATCAGTTCTTGATGGGGCTAGATGATGAGGGCTATGGAACTACACGGTCAAATGTTTTGGCAACAGATCCATTACCCTCGTTGAATCGGGTGTATGGCACCATGGTGCAAGAAGAAAGGGTGAGAACAATCACCGGGTCTAAAGAAGAGCGAGGAATGATCGTGGGAATGGCTATGCGAGCGGAAACCAGGAACAAGTTGCGCAATGAAGCGAAAGAAAAATCGGTTGTTTGCATGCGAGTGTGGAAGGAAGGGACATGACAAAGGCAATTGCTTCAAGATCATTGGTTACCCGGAATGGTGGGGAGAGAGACCACGAACCGATAGAAACGATGAAAAAAATCAACAAAGAACGAGGAACCTTCCGAGGAAAAGGAGGAACGGCTCGCGTCAATATGGCGCACACTCGGTGCGGATAATGTTGATTCAACCGAAAAACCGAAGTCGCAGGATCGAGTAATGAGCAATGACAGATCTTGACAACAATGTTGAATTCTCGCAAGGCAAATGAAACCGAAAAGATGACCGGTAAGAAAGCATGTGACTTGTGGATTATTGATAGTGGCGCCTCTAATCATATGACAGGAACACTAGAAAACTTGAGGGAGAGTCGAGCCTTGGAAGGGTGCCCAGTGGGACTACCAAATGGTGAATTGGTGCTGGCAAACAAAGAAGGATCGGTTTTCCTTGATGGAGGACTGAAACTTAAATATGTTCTATATGTTCCGAAATTGAATTGCAATTTGATTTCGGTATCACAATTGACGAATGAAGTAAAATGTACGAGTACATTTCATCGATAGATTTTGTGCAATGCAGGACCACACTTCGAGGATGCTCGATTGGAGCGGGTGAACGAAAAGAGGGACTCTATTGGTATCGTGGTGTGAGTGGCATAAAGGCGTATCGGACCAATGCGAGAAAATCAACTAGAGATTTGGCACAAGCGAATGGGACATCCTGCCTACCGCAGTTGTTAGAAAAATTCCGCATCCGAACGAGCGTGAATAGAAATACGGATACAACTCGTGTGTGTGAAGTGTGTGAGAGATCAAAGCAATGCAGAAACACATTTCCTTTAAGTGATTTTCAAGCATCCAATATATTTGATTTAATACATTGTGATTTATGGGGTCCATATAGAACTCCCTCGTCTTGTGGTGTATCTTACTTTCTCACTTTGGTTGATGACTGTTCTCGAGTCGTGTGGATATATCTCTTGAATAATAAGAAAGATGTGTCACAAACCTTAATGCATTTCATCGCCTTAATAGAACGACAATACGAGAAACAAGTCAAAATATTACGAAGTGACAATGGAACCGAGTTTATGTGTCTTCAACGATATTTTCAAGCAACATGGGATACTCCATCAAACCTCATGCACTCGGAACACCTCGAGCAAAATGGGAGAGCCGAACGAAAACATCGACACATCCTAAATGTAGCTCGTGCTCTACGATTTCGGGGAGAACTTCCACTTCAATTCGGGGAGAATGCATTTTGACCGCAGGATACTTGATCAATCGTACACCCTCAACCGTTCTCCATGGAAAAACTCCATATGAAATATTGAATGGGAAGCCACCCACTTATGACCATCTACGGGTATTTGGATGCTTGTGTTATGCACATAACCAAGATAGGAAAGGTGACAAATTTGCAAGTAGAAGTCGCAAGAATGTATTTGTTGGATATTCAATCGAAAAAAGGGCTGGAAATTGTTTGATCTGGAAAGAGAAGTCTTACGGACTTCGAGAGATGTTAAGTTTGTAGAACATGAATTCCCGTTTGCCTCTCTTGCCCACGGTAGACATTCGGAGGTAGGATTGCCTACTGTTGATGTTGGCATTGTCGAGGAAGCATTGCCTGGACTTGGTGCAATGAACAATGCGGAACACGTTGTGGAGGCGATGACGTTAACCCCACAACGGAAGATGTGCCCACAGCCGAGTTCGGGGAGGGCCACGGCGAATGCCATGAACAAGAGCCTCCCACCCGGATCGTTCTCCCACCGGAACAAGCCGACTCTATGATGACGAACTAGAGGTTCCTGAGGAGCATACTGTCCCTGCATCCACGGGGAAAGGTCTTCGTGTACGAAAGCCATCTCGTGAAGCTTCGTGATTATGTCACTAACACCACTTTACAACTCGGTCCCTCAATTCGCACTCCACATTCAGCTTCCTCGGGTATGCCTTACGGTTTGACAAAGTACTTAAATTGTGCTAAATTCTCCTTCCCCCACCGAACCTTTCTTGCGACCCTTCATGCAAAGAGAGAACTCTGTGCATTTCTTTGAAGGCTGTTCGGGATGTTAGATGGAGAGATGCCATGGCTAGTGAAATTCGAGGCCCTCTATAGTAATGAAACATGGGACATTACTCCTCTACCGGCAGGGAAGAAGCCTCCGGGTTGCAAGTGGATTTATAAAATCAAATATCATTCGATGGGAGCGTTGAACGCTTCAAAGCCCGATTAGTTGTCTTGGGAAATCACCAAGTTGAGGGGATTGACTATGACGAGACCTTTGCCCCGATGGCAAAGATGGTCACCATTCGGACGGTGTTGGCGGTGGCGGTAGCCAAAGGCTGGGAACTCCATCAAATGGATGTCCATAATGCTTTTACTGCACGGCGATCTTGAGGAAGATGTGTACATGAAAATGCCGCCGGGGTTCTTGGTGTCTCAAAAGGGTATGGTGTGTCGTCTCCGCAAGTCCCTTTATGGTCTTCGTCAAGCTCCTCGGTGTTGGTTTGCCAAGCTCTCAAGCTGCTCTTGTTCAATATGGGTTTCAACGTTCTTCGTCGATCACTCCTTGTTCATCTTTCGCAAAGGAGATGTCGAATTGGTTGTGTTAGTTTACGTGGATGACCTAGTCATTGCGGCAATCATCATGAAGACATTGCGCAATTCAAAGATTATCTTCATCAATGTTTTCGTATGAAGGACTTAGGGAAATTAAAATACTTTCTTGGGGTGGAGGTTGCCGGATCTCCTACGGGAATTTTCTTGTGTCAACGGAAGTATGCGTTGGACATCATAGGCTGAAGCGAGGATTGCTTGGAGGGAAACTCGTGTCCACGCCAATCGAAGAAAATCATCGTTTAGCATTGGGCGATGGCGAACTACTTTCCGACCCGAGTCAATATCGACGTCTCGTCGGTCGCCTTATTTACTTGTGTTTTACACGACTCGAATTATCTTACGGTGTTCATGTCCTATCTCAATTCATGCACCAACCGCGTCAGGAGCATTGGCGGGCTGCACTCCGCGTGGTACGCTATTTAAAGGGCAGCCCGGGTCGGGGTGTGCTTTTAAAAGAGAGAGTGACCTTCGTCTTTATGGTTGGTGTGACTCGGATCGGGCAAGTTGTCCTCTCACTCGAAGATCTCTCACCGGTTGGTTTATTTTCCTTGGTCAATCCCCGTTTCCTGGAAAACCAAGAAGCAACATACGGTTTCTCGATCATCCGCGAGGCGAGAATATCGTTCTATGGCCAACACGACATGTGAGTTGAAATGGCTTCAAGGCCTTCTTTCGAGCCTAGGCATTACTCACACCGACCCTATGACTCTCTATCGTGACAACCAAGTCGCCCTTCACATTGCCAAGAATCCTGTGTTTCATGAACGGACAAAACATATTGAAGTGGATTGTCATCTTATTCGTGATGAAATACAACACAATCATATCCAACCCTCCTATGTGTCCACTCATCATCAATCGGTGATCTCTTCACCAAATCTCTTGGCGCCACTAAATTTGGTTCTTTTTTAGGCAAGTTGGGCATTCATAACCTTCATACTCCATCTTGAGGGAGGGTGATAAACATAGAATATACGATTACAAATACCGTATCATGCCATGATTCTACATGATTAATTTTTTCCATATTTAGCTTGACATGACAGCGATGCACAGTTATGTACATTAATGTCATATCTGTTAATAGACAAATTTAGGATACCGACTGGAATGGTTAGCGTAATTATAGCCTAGAATGTTTCTGTATTTCATGTATATATTGTGCTATCATATTCAATACAAGACAGGGGTTTTTGGAAATATTTTTATCAGTATTGCTTTTAATTGCTTGCCTTCAATGATAACCACTTCAGCAAAATATTTTGATTGTTTGCCATTAGTATACCCAACTTTACCATTACTTATACTTTCCCATTTTAATTGTCATGCTTGTTGCAATCTGGTGAAATTGCTTCTGCATGTATTTACCCTATCAATTCAATAACTGTGATGGTAGGTTCACTGGTTCAGTGTGGGCTACCCTCTTTTATGGATACGGGAATCTTGCATGCCTATACTTGTAAGTTTTATGTTTAGTCTGCTTACGCTCTTTTCTTTCTGGTCTTCTTTTGAGCAAAATATTGAATCGGCTGTAAACTAATATTGCGCCTTTTTCAGTTTAAACATTATCAGCAAGGAATTCTTCTTAGCAGCAACTGCTGGTCTGGTTTCGTGGATAGGTTACCCTCTTAACCTTATAGCACTCATAAACACTGTCACGGATATATCTGTTACCATGCCTAGGCTGAGGCAGTGCTATGTCATTTTTGACTCATGACCTGTGCAATATCCCGATTTCTCCATTTTATGAAATGATCATTTACCGTTGCTGCTGATTATGTGATACTCACTGTAGTGCCATGTCTTGAGCAACCATATTGTTAAATCTATGAAATAGGTATTCCTGTTGGGATCATAGCTGCATCCATTCCTAACATTGTGATTCTTTAGGTATTATTAAGTACTTTTATTTTAAAAAATAATTAGCCCTTTTTTAATGTAGTTATATATTCTTGTCTTCGTAAATCATAATCAACAATAAGATTGTTATAACTATTTTATCTAACAGAAGCATATAAGATACTTGAATACAAAATTACATAACCTTCTTTTGCCCTGTATGAAACATAATTTCGTTTTCTCCTTGTGACAGGAATGACTTTCTGGAGAGACAGTGTAGTACATGGTTACAGCTCACCTTTGGCTTCTATACGTGATTTGGTTTTTGGATCGTGAAACTAAAGCCAGCTATGATGCACCACAGCCCATTTATCCGGTAACTGTAACCATTGTACAAAATATATACTTCATTGGACCAATATTGTACTCTGTATAAACTCAGACTTAATACCCTTTCTTAGATCATGGGGTTGAAAATGAATATGTTGTTCTAACTAAGACGCCTTATAAGTGACTTCTCATTTAAGCTAATGATATAGGACTACATTATTTGAATGATAATGCAGCCTAATTAATGCATAGCAAAATATTTTTTAAATTAAAATTCCAATTATGATAATAGCAATGGAGACAAGTATTGAAACATGTACTAATAATTAATTCAATCATATACTTCTGTTGTGTTTTTTTTTTAATATAAAATAAGACTCGTATTTATATTGATTTTGTGGATTTTATTGTGTAATCCAAATTGAAACACTATAATGTTAATATAGAACATTAATAAGAACATAATAAGAAGAGAAAATGATGGAATATAATATAGATAATATTAAAATGGTAAAATTATTTTTTTAAATTATATATATATATATATATATATATATATATATATATATTTTTTAAAGAAAAAAATTTAAAACCTCTATATTTATAATTACGAAAATCATAAGACTATTATTTTGAACAAATAACATAAATTGTAATTTTAAGCAAGTTATGTTAAATTCTAAGTGTTACTCAATTTTTTCAAATAATAATAATAATTATTTACTTTAGTATTTCCATCAATAGTGTAGTTTAATTCAACTAATTGTGATATTTTCATGACTGTACATGAAAAATAAATTGTCAATTCAAATGTTGAATAATTTAATGTTATAATCAAAATTTATTAAAATTAAACAATAATAACGAGGTAATTAAATTATTGATACTTTAGTTTATTTTAAAAATTATACATTACATTAACTTTTATCTATAAAAAAATTATATTCGTATAAAAATTTGTATATATGATTTATGCTATCAATCTAACCATGAGATTTGAAGAAAAAAATCCAATAAAATAATATTAAATGAAAGTTCTAATGTTATCATTTGATCTTCTCTTCGTCCCTTCTTATAAGATCTTTTTAATTTTTAAAGTTAAAGAAATTAATATTTATTTTTAAATATTGATTGTCTTAAAGTTAATATTTGTTTCTTATATAAGAAACAAATGGTCGAGACAATTTTCATATTAAAACAGCAATCATATCAGGAATAACAAATACCACGAATTACAATTTTTCAATTTAAGTGGTTTATAATTTCCTCCATTATAAAAAAAATTAAGTTGTTTAGTGATTATATGACTAAATAGGAGTTAAAAATTATATTTATAATACATGAAGTGACGAAAACATTTTTGGTTTGAGGAATATTTGGTAATATGATAAATTATTTAAAATACTATGTCACGTGATCATTAAATAACTCATACTCAAATTTTATATAATAAAAGAAAATGTAAGAAACTTTAAATGACTTTTTTTCTCTATTTAATAAGACAATCAATCATGCTACTTAATATTTCTCAAAATAGAAAAGACTTTACCCAACACTTAAATAAACAATTTTTATGAAGATGTTTTAAGTTATTTCACTAAAAGTAACTAAAAAAATAATAATTTCTTGATGTTGTTTAATTTTCTTTGAACAAAATTGAAGGTGTATTATTTAAGAATCAGGGAGACAATAGAGGACCCTTATGAGAAATACCCCTAGAAATTTAAAATATATTAATATTAATATATTCGTACTCCTTTCTCATATTTTTTTACTAACAAACGTAAATATATATAATGATGATCCCTTTTAACATAAAGTTTTTATTTCCCTATATCAAGTATTAACTCAGTTCAATGTATGTTTTTATATGTTTAAACATGAAAACCAATTCATATAAATTACTTTCTCATCACTAGTTGAAATAAGTACAATATTTCATTTATCAAAATACATTATAATTATAATCAAATAAATAATAGATAAAACTTTGACTTTTAAAATTATACTACTTATATAAAATATTTTAGTTATTGGGTGATCTATTTTATCAACTTTTATTTAATAGATTATATTATTTTATTCTATTTTAAAAGAATAAGATTTTATATTGTTTATACTTTAAATACTGAATATATATTTTATTAAACGTTAATTTTAATAGATAATAACTTATTCAGAGAGACGTGAATGGTCACGATTCTCTGAAATTTTGATGTTTGTTTATATATATATATATAATTAAAAAAATTAAATAAAATTATTTTTTTAATATAAAAAATTATTATTATTGCTCTGAACTTTGATTTCATTTTCGGGTTCAAGAATATTGAATGACTTTTATTAAAAAGAGCATAGACCCACCTACGACGAAAGACATTCCGATACTTAAGTTAGTTTTTAGATAATAGATTAATATAGTTGAGAATGTGTAATGAGATGAGATTTAGTCCTTTTATATATATAATTATAAGATATTAAAAAAATAAAAATAAATTTATTTTTTAAATATAAAAAAAATAATTATTATTGTTCTAAGCTTTGACTTTATCTTTGACTTCGATGATGTTGAATGATTTTTATTAGAAAGAGCACAAATCCACCTATGATGAAAGACACTCCAACGCTCAAGTTAACTTTTAGATAATAGAGTAATATATTTAAAAATAAGTAATGAAGTGAGATATAATCCTTAAACAAGTCTTTTTATAAAAGACCCATAAGATAATAATACTCCAAAATATAATAAGATAGCCCAAAAAGTACTAACTGATAGACCAAAAGATAGTAACTTATACAAGATACTATACAAAATAACAAATATAATTAATAATATGTAACAAAATAGTTGAATAAATAAAATAATTTTAATAGATTTGTGTTGGGTAGGTACAAAAACCCCCAAGTTTAGAGGGCGAATTTCTTTAAGAATAGAGGCAAAATGAGTTTAAGGTTAAGTTGATAATTTCATCCAATAATGTTCTGTTTGAATGTGTTTATTTTATCAATCGTTATTTGGTTAGATAAACATATATTCGTGAGATTTACTGAGTAAAACTTATTTATTTGTCATGCAAAGATATTTGATAATTCGTATGACCCCAAGTAAGGTAAATGTAGGTTTTGATAACTCGTATAGGGAGTAAGATATGCATAACTCATGTGATCTTATGTAAGAGATGTATAACTCGTCTAACACTGAGTAAGGTAGATACAAGTTTTGATAACTCATATATCTGAGTAAGGTATGTATTACTTGTGTGACTCCGAGTAAGGTAAATACAAATTTTTATAATTCATATACTCGAATAAGATATGCATAACTCATGTGACCCCATGTAGGGTAATAGTTTTAAACTCGTGTAGCACCAAGTAGGGTAATAGTTTTATACCCGTGCGACCCCAAGTAAGATAATAATTTCATACTCATGCGACCCCGAGTAGGATAAGTTTTATACTCATGTGATCCCAAATAGAGTAATGGTTTTATACTTGTGCAACCCCATGTAAGGTAATAGTTTTATATTCATGCAACCCTAAGTAGGATAATAGTTTTATACTTATGCTACCCCAAGTAAAGTAATAGTTTATACTCATGTGACCTCGAGTAGGGTAATAGTTTTTTATACTCGTGTGACCCGAGTAATGTAATAGTTTGCGAATCTAACTCAAAATTGTTCTGCTAACGTATAATATAAATCAACAGACTTATAGGCTAATCCTTTTTATGTGGTGGGGAAGACTTAGTAGAGAACGACTCCACTATTGGTATACAATTTTACCTGTGTCTTGTACATCGCTAAGTGTTCTTCTGGATCTGTCAAACCATCATATTTCTCTATGTCGAGTGGCTCCTAATTAGGTGGAAGAGATGTTTCCATGATTCCTGGAACGAATAAGTGATCATGATGGTTATCATTCTTGTGAATTTTAATTCTTTGTGCATGTTGGGAGTGTGCTGGTCGAAACCCTGAAGTAGGACTTCCATTGTAGGTTCTCTCGAATGAGGGAATTGGTTGTTGCTTCGTGCTTGAGATTCTCCCTCAAGTGAATCCTTCTTGGGCTTGGCAATTTGGCACTTGGGTTAAGTGAATTTCCTTATATATGAGCAGGTTAACTTTTAGTTTAGTCCGAATTGTTGTATTCTATTGGTCGACGCTAGCAATTGTTGGGATTGCACTTGACTTTACGATCTCTTCTTGATGCATGTTTAACTTACTCGTTTGTGGTCGTTTGACTAAAGTCTTTACTTTGTTTCAAGGATTTGATGCTTGACTTGGTGTTGTTTCCGAATTAGTTCTAAGTCTTCGGCTATTTTCTCTTAGGTTGCCTGGTGTTATTTTCGAACCATCTCTAGTTCTTCTATTGCCTTTTATTGAATCTACAATAGTTTAGTGTTATTCTGTTCTTGCATATTTTTTATCTCCTCGTTATTTCTTTGTTGGTGCACGTCTATATGCTTATTAAGGTTATTGATGACGGTTACAAGGCCCATATCATCGTTGAAATTGGACATTATCTAACTATGGGTTAAAATTATAGAGTGGAAAAGATTGCGGGGATCGTTTTACCAAGTTCCAAGGTGAGCGTCAATTGTCCTTATCAGATTGATGAATGTCAGTAAGAGAATTTGATGAGATCAATGGATCATGTTCTAAACTTTGATTTTGCTTTCGACTTTGAAGATGTTAAATGACTTCATTTGGAAATAACAAAGACCCATTTGCGAAAGGTACTCTGACGCTCAAGTTAGCTTTTAGGCAAACATTAATGTAATTGAGAATGAGTAATGATGTCATATTTACTCCTCTCTCGATGAGTTTTCTTACATAATAAACTCTAAAGATAATAATAGTCAAAAATATAATAATTGATAGTCAAAAAATAGTAATTGATATAAAATATTATACAAAATAACAAAGATAATTAATAATATGTAACAAAATAGTTAAATAAATAAAATAATTTTGATAAGGTAGGTACAATTATATTTTTATTTTTCATAACAAATAGTAATAATAATTATAATAAATATTATTTTTATTTTCTTACACAAATTTTTATTTACATATATTTTTTATTCTTTTATTTCCACAATTTTTATTTTTTCATCTCTCACCTTTTCATTATTTACACTTCAACTTCAAAAACTTATATTTTTATTTTCATATTTTTATTATTTTTCTCTATCACTCTTCCATTTACGTATTTTCCTCTTTTCCAAGTTTTATCTTACAACCTAAAAATTATAAGTTTTCTTTTCTGTTATATTTTTCTTAAAATAAGTAATTTTTTTATTGTTTTTATTTATTATTATTATAGCAAATTAGCATGTATATTATTTGTTATCAATAGTTGGTTGTTTTAATATTTTATGATATTCAATTTTAATGTTAAAATATGAAAAAAAGGTTAAATTTGTAAGATGATTAAGAATAAATTATAAACTTATTTCTCAAGAGAAAAAAGATGATATATTACCAAATTTAAATTAAACAAGTAATATTGTTAATATTGATGAGTAATCTAGGATGTATGTAATAATTAATAATTTTTATAATATGAAATATCATTAAACACAAGTGTACTTATCCAACCTAAATTACTTAAAAATTTCTTTATTTATTTAATTATCTTGTTACATATTATTTTATTAATTATCTTTTATATGTTATTTTGTATACATCTTATATAAGTTATTATTTTTTTGGTTATTTTTATATTTTAGGTCCTATATAAAAATACTCAAACAGGGAGTAAACCTGACTTTATTACTTATTCTAAAATACATTAGTCTCTTATCTAAAAACTGACTTGAGTATCGGAGTGCATTTTGTCGATGAGTCTATGCTCTTTTTAAAGGAAGTTACTTTCAAGCATCTTCAAGTTGCAATCAAAATATGGTATATTGATCTCCTCAATTCATTCTCACACCTTCTTGTCGACCTCTACTAATCTGGTAAGAACATTTGGCACCATCGTCGAACTCGGTAAAACAATTCCCGCAATCTCTTCCGTTCCATGGTCTTAACCAACAACCATATGATATCCAATTCAAACAACAATATGGATCCTACAACTATTATCAACAACCTCAAGAAACATATGAACGAATGTCAACAAAGAAATCATGAAGAGATAAAAAAATTCACAAGAACAGAAAAAATGTTAAACTATTGCAAATCTAACAAAAGGTAGTAGAAGAATTAGTTATAGTTTGAAAACAACACTAGATAACCAGACAAAAAGTGGTTGAGACTTAGAATTTATCAGGAAACAATACTGAGCCGATCTTCAAACTCTACAAAATGAGCTAAAGGCCCTTATCAAACGACCATAACCGAGTAGGCCAAACATGAAATTGGAAGATACCACAATATCTAGTCAAGTGCAAAGGCAGCAGTCGTTAACATCAATGCATTCAAGACTCCAAAACTTGGACAAAGCTAAAAGTCAGACCGGGCATAGGTGAGGAAACCCTCCCGAGCTAAGTGTCATAACCACCAAACTCAGGGAGAAGAAGTCAGTTGAGGGAGAATGTCAGGTGTAAGCACACTAATGAAGCAACAATTTAACTCCCTTCTTCAAGAGAACTTATAGTGGAAGTCTTACCTTGACTTCAACCTACACACTCCTAGCATACACGAAGGATTAAAATTCGTGAGGAAAACAATGATCATCCATTCATTCCAAGAATCATGGAAATCTCTCTCTCACTTAACTGGGAACCACTCAACATAGAAAAATATAATGGTTCGACAGATCCATAAGAATATTTAACAATGTACAATGCAAAAGTTAAATTATATACTAATAGTGGAGTAGTCCTCTATTGAGTTTTACCCACCACACTAAGAGGATCAACCTTACAATGGTATAACTCTTTACCATATAACTCTATTAATTCATTTTACACTGGCAGAACGATTTTGAGTTAGATTTGTATCCAGTAATATGCCCAAAGTCACGTCAGTGACTTTAGAAAGCATGAAGCAGGACGAAGGTGAATCCCTATGTAGTTTCATGGACCGATTTGACAGAGTATTAAATATGATACTGAAGTTGCACCCTAAGGTTGTCTTATATGCCATATAAGTCGCTATACAACCCGCACCCTTGATTGATAGTTGTTTCGCCTATCCATCGAGAACCATCGATGAACTACATGCCCAAATAACCAATTATATCCACATGGAGGATAACAATGCTATATTTAAAAGAAATGACACATCTCCTCAAACATACTTGGTCTGATCCTCCAAAAAAACTTAAGACAAGTAAGTATGAAAATCACACACCTTTGAATGCTAGTAAAGAACACATCTTGCAAAAGGTTTTAAAACTTGAATTGGTGTGTGTACCACCACCTCGACCATCTTTGGCTTTTCGCAATGTCATTTCTATCAAAACTACGGGCATTTTATCGACAAGTGCTAACGAATCAAAGCTATAATTGAGGAACTCATCTAATATAATTCTCTAACATACTTCATTCGTAATGACTCAAAGTTGTAAAACTTATAAAAATTATTTCTTACTCAAGATAACATAAGTATAAAAATTGTACCTTACTCGAAATCGCTCAAATATAAAAATTGTACCTTACTTGAGATTACTTATAAAAAATGTATCTTACTCAGGATAATACGAGTATAACAATTGTACTTCACTTGGGATTACATGAGTATAAACATTTTACTTTACTCGGGATCACACGAGTATAAAAATTGTATTTTACTCGGGGCCACACAAGTATTAAAATTATATCTTACTCAAGGTATCATGAATATAAAAGTTGTACCTTACTCGAGGTCATACAAGTATAAAAGTTCTGCCTTATTCAAGATAACATGAGTATAAAAGTTGTATTTTGCTCGATATCATATGAGTATAAAAATTCTACCTTACTCAAGGTAACATGAGTATAAAAGTTATATCTTACTCGGGATAACACGAGTATAAAAATTGTACTTTACTCAAGATTATACGAGTATAAAAATTGTACTTTACTCAGAGTTGCACAAGTATTAAAATTTTATACCTTACTCAAGGTAACATGAGAACAAAAGTTATACTTTACTCAAGGTCATACAAGTATAAAAAATTCTACCTTGCTCAGGATAACATGAGTATAAAAGTTATATCTTATTCCGGATCACACAAGTTATACATACCTTACACAGGGTCACATGAGTTATATATACCTTACTCATGTATATGAGTTATCAAAGTCTATATCTACCTTACTTGAAGTCACACGAGTTATACATCCTTATTTGGTATACAAGTTATCAAAACCTGCATCTATCTTATTCCAGGTCACACGAGTTATACATCATTTACTCAGGTATACGAGTTATCAAAATTTGTATTTATCTTACTTAGAGTCACACAAGTCATATATGTCTTACTCAAGTATATGAGTTATCAAAACCTGCATTTACCTTATTCTAAATTATAGGAGTATACATACCTTATTCGAATATACAAGTTATCAAAATCTACATGTAAAAAACTTTAATTGAAGCCACAAGTCTAACATTTGTATTGTTTATTAACAATTGCACAATCTATGAACGAAACAATTTGTAACTTCATAGTCATAGTATATGTGCACGACAAATGTAAATCATTTTCCAAATATATGAAGTTCTAGTCTTCACAAGACGATCTTCTTGAGCTCAAGGGCTGATGAGAGCTCTATAAAACTCTTTTCTCCTTTTAGTAAAGTTTTTAACCCATTCTCTTTGCATGACAAATAAATAGGCTCTACTAAGTAAATTTAACGAATATATCTTGGTTTAATCTAATAATGGTTGATAAAATAAAAATGTTCAAATCGAATACTACTTGCCTACATAATGAAATGATCAACTCAACCTAATTTGGCCTTTATTCTTAAAGGAATCGGCCTCCGAACTTAGAGGACTTGTGTACTTAACTCGAACTAAACCCATTAAAATCACTTTATTTATTAATTATATTGTTACATATTATCTTATTAAATTATCTTTTATATGTTATTTTGTATAATATCTTATATCAGTTATTATCTTTTTGGTTATTCTTATATTTTGAGTCTTATATAAAAAGATTCAAATAGAGAATAAATCTAATTTCATAATTCATTCTCAAATACATTATTTTTTTTTGTCTAAAAGCTTATTTGAGCATCAGAGTGTCTTTTGTAATGCATCTATATTCAAAATCTTCAATTATTTTCAAGTTGTAGCTCAGAATCTGATATACTAATCTCCTTAGTACAATCTCACACCGTCTTGTAAGAACAATAATTAAAATATATTTAATTTTTTATATATATTTATTTTATATTGATATTAAATATATATGAGTAGTTATTTTTTATAATTTTTCTTGAAAAAAATTATTTAAATTTGTAGGAAACTTTTGTAATTTTTTTAAAAAAATCACCACAAGAAATTTTATAATTAGCTAGAAAAATTAGCTACAAATTTCTTTTTTCACTAATTTGTAGTTAATTAGCTATGGAATAGTGAAAGAATAAGGTCAGTAGTTAATCTGTAGTAAAATAACTAGAAGACTAATATTTTTGTAGCTATTCTCTCACTTAGTAAAAAAATAATTTAGTTAGGAAAATTTTTGTCACTAATCCCTCACTATAAATATTAGCTATATTATTTTTTGAAGCTATTTCCTAGCTAAATTGTGTAACATACAATTATAGTTAAAGCTGTAGCAAATTTATAGCAACTATCAAATTAAAAAAAATATTAAATTATTGGGAACATTCTTATAAATTATTTTAGTTTTATAAAAAATTATTTATAAAAAATACTTGTAAATTTCTCTAAAAATATATAATTATAAAAAATAATTTTTGATCTTTTTGAAAAAAATATCAATAAAAATTAATTACAATTTTTTCTTAAAAAAATTATTTTTACCAAATTTACTATAAATATATAATTATATATATATAAAAATTATTTTTTTTATCTAAAATAAATTATTTAGAAATAATTATAATTTTTTTGAAAAAATATCTAAAAAATTTGATAAATATTTAAAATTATTTTTTGTAAGTTTTTTATAAATTTAAATTTGTTAGAAATATTTAATAATATTTAAATTAATAGAAAAATTTTATAAATAATAATTTTTTATAATTTTTTTAGAAACTATTCTTTATAAGAAATAAAAAAATTTATATTCAGAAATAGTAATTTATTTATTTTTTTATAATTCTTTTGATAAAAATGTAAATTATTTTTGTTTCATCTTCTTCATACTTAATTTTTTCAAACCTAACGCCTCTCTCAGTCCCGCCGTGCCGCTCGCTGCCGCTGCTCCCTGCCGCTCGCTGCTGCTCCCTGCCGCTCCCTGCCACTGCTCGCTGCCGCTCCCTGCCCCTGTTGTTGCCGCCCCCATCTGCTGCCGCTGCCGCTCTCGCTCTCGCGCCGCTCCCCTGCTGCTCTTGCTCCCGCTCCCACGTTGTCCTGCGCCGCGTCCGTTGCTGTCCTGCGCCGCTTCCGCACACACTGCCACTGACGTTTTCTCACGGTAATCTCTTTTTCATTTTGAATGTTAACCTATGATTTGAGTTTTGGGAGGTTTGATTTTATTCAATATGTGTTGTTTTATCCATCGTTAATTGTCTATCGCCTAATAGTTTTAAGTTTGTTGTGTATTATTTTTAGAGTGAACTCTGTTCTGTTGAGTAAGTAGCACTATTACGTATACCATGTTACAGCAATGCAGATTGATCCAAATAAAAGAAAATGTTATAAACGTAAAAAACAATGGTTAATTTTAAAAGAAAGTGTAACTCAGTATGAGGCCAAAACAATACCCAGGCACATGAACAGATATTGCGGGATAAGTAGAAGTATGATTACTTACCATCTATATGTTACAGAGAGAAGAGTGGATGATTTTGTTTATAGTAAGTAACTGTTTACTCATTCATATAATGGAGCTACTACAATACAATCATCTTTCCCTTATCTATGCCTATCTACCTATCAGGTATAGGTATAGCTTCCTTGTGATTTTGTGAACTGTGGTGTGTTTCCTTTGCGTGTCTGGAATCAAGACTATAAAACTAGTGTATAGTCTTGTTCTTTCCTTAGAAGTGGAAAATGGTGAATCCCACTTTTTCTGCTGGCAGATTGTTCTTATTGTATGGGGGTTAAAGAGAATATTCATTTACCATCTTCACTCTCTGTTTAGATTGTTCCACCCATGCCTTGATTTGTTTAATATAAGCTATCACACCCACATGTTTTATTTAAATTTATTCTCTTTTGATTGGTATGCAAAGGACACAAACATTTTTTTTAATTATTAAGTGATATCAATCTGCACCTTCAAACAAGATCATGACAAGCCACTCTTTTAAAACCCTAAAATATTTTGTCATGATTTGAAGCAGTTGCGTAATGATTAACAAATTTGCATGCTCATATGTGATAAGCCATGGAGTTATTTGGTTCTCATTAGACCTCATGAAACGCGTAAGTATTTAAATTTTCTTTTTACGTCATGAAAGACAATTCTTTTATTCATAAATCTAATTAACAAATTCTAAATGTCTTCATTTTTCTATAACATGTGTATTTTGCCAAATCATATTTGCCTAATGCCTCTTCCAAACTTGTGCAGTATATAAGACTCTGAGAAGTTCCATATCACATATTAAACTCTTCTGTGCGCATGAAACTATAAGCAATCTCACTCTTTACTATAAGCAATCTCACTCTTTACTACCAGGTAAGTCATATCTCACCCTTCTAATTAAATTCTCTTAATATTAATTGCTTTATGTATATGCTTTTTTATGTGTATATTTATAGATAGCTATCCAATGCACTCTCAGTTTTTAGTTTTGAACATTGGTTTGAATGGCATTACTGTTCTTTTGGTGACTGTTTTCACATTCAATAATGGTTGAAGTCTGTGTTTTGTTTTGTTTTTTTTTTAAGTTTTTGTTTGGGTTTTGGTTGGAGTGAATCAGAGAGTGTTGGCCTCACCACACTAAAAGAGTTTTTGGAAAGATAGACATGAAGAGAAAGAGAATGTGTAGTAAATGGTATGGGTATTGCGTGTGATTAGGGTGTTGAATGGGGTTGGTGTTGAATGGGGTAAACAAAGAATCTATATAAAGGTGGCACTTGGTTCACAAAGAGCATAACAAAACCCCATTTTGCAGTGAGGTTGAGGGGGAAAACAATGGGGCTGCTAATGGCCTCCGCCACACTCAGTCTTGTATTGGCAATTGTGTCTCTAAGCTTCCCATCTCAAATCTCAGCTGACCACTACATTTACTCGTCACCACCACCTGTCTCTCCTCCATACCACTATTCTTCACCACCTCCTCCACCAAAGAAGCCATATTATTATCACTCTCCTCCACCACCTTCACCTCCCCCACCAAAGCCATACTATTATCATTCTCCACCTCCACCACCTAAGAAGCCATACTACTACCATTCTCCTCCACCACCTCCACCAAAACCATACTACTACCACTCACCCCCACCACCTTCACCTCCTCCATCTAAGCCATACTACTACCATTCTCCCCCACCCAAGAAGCCATACTACTATCACTCACCGCCTCCACCTTCACCTCCTCCACCGAAACCATACTACTACCACTCTCCACCACCACCTTCACCTCCTCCTCCAAAGCCATACTACTACCATTCTCCACCTCCTCCTAAGAAGCCCTACAAATATCCATCTCCCCCACCTCCAGTGCACCCTTACCCTCACCCTCATCCTCATCCTCATCCTCACCCTCCTTACGTTTACCACTCCCCTCCCCCACCCCCTAAGAAGTCATACAAGTACCCATCCCCTCCACCTCCAGTACACCCTTACCCTCACCCGCACCCACATCCCCATCCGCACCCACATCCCCATCCATACCCTCACCCTCACCCTCCCTACGTTTACCTACGTACATTCTACATTGTTATAATTTTTCATTAGCAATTACCACTTTCATTTTCTCATTTAACACATATTTTCATATGTATACTTGTTCCCAAGAAATGAGACGACACTTTAACATCCCTATCAAGGTTTTAACTTGATGGGGAAAATGATTTTTAGGGTCTGGCTATAGTGAAGGGACCACTTCAATGTTCATTGTTGATTTAATAATTTTAATATTCTAACTCGAATAAATTAAAATATTTTTTTTATAAATATTAGCTTTTCAAAGTTAAATAAAAAAATCGAAATATAATCTTCTTTATCATCTAACATAGTAATTAATTTTATCTTTAAAATAAATGATTATGAGAGACTTATTATAATATTTACCCTTAAAAAAGTTATTTCTTATAAAAAAGTTATTTCTTATTAAAATTAAATTAATTTTAACAATTAGATCTTTAACCTTCATCTGTTTGTTACCATGACTTTTTTAGTTTTGTTAAACCAACTTCAAGATTAATGAAATCAGATCGAAGATGGATGTTACAAAGAAATAATCAATTTGGTATTATAACTGAAGAATTCAGAAATGGTGTTAATGGTTTTATTCAAATAGCGACAAGAGACTCAAAATTTGCTTGATGTAGCGGGCGTATTCCTTGCCCATGTGGAAAATGTAGAAATCGTTATTGGGATGTATCATTTAATGTGGAAAAGCATTTGTATCACCATGGATTTATGGATGGTTACACAAATTGGATCCTTCATGGTGAGGAAAGATGGACCGATGATGTATAAGGACAGAGATGTGGGTTGGATTAGTTGACATATGGGCAACAGAAGAATGGAAAAAGAAGTCCATTGCAGGTAAGGCTAATAGGGCTGTCAAGCCTGATGCCATGATGCACACAGGAGGATCAAGAAGCTTTGGACAACACTTGAAAAAAATGGTATTCATACTTTATACATTTAATACATTGATCATATAATTGTTAATCAATATTGATTACTAGTTATAAATTTAATATTAGGTTTGATGTTGGTATATTGATGTCTGAATCTTGAATTGTAAATTATTTCATAGGAAGAAGAACACAAACGTCCTATTTCTTATGGTGAATTATATAGCAAAGTTCATAAAAAGAAAGATGGTGAATATGTGTCTAACAAAGCAAAAAAATTCATTGTAAGTGTGTATATTTTATAAATATTAAATTTTGTTTATTTATAATATTGCTAAAATATTGATTTGATGTAGGAATCATATGAAAATGCTATGATTGAAAAATATGGGGAAGATACATCAAATCATCCTATAGTTGATTCGATATTTGGATAAAGACTGCTGGTGAAAATAAAAAAGGTAGAATTTATGGTATAGGTCGAGTTTGGATCTTGGTATTTCACATGTTTCATCTTCATCGGTTGAAGGTCCCTCTTCCCAAAATCTTACCACACCTCTCATCGAAGGAATCATTACCTTAGCTACACGAGATATCTAGTTTGCAAGAGCGAGATGAAAACACGATTGCGAGCACAAGCCGATATGCAAGCATTGATGCAAGCACAAATGAAGACACAAGCAGAAATGCAAACACTCATGCAACAACAAATGCAAGAAGAAATGCGAGTCTTTCATGAAAGATTTATTATCCGCCTTAAAGAAACAATGATGAAAACATACTTTAAACTTTGTTTCTATTTGTAATTGTGTTATACATAACTTTTTAGTTGAAATATTATTTTTGTTATGTTTTAATTGTTTGAAACATCATTTTAACTATGTTTAAACAATATTTTTATATTGAAAGTTGATAAGTTTGTCTTCTTTTTTAAGAATGAGTAATAATTTAAATCTTAAATATTTGATATTATAAATTTTGATAAAAATTATGAGGGATTAGCTATGAAATAGTAAGAAAAAGATTGTAAAGGATTAGCTACGGATTAGCGAAGAAATAATTGTGAGGCATTAACCACTAGCTAGAGATAGCGAGAGAAAAATTGTGAAGGATTAGCTATGGATTAGCGAGAAAAAAATTGCGAGGGATTAGCTACGGATTAGCGAGAGAAAAATTGCGAGGAATTAGCTACGGATTTGCGAGAGAAAAATTGCGAGGAATTAACTACGGATTAGCGAGAGAAAAATTGCGAGGGATTAGTTACGGATTAGCGAGAGAAAAATTGCGAAGAATTAACTACAGATTAGCGAGAGAAAATTTGCGAGGGATTAGCTACGGATTAACGAGAGGAAAATTGCGAGGGATTAGCTACGGATTAGCGAGAGAAAAATTGCGAGGGATTAGCTACGGATTAGCTACAAGTTTTGGGAGATCAAATTAGCTAGAGATAAACAAAATTTTATCATTTAAATTAGCAAGGGATTTAGCGACAGTTTAGCGACAAAATTTGCTACAAGTTTGAGAGAGAATACATCTGTATCTAATTAGCTACTTGGATTTAGCTACGGACTATTCCATAGTTATTCAGTAGCTAATCAGTAGCAAAATATATCGACGAGAGATTAGCTATAAAATAGCTACGGAATGTGTCATAGCTAATATGTAAAATTCTTGTAGTGAATTACAAAACTATTTTTGTGTAATATATAAAATTTTAGTAATGATTTTTAATAATTTAAAATAATATATTCATTTTTATCCGACAATTATTTTAATATATATATATATATATATATATATATATATTAATCTGTTTTTTTATATCTAAAATTTCTTATTCTTATTGTTGTGTAATCCAACAAATTATATGTAAATAGAAAATAAAAAAAATCTATGATTTTTTTTTAATTTATATAACTTGTATAAATCTTATAGTCATTGAGTGATCTATTTTATCAATATTTATTTATTATTTGATCTTCATCAAAATAAGTTTCCATCTTACATTTTATACATTAAAAAGAAAATATATATGCTATTTAAATTTAATTTCAATAGATAATCCAAAATAAAAAAAATAGAAAATATAGAAAACTCCGACTTATTGAAATTTATATAACGGGATATAATTATTTTAGTTATTGAGTGATTTGTTTTATCAAAATTAATTAAATATATTAGATTATTTTATCCTACACTATAGAAAGATAAGATTTTATCATTTTAAATTTTAAATACTTAATATATATTGTCAGTTATTTAAAAAATATATAAAGAATTTATTTATTTTTATATTAGATTCGGACCATTAAATAATTGATACAATCCTTTTTTATCAAGAGTTAATAACGTTCAAATTTAAATAAGTTCAATTTTCTTTCAACAAATACTTATTTTAGTTTTGTTTTCTATCACTATAATAATACCCAATGAATATACTGTAAAACTACATTTTGCAACATAATTAAAGATAATTTTTTTACTAATTATTTGTCGGTATACACAAGACAGAAAATTGATGAAATGTTTAATATGAACTTAACCATGTATCTTTATTTAAATATCTGAAATAAATGATAATAAAGAACTATAGAAAGGAAACTTGATATAATATATATAAAAATTAAATTTATGAATAAGATGTTTCAAAACTTTAATAACACCAACCATCAATTAAACATAGAAAGAATTTATTTAATATCACAAACTTTTATATAATATCTTCCAACCAAACTAATTATAAAACAAATAGAGCAATATTACCCTTTTTTATTATATTTTCATTCTCTAAGTACGAGTGAGATATTATATTTATTATATAATATATAAAAATAAATTTCAATAAATTAAAAAAGGGACAAACACAAAGATATATATATTAAAGATCCTAAACCCTAATCTAGCGCACATTCATGTTGGCTTGCAAAAAGAAAAGATAGTGACGTGATGATGAGATTTTGCGGAATGGGCCGAAAGTAGGGGAATTGGGCCTGAAGAGAAGTAAGACGGATCATCAAGGAAGAGTGAGAGAGGGGTAAGGAGAAAAAACGTTAGCTGAACGAAACAAAGTAATGACACAGAAATACACACCCCAATCTGACATGTGTGATTTTTGTAAGTAAAATTGTATTGAATCGTATCGCCTCAATCCTATATCTCATCCGAAATTCGCCGAGTCGAGTTCGACTCACCCACCCTAACTCGTTCTCTCTCCTCCTCCTTCGCCTTTGGTTCTATCTGTGAGCTACCCACCTGCCACTCTTTATCCACCACCTTCAACCACCCTCATTCGCATCCTTTTCGGTAATCAATCCCTTTTTCCGTTTCATTCTTCACTTGTTGTTACTTCCCGCAATTGCTGCTTCTATCGATTCTCTTTCCTCCTTCCTCTTTCGGTTCAATTTTTTCTCGATCTTTCTTTTCCCACCATTTTTCTTTTTCCCCTTTTACCTTGTGCATGCCCTTGTTCGTCTTCCTTTTATCCCCTTTCTCCTCACACCACAATACGACCTAAACCTCAACTTTTGTGCTTGCTTCTCTCTTGGTCGGAATTTTAGATTGAGATTTTTACATGTGCGTGTGTTTGCGTGCTTGCCTATTCAGGATTTTGAGATAAAACCCTCGTATTCTCAGCTGTTGTAGAGAATAGTAATAACAACAAACTTTCATCAGTTTGGTAATATGAATTCTTTAGCTTTCTTTTGCTTCCGGCTGTCTAATGTGTTTTTCATCTTGGTTTTGAACTTTTGATTTTTAGCTGGTTTGTTGTATGCTTGTTTATTGGAATCTAAAATAGCCTACGAAAGTAGCTTGTTAGTAGCCTATTCATTCGACCTTTTTGTTGTTTTGATGCAAGCCCGAGCTGTTATCCTTTTGTTTTCCTATATGCATATGATGGTGTCGGGTTGTTATTTTAATTTACTATGTGTGTGAGCAAGTATGACTGATGGGGCATTCTTCTTGGTTCAATGGAAAAACATATTTTTTTTTTATCAATATTTTAATCTGGTTTTTTCAACAGTTTGAATAGGAAGTGCTGGGGTGAGTTTTCAATTCATTCTTTCAGATGGCAGCAGGGTTTTTTTTTTTTTTTTTTTTATATATGTATTTCTAATGATGTTTTCATCAGCGCTAGTAAGGATTAGGGTGTTTTCCCTTTTGTTGCAATTGAAACCCCTTGTCTTCATAGTTCTGTACAAATGATATTTTCTTGGTGTTGTCACTTTATATTTGCTTTGGAAATTTTAAACTTGATGTTTGATGATTAATTGGAACTTCATTTTTCCTATCCAGAATTTGTATCTGATGTACATGCCAACACTTTCCAAAGTTGAATAATGGCTGTTGAGACTTCCGATAAACCAAATTTACCTCGTGATTTTGATGACGATGATGAGGCACCTTTAATTTACAAAAGGTATTCAACTAAGAAAAATCAATCACATTCAGAAGCAAGGAAGTCAAGTTCTCACACTCTTGATGGACAGTCATATAGACAGATGCCTAATGCACCTTCTTCGAATGGCCAAACTTCTAGCGTGCAGAAAGGTAATACTGCCCCATCTCTAAAGCCATCAACCATGAAGCCTTCTGTAGGTATCTCCAAAGCTTCAAATTCCGTCGTCAACACCTCCTCTGTGAAGTTGCCTGTAGCAAATTCAAAATCACCTTCATTGGCAGATAAACAGAAAATGTCCATTGATGTCAAGGTGGAACCAGAATCTATTGAACGCGGTGGTAAAATTTTGTGTGAAGATTCAGAAGATGATGACGATGATAAACCGTTGAGTTGTAGGTTGAAGAATTCTAACTATGACAAGAAAGTGATGTCTGTTGTCAAGAAATCTAGTGAAGAATCTGAAGATGATGATAATGTCCCTTTGTCAAAAAAGCTACCCGGTACTTTCAATTTGGGAACAACTAGCACTAACCATGACGACTCAGATCAGAAGAAGCCTATTTCTAAAATTCAGAAAGAGCGGGAAAATGGTTCTGGCATGAGGAATAAACAGGATAGGCCATCTCCAATGCCAGCTAAGAGACCACTAGATAATAGTAATTCCTTGCAACCTTCTGTTAAGAAGTCAAAGGTCTCAGTTCCTGATGCATCTATCAAAACTAAGCCAGTCTCTGAGAAACGTGAAATGAAGCTAGAGGATGATGATGATAATGTTCCTATTTCCCAGAGAATAAAGAAACAAGCCATGTCAGGTGATAAATCATCTTCCACGAAGAAAGTGTCAGCAAAGGTTACTAAAGTTAATAAGTCTAGTTCAAAACCTTTCAAGAAACAGACCAAGAAGACAGTTAAAAAATCAGGCAGTGGTTCAGAATATTCCAAATCTACCAAACTTCTTCCTAGCTCTGGTGATGGGCAGAAAAAGTGGACCACTTTGGTTCACAATGGTGTCATTTTCCCCCCTCCATACCAGCGGCATGGGATAAAGATGCTCTTTAAGGGGAGACCAGTTGATTTGACTCCTGAGCAAGAGGAGGTGGGATTTTGTCTCTGAAGACTATGTTCTTTATATTTTGGATGACTCTTTGCTCTTTTTCCTTTTCTTTTTTGATAAATTGGGATCATTTAAGTCCTTCTATGATCATGTGTTTTTGTAACTTATCTTTTGAGCTTTTACAAAATTACGAACTTCAAAGTTATTTTGCAGGTTGCCACGATGTATGCAGTGATGCGAGATACTGAGTACATGCAGAAAGATAAGTTCAAGGATAATTTCTGGAATGACTGGCGAAAGCTGCTCGGAAGAAATCATGTAATCCAGAACTTGAAAGATTGTGATTTTACTCCAATATATGACTGGTACCAAAGTGAGAAGGAAAAGAAGAAGCAAATGACCACCGAAGTACGTTTGTCATTTTCTACATTACACTTCATTTGACAATAGTAGAAATTTATATATTTGAGCATTGTCTGTTTTTTAAGCAGATTTTTTATTTATTTATCTCTTAAGTGAGAAGGAAAAGAATAAGCAATTGACCCCTCATACTACAGTTTTAATTTGTTTTACGAAATACTTACATTATATATGTGCCCGTCCCAATAAGGTGTACCTAGAATGGGAAATTAAAATCACAAAGAGGCACAACTCACAAAGGGGCAGTAGACAGGAAGGACACAGAGAATTCTCATTATAGGAATAAGAGAATTCACACATGGTTAAATGAGGGGGAAAGTGAGTTATGCTCATAAGGGAGTGGACTGTGAGCAGCCGAGGTGATACATGTTTAGTAGAAAGTTTTGTGGCAATTGTCTTTATTTTTTTTCCTTTACAGTATTCAGAAATTTGTTTTCTTTAAGCATTGTGTTACTGACATGCAGAAATATTATACGTCTATGTTGTTTTCCATATCTCTATTTATATGAATTTGTATTGTGCCAAGTTTGATCTTAGTTGGCCTGAGAGGTTTATTCTTGTCGTGTTTATTAATTTTGTTTTGAATATTGACCCCAATTTGTCTCCTCTTTATGCAGGAGAAGAAAACTTTGAAGGAAGAGAAAATGAAACAAGAGGAGAAATACATGTGGGCTATTGTCGATGGTGTTAAAGAGAAGGTTTAATCTTCTCACTCCCTCTAATTTGTGTAGATTTCTATATTTAAAATTTTCTACCGACTTCATGAATTGTAATTGGGTTATTATATTTTGTTAGGGGTATTGATGTTGCCTTCCCTTGAAGTTGTTGAGTTATTGTTATTGTAGTTGGATTTGGATATTCACTTACTTTTTATATCTCAATCCTCATTTAATGCAAGATTTGTGAAGTTATTAATGCTGACCAAAAGAATGTCAATTACCATCATGTTGCCAATTTAATACAGACCAGTTTACACCCTTCAATTTTGTGCATAATCCCTGCTGTTGGGGGAATATAAAGTGACTGACCTTTATGTTAAAATATTTAAGCTGATAACACATTATTAATTATGCAATCCATATTAAGATGGAAAAGGACGATAATCAGGTTTTCTCACAATATACTTGTTTTATTAAAGGTTAAACATAATTTAATGGTGTTATAACTAAGGCACATGATATTTCTTCTGGTATTTGAATGGTTTGCTTTGCTCAACAGAAGACGTCTTGTTCATAAAATTTGAATTTCAAGGGATTAATTGCACTTAGTTAAATCCTAAAGCTCAAGGTCCAAAGTTAAAGAGCTGAATTTAAAAGTATACTAACTTTTCATGTAAATTTAGTTTTCACTACTGCCATCAGTAGTACATTTCATTTTGCTGAATGATTGGTACTGTAAGGATACATATATCATTATTTCCATATTGTTTTTCTGTATTTTTTTACAACATTTGAAAATGGTTGTTTTTGGGAGTTGTTATGTGCTTGAAGCTCCACTTATTTCTGCTCTTTAATTATGTGGCATTCTATACAGTCTTTTACAGTCTTTTTCCAAATTTATTCATTATGAAACATTTTAACTTGTGACTAATTTTATCCCATCCTCTTTTTCAGGTTGGGAATTTTAGAGTTGAACCACCAGGTTTGTTCCGAGGCCGGGGAGAGCACCCCAAGGTTGTTATGATAGTTGTTACTGGAACTATTACATTTATTTTTTCAGATACAGTGGTTTCATATATAGTGACTTCATCTCAGAATTTTTATGGGCTTCTACTTATAATGTTTACTTGTTGGCTGTAATTTGTTAATAGATGGGAAAATTGAAAAGACGCATTCGTCCAGGTGACATCACAATTAATATTGGAAAGGATGCCCCAATTCCGGAATGTCCTATTCCTGGTGAAAAGTATTACTCCTACTAATTCTTTGACTTGGAGAAAAAATTTAAAAGATTATTGAATATGGTACCAAGTTAAGCCAGTTTTTCTAATCATGAATTGTGTAATCTTGGCAGGTGGAAGGAGATAAGACATGATAATACAGTTACTTGGTTAGCCTATTGGAGTGACCCTATAAATCCAAAGTTATTCAAATATGTGTTTCTGGCTGCTAGTAGTTCCTTGAAGGGTCAAAGTGATAAGGAAAAGTATGAGAAAGCTAGGATGTTAAAGGTGTTTTCATGTTTTGTTCGCAGCATTGTGAATTTCATGTTTTTCATTTGATATTTTGGGATGACATATAAAAAGAACTTGCCTAATTATTGTAGTTCTTGATTTCTTGGTGCAGGATTATATAGGGAATATTAGGTCTGCATACACAAAAGATTTTAACAATAAAGATATTACGAAGCTGCAAATTGCTGTTGCTACTTATCTTATTGATAAACTAGCTCTGAGGGCTGGTAATGAGAAGGTATTATGTTGGTATATGCACTCACTCTCATTTGTTCTAACAGCAAGTTACCCTCTTCACCAAAGCATACATATACATACTCATGATGTCAAGACACATATAGATGGTTACTTTGTCAGCATTTGATTTTTATTTTTATTTTTTCCATTGGACTCTATAAGTGCTTGCGAATTTCATTTAAACTACCCCAATATCTAAAGAGTTAATTAATAATGTACTGCTTGAATATTTTGTATTTATTTTCTTGTTTATAATATCTCTCTATATATAGAAAATAGAATAGGAGTTGGCAAAGGAATGTAACCTGAGTAGTTGTCACTAAAAGTCCTGGTTGTTAGCCTGAATAAATTTGGATAAAATTTCCTGAAGAAACTATTTGCATGTTAGTCTTTGTTAGTAAATGCCGAGGAGGTATTCTTAGCTTCAATTACTCTTATGTATGAAAATCTGCTTTAAACTATATTAATGTCACATTTTTTATAGTTGAAAATAGCAGTCAATAAATTCTTACATTCTTTGAATTTGTTGAAATGATTTGGTCCTACTATGAAGCTTTCATAGTTTGTTTGATTGTGTTCAAAGTAGATGATTACTTTGATTTTAGTTGTTAAATTTGGCATTTCTTAATTGCATTGCTCAGGATGATGATGAAGCTGATACTGTTGGTTGCTGCACATTGAAAGTAGAGAATGTGACAAGAGAACCCCCCAACAAACTCAAGGTATTTGGGTTTCTAGTTAATTTCACTGTACTGTATGTTATGGTTGATGAGTTATAAGTCCTCCAGGGGTTTTCTAAGTTTATTAGTCCTTCTCAGTTTGTTTTAATGGTAGTCTCCCTTGATAATTATAATTGTTAGTAAACTTGTCTCTCTTTTGTTTTATACAGTTTAACTTCCTTGGTAAAGATTCTATCAAGTATGAAAATACAGTTGAGGTTGAGCTTCCTGTATATAATGCAATCTTGAAGTTACAAAAAGGTGGGAAACTGGCCATTATTTTTTTTTTTTTAATGTTTAAGCATGAAACTGAAGCAGTTAATTGTTTCCCTCTGACATTTTTAGATAAACGACCTGGTGATGATCTTTTTGATAAGCTGGATACAAGTAAATTAAATGCTCATCTGAAGGAACTCATGCCTGGTCTAACCGCAAAAGTCTTCCGTACATTCAATGCATCAATCACATTGGATAATATGGTATAATTGATTGAAACTTCCTGATATTCACATTCCTTGTTGATAAAATAAAGAAAAAGGAAAAAGCTAATTTTCTTATATAACCTCAGCCTTAGTGTACTTTGTTATTTGATTATATGCTTGATGTTGGAATTATTTAATGTGGGACCTCCCACCCCCCATAAGAAAATAGTTAAGTAGCATGCCTTCTTTGAGAGTAATATACCAAAGCCACTCATTTCTACGTCTTCAGATTTGTCTTGTTCAGGGTCATATAAAAATTTTTCTACACATTTCGTATACAATATAATGGCTATACACAATTGCAAAAATGCGCTCGATTGTAAAATTCTCGCAATTCATGAAATTGTTATGCATCCCTTGAATGCTTTTGAAAAACTCTTATGCTATCAATATGCTCTTAAGTCAAACATATGTTTATTATTGGATCATGTATATACTATGATTTCTTTTATTGGGTACATTACAGACTTACACAATTGGTTTTTGTGGAATTATGGAACAGTTAAATAAGGAAACTAAAGATGGAGATGTTGGGGAAAAGATTGTTGTTTATCAGCATGCAAATAAACAGGTGAATTGTATGGAACATGTTGCTTAGTTTTACCTATGATATTGCAATTTTTCATATTTAAGTTGTAACAACTCGTGTCTTCCATAACAGGTTGCTATCATTTGCAATCATCAACGCAGTGTTTCAAAATCTCATGATGCACAAATGTCAAAGTTAACTGAAAAAATTGATGAACTTCAGGTATGTATAATGACAATATCCGAAAATTGCTAATCTGGGACTGTATTGGTATGTGTGACCCATTAACATTTAGTTGCATTTTGGGTTATCTTTACTTGTAGGCTGTTCTGAAGGAGCTGAAAACGGATTTAGACAGGGCAAGGAAAGGAAAGCCCCCTTCAAAGAGTTCAGATGGAAAGACAAAGAAGAACTTGACTCCTGAAGTGTAATTTAGCTTTTCGTAACATCTTTAACCATTGCTTGTTTCAAAATGATGTATGATTGTGGATTATGTAATCTACAGGCTAGAGAAAAAGATATCTCAAACCAATGCGAAAATTGAGAAAATGCAACGTGATATGAAGACAAAAGAAGATTTGAAAACTGTGGCATTAGGCACATCCAAGATAAACTACCTTGACCCTAGGATTACGGTTGCCTGGTGCAAGCGGCATGAAGTTCCGATTGAAAAGGTGCTGGCTTCTTCCATTGTTCAGATTATGTTATTAATAGTGTTTTTTAATCAATTTCAAGATGCAGGGGTGATCTGGTAGGGCCATGTTCAGGCCCAAATTTTTTTAAGTATTTTTTGTTCAGGAGAAAATATTTGTTATATTATTATTCTTGCGCCTTACCGTAAGCTAAAGTTTTGGCTTTCCCGTCTGGAAATGTAAATATTTCTCCCTTTGGAGGCATGTTGCTGCTTATCGGAATGGGACTTGTACGTTGCCCCAATAGTTAGCACTAGTTTCCATGGGCTGCATTTTCGATCTCAAAACTGACATAGCTCTGATCTTATGCTTGATTGTATGTCTTCCTCGCTCTCATTTTGTTACTAATCTCTGCCACTTGCCTCAATTGTTACAGATTTTCAACAAGTCTCTGCTGGCGAAGTTCTGCTGGGCAATGGATGTGGATCCTGACTTCAGATTCTGAGAACTATGTTGTGATGCTGGGGGAAAAACAGTTTTTATTTTATTTTTTACTTATTTCTTTTCTATAAATTTTTTCTTTTTTTCTGTTTTATCAATTTTAACGGAAATTGATGTTGTAAGTCCATCTAATCTAATTATGGGGTGAGTTTCCCCGTTTCTTCATTGACCAGTTTTATACTTAAACTATTAACCATTCATAGTCATGATTTTAATGTGATACACATTGGCAAACCTGCAAAATGAGGTATAATTTTGTTCTTTATTTTGTTTATTATTCTGTGATTGGTACTTGTTTCTATATCACGATGTAGAGTTCCCTTTTGTTTTAGCTGGGTACAAATTTGCAGTTTTGAATGGGTCATTATTGGTTAGAGATTTATTCCGCCATTTACAATGTTTGCCAATGCATGTTCTTTTATAAAGAAAACTTGAATCTTGAATAAATTATTAAGAAAACTTGAAATCTTGAATAAATTATTAAGAAAACTTGAATCTTGAATAAATTATTAAGAAAACTTGAAATCTTGAATAAATCATTTAGAAAACTTGAATCTTAAATAAAGAATTGTTTATGACGTAAACGAAGTCTGACGTATTGAGGGCTTTGACAAGCAACTTGCGATTTTTGTGAAGGTTTCAATTCCTAAGATATTAGACAATCAATCATGAAACAGTTTGTTGAAAGTGGAATTTTCATTGGATCTTCGAAAATAATTGTTTGCAAGATTAACTAAGTTTTTAATTCAATTCGGTTTCATTTGGGATGGGCCAGATTAAATGAAATAACTTATCTACAAGTCAATTTGATCTAAACTACAAATATTATTGACCATCTTGATTAGTTGATTTGATTTTATTCCAGTTACATATTAGGAGGAAAACATTAGGACGTTGAAATTTTCTATAATTTTTGGAACTATCTGGGAATTCCTTTAAGGTCTAATTTATCAATGAAATCAATCTAAAGTAATGGAAATTTACGGCCAACACATAACAAAAGTAATTTTAGTTTATTGGAATAGCTTATCACTCGTTTTGATAATTTTGTTATAATTTCTGATGTTTGAAAACCTAAAAAAAAAGAAGAAGCAATTCTTATTCCATTTTTTCAAACTTTGTGATAATTTTGACGAATTAATTAAATCAAAATTGAAAAACATGTAAATAATAGGGTTACTACAGGGACTTAAATTCGTGTGAATTTATTGTACTTATTAATTATAATATGACTTACATTACAAGCAACCGTGAAAAAAACTTCATTCATTCTCATAGTTTACCACATACTCGTTCTCATACATCAAAACTTCGTTCATTCTCACTATTTCCTGACTTTGTCTTTTGCTGATTCTCAAATCCATAAGTAACCTTTTCTTTTCTCCCTCCCGAATGGGCCTCCCAATTCATATTAAACTATCTCAAATTTTAATTATAATTATTAAAACGTTACATATATTAGTGATCAGTATTATAAGATCAATTAAATATTAAATATTTTAGTAAAGATAACGCATGCGTTATAAGTTTTCTGCTGTTAAATTACAAGCAACCATGATAAAAAGTAACACTCAAGTTCCAGTGAGTAACCCACCCTTTAAGTTTTCTTCACATAGTTTTGGTGTACAGTTTACCTCACATATGGAAACCTGGTTCACTCTCACTATTATGTGCCTTTGCCTTTGGCTGATTTTCAAATTCACACGTAATGTCCTCTTTTCTCCCCTCCCTCCGGGGCCTCCCAAATGCAACTTTACATTGCTACGACGATACCTCACTGACCCCAAATCCATTCTTCAGAAACTCCTTGCAATATATGGTCCAATCTTCACTGTTCACGTTGGTTATTTTCACACTGATATTTTCATCGCAGATCGCTTCCTTGCACACCAAGCTTTGATCCAACAAGGCACCATCTTCGCTGATCGCCCCAAGGCCAATCCCACCAACAAGGTTATTAGTTGCAACCAACACGACATTCTTTTCAGCTTCTATGGCCCCAAATGGCGCCTTCTTAGGCGCAACCTCACTTCAAGAATCCTTCACCACTCACAGGTTAAGTCCTATGCACATGCACGCAAATGGGTCTTAGAGATGCTCCTAGAAGGCCTTATATCTGATTCTGATGCCGACAACCCAAAAAGGGTCATTGACCACTTTCAATATGCCATGTTTTCTTTGCTGGTTTTGATGTGCTTTGGTGACAAACTCGATGAGAAGCAAATAAAGGAAATTGAGGACAGTCAACGTGACATGCTTGTGAGCTATGCTAGATACAGTGTCTTGAACTTTTGGCCACCAGTTACTAGGATTTTGTTCTGGAAGAGGTGGAAGGAGTTCTTGCAGAAGCGGAGAGACCAAGATGCTGTGTTGATTCCTCACATCAATGCTCGAAGGAAAGCTAAGGAAGAGAGAGTAAGCAATGGCTCAAGTCAGTCGAGTGAGTTTGTTTTGTCATATGTGGACACTTTGTTGGATTTGCAAATGTTGGAGGATGGGGAGGGGATCAAGCTTGATGATGGTAAAATTTGCACCTTATGTTCGGAGTTTCTGAATGCTGGATCAGATACAACTTCAACTGCATTGGAATGGATCATGGCAAATTTGGTTAAATGCCCCGAAATCCAAGAAAGGGTTGTGGAGGAAATTAGAGGGGTGATGGTCAGTAGAGAGGATAGGAAAGTGAAGGAGGACGATTTGCATAAATTGCCTTATCTCAAGGCTGTGATTTTGGAGGGGTTGAGGCGTCACCCTCCATTACACTTTGTGGCTCCTCATAGGGTAACTAAGGATGTTGTTTTAGATGGTTACTTGGTGCCTACCTATGCCTCAGTGAATTTCTTGGTGGCCGAGATAGGGAGGGACTCAACAGCTTGGGATGACCCCATGGCCTTTAAGCCAGAGAGGTTCATGAACATTGGGGACCAAAATGGAGGCACAACTTTTGACATAATGGGAAGTAAAGAGATAAAGATGATGCCGTTTGGGGCAGGGAGGAGAATGTGTCCTGGCTATGCTTTGGCAATACTGCACTTGGAGTACTTTGTGGCCAATTTTGTTTGGAATTTTGAGTGGAAGGCCGTGGATGGGGACCATGTTGATCTGTCAGAGGAGCTGCAATTCACAACAGTAATGAAGAATCCTTTGAAGGTTCATATATTACCTAGGCAATAGTTACTGTGAATTATCAGTGACATTAATGTGTAAATTTTCAACCATCTCTTGTATTTATAATTAACGAGAATAAAATTAACTAGTAGGAAAGAACGTCTTTTATGAAACTTATTTGTAAAGAGAACTGAAAGTCTGAAATGTAGTAGTTTCTTGGATCTTGGCCTGACTTTGTCGCCTCTACCTGTGAAATGACAGTTTTAAGTTTTTCAAAAACCATAGTCCTCACACCTCTACGTTTTTTTATTATTATGCACTAATTGATGCCTTTCAAGCTTCAAATCATACTAGTTTCAGGTTTTCGGATCACCGCAAACCCAGCTACTAAAATAGAAAGAGTGTTTGAAAAGGGTGACAAAGTTAAATAAAACAGCAAAAAAATGGTAATAAAATTTTAAGTGGAAAAATAAATTATGAATAATATGAATGTTAAAACAATCACACTACTCGTCTAGTTTAATAATTGTTTTCTATTTACTTTCTACAAGACAAAAATTGACTGGTATATCAAATATCAGTTTGAACATTATTGATAATTGCCTCCGAGCTGCGAGATCCATCTGCATCAAGCAGATTGCATTTGCTTCCACACATTAGGGATTAAGAATGGACTAAGGAATATTTCAGGATATATAGATATCCTTTGGTGAACTTCCAGGATGCATTTGATGTCTGAAAAGATCAACCAACATCACACTTCAAGATGGTGCAAGGCCTCTTTACTTCCTGGATTACTATTTTCTGGAGCCTTAACTGCATCTCTCTCTAAATATTGAATAAACTCCATTACCAAAGGATCAGTCCAAGGGGCTCCAAGTGGAGCTTCATCACCAGCAACCCACCCTAGATGGCCACCTTTGGGTGTCACTATTAACAAGCAGTTTGGATTTTCCTGAGATGATAAACAGTACTGTTATAGTTAAAATAAGAGTCAAAATAAAATGATTGAAAATTAAATAAAGACAAAAGGAAATGATGATGATTTGACAAAAAATAAAAATAAAAATTGGAGCTTGTTCAATCAGCCACCACAAGGGGGGGAGAAAGATCGGTGCAAACAAACCAAATAATTTACAACTACTATCTTCACAACCTAGAGAGATAATGTAGATGATTTGATAGGATGCTTGTTAAGTGGTAAAAAGTTGATATAATTATGCCTTGAATTGTTATGAAACCACTTAACTTATGGATATTCTAATATATTTTTCTCCTAATATAGGATGAATTTGAGAATACCTTGGTACAAAAGTAAGGAGCATAATTGTCAACATAATTGGAGTAAAATTGAAAGAAAGAAGAGCGCTTAAGCGAATGAATAATGCGAGGTCCGGCCTAAATTCTCTTATAAAAAGATAAGTTGTGTTTTGAGAAAAGCAAACAGTCTTGGAGGAGAGGAGACACGACTACTGTTAGGGTTTTGTCTAATCTTCATCAATTATTCACTTCTTCATCAATTGGAGCATTGTAATGGCCAACATAAGTGGCTAACTTCATTCTCTTAGGATTCGGTGCACTTCCTTTGAACTCTTTTGTATCATGGTGATATTTTGAGATCTTAATCTATGTTTTGATGTTGTTATTTTTATCCTTTATGCTTTGGAATGATTTATTATTGATTGTTTGAGGTATGATTGGAAAATATATCTTGAATCCTAGATCACGGTAAAAATATTTGTTACGTTAATTGCCAGGAATGGAATGAATGTACCAATTGCTTAACACTCTAACCCTAATGCTGAAAAATCTGTTAATTGTGTGAGGAATCAACATTTATTAGGTTTTCTTATGAATTTCATGTGTGATGAATCAACATGGATGATTTGAGTAGGTGACATCAACATTGTTAGGTTAATTGACGTTCTTAATTGACATAGTCATTACAAAAGAGGGATCAGGAAGGAAGTCAATCCTAAGCACTTTTAATTGATATTTTCTCAACAATTTACAGTTCTTTGTCATTTAATTTCAATTCAACTCTTATTTGCAAAATCTAATCTGTTTTAATCTACTTAGTAAGCATAATTGAGAATTTCTATTGAAACCGTTCCTTGTGTGATCGACTTTTATTTAATTGAAATACTATACTACGATTGATAATTTGGTACGCTTGCCAATAATTGCCAATAATTCAACAATGTTGTAGCATAAAGAAAGAAAACCACTCAACAATGTGATGGTAAAAGACCATTATTATCAAACACACTGAGTTTGGTATTACGAAGAGGTATTTGGAACTTCTGTTGGTCACACAATTAATTCTCTTCCCACCAGGTTGGATCATTTGTGAGTGAAGATTTATTTCAAGTTGCGATTACATTGTGTACTTTGAATGTTATCAAAACACATTTTAGTCAAGAATGGAATGGTAACACTAAATTTCATAATCCCACATCTAAATACAAAATTACATACCTCGATATCTTCACGAGGAATTCCCCTATACGGAGCAATCGGATCATTGGCTGCCTGAAAAAAGTAAGAGATTCTGAGTTCAATCATTCATTTATTCACAACAGAAGGTGCAATAGCTTGATTTGTAATAATAAATGTAAGTCTAAATTGAAGATTCATTTCACAATTCCCATATAATTTCTTCTTCCTTTGTTGTATAAGGAGAGCATTGTGTCACTTCAAGAGAGAAGGTATAACAAGTTCAATAAATAGAGTTGAAAAAGCATAAATGACAAAAATATTAATAACAAATGTAAGGAAGTATATAGGTTTCCATTTCAATTTTTACACAACTAAAATACCATAAGAAACATAGATAAATTATTTTGAGTCAACAACAAGTTTTACCTGAATGCAAAGCAATGGGGTTTTAACATGCTTTATGGAATCTGAACTGCTAGAATTAGAGTAGTATTCATCCACAGACTTGAATCCAAAAGAAACTGCGAAGCCTCATAGATGAGTATCTGAGCATACATAATTCACAAGTGTTATCTATCTATCTATCAAGCTTCCATTAAATAGGGGCACATACCACGGGTTAGTCCATCATCAAATTCCCTAACAGACTTGGCGTTGGCTGCCATTGGAATATTATATTCACCACCCATATCTTCAAAGAGTAAAGCATGCCTATACTCAAAGAAGAAAGATACAAGATCTATCATAACCAGCAAATGGATCCATTAATAAATAGCTAGAATAACCACAATAACATATAAATTAGTATCACTTCTTGAAAATCTTGCAAAGAGCCTTTGAAAGGGCCTTGTCATAAATAACGTTAAAGCCCTTTCGGAAGTCCTCATCAGCCACAACTAAATTGAAAGGATTACACAATGATACAGCGCCAGAAAGAGGACAATTGTGAGACTCCTGAAAATAGCAATAGAAAACATAAATAACATGACAGAAGCAGTATTCAATGGATAAAGGCGAAGATAATCCACCTAAAATCACTTATAATTATTTCCATTGTGGGAGTAAAGTGTGATTTCAATCTCCATACCCCCTTTTTTTCCGCACAAAGCAGGTTTGAGGTAATCTCCTCACTCAAACAAAAACTCCTTTACTATTTTTCAAACCATGTAAACCACCACTTTGATCCTTAAAGCATTATCTTCTCTCTTACATGGTCCTTAAAGCAAAACAAATTACCTTACAATCCCCGAAGTATTAAAAATCATTCTTAGTAGTGTCTTAAATCTTAATAATCCCTTCAAACTGGTCAATAAAATTTACTGAAATACATAACATAGATATTCAATACTTCAGGGATTACTTAAACTAGTCAATAATATTGAATATTCAATATTCATTACTTTAGAGACTATTTGGGAGTAAGAGTCAACATACTGTTGATTCCTAGTTATGCCTTCCAAAACAACAAAACAATATTTTACACCAAAACCTGAAGCAACACAATGCATTTATTTCTTTTTGAAACAAATTAACGCAGGAACGATCGATAATGCTACCTGACCCAAGTAACGAACGAGAATGTTGGCCCCAAGAGACCATCCAACGGCATATAGATTAGCATTCGGGTATCTAGCAGTAACATGGGAAACAACGTCCCGCATATCTCCTAAAAACGAAGCTGAATAGAACTGCACAACAATGTTCACACATGAGCACAATCACTGTCATATAGTAGTTCTATTCATCCAATGTCTCATATTCAGAAGAATCCCCAACACTATATTTAGTGTTATTAGCAACAACAATATTGACATGACCTGAGGAGTAGTAACAGGGCTATCTCCACAACCGCGGCTGTTGAACACTACAACACGCCATCCATTCCTTCGAGCTCTAATCAACATGTGTCTCACGTAAGCATCTCCACTACCTCCTGTTAAACCTGGCTGCACAAACCCCATCAAAATTTTCAACACCCCATGACTTCAAATCAACAAAAAAAGTGTTATATATCGTTTTTTTTTTTAGTTACAACAGACCAGCAAGATTAAGATGGGAGAGTCAGGGGGCAGACGGCGGTCGTCGCCGGCGACCCAGTCGAGGGCAACGGCGCCGCCGTCATGGGTCCGGAGGCACTCGCGGCGGAGCCTGATGTCAGGGACGGAGCGGAAGAAGGCGGCGAATATGGTTTCGAGGTGGCGGTTGGCGGCGAGGAGGGGGTAAGGGCGGTAGGGACGAGACAAGTGGGGAAGGGATGGGAGGAAACGGTGGTGTGCGCCGCCGAGGACTTCGAAGGAAGGATGGGTGGTGGTGGCGGCGGCGGCAGTGGGCATGGGTGTGGTGGAGAAGGTGACGTGGCGGGCGGAGAGGGAGAAGTGGAGGGGTGTGATTAGCGAATTAGTGGTGTTATTGTATGGGCGAGAAAAAAGGGGAATGGACCCCACCAAGGACTTTGTCATGCTCTCTCCTTACCCTATTGGCGGACACTATCTCTCTTTTTTCTTAATCATTTTATATACTCAGTTTGTGCTGTGCTGTGTTACCACTTTTACTTAGAATTTTTTTATTACAATAATATATTTGTATATTAAACTATGACACGTGTTTAAATTCGATTGGAAATCTGATTGAGTAATTTTAGATGATTTGAATTGATTCGTTGGATTGTTTGGATAAGAAAAAGAGTAAAGGTGAAATTATTAAAATATTATATTTATTTTTAAAATTAAATATGGTAAAATTTAATTTTAATTGATTATTATATTAATTTTAAAATTATTTTTTATTTTTTAAAATTTATCGATTTTGTTAAATATAATATTTTAAATTCATAATTTAATTTTAGAAAGAAGAAATTTTATTTGTTAATATTTTGAAAAATATAATATTTATTTATAAATTTTATTTTAATAAAATTAATAAAAAAGTTAAATATAATTCTAATATTTTTCTATATCTAAATGTAATATTACTATTTTTTTATTAAAATCAATAAAATAATTAAATTCTTTCTTTTACTTCTAAAAAATATTTATTAAATCTTAAAATAAAAAGATAAAAAAAATTATTTTTACGATATTTTAATTTTTATACATCAAATTATAATTAAATCGTATCATAATAAATATATATATAATCAATTTTTATATACAAATTATTTTTTTTCAATATATAATATTAAATGTAAATAAATATAATATTTAATTATATATCTTTAAATATTGAATATAACTAATTGAAATATTATTTTATTTACTTTAAATAAAGTTATTTATTATTTTAATATCTTTTTTAATAAATTGTTTATTATTATAATAATTAAAACATAAAAATAATATATTATAAAAAAATTGAGACATAATCGATTATATTTTATTGTTATTATTTTTTTTATGTAAAAAATTTTATACTTTCTTTTATTTTAATATTTTAATTTTTTTTATCGTCCTTCCTCACTTTTCGTGTCTAAATTATTTTTATTCTCTATAAGAAGAACTTAAAATAATAGTAAATAATATACTATGATAATCTAAATCAAACTAATTTAATCTTAATCAAATTGATGTAATTTAATTTGGTTAAAAAGAAAAGGCTAGGGAATTTATCACTTTATTACTCCCAAATCCTTGTCCTATAATTTAATGTAGGTACTATTTACAATAAAATAAAATAGATATCGTTTCGTTATTAGTGTTCTCAGTTATAATTTTGAAGTTTCTAGTTAATTTTAAGTAAAAATATAATATATGTTTAATTTTAATTGTAAAATCTTTGAAGTTAAAAAAAAATAAAACCGGTAAACTGTGATTATTTTGGTTCAAATTTGAAAAAAATTAAAATTAAAATGAATAACTAAACTAATTTAATTAATTTTAAATCATCATTATATTTTTTTCCATTAAGAAGTTGAAGCCGAGGGAGTAAAATATAATAAAAAGAATAAAAATATAATAAAAAATAAAATTATTTGGATTAGAGGAAAAATATATAAATGAATTTTATAATTATTTTGATTGGTTTAAAAGAAAAAAATAATTGCACAATTTAATGAATTATTAAAAAAATAATTAAAATTTAAATACATTAAATAAAAATTAACATGAATGAATAATTTTTTTATATATAATATATGATAAATTATTTATAAGTTGTTTAAAAATGTTTAAAATAATAAAAATTACAGAAAATATTAACGAGTTTGCTTCTCACCCTCACATCTTTTATTTCATAGGTATGACGTAGAAAAGCCTACTTGTCCATGCAAGTACTTATTAAAGTTTAAATACTTATTTTTAAACAATACGTGACTTGATGTAAATAGAAGCTCAGAAAGAATGAACTTACATAAAATAAGAGAACATTTTTTTATTAATTAAATAAAATTAGTTACTTTTAAATTAAAACGTTGTTTTACATTATAAAATAATAATTTGTTTGAAGTTTATTAAAATTTATCTTATTAAAATAAATTTAGGAGTTATTTAATGATTATGTGATATTGTCTTTAGTATAGAAGATGGGAAATGTGATATAATAATTTTAATATATTGTATTCAATTTTTTATTTTATTTTTAAATTGTAAACTCATATGTCCCAGTTATACTTGCTTTGTTTCAATTATAAACATTCTTTGTTTTCCAATCATCTCCCTTTTATTAATTAAAAATCATTATAATTAATTAATTTGTATTATTAATTATAAATAAATGTAAAATTACCTTTTATTTTTTATTTCTAATTAATGATTTGTTATTTTGATTTTATAGTTCATTTAATCTTCGAGTAATGTATTATTGACAACAAGAGTCAATGTGTTTATTTTAAATGATATATGAGGATTTAAAAATATGGATTCAAGGGATATATATCATCTTTTGTAACTTTACATAATTATCCTTCTTTTAATCTTCACTTATTTGATGACAAAGATTCATCCATGCATTCAAGATTTGTTTGTAGTATAGATTCATGACAATACATGTTATGTTTTCCTATTTTGTTGAACATGGACAGAAGTAGATGAGTTATAGTTGAGTGTTGTGTTTATACGTGTGAGGGTTGTGTTTCGTATAGGTCAAGAAATGGTGTTTGATCTCGGTATTAATAACATAATGGAGGGAGAATTCATTCTCCCTTTACCGAAAATTAATTATCAGTGATAATAATGAGATGAAAATCAATTATTCATTATTGAGAATAAATTATAATATAAAATATAATATAATATTTTGTAATTAATATTTAAATACTATAAACAAATAAGTTTAAGTTTAATTATAATATATTCTTATTTGTAATATACTTAAAATTTTTAGTATAAAATATAATATAATATTATTTTATAAGACTAGCATTAATTTAATATTAAAACGTGTTAATATGAAAATAAATTTAAATTTAATTATAATATATTAAAATTTGTATGAAATTATCAGTTATCATAAAATAATAATAATAATAATAATAATATATTAATAATTAAAATAAAAATAATTTAAATAATTATAATATTTTAAATAATATTAATAATAATAATAATTATTATTATTACATTAAATATATTATTAATGATAATGATTTTTTTAATAATAGTAATAATCATCATATTAATAATTAAAATTAAAATAATAATTAAAATAATTATAATATTTTTAATTATAAAAAAATAATAATAATTTTTATTCAAAGAATAATTTAGTTATTTTTAATTTTTTTATTATTTACTTCAATCAATTACAAATTTTAATAAACTTTCATCTTCCTACCCCTTTTACAGTTTTTCCCTTCATCCAATCAATTTAAATTCCACCTCCCTGTGCCATTAAATTTAACCTAATTTTCCCCTTCAGATCCAAGGACTTAAATTTTTTTATTAGGTTAACATTTTGAACTGATGTGTGTGAGATTAACTATTAGTTAACCTAATAAATGGATTTATATAATAGGGTAATGATTAAAATTTATTGTACTTTATATAGCCACGAGAAAAAAACTCATTAAACAAATGAGATAAAAAAAGGTTTCTTTTAATATATTAACCAATTAATGCGTGTATTTGAAAGAATGTGTTAATATAACTAAGAAATGTTTAGATGATTTATTGGTTAGATGAGAAATGCTAGTTTGAAACTCTATTTTTTATCTCCAAAAAATAATAATGTGAGATAATTTTGATAATTTATCCCAATCACTTGCAAAACATATATTTAATTTAATTTTTAAAAAACATGATAAAAAATTATTTAATATTTTTAATAACAAATCTAATTAAAAAAAGCTTAGATCCACTAAAAAAACAAGTCAAATTCTTCTAAATATATATTAACTATTAACAAAAAATAATAAATAGTTTAAACTTAAAACACTGAAAAATACTGTCAGTTTTTTTTTAAAAAGGCTAGTGATTCATTGTTAATTTGAATCACAAATAAGATTTCTTTAAGATTTTGAACACAATTATTTTGATTTATAATTAATGTTGTAAGATTACATTCTGACAAGAAAAAAGAAATTCAGTTAAATACATTTAGATTTTTCCAAAAATTATTTTAATCCCTAACTTAAAAATATTAAACTGGACCAATGTATTTTTAATTCCATCTCTAACTTTAGTATTTTATGAAAATGTATAAATATTCACCAATTTAAAAACATCAAACTACATTCATGACTTTCGATATACAAAAATGAAGACCAATATTAACAGAGTCAACTCATAATTTTGAATTTTTGGTGGAAGATAATCCATTTTCATTTTACTGTTTTGAGGAGTTGGAGCCGAGTGGTTCATCGTGAAAAAAGAAAAGAAAATAAAATAAAGTAAAAACAGAGACATGCATCTGGGTCACACTGCATTCCGCGCATGGTGAGAGGGTGAGAGTGTCGATGTTGTGTTCATTCGCACACGAAAGACAGAACCGCACAAAGATCATGAAAAGAGGGATTTAAATTTCGGAGAAAAACACTCTCTAAAAATCCTCTCTCTCGTGGTTCAATTTCAGACCTACAAATTCGGATTCCAAAAAGAGGGGATTTGAGCGGTTATAATCACATTTTGCAGAAAAAATGGAAGAGGCAAAGGCATTGCATCAGCAACAGCAACAACAACAACAGCAACAAATTCTGTTGCAACAACAACAGCATCAGCATCAGCAACATTATCTGCTCTTACAGCAGTTGCAGAAGCAGCAACATCAACAGCAGCAAGCAGCTGCAATTTCTCGTTTCCCTTCCAACATTGACGCTCACTTGCGACCTATCAGACCCCTCAATCTCCAACAAAACCCTAACCCTAACCCCAATCCCGCTCCTAACCCTAACCCTAATCCAATTCTCAATTTGCATCAGAACCCTAATTCCAACCACCTTCCGCCGCAGCAGCCGCAACAACCGCCGCAACAGCAACAGCAGCAGCAGCAGCAGAAGATTATTCGACCCGGGAACCAGATGGAGCTCCAGATGGCATACCAGGACGCGTGGCGGGTCTGCCATCCGGACTTCAAGCGACCCTTCTCTTCTCTTGAAGATGCCTGCGAGAGGTTTGTTCTTTAACCCTACCAACATCATGCTTTCTGTTTTTCTTTTTGGTCATTGTGTAAACAAAAATAATGATGGTGTTTTCCATGCTTGAATTTCAATTTTATATTATTTTTTCCTGTACTATATTTCATTTTTCTCTGGCCTTGCTGACTGTGATTTCGCTGAATTTATTTTTTGCTTGAGAATAAGTTGCGCTGGGATTTTAGTATAGAAAGAGACAAGATTCTCTGTGTCTTTTTTCCCTAAATGCTGATACCTGTTTTGTGTGTGCTTTCTTAGTAACATTAATTAACGTTAGGATGAGAAAGAAGCGATGTTTTGCAACACTTGGCCATTCCTAGTGTATTTGTGCGAGTGGCAAGTGGTTCTCTTCCTTAATATTAGGAAGATAGGACGAACTTTAATGGCCAGTGGCTTTAGGAGTTATCTGTCATCATGTAGCCCTTCTTGAAATGAAAATTTGTATGATGGAGAATGTCATTGAAGCTTTTGTACATTAATTTGTATGGAATTTGCTTGTTGATGACTGGAAATATTTTACATATACAAAGGCTCATTATATTGTGTATTAAAAATTGAAAAACTTGAAATAATAGTCTTTTTGGTACTATTCTACGGATGTATAATCTGTGATTGCAGATGTGGTATAATATAATGGTGGTATCATCAGTGTGGTTCACTGCATGAACTATGTTTATGCGTTGCACTTTATTGCAGCTTATTCTGAAGTTATTTTTACACTTTGATAAGAGTCTCATTTTCTCCCAAGCCTTATTTTGTGATTTTTGTTCTTGCTTTACCATTAAGTCAATAGTCTTTGAAGGAGAAAAAACCCTTGCCATCAGAAGAAGCTATTATTTATACCGTGTATGGATAGTTTAGACTCGAGTATATCAGGGATTCTACTTAAAGAAGTAATATTCAAGATGGACTTTGTTATTTAGCTCACATATAGACGACTATGTGGAGGTTTGGTTTCTGCAGCACCTGGAAATTATTTTGTTTGTCCTCCTAAAGCCACCAGATCGAATATGTTTATGAAACAAATGATTTTCAACTCCATAGGAGAAAAATGACAAAAGCCTTATCACATTAGTTCACATGATGCCATTTGGTTTGGTTAAAGACCAAAACTTTAGACATATTATTCATCATGGGGTCCCTCTTAACTTATTTCAATGTTTTCTTGGTCTCCCTCTCTCCCTTTTCACAAGACTAAAACCCTTGCGATCTATTCTGCTATCTAATTCTTCAAATGACCTTTGTATATTTCTAAATCAACTTAACCAATTTTCTGTCATCTTCTCCTCAATTAGTGTCACACCAATATTTTCTCATATATAATCATTTCTCTATTGTTGTCTCTTTAAAGCCTAGCATTCACTACCATAGAGTATAGCTGGATGAAATGATTACAAACTAAAACTTCTCTTTGCGCTTTATAGGTACTTTGCGATTATGATGATACTTTTCTCCATTTTAACTTTAACCACTTGTTCGTATTAGGTAATATCTTCATTAATTTTTTATTATTTTATAATATAATTTTTCCTTTTGCTTCTTGCTAAAGATGCATTGAATATATTTTTTCTTACTCCTAGTTTAGCAAAATCCTTTTTCTTTCTAAAGTTTGTCTGTAAAACTCAAGTTGAAAGTTAACTGTTTCCATTGATTCCTGAATCAATTACATGTAAGAAGTATGATAAAAAAATACTAGGATTATTAGAGGAATATTGGTGTATTACATAACCTGTTGCTATGAAATAAGTCCTTTACATGACATATTCTTCTCCTATCATCGATAAACTAATTTTGGTGATGTTTCTGATTCATTGTGTGAAAATAACATATAAGAGTTACAGTAATTTGTTGATCGTACTCCCTTTTCATTTTCATTTTAGATTTTTTTTTTCTGAGAAAAGGAGCTGCAAATGTTGCCCTCTCCAATACAGGTTAATGTATGTTAGAAATTGTTTGTTTTTGGAGAAATAAGAATAACATTCTTCTGGAAGTTTGTAGAAACAAGTAAAACTATTTCTTCAAAATAAAACTAAACCGAACACTGAATAACTTGAAGAACTTCTTGAGTAACTTTGTGAGAATCAGATTGATTGTGCTTGTGAAAAAGAGAATTACTAGATTTCCTTTTAATGTTGTTTATTGGTCCTCATTGATGAAGCCTTGGAGAGATTCATGTTACTGTGTATTCTAAAAGTGGCCTTCAATTTTAAAGTCAACTGTCAATTGTATTTTATTAGTTTTTGGGCTACCTCTAGCTCTCAGTAGTCATCTTCTTGTGTCAAGGTGTCTCACACTGGTTACAGGTTTGCTCAGTTTATTTGGAACCATTGTTTGTGTGTTGAAAAGGGCCTGTTTCTGAATAAGATTTCACAGTTGCACTACCCAAAACAAAATTTGTTTAAGAACCGTTTTTTTTTTAGTTGATTTCTGATTTGCAATTTTATCCTTCATAATGTTAATTTAACAAAAGGAATCAGATGTTATGGGGTGTCTGTCTCAATTTTAGATGGGATTTCAAAGATAATGAAAGTATTGTTGACCATTGTTGATGGAGCTTGGTTTTTCTTTCATTCATTTAAGCGGATGTAGGCCCTAAATCTAATTAACGTTTGTCATATGTTCATAGTTCAATATTCTATTTTACAAGTATATTATATTGTCATTTTTTTCCCGTGCTCACTGCAACCTGCATCTTATGTGGATTTGCTATGCACCTGCAGAACACTCTCATGCTTCTTTCTTCTTTTAATTTCAAGTTAAATTCTATCGCGTCCTGTTTGGTCTTGTTTATAGAGTTATTTTGTATGTTCTGTAATATTTGAGTCCATGTTATGTTTTGTTGCTCTGCTTTTAAAATTGTTTAGCATGTTATATTGTAGTCCACCACTGTCCTCAATTCATTTTCCTTGCCATTGTTCCTGATTCTAATAACATATAAGAGTTTCTTATTTATATACGTTTGGGACAATGTTATTTTTTTTATATGTATAATGTCCTTATTTGTAATTTTACTATATATATATATATATATATATATATATATATATATATATATATATATATATATATATTTAGATATAGTTATGCAGAACCTATAACAACATTTAGATTCTATCAAATTTTGTCCTTGCTCTGTCATGTTAATTGATATGTGATAATTTACTTGAACAAAGGGAAAGAACTTATACTTTATTCATTGCAATGTAGAAATCAACTGGGAACTCGGTTATTACTGTAGTGCTAATGTGTAAAGTTTTTCCTTTTAGAAATCTAACTACATGATTTCATGAGTGGCCTGGATATGACATTCATGATGATCTTACCAAAATGAAATGAAAATACACATTAATGCTTTCATATTTTGCTTCCCACAATTTATTTTTTAAATGGTTGAATATGAAAATTAAAACAACAATAGGGCTGAGTAGCTTCCTGTACTTGCTGCATATGTATCTTATCATAGCAAATGCTTTTCGGTCCTGATTGCCTTTCATTGAAATAAACTAATGTCAATCTAAACACAGTGTTTATCGTTTCAAAGAAAGAAAAAAAAAACTACTGTTAGCCCCCAAGAAAGAGAGAAAAAACCCCAAATGAATACTTCCTGAATTTTAAGTTTGATGCAATTGAAAAATGCTCTTATGGATTTCTTATGTTGAGAATTTGCCTAAATTTTCCTTTCGCAGGTTATTGCCTTATCACGTTGTGGCAGACTATGAAGAAGAAGAGGATGATAGGATACTTGATTCTGACACTACTGGTCAGATGCTTTCACGGTCCCAGCAGTGGGATAATAATATTACTGCTAAAATTGCTGAGTTCACTGCAACATTTGAGAAACAAGCACTTGCTTTCAACATAATAACCCAAAAGAGAGGTTTGGGGGAATTCCGGTCCGAGGAGAGATTGATGATTGAGCAGGCACTTCTTCAAGAAGAAAAAAGAGCTAATTATGAATTAAGGGCAGAGCTAGAGTCTAGGGAGAAGGCTGGTCGCGAAGCCCACGAGGCAAAACTACGGATGGCATCAATGTTTCAAGCAGAACAGGCTCGGGCTGATTTACAATCTCATATTGAAATGATGACTCGAGCGCCCATGAGAGGGAGTGCACTTGGGTCCCAAGGCAATGACATTGTGATTGGCCATGACATGGGAGACCAAGATCAGGGAGGTAACCCCGCTGAGATGATTAATGGATGGGGAAACAATGCACAGAGAGATGAGAAGGAGCCATCAGAGGATTTCTTGAATGATGAAGCTGAAAATGGAGACACTGGAACCCAGGATGGCTGGCGTGAAGTTGGTGAATTTGATTTGAATGCTAGGTGATTCCCGACATTGATTGAATAAAGGCAGTCGGGAGAGTTTAAATTATGTGTATGGGATCAATATCCATTTTAAAAATCACTATCCTGGGTATCAATCAATGTCTTCAAGTTAGTATCTTAAGATCACTTTCAAGACCAAAATCTATTTCACAAGGGCGCAAGGAAAACTATTGAACCAGTATTAGATTGGATGAATATCAAAGTTTATGCTCTTAGACTAGTGTAGTGCACATGGTTGATCATTGAGTGCTCATAAATGTTACATAAGCATACAAATTCAGTCAAATGTATATCTTTAGTTTTCTGGGGAAACTCTGGTTTCATCGTTTTGGCATCCAATCTATGAGCATCTATACTTTAATTTGTTTCATCTACGTGTATCCGATATTAATATTTTAGGAAAACTCACTATATATACCTATAGGATGAAATACCCAAATGTTATGTGGTACCAATATTTTCTATTTATTCACGTGTATGATATTATCGATAAATTTTTGGATATTCCATTCATAGATTATGTCCTAGTTTTTAAAACATTTATATCTAATAAAATTACAAGAAACATATAAGTACGCGTATATGTAATCAAGTTATTTTAAAATAAACGTAAGGTGTATTAAATACACTTTGCACTCTTTTCTATCAATATATAAAAAAAAGCTTGAACATGTTTTGTGAAAAAATTATCCTTATGATGTAGAAGAAAGGAAAAACATATAAATAAGAGTATTGAAATATTAAAACACGGTGTTAATGTTAAAGAATTATTGGCAACGCTTTCAGTGACAAAAAATATGTTCGGGTAGCCATATCTGGTCTTATATTGCTAATGGAGGCATTTGTTAGTGCAACTTAATTTATTGGTTGAGATGCACAAGGTCGAAGAGATGGTGGTGTAGCATCGTAATTTTAAATGGAATAGAATACTAACAAAATTGGAATATTATGATTGACAAAATGAGATAAATTTGTTGTTGAGAATACAAGAAAAAATTGTATAACTGTTTTTGTTTAATGGTTTTGGGTTATGACATGAAGAGTGTGATTTTCGTCAAAATCCATTTATATTTCTTTTTAATTTGTAATTGATATTTATTTGAACAAAATTTGTATGTTTTGTTTTCGTAATGAATAGCGTTGATGTTTATAATAATGTATTTTAATTCAACTTTGTAATTAGTACTAGCAATTAGGGTTCAAAGCAGTTTTTTAACCTTTTTTTTCTATAAATAACATTTAGAACACGTTTGCATGAGTGTATAACTTGAAACATTTCCTCACATCGTACTCAAGGATTCCCAGGAAACATTCCCTCACATATTAACATTCATCAAACACTATAAAAATAAAAAATAAAAATTCTTCAAACATTATCTTTGGCACTTTATTCTATAACATTCTTTATGTTTCTCTTATTTTACTTTTTTAGCACATAGTTTATCTGCTTTCTCTTTATCCTTTCAAGTATTTTTAGCACTTTATTTTACTTTTCTCTTTAATTTCTAATTAATTTAATTTCTTGGTCAACTTGTGATTCAACGTTTTTTTAATCCAATGTACTTTGTCCTCGAACCAACAATAAAACAATTCCCACATTTAATTATTCTTTTATCTAACAATTAAAATAAATCTAATTTGATTGCACAAAATAAAATAAAAATTAAAAAAATGATTTTAGTTTATTAAATTGAGGAGACTATGACGATTTTTTAAATTTAATTCCAATCCTCAAATTCAATAGTTAAATATTGTGAATTTAACTTGGTGTTTAAAACGGGATATTATTATAGAAAATGAACATATATTTTTCGAAAAAAAGTAATAAGGTGTGATATTATAGAGCACTGTGTGTCTGCTATAGCTTCATAGGAATCTTACTAGTTTGTGTCATGCACTCATGGCCCTGCCCCCATTTCCACGTGGGAGAATGGAGATTCTTTTTGGTACATTTGTTTTGTTTTTAACTAAAACATATATCCATTCTGTCCTTTGATTAATCACACCTTCCAAAAATTACTCCTTTTATTTTTAATATGAACTATTTTTAACATAATTAAACATGCCAATACAAATGTTAGTTGAATTTCTAAAAAAAAAATCTATATACTAAATTAACCTTTTATTATTAATAACTTTTATTCTCATTATTCCTTGACAGAAATATTAATATTCACATTATTTAACATGGGTAAACAAAAATTAAATTTAAAATTACGTAGAAATTTAACATTTTTTTCAAATATGTCTTCTGATAACGACAGATAGTTGAATTAAATGAAAGAGTAATTCATCAATATGATGTTCTAAATTATTTTTATTATATTTAATTTAAAGTTATTGAGTGAAACTTTAATATGTATGTTTTAGTAAAAATATATAAATTAATTAGATATTTTGAAAAAATAATAATTACAGCATTCGACTACAAGATTCTTATAAAGAGGTAGCAATATTTTTTAACAGTATTATATAAAGAACAGTGAGTATAATTTAAATTCTAATAAATATCTAAATATATTTAATGTATTGTCAATCGAAATGAAACTGAGCACAAGTTTATGAAAAAGAATTTAGAATCATTGTTGCGAGTCAAAAAATATTGTTAAAAAAATCTTAAAAAAATGGTTAATCCCTTTTTTTATGAAAATAATAATTAATAAAATTGATTGGTAATTTATGTGAATATGATGATAAAAAAATAAAACTGCTTAAAATTGAGTGTTTTCTCATAATAATTGTGTGGGACCAATCTTAAATCATGATAGGAAGACATCCTGGGATGCTTGACTTGTTATCATTTAATGTGGCGTCACCTGATCCCATTCAACACTATTCAAGAATCACTTTATTATATTATTACTCCTATATTCTAATTAATGCAAAACCAAACCCAAATAAATGTCCCATTTACTTTATATTATGACCGATTAATTAATAAAGTTTTAAATATAGCATTTGAGAAATGCTCAATATTGTAGCATTTGTTTGATTTAAGAAACTACTTTTTTTTACTTCTATTAATAATCATTCAAAGTATAATTTTAATTTAGTTTTGTTTTTTAATTTGTAACATAAATAATACAAATATTTAGAGGGAAAATGAGAAAATAAAATTAAAATATTACTTATAAAAATAACATTTGATAAAATAGCATTGTCTTAATTTGCATGTTTTTTATTTTTAATTTCCATCTTAATTCTTCTCCAACAACATTGCTCCAGCTCCATGAACAATTGTCACTTAACTAAGTTCCCACAACTCTGAACCAATGTTTAACATATTGTCTGAATTAACACCCAAAAGTCCTAATAATAGAGGGTCACATGAATTTTTTCCTATAGTTATAAAAAATTGAAGTCACAAATTTGAACCAATAATCTTGTAACAGCTAACCTGAATTTAGAGGACCTAAATTTGATTCTATTTTTTCTTGGTGGAAAGAAGGAAATGGCCTTCTTCCTAAACAACTAAGGATAAAATATCTTAATCTCTTCCTTCACAATTTTCTTTTATTCTATTGGCTGTGAAACTAAAGTCAAAAATATTTTCTTGGTACCACGACCCCCCTATCTCCAACCAATGGGCCGTTTTTGTCAACCAACCAACACAAACCCCACATGATCATCTTGTCCTAAGACAACCTAGGAAAATTGTCGTTTTGTCATGTATAATGGAAACTATATATTTTTACTCAAAATATAAATAACTAGTAATATTTTATATTTATGCATTCATCTCTTGCCATTTTTAATGCGTCGACCTCTCGTTCATTACTCAGTAGCACACATTGCACAAACTAGAAATATATTGAGCTAATTACAGAGAAAATAAAGAATGAGGAAGAAGACAGTGAAGATTTGTGAAATGAAAAATAACCAAAGTATTCACAAACTTGACAGCTTCTACAAAATATTAGGCAGCTGAGAATCCAATCTATGCTGCAATTCCCTGATTTTCAGAGAGAGTTCTGTCTTTTGCTCCTTGTAGCTCTGGAGCAAGTATTCTTTTCCTTCTATTACCTCTTTCAACTCTCCTACTTGCCTTTTCAGCAACTCAATTCTCTCCTCCTCATCCCTTAGTTTTTCAGGGGACTCATAATTACTTTCCCCATCAAGATGTCCGTTTGAAAGGCCATTTCTAATCTCAGCAGGCAAAGTTGTAACTTTGGAAGATTTGTCATGGGGCACATATCCAACACAGTGATCTGCAATTGCTTTCCTTAGCCTTTGGATCTCTCTCTCGGAATCAAATAAGTCCCTGTTTGTAGCATCAAGTTGCAATTGTAAATGTGAAGAAAGCTGCATCTGGGCGTTGAGTGAATTTTGCAATTCAGCCATTTGATCTTGCATTTCAAGTATCATCTCATCTCTTCTCTTTAACTGTTGCCGCAGTTTCTGAATCACTTCTCGCTTACTAAAAATATCAGAACCAGATTCTGATACACATGGTGAATCTGAGCAATTTGAGTGGTGGAACGGCTTTGAGGGCAATTCAAGATGATGCTCAGGAGAGCATGCCCACACAACACCATTTTCCTTGCTAAATTCAGCAGCAGCAGCAGCAGGAACAGTCACCAATGGGAGAGCTCCACCAAACTCATTCAGCATCTGGCCATTCGGTGGGCACTTTAGTTCCATGGTACCACCAGTTCCTGTACAAAACAATGTCCCATTGATACTCAAAATCAATGTAAGACACAAAACGATACATAACAAGAAGCTTAAATATAAAAGGGCTTGGTAGCATCCCTAAAAATAATAAACCGTAAATGAAAGGAATTAGGTGAATAATATCACGGAGAATGCCGAATCAAATTCACAAACTAAAATCACCAATTATTTGCAAATGACACATGTACAAAGTTTACACCATGTTCTGACACAGCAATCAACACCAAATGTAAGCACATCAACTTGTACACGTTTAACAGTAAGTAAATTCAGGTTTACTTCATATATCTGAATTATTTGTGTAGTTTGCATCTCTTGCCCGGTAAAGAGAAGTAAATCGGATGATACCAAATAAAAAAAGTTTTATCTCCAGAACTGCAAGCAGACAAAGTCAAGTTTCAGGTGCCATACATCACTAAGCTAAAATTTCGTTCAGAATGTTTAGCTCACCCACTTAATTAGAACATCGTTGTGTCCATTCCCACCCCATCTTATGAGTGCAGACAGATAAATACGTTGCATCTGCACATCACTTCATACATATCCAACATGTGGAAATTCTGTATTTTATTAGCAGATGTATTGATGATATTCAATAGTAATGCTAGTGATATAGAACTGGGAGCAGATACAATAAATAAATAACATGAGAACAAAACTAAAGAAATAAATCTGGTAAAAAATTAATTAATGAGTAATAATCATTATAAGGCACAGGTATACAGATGAGTGGAAATGTTCCGCTAACTTTCTAACAATGACGTAGAAAAAATAGACTAACATAAAGAACACAATTAACAAAACTTAGCAGATAATAATAACCTCGACATCCTAAACGCAAATATCAATAATAAACATCCAACAAGATTCCAAATTCAGAAACAAAATCTCGTCAGAAAAATAGAACTTTCTAAATAAGAAGAAAAGTAGTAGACAGCAAAACAACCAGTCATCAAAACTGAGCAAATAAAAAACGTATTTGAAATACATAGTAAACCTGAAATGCAACTGAAGCATCCGTGATTATCTTGCGTTTGGGAATATCCATTAGTCTGCAAAAAATAGTCTGCCGAGTTCTTTGTGCTGGAGGATTTTCCATTTTCTGAAGCATCAAAAGATATGAAGTTAGAATCCACTTAGACCAAAATAAGTATCCATTTTGACTATTAAATATAATTTCATATTTTCATAAAAAGGGAAGAGAAATACAAGACAACAAAATTGGTGTTCCCCCACAGTACATAAGGACCTTTCTTAATGGTAGTTTCATTCTGCTTCGGCTTGGAGTCGAGTGCCTGCTTCAACTTGTAACCAAGGCGAATGGATAAGGTACTCAACAAAGCACCAGCAGCAAAAATAAGCCAGTTAGGCCCTTCAACTTGAGTACCATTTGCCTTATGAGCTCTAGACACCCCATTGGCATGTGGTTTCATTTTAGAGAGCTAAATCAACTGAACAAAATGTTCCGGGTTGTCTACAAAGAACCTACACAAACAAATACCAAAATCTCATTACCTCCATAACACACACACTGAAGCCACAGTGTAGAATTCAAAATTTTCATTACTACATTAATATCACCTTCTGACATTAACCATAAAAAAATTGTATATCAATATATATATATATATATATATATATATATATATATATATATATATTAATTTTAATATATTAATATTAATATTTCTTCATATGAATTATTAACCCCTCTCTTAACCCTCTTTTTCCTCTATTTGGGGCTCAATCCACCGCCACCGTTTCCCCTACTAAACTCCAAAAGTCTGCAGAAACAGATTTTGATTTTTCAGGCAACAATAAAATTTCAGACACATTGGCACTTGTCGGTTCGACATCTTCGAAAAACCCAAAAATCATAACAGGAAATTTCCCGCAAAGATCTTAACCATATCCATTCCTTAAACCCACGTCATATTTTTTTTCTCTCCCATTTCCTGCCCCAGATCAAACATCCTCGTCACCCAATCAAGACACGCTCCACCGGAAAGCAGTGCCAGTTTTCCAAAATCCAAAATCCAAAATATGGGAAAAAAAATGATAACAACAAAACAAAAAAGAAGAAACGAAACAGAAAAAAGAGAAGAGAAAGTAGAAGAAGGAAAGAGAGAGAGAGAGAGTACCTGCGAGGCCTAAGAAAACATGGTGGTGAAGGATGGATAGAGAGTGAGAGTGGAAGAAGGCAAAGTGAGAGGGTTTTTGCTCATAGCGGCTAACGAACTGCGTCAAGAGACAGTGGCTGAGAAAGAGAGAGAATGGGTTTCATAAAAAGAAATATTTGACTGGTAAAAAAGAAAACAAAAATCTAAAAATAATAATAAATAAATAAATAAATCAAAAATACATAAATAGATGCAAAAAGAAGAATTTGGTTACGTACTTTATTCGCTGTGCCACGCAATACACACATATTCATATATGACTTATAACCTCTGTTGTCTTCTTTTTGTTTCGGAATTTTATAAAACTTAAGTTTAGCACCCAAACAATAATGTGGCTATTGATGTGGAATCAAACAATAATGACAATTTATATATTAAAAAACATAATAACACTTTTACCACCTAAATAAATGTGTGTTATTTTTTTTTCATAACTTTCGAAAAAGACTTGCTCTGCAAAATTAATGAATGTTTGAGCTTTTTAAAATATTAATTAAAATTTAATTTATCGTTAATGGGTATAAAAGGTACTTTCTTGATAGAAGTTGTACTTATTTTAATGAAAAATTCATTTTAAAAGTATTTCATATGAGTTAAATCAAAAGTTTATTGTACATTCAAAATTTTGAGAAAAAAATATTTATTAAACTTAGACAATACTCTTTCTCCAATCATAAAGGTGAATACAAAAGGAAAAGTTGATGATTTCTTAGCTACATTTCTCTTTGTTTTGAATAAATAATAAAAAAATTATATTAAATATCAAATAATTTTATTTTAAATATACATTAATTTATTAGATTATTACTAATAAAAATTAGTACTAGTTTAATTATTGAAATATTGAAAAAAAATCAATATCCTCGTAACTACTGACACAAATAGTTAATTCAATGGGAAATAATTAGATAATATTTCTTTTGCTCACTTTCCAAATAAAATCCGCATTTCACAAACATTTTCTTAATTCTCATTTTTTTGTGCTAAAAAATCCTATAGTATTGATTCATGACTCATTCAATTATCAACCATATACTTAATAATATAATTCAAATACTTGACATAAAAAAATAGAAAATTATTGAAAATGAATTATTTTTTCTGAATAGTTGTCGAATTACATCATCAACACAAACCAATCTACGTACATGTCATATTAAAAATACTAATAATATATTTTCTTCCTTTTAAAAACTAACATGTTATTGATCAAATATATAAATTTTATTAAATCAAGTGCAAATTAAGGTCATTTTAATATATATATATATATATATATATATATATATTAATTATATTTTATGTCTATTGAATAATTATTTTTAATAAATTTATTAAATAACATAAAAGTTAAGAGTATTTTTTTCGCTAAATCTAAATAATCAACTTAAGATTAATCTTAGCATTTATTATATTATTAATTGAGAATTATAATAATTGACCATTAATAATATATTCTATTTAAATAATTAAAAATTAATTAATAATTTTCTCAATCTAATTTCTATTTTATCAAAATAAATATGTAAGTTTTAAAATATTTTGTATGATTTAAAAGTAGAGAGTGATTCTTTATCATCATTTTTTATTATTAATGTTAGATATGCTTAAAATGTTGATATGTTCTTGACAAATTTTCACATATCTTTAGATCCATGGATGATATTATTTTGGTAAAAAAGATAATAATATATCAGGCACGTTTTTTATGTTTCTTTTTTTAGAAAGGATGTGACGAAAAAACATAATTTAAATAAGCATAAAAAATTATTTATACTATGGCATGAAATAAATTTTAAATAAGGAGAAATTCTCCAGGAACATCTCCATAAACAAATTATGTATACATTTTTTAAACAGACATGCCTCAAAATTTTATTTAAGAAAAAAAAATATACTATATATACAATGTTTCTATTAGTAATTTTGTTTGATATATGAATAAGATAGAAAGCCTAACATTATTGGGCTATGAGAGGACCATAGGCTAAAACAAAAATAAATTTTTAATAGTTTTAGGCGGTCCAACTTAATTTGCAGTTGTGTGTAATTTTCATACATTATAAATTTGTATAAATTATTATATAATCATAAATCATTATTATCCTAAATAATATTTATGTGATGTATATTATTTTTTTTATATTTTGTAGAATATAGACGTGTTTATAAATAGAAAAATGATACTTTGACAACCAAAATCCATATAACTCTTATAAACAATTTTATTTTAATATTATAATAATAATTTTAATTTATTTTTATTTTTATTAAATCATTCGATAGATTATTATATTAATAAAAATAAGTTGTTTGAAAAGTTGTATGGTTTCTAGTTGTGAAAATATCACCACTCTTATAAATATTGGTTGAGTAATCCATTATTACCTAAAAATGTATGATGATAAATCTTTATAGGAACTTAAACAAAAAATCTTAACAATTGTCTTTAGATAACCTTAAACTAGAGTGAATATGTCTATCTTAACCTCAATTTACCTAACAAACCTTCTTTAAATAAGAGTGCATTAATGATTTTGAATACTATAAGTACAGTGAACTTAAATATATATACCTTTTCTGTCGTTGACATAAACGTGAACACCTCACTTATAAATGTCACGAATCTCCTTTATTGAACTTGAAATTTATAGAAATGTCACCACCTCAGTTGTCATGTTTATAACTGGAGTGACAAACTTCTAGGGGGAAAAAAATAGTGTTTACTGGTATTCCAAATGTGATTAATATGATCATATTCTTAAAAAAATTTATGACACCAAATGAGTTCAAGAATGTTAAGTCTCACAATAATGAATAAAATAAAAATAAATAATTGAAGATTAAAGTTAATAGTTGATAAATACTATTTTTATTAATATGTAAACATAACAAAAATTGTGATTGATACGAAAAAAAAATATGTGGAGACTAACTATATATACTATTATATATATATATATATATATATATATATATATATATATATATATATATATATATATATGAAAATAAACAGTGTACACTCATTATAATGCAACTGTGTTCGTGATATGATTTGTTTTTTATTGAGTGTTATGAGATAAAAAAAAATATTAAATATTTTAAGGTGGACATTGGTCTTTATGAGAAAAAAAGTGAAATATATGAGAAATTCATAGTCAAAATAAATAAAGAGAAATTTTAGTGAAAACGAATAATTGAATTGAGATATAAGTCCAACATCGTATTAAGAGTCGTCGTCGTTGATAGTTGTGAAAGAAGAAGATATGAACTTAGAAGATGGTGTCAGTGTTAGTCTTTCCTTTCCACCATTACTTATGGTGGTTTTCTCGTGGTAATACTAATTTGGGTTTTAGCTCAGCATTTACTTGATTGAAAGAGGTAGCGGAGTTGAGAAACTAAAACAGAGTGGGCAACCGTGACTGAGAAGGAGCCTATTAGTGTTTTCCAAAAATGCTAAGAGAGATGTAGTTTCGTTGCCGATGTCGATTTCCGATTCTTGGATTGAGAATAGAGAAGAACCCTAGTCTCAGTGGCGATGAGCAATAGGGGTGACGGTGATTGTGTATGCAATTGTATTTCGTTCATGGTAAGAGGAATAGTTTTTTATGTCATGGTTAGAGAACAAATTTTTGTGTAACCTGGTAAAAAAAAACTCAATTTTTTTTTTCATTTATGATAGATGAATGTTATAATTGATGTTTAAAGTAGTTCATTTGATTTGAAAATGTTGATAAACATAGTAAGACAAATGTGAGCACTATGTGTGAATGAAATTGGTATGAGATTGATGTTTGTGTATTTATGTTTTGTTAGTGGAATTGAAAATAATGTATTGTGCTTGGTTTTAATTGTGAATGCTTTGATTTATATATTGGTAAAGTACCTTATGTTTTGTGGAAGGCTTGTAATGAGCTATATGACCAATGAACGATGTATTAAACCCAATTATAGTAATAGAAAAGTGTGTGTATATATTGACTCTTTCATTTGACTTAGTTATAATGATTTTCAATAATAAGATAAAATTATATACATTTCTTTTAAAAACATGCAAAGGAGATATATGAATTGAAAGAGGAACGACATTTTATCAATTACAATTAAACAAAAATATTTGACGTAGAAGAATACTAAATTGGAGAAACATATGGTGATATTACAAAAAGAATTGAAAATATTAAACGATGTAAATGGTGCCACCAAATATATAAGAAATGTTGTGGATGAAATAAATTAAAAGGTATTGTATTAGCATATCCATAGGTTGTTACGGATCATTCTATAAATAGGAAATTAAAACAAATATTTAAATATTTGTACAATTTTTATATTAAAATGTGTAACATTGATAAGGATAATGAATAAATATTTATTATTTAGTAAATATGTGATGTTAATGATATATGCTATTTTTATTTAAGGAAAAAAAAATATATATATATATATATATATATATATATATATATATATATATATTTGGAGTATACATTACCACCAGAGAATAAAAACTCTATAGATCTATAAAATAAATTCAAAGTTGAACATCTTAAGTTGAAAATAACAAAGACTATTATTATGTCGAGTGGAGAAAATCATGACACAAAATATAAAAAAAATTCATTTATACTAAGAGAAAGAAATCCATACAAGTAGATTATTACACAAATGGTAAGAAAAAAAAAATCAGAGCAGAGTAAAAATATAACATACCCAACAAAATCGAAAAATATCTTTCACAATATTCGATACAGTAGAGTTTTAACACAATGTGATATCACCACATTGGAAAGATGATATAACTCTAGTTTAGCTTAATGTGACACAAATGAACAACAACTTCTGAGTGACTCTTGGCCATTGGAAGAATAAATTTTGAGAAATTTAGGGTTTGAGTTTTGGAGTTGGGAATGAAGGAAAAGATGTATAGAAATTGATATTGATTTGAGAATGAAATAGGTAACATACAAAGATTTATTTGCGAATGAAAAAGGGCATGTAATGAGGTGAATTTGGGGGAAATGAGGAGAGTTTAATTATGACACAAATTTGGAAGAAGTGTTCCGTGTAAGAAAAAGAAGAAGATATATTAGGAACTTAGGGTACCAATGTTTTTTTTTTTTTAATAAAATAGTTTACTACATTTGTATTTGTAGATAACAGCTATGTAAGGAGTCAATTTAATTACTTGCAGTTATATTATTCATACCTACAAATTATATCCTTAAAAATGAGTCTTGTCTTATGACAATAAAATTTCTTATTAATAAAATCTGTAGGTAAGTACTTCACTCTTCTCTACCAATAAATTTGTAAGAAATAAGGACTTACACATAGATATTAATATGTATGTAATTTACCTACATATTTAAATTCATAGTTAAATTTTAATACATTAATTTAGAAATAAGGACTTACACATAACTATTAATATGTATGTAATTTACCTACATATTTAAATTCATAGTTAAATTTTAATACATAAATAAATTATTTCTTAGAGTGAATATTTATGTGATATATATTATTCTTTTTATATATCTTAGAATATAAATGTGTTTATAAATATTGGTTGAGTAAATATTAAACGCTAAACTCTAAATCCATTATAATCTAAAAATATATGATGATAAATCTTGTAAGACCTTAATTCTATCGTGATTGTATAAAGTAAATTTAAAACAAAACAAAATATGAAGTAATATTATTAGACATGAATTAAAAATAAAACCCTAATATTATTCGTATCTTAGACATAAATTAACTTACATTTTCAATTCAGTGTCATGTCACCCCTCTCATGCTCAATATAGGCTTCTCCTATTTATTTTTCAAAAACCAACATAAATGGATTATTGAAACATGTTTCGCTAGTTGATTCTCCACAAAATTATTCAAGCTTTCTACATGTAATGATGACAAACTTAATCAAATCCTTCTTGTATCCTTTTATCATCAATGGCATAGCCAAAGCTCCTTTAATGGTTTTTAGTCCTGCATAAAAAAATTATCAAATTAGAAACGCAAATCCCTTCAACATGAAGTTCCTAGCTAGTCCAACTTAAAATAATAACAAAACTCATTCAAAAAACTCAAAGGAAATTCTAAACATGGTGTAAGCATGTATGAACATGATGCATCTAGTTATTTATAAATAATCTTCCCCTTTCTTGCAAAACTTTATTTTAAAAATTAAGAAATTGTTGCTTCTCATTTTTTTTTTACCTCGTTAGATAATACATGCATGATCTTGAAGTTTTTGTATCAAATTAGGTGCCTGATTAATTGTACTCACGCATTCAAACGAAATTATTGATTTAACAAATGTTGGAAGTAATCTTTTATAAGTTTAATTGATTATTAGTTTTTTTTTTACAAACAATAAATAATGTTATACTAATCAAACATCTTTTTAAATATATAATTTTATATTTACACTACTTGTTTTTAAGAAATATACACTAACTATTTTAGAAAAATGATATTTCGACATCGAAAAACATACTTCCATTTAACAATCCAGGATTAAAATCTTAATTGATTAAAAATAAGGGTTCAATTTGTAATTTACAAGAGTGAAAGATGTATAGGTGAGAGACTAGCTTGTAAATCTGCAAAGGTAAAAGTGAAAGTCGTTGTTGGAGAAAACAAATTATTTTGCTCAAGATATCTCATCATTTTTGTTTTGCGTTGAAGCTCAAAGACTTTGCAACTCCCAATCAGTGCACCGTAGTCGTTTTTGCAGTTTGAAGGAAGCAAAGTGACAAGAAATAAAAGTCTCTGGATTTGTGAACGAGCAAAACACATTATCTCGCTAGCTTTCTTCTCACCCTTTCTAGGTTGAAGGTGAAATGTGTTTACAGCTTCTGGTCGGGGTCATCTTTGCAGTGTGAAGGAAACAAAGTGACAAGAAATAGAGGGTCCTAGATTTGTGAACTCTTGAAGTCCTTCCCTAACAGAATTTTAGTTCGAGTGCAACAAAGTTGTAGCTTTTTTCAGTATCGTGGTCGTTTCTGACACAGTGTCAAGCAAGCAAGAGCATGCACAATGTTAAAGTTTTGGTTTTTCTATCTCTTTGAATATTTGGTACAGTTCTGTGTCCCTCTCTGTTATATATGTTTAGCTTTTGCAATGTTTAGTGTTGTGTGGTTGATAAACATGGTAAAATAATATTTGATGTTGTATGAATTATGTGTACTATGATTAACCTGTCATTGGTGCTAAACCTCTATATTGGGGTTTTGAAATTATTGTGTTTGGATGTTTACTAATGGTTGTTCCCCAAATTTGTCTATAACCCAAAATTATCCCCAAATTGGTGAAACACAATATTAGCAAAATTATATTGAAGCAATTTATCGCAATCCTTCCATTTTAATCTTATTGGATAAAAAATGGTTTGGGAGAAATTCAAAACAAACAATGCGACATTTAGTAGCCAAAGTTTTGTCTTAGAGGGAAATTTGATGTTGATTTCAATATTTATAGGAATATATGTTGGGACAAAAAGAAACAATATATTTGGAATAATAAGATCTGAAAGTGAAATGATATAGAAAACAATTAAAAAATATGAGATATCGAGAAAACTACAAGAAATGTTTTTGTTTGTTTTTTTATGTTGTTTGAATTGTGTCTTTGATGATAAAGTTGACATTGATGCTAAAAATGTATATTAGGGTTTTGAAATGGTGTTCTTTGCACATTCGATTTTGCATGAATTGTGTGTTAGCTTTTGTATGAATTATGTCTTTGTTGATGAAATAAGATTATGAGGGGTTTGAAATTAGGAAAAGAGAGGTAAGAGAAAGAAAGCATATAAAACATTAATGATTGTTTGATGCTCATTAGAGATTTAAGAGTAAATGTATTGTTGTTGAAATTTTAATGGAACTAGCTAAAAAAAGTAGGGAATGACTATTTGGTGACCTATATTATGCTAATAACCCAACATATATGTATTTCACCCTACATACATTACAAAGTTTCTTTGGAGCTAATGGTCATAGTGTCCACTATGATCCTCTGAGATAAGTTATGAGTGGACATTGTTGTCATGTATCCTAGGTCATTAGACTTACAAGATTTAACAACGTCTGTGACCAACGAAACTCTATTAATACACTTAATAATGCTTAAAGTTGTTCCGTATATGTTATCATGTTCATATAACAATCCTATAAATAAATAAAGTCAATGAATGAATTAAAATCGAAACTTTAAATGAAAGAATTATGTTGCAAAACGTCATCATGAACTCTTATGAATAGAAAAGCTCATTGTCAAGGGTTACTATTAAAATCATGATCATCACTTTCTTTAGCTATATGTCTAACAAATGATTAAGTGGGTATGAGTTCACAGAAATGCAATTATTTATAAAAGCTTGAATGGTGGTAGTCAGAGTTGCAAGTACGCACAAACGCAAGAAGGTCTGTGGTATCAATGTCCAATCTTACTCAAGGTTCCATTTATACAAAAAGAACTCAATATTGAAATGACAAGTAAAAGCATAGATATTATTATATCGAAACATATACTCAACATTTTACTCTATAAAGCAAACTAAAAGTATACAATCACACACACACACACACACACACATACACACACACAGATCTGAAGATCTTGTTTTAGAGTATGTTTTTTTGGCTTGTAGAGCTAAACATGTATCTCTTTGTGACAAGATGCATATGTACTGAATAAGTTTTAAACGAAAATACCCTTACTAAACTTTTCACAATGCAATCTTAGTCACTCATTTCATTAGCTCTAAAAACTAAAAGCAAAACCTAGCCTCTATGTGGAACAAACATCAACAAAATCATCGTCTCTCCCAAGTCATGCAAACTTAAATAAAGCATTATCTAGTGGATTAATATATAAGGCCTGTCCAAGAAAAGAATGTACTTCATCACTTTTTGCATTGTTCGTATGACGAGAAGAACTCATTTGTGATTTGTTTATGTATTAACTTGTTTCTAAAACAAGTTATGTTAGCACAAAGATAATTTTTTTCTGTATTAATCAATGTTTCAGTAAACCATTTTTCATATTTGTATTGGTGTCAATGTTTCCAAGTTTTATAAATTAGTATTTTTTTTTAATAATAAGGATTATAACCTTCATCTACTACAAAAAAAACGCTTATTATTTACGGGTAAAATCCGTAGGTCACTCGCTGGAATTACCTACGGATTATAATCCGTAGGTAATGCACACACCTAAACAAAATATTTTTATTTATTACAACCCTCTCTCCCCTTTATATTATATTAAGGGAATTGTCATTAGCAGTAATTCGAACGCAAGTATCTCGGAGTTGGAGACAATACTCCAACCACTAAGCTATTAAGATATTTTGATAATAATTTACAAATAAATTATATTTATATTTATCCGTGTAAAAATATAAATATAAAATATATATAAATATAAAAAATATATATAAATATAAAATATGAAATATATATAAATATAAAATATATTTATATTTTGATATATTTATATATTTGTATTTATATATTTATATTTATATATTTATATATTTATATTTATGTATTTATATATTTATGTATTTATATATTTATATATTTATATATTTATCTATTTATGTATTTATGTATTTAAGTATTTATATATTTATATATTTATGTATTTATGTATTTATATATTTATGTATTTATATATTTATATATTTATATATTTATATATTTATATATTTATATATTTATATATTTATATATTTACACGAATAAATATAAGTATAATTTAGTTGTAAATTATTATTAGAATATCCAAATAGTTTAGTGGTTGGAGTATCAGTTTTCAACTTTAAGGTACTGGGTTCGATTCTTGCTAGTGATAATTCTTTTAGTTTAATATAATTTACCTACGGATAATATCCGTAGGTAATGAATAATTATCTACGGATAATATCCGTAGGTAATGAATAATTATCTACGGATAAAATTCCGTAGGTAATGTACAATTTACCTACGGATTTTCATCCGTGGGGTAATATCCGTAGGTAATGTAAAATTTATCTACGGATTTTTATCCGTAGGTAATATTCCGTAGGTAATAGGCTTTTTTTTGTAGTGATCTCTTATCAGTCATGGGAGACGTCACTGAAAATAGTCATGTACGTGTAACTGAAGAAATGTTGGTTATACATGATGAGGTACTTACTAATGTAGATGTAACAATTATAAAGCAATGTGATGATTTTCTTCAATATGTAAATGAATAATTATTGGTTCCAAATGATGAAGTAGCTACTGATACAAATGTGACAATTATAGAACAATATGATGGTTATGTTCCATGTGTGCGGATAAGTTTTGAAAGTGCATATACAATTAAGTCATCTTATAGGCAATATATCATACAAAAAGGTTTTGACATAAAAACTAGAAGTTCAGAGAAAGAGCCCAATAACTAATTGGGCTACTTCATATTGGTATGTGCAAGGGCGGGTAAATATATTTCTCATATACCAACGAAATTAAAACCCATCTTACTAAAAGAAATGAATGTCCTACACGGATAACAATTACATTAAAGGAAGGTCTATGGTATATTATGTTCATAAATGATGAACATTCTCATTCACTTAGCCAAACCAAATCAAGGATGTTTTGTAGTAATAGAAACATTAGTTTGCATGTTAAGAGAGCTCTAGAAATAAATGATGTAGGTGTGAGGATAAATAAAAGTTTTCGGTCATTTGTTTGTAGTGTAGGAGGTTATGAAAACCTTCAATTTGTGGAATGAGATGTACGAAACTATGTTGGTAAACAAAGACGTACATTAGGAAAAGAATATGACGGAAAAACTCTATTAAATTATTTTACACAAATGAGGGAATTGAATAAGGAATTCTATTTCAATATAAACTTAGATGATGCAAATTGTCATAGACACCACCTATGATAGGCTTCAGGAAACACTATCTGAATGACATTTTGCATTGCCTTGCACTGGTCGATAATAATACTAGTAGGGGCCTTAAAAGACATGCAACGAAGTCATGCTTCAAATAATCATATAAAAGAAGTAGTTTCTTCAGTTGATAACAACCGACACCCTAACAAGATGGATTGATCATGGTGATTTACACCCACAAATGGTGCGAAAGGTATATCATATTTATTGGTCAAGTATGTCATATCAAATGAAACAACATTGCCAAAATATTTACAAGCAATTATACTTCTAACATCAACTCAAAAAACATTTTTCACATGATTATCATCATAGTTTATATCGAAATAGAATTCCTTTTTTCAATTCCCTTGTTTGTGCAAAATAATTTAATAGAGATTTTCCTTCACCTTCCTTTCCTAATACACATCTTTGTTACCAACATAGTTTCGTACATTTTGTTACACAAATTGCAGGTTTTCATAACCTCTTACATTATAAATAAATAATCGAAAACTTTTATTTATCCTCACACCTGCATCATCATTTATTTTTAGAGCTCTCTTAACCTGTAAACTAATGTTTCTATTACTACGAAACATCCTTGTTTTGGTTAGATTAAGTGAATGAAAATGCTTATCATTTACGGACATAATATATTATAGACCTTCTTTTAATGCAACTATTATCCATGCATGACATATAGGATGAGTTTTAATTTCTGTTGATATAGGAGAAACATACTTACCCGTCCTTGCACATCCCAACATGAAGTAGCGTAATTGGTTATTGGGCCCTTTCTTCGAACTTCTATTTTTTATTCCAAAACCTTTTTGTATAGTATATTGTCGATAGAATGACTTAATTGCATCTGCACTCTCAAAACACATCCTCATACCTTAAACCCTAAACTATCATATTATTCTATAATTGTCACATTTGCATTAATGACTACTTCATCATTTGGAACCAACAATTCTTCATCTACACATCGAAGAAAACTATTACATTGCTCTATAGTTGTTACATTTGCATTAGTAGGTACCTCATCATGTATAATCAATATTTCTTCAGTTATATGTACATGACTATTTTCACTGACATCTCCCACTGATTATAGATTAATGTTATAATCTCTATTATTAAAAAAAACACTAACTTATATAACTTAGAAATGTTGACACCAATACAAAAATGAAAAATGATTTACTGAAACATTGGTTATTAAAAAAAATTATATTTGTACTAACCTAACTTGTTTTATAAACAAGTTAATACATAAACAAATCACAAATTGGTTCTTCCCGCATATAATGAACAATGCAAAAGTGACGAAGTACCTTCTTTTCTTGGACAAGTCTCATATTAATCCACTAGATAATATTTCATTTAAGTTGACATGACTTGGGTAAGGAGATGATGACTTTCTTGATGTTTGTTCCACACAGAGGCTGGATTTTGTTTTTAGGTTTTTAGGACTAGAGAAACGAGTGACTGAGATTGCATTGTGAAAAGTGCAGTAAGGGTATTTTCATAAAAAACTCATTCAGTACATTTGCATCTTGTCACAAAGAGATACATGTTTAGTTCTACAAGCCAAAAAACATACTCCAGAGCAAGATCTTCAGATCTACAAACTAAACCACATACAGACTAACAAACATGTATGTGCAAACCAAAATATACCTATATATATGCCTTTGTGTGTGACGGTACACTGTTAGTTTGCTTTATAGAATAAAATGTTAAGTATGTGTTTAGATATAATAATATGTATGTTTTTACTTGTCATTTCAATCTTGAGTTTTTTGTTTAAGTTATCCAATGAAACCTTGGGAAAGACTGAACATTGATACCACATACCTTCTTGCGTTTATACGTGCTTATAATTCCAAATCATCCATAGTTTTAGGTCTGGCTGCCACTGTTCAAGCTGTTATGAATTATTGCATTTCTGATGAACCCATACCCATTCAAGAATTTGTTTGGTGTATAGTTGAAGAAAGTGATGATCAGATTTCAATAGCAATCATTGACAATGAGCTCTTATATTTATAAGAGTTCATGGTGACGTTTTGCAACATAATCCTTTCATTTAAAGTTTCCATTTTAAGTCATTCATTGACTTTATTTATTTATAGGATTGTTACATGAACATGATAATATACACGAAACAACTTTAAGCACTATGAAGTGTATTGATAGAACTTTGTTGGTCACAGACGTGGTTAAATCTTGTAGCCTAATGATCCAGGAGACATGACAATGAGGTCCACCCATAACTTGGTTCTGAGGATTATAGTGGACGCTAGGACCATTAGTTCTAAAGACACTTTGTAATGCATGTAGAGTGACATATATATTAGTTTGGCTGATAGCACAATATAGGTCACAAAACAGTTATTCCCTACTTTTTTATCTAGTTTTATTCAAATTCCAACAATAATGCATTTACTCTTAAATTTCTACTGAACACCAAACAATCATTAATCTTTTATATACTTTCATTACTCTTTTCCTAATTTCAAACCTTTCATACTCTCATTTCATCAACAAACACACAATTCATATAAAAACTAACACAAAATTCATACAAAATAAAATGTCCAAATGATATCATTTCAAAACTCCAATATACACGCTTAGCATCAATGTTAGTTTTATCATAAGACACAATTCAAACAACATCCAAAAACAAACAAAAACATTTCTTGTACTTTTCTCTGTATTTCATATTTTTTAATTATTTTCTATATCATTTCACTTTTAGATCTTATTATTCCAAATATATCGTTTCTTTTTGTCCAAACATACATTATTCCTATAAATATTGAAATCAACATCAAATTTCCTTCCGACATAGAACTTTGCCTACTAAGTTTATTTTAAATTTTTCTCTCACCAATTTTTTATCCATTAAGATTAAAATGGAAGGGATTGCGGCAAATTGCTTCAATATGATTTTGCTAATCTTGTGTTTCACCAATTTGGGGATAGTTTTGGATTATGGTCATATGGACAAATTTGGGGAACAATCACTGGTAAAACATTCAAACACAATAATTTCAAAATCTCACAATTCATACAACATCAAGCATTATTCTACCATGTTTATCAACCACACAACACTAAACAATGTAGAAACTAGACCTATATTTCAGAGAGAGACACAAAATTGTGTCAAATATTCAACTATATAACAGAGAGAGGGACACAAAATTGTACCAAATATTCAAAGAGATAACAAAATCAAAACTTTGACACTATGCACGCTCTTCTTTGCTTGACACTATGTCAGAGATGACCACTAGGCATGGCAACGGGGCGGGGCGGGGGCGGGTTTGCCTCCCCCGTCCCCGTCCCCGACTTTTTTAACCATTCTCGTCCCCGTCCCCGTCCCCGATCCCCGCCGGGGTTAGGAATTAAGTCCTCATCCCCGTCCCCGCTGGGTTTCGGGTTCTTCGCCCCGCCCGTCCCCGATTTATATTATTTTTAAAAAGATAATTATATTTATAATAAATTAATTTTACTATGTATTTTTATATATAAATAAATATTTATAATTTATAGTTATTATTAATTAAATATACATTGTAATTTATTATATTTATATTAAAATATATATGTAAAAGAAATATTTAATTATTTTTTATTTATATATATATATCTAATATTTATAACATTATTATTATTATTATTATAATATCTGTATTCAAATATTTGAATATTTATAACATTATTATTATAATACTGTATTCAAATATTTAAATATACATATAAGTTAATTCATTTTTAAGTTGTCAATATATAGTTTATAAGAAAATATTTAATAAGTTAATTCTTATTTAATTAGTTTGAAGTAATAAAAGTTTAAATTATTAATTTCTTTTAATCCTTTAAAATGCAATTATTTTATTAAGATAAAATTTGATATATGATAAATAAGCATAATAAGATAAAAAAATATGACATAATAAATATAAATTATAAATAAACTAATATTAGTTACTACTAAGATTGATGTAAAATATTTAAAAAAAGATAAAGAAAAAAAGATTAACTTTGTGTTCATCAAATTGGTTGAAAAGATTGAAAAAAAACAAATTGATGGGAGAAATTAAGAAAATGTGAAAAACTCAAAGATAAGGGAGAGAATAATATAATAAATTAATTGATATAAAATATTGAAAAAGATAAAAAAAATTAAAAAGTAGATAGAAGAAAAATAAAAATTGGTGAAATATAAAAAAAATAATCTTATATGTAATAGAAAAAGAAAATGAAATATTTTAAAATATTAATATTTTAAAATTTAAATTTAAATATAAAGTCGAGCAGGGACGGGGATGGGGTCGGGGTGGGGATTGCATTACCCATCCCCGCCCCGTTCTCGACTTTTAAAGCGAAGAAAACCCGAACTCGACCCCGTCTCCGGTCAACTCGGGTTTTCCCCGTCAAACTCGGAGCGGGGACGGGTCGGTCCCCACGGGTACGGGTTTAATTGTCCTCCCTAATGACCACGGTATCAGAAAAAGCTCCAACTTTGTCGCACTCAGATGGAGAATCTGCTAGGGAAGGGTTTTGAGGGTTAACAAATCTAGGGACTTCTATTTCTCTTTTGTTTCTTTCACACTACGAAGAAGACCAAGTTGCACTCGGTTGAGAGTTGCAAACATATTTCACCTTCAACCTGGAAAGAGTGAGAAGAACACTAGCAAGAGAATGTGTTTCGCTCGAAAAATGTGTTTCACTCATTCACAAATCTAGGGATTTTTATTTCTTATTACTTTACTTCCTTCAAACTGAAAAAATGACCACAATTCAATGCCTAGGAACAACAAAGTCTTTGAACTTCAACTAGAAACGAAAATGGTGAAATGTCTCAAGTGGGAGAATTTATTTCTTCTAATAACGACTTTCACTTTTGTCTTTATATATTGATAAGTTGGTCTTTCTCACCTATACATCTTTCACTCTTATAAATTATAAATTGAACCCTTTTTAAGACGTATATTTTTGGGTGTCAAAATATTATTTTGTTTACAAACGTCCAAGCTTATAAGACCTCCGTATTCAAAGCCCTCCGTATTCAAAGCCGGATGAGTATTTAATCTTGCATCAAAGATGAAGAGTATTATTTATATTTTTTATGTATAATAATAAGGTATTTTCTATGCTTTTTACTTAATTAGGGAGCTAGCCAATACATTGATTTAGACTTGAAAATGGAAGAAATGCAGGGAAAATTGAATAGTAATAAAATCTTCTTTCATTTTCACTCATAATTTTCTTCAAATAATTTAGTAGTTATTCAAATGATAAGATAATTTTCTGGTATACATCACGTGAGTCACTCGCATATATTTTAACCTATTAACATGCAAACTAATACTAATAATTAAATATCGAATTTATTTAAACAAATTTCTACATAAATATTTATTAAAAAAAATAACTAAGTTCTTTATAAACTAATTGTTTTCTACACATAACTTAATTTATACAAGTTCTATTTTAACGTCGTAAAAAAATAATTTTTAGATGAACGTTGAGCTTACCACTGCACAAGAGTGAAGTGAGGCCATTCCATGTCAACGCGGAACGTATCACTGCTGGCCAAAATGGGGCAACAAAGGGTGACCAATCTGCTGACTTGATATCCTACATATTTTCCAACCACGCATATTATAGTATTTATTATAAGTTGCAGCTGCACAACATGTGTGTATTTTTATGTACAACTTGCAATGAGTAAAGAACAAAATAAATTTCAAATTATGGAAGAAATTAAGCTAAGTAACCTACTGCACTTAACTAAGTGTTGAGTACCTGGAGTGACTGGGATTTGAGCAATTTGAGATAATCAGCAGCTGAGCACCAGGCTGGAAGATAATATGCATCACAAATCTTCTTCAGTAGATCTTGCTCCCATGGTTGTAGGGACTGTTCGTCAGGGCCAAGATCCCTGTGGCACCATGTTACTATTATTATGGTGCCACCAGGTGCTGCTACCCGAGCTAACTCTCCAACAAACTGTCAGTTCCATGTGTCGTGTGTGAAGCAGAAAACTGAGATGAGATTAACAGCGTACATAATACAAACAAACATTAATTCTAATGCAGGTTAAGGCATTACAATGATGTTTAATCAGTTGTTAGAAGTAAACTTCATCCATGAAAGCAATCATGAAGTAATACGTAGTGCAAGAGAAATTAATTGAAACCTTAGTTTTGTCAGGCATATGCTCTCCACTCTCCATGGACCACACCAGATCAAACTGCTCATCAGGGAATGGTTGCTCCAAAGCGTCAGCAACCTGAAAAGAAACCTGCAATCACAGAAACATGGAAACAAATATTTTATATTATATTATATTAGCTACATGTGCATAGATTCTATAGAAGTTATAAAAAACTTGGATAATTGTGTAAAATAGATCCAAAAGCAACAAATGTCGAGAAATTAAGACCTTGTCAGCCAATCCTTGAGCTGCAGCAAGATCATTGGCTCTTTGAGCTTGAACAGGACTGAGAGTGATGCCAACGCTGTTTGCCCCAAATTTCTTGGCCAAGTACCTGGAGCTGCCCCCTATGCCACACCCAACATCAACTATACTCTTGGGCCATTTCGTACGCTCCTCTGACCATTCCACAACAAAATCAAAGCAACAGTCCTTAAGATATATACTGGTAGTGATATTTTCTCACCACTATTCATTTCACAGATCTAATTAACAACGCATTTTATTAATAAAATTATAAATATAAATTTTAATTATTATAAAATTAATAAAAATAATTGTTGTTTAGATCTTTGTATAATAAGAATTATTAATCTATATTTTTATATATAGAATTTATAATCCAAATTACTATAATTGTTATTAAATTATTGTTTCCATAAACACTGTTATTCACAAAATAAAAGTAACTTATACCAAATTAAAAATATAATATTTGGAGAAATTAGTATAAAAAATTACATATTAATTTATATATAAATTAATTTTTACTTCTGAACCAACTTATTTTATTTTCTTGTTCTTAATAATAGGAAAGTTCATTTAAACCCACACATACAACTAACAACAAAATATTAATTGTATGTTTACAAGGAATAAAAGAATTATGTGTTATTGTTAGGAGAGTCAAAATAAGTGTCCTTTAATAGGCGTCGGAGAGGTAAAAAAAAAAAGGGTGACCACATTATTTATTCCCTAAATAAAATCAGGTTAATTTTGATTTTATTTACTTAAGTCAGGTCTAAGACTTAAGTCAAATCAGGTTTATAAATTTTTGAGTTGATTGGTTTTATAAAATATTAATTATTATTATAATAAAATAAAAATAATATTATTTTATTAGGAAATATATATATATATATATATATATATAATAAATTATTTTGATAATATATTTTGTTATATCACTATAAGAAAAATTAATTTTTTCAATGGATAAAATTTATCGGGAAATACATCACAAAAATTTGTCAAAAATCACGAATTTGAAAAATCCGCCAATAAGTAGATATTTTATAATTTTTTTAAAAATTTCAATTATTATTCGATTAAAAAAAATTATTTATTTATTAATACACTCTATTTATTATTTGAAAAGTCTGTTAGTAGGTAGATATTTTATAAATTTTTTAAAAATTTATATTATTATTTGATTAAGAAAATTTATTTGTTTATTAATATCCTCTATTTATCTAGACGTCTTCTTTCCTTTATTTATTACTTTTAACCTAATACCTTAAAATTGAAAATTGATATTTCGACCACTAAACTACTATAATTTTCTAATAATAATTTACAAATAAATTATATTTATATACAAATAAATATATATCCGTGTAAATAAATAAATATAAATATATTTATATAAAATAATTTTTTTAAGGTGAAATGTGTGTCGAGTGAGTTTTCAAAATTTTGATGTCAAATTTATGAGTAAGTCTCTTTATATGGGTTTATATTTAATGATAGAATATAATTTTTATAATTTATTTATATAATGATATAAAATAATTATTTTTATTTTTTATTTTTACTTTATTTTCATTTATTCTTTTTATCTTTTTTTCTTCTATTATTTAATTAAAATTCTTATATTAAAATAATTTTTTCAATATTAAAAATACTTAAAAGTTTATTTTTAAAATTATTTAATTTAACAAATTATTATAAATTAATCTAATTATGATAAAATCAAATTATTAAATAAAAAAGTATTTAGTTTTTTAATTATGTGAATAATTAATTTATTAGAATATATTTAAAATTAAGTAATTGTTATATAATTTTAAATATTTATTTTTTTTAATTTAATGTTGATTTTTAAAAATATACTTTATATCATCGTTGTAATTAACTGTTAATTTAACGACGGATATATCCGTTGATAATTAATTGTTTATTTACCAAAATTATTAATTTACTTGATCGGATATATCATCGATAATTAATTGTTCATTTATCAACAGATTTATTGACGGATATATCCGTCGATAAATAATTGTTCATTTACCAACAAAATTACGAGATGGATATATTCGTCAATAAGACCAAATTTTACAATTATTTAAATATGTCGATAATTAATTATTTTCTTATGACTATATATCGTCATTAATTAATAATTTTTTTGTTATATATATATATATATATATATATAATTTAAAAATAATAATAAACTTTAAATATAAAGTTTATTTGTTTTGGTCATCTTCTTATATGTTTATGTTGTAACATTTGTTTTAAATGATTAATCATTTAAGATGATATATTATTAAATATAATATATTTACAAAATATTACTAAATACATTGTAAATATGATCTTTAATTTAATTATATTGAGTATGAGAAAGTTTAAAAGATAAATAAAATTTTAAATCCTGCTTTTAAATTAATTACTATAAATATTTTTATTAGATATGTTTATCATGTGTATTTAATATAAAAAAAATTAAATATAATATTTTTAATAAAATATGTTTAATCTCTAATATATAAACAAATATAACTTAATACTACTGTTAGATCATTTATATGATTTTGAATAATAAAAATTTTGTAAGATGATATTTTATGACTTTATTTTACCTATATAATTTAAAAGATTATATAAATAAAAAATTATTTTAATTAAATTAAAAATGGTTCATTCATCCGTTAAATTTCAATCATGATCTTACTTTGCTCATTTCTTATCTGCAATTTCAATCACAACCAAACAAAATATAAAAAGAGGACACGAGGAAAACAAGTAAATGAAAGTAGCCGCCGACTCAGTTTTAATTCAGAGAAAAAGATTTGTAAGACTTCATGAAGCAAAATCCATGATAAATAATATTTATGGAAACTAGAACAGTGGTTGAGGAAGACAGTGAAGTAGAAACTAAAAATGATTATAATAACTGGTGTGGAAGAAGAAGAAGAATACCAGAAAGAGAGGCAAAACGAAGCGACTCTTGGATCATTCGGATCTGAGCAGCGCGGTGATCGGTAACAGAAACGGTGGAATCAGGGTGGTAGAAGCCGTGGTGCATGTGATCGCCCCAAATGTTCTCCCATAGGGTGGAGGACCCGTCGTAGAACTCAGCTATCCCCTTCTGCAGTTTCTCCTTCTCTTTCTGCTGCTCCATTTGGTAGCTGTAGCGAGTACTTATCTCATGTCATCTTTTTATAGTCAGATCTGACTACTCACTCTTCCTATACCTCACGCTTATTCAAACAGTAACCAAACACTCACAATACACTTTTTAACAGCATTTAAAATAATAGTAATAATAATAAAATATATTTTTATGTAATATAATTAAAATATTATGTACTGTTGTTATTATGTTTCAAATATTATCTATTTTAAATTTCTTAAAAAAAATACCTAAGTGAAGAAACAAAATGTGTTTAAAATTAGGTGTGACAGGAAAAGTTCAAATATTTGGGGAGATTTAAAACAAATTTAATAATGAGACTTTTTATTTAATAATAAAATAATTTATACTAAAATGTATCATAATTTTATTTTTTAAATTTTTTTGTTATGTAAAATTATTTATTAAATTATCATAATTAATTTTTTTTAATATTTCTTTTTTAACAGATAATAATGTCAATCCATTTAATATTTATTGAGACATGGTTGATATTAAATATTTTTTTTATTTTTTATTTAAAAAAATCCTTTTAGCTGAATCAACTAATACTATAATTGTTAACATTATTCTATAAGTTATATATGCATTTGGAAAAGAATTTTTTTTTTTATATAATTAAGAATGTGAATTGGTTTATCATTTTTCAATCCTATAATTTCTTTTAAGATATTTAATTATGAAAATAAATCTAATCCATTAAAATTCAACAAATGATCATGTTTCAAATATTTTTCAAGGTTTAAGCATTTTCTTTCAAAAGTATATAGTATAATGATTTTAATTTTTTAACACTAAATAAAAAATCAAAAATATCTTCATATATTTTAAATTGTTTAAATATACTTTGAAGCATAATAATTGTTTTATCTACAATGTACAAAAAGTAATCAATTCTAAATTATTTTTAAAAAAATTTACAATTTCATTATCAACATTTTCATTAAATTGTTTCTTTCTACGACTAATATGTTTTTTTACGAAACTTAGGCTCTATATCTATTTCAAAAACAATTTCCTTAATAGAAATCAATACATTTTCAAATTCATTTTTTCTATACTTTTCAAAAAATGAGAGGAGACATTTTAATTGTTCAATAGTTTCATCAATGCACATATCTTTTGATTGTAAATTCTTACTAACTGAGTTAACGGTAAATAAAATGTCATATCAAATATTCGTGCCTAACAAAAATTCAAAATTTTCTAATTCATTAGTTGCTAACACAATCAGTTTTATTTTTTATTTTAGGATCATCACTAGTTTTAGCTAATTCAAAAAAAGCATATCTTATTTGTGAAGTTTGAAATCTTACAGACTTTCACGCTTTTAATATGGTTTTCCCAACGTGTTTGTGACAACGATTTAAGAGTTAAGTTATGTATATAGTCTTGTAAAAAATTTAACCTTGAAAGAGATACTATCAGAGTATCATACTCTACAATCATTTTTAAATTTTAATTTTTTATCTGATATGACGCACTGTCGCACTGTAAAGAAAGAAATATCAAATAGTTTCTTACTTGAGTTGCGTTGTTTCCTTCTATCCCTTAAAATTAGTGAAATCGAAACACACACAAACAAAACGCCAACAACCAATTCAAGTACACAACATATAAGAATGACTCATATGAGAAATTAAAATTATTGAGTCATTAACTAATGTGTTATGTATATATATATTAAACACTTAAATTGAGTAGCCTGAAAAGTAAAAAAAATTATAAAATGAGAACTAAAAAGTCAAGTAAAGAAAGAAGAGAAGATAAAAATTAAAATTAATTAGTAAAAGAGTAGAAATAAAAAAAGAAAAACATGTACACTTCTTTAACTATTAATATTAACTAACCAATTTTTTCTCTGAAAAAAATTATGATTTATTAAACAATTGTTAAAAATAATATTAATATTAAAAAAGAAAAGTGGGAGGCTTTTTTGTAAGGGACTAAAGCAAGGGTTTTAATTGCTTAGGTTTTGAATAAGCTATGATGCGACGTCGTAAGCGAACTCGTGTGATATTCATATATTTTATTTATTTGATTACATTTTTTATTATTATATTTAAATAAATAATTAAATTTGTGTAACATGTACTGTAAAAAGATTCCATTTAATAAATAAATATAATATGATTAGAATTCTCAGCTACGTCAAATTTTAAATAACGTGTGGAATTTTTTTAACATATATTTATAGATGATCTTTAAATTTTCATACATAAATATACATATAATTTAATTGTCATAAAACATAAAATTTATTTAATAATAATTAACAATTAGTAACATAATTAATAATATATAAAAATTAATTATTTTTTTAATATATATATACTATTACGTTATTAGTTAACATTTTTAATTTTTAGGTAGTAAAATTAAAAGTCGTCACAAAGAACAATTTTTATTTTTATTTTTTCAAAACGAATTTTGAATTAGAGACTAAAAACATATATTTGAAAAAAAATAGTAAAAATATTGTAATTTGTAAATTAATTCATTTATGTTTATTAAAGAATGTACCATTCTTATGAATTGAGATTCCTGAGATATAAATAGATTTTATGATGGGTAAAGAATGTGATGTAAGAAGCATTAGAATGTAAACTTGGACGAATGGATTTTTAAAATGGCTGTAAACAAGTTATTTTTGTTAATATAATAATTTATTAAATGATTTAATAAAAAGAATTAAAATTATTATTATAATATTAAAATAGAGTTATGTATAAGAGTGGTATGGATTTGATTCGTCAAATTATCATTTTCTTTTTTTATAAAGACATTTTTATTAATGTAATCAAAAGATGTTTATGAAGATTAAGTTTGTGTTTGTTATTTTCTCATAACTGTATTTTGTGTTGCATGTTCAAAATGGTTTAAATATATTTTTAATTTTTAAAAATTTATCATATTTTATCACCATTAATAGTTAATTTAATATTAAAATATAAAATTATTCATTAGTATAATTAAGATAATTATTATATCATTTTAGACTCATGATCTAATTAATATAATTTAATTAAGTAATATATTAGTAATTACATATCTATTATTTTTACATTTTAAAATTCAATAATTTACTTTTAATAAATTATTTGTATTTAATAAAAAATTATAAATTATTTTCTATATATTAGTTTTGATATAATAACATTAGATCATTATAAAATACATTTTTAATATATCATAAATATGAATTTTATCTCTAAAAGAAAAAATATATATTTTATAATTAATATTTATAAAATATTTTAGAACAAATTTTATAAAAGATTAGAAAAATGTCTTGTTACATTAATTATTGGAAACAGTATCTTTTCCTCATCACAAGCAAGAACTTCCGTGCTATCGTTAATTTGTTAAGAATAATTAGTATTTTTACATTTTAAAATTCAATAATTTACTTTTAATAAATTATTTTTATTTAATAAAAACTTAAAATTTATTTTCTATATATTAGTTTTGATATAATAACATTGGATCATTATAAAATATATTTTTAATATATCATAAATATGAATTTTATCTCTAAAAGATAATATATATATATATATATATATATATATATATATATATAATATTTATAAAATATTTTAAGATTAGAACATGTCTTGTTACATTAATTACTGTAAACAGTATGTTTTCCTTATCACAAGCAAGAACTTCGGTGCTATCATTAATTTGTTAGGAATAGTTAATAAAGTTGGATTAGAAATAAAGAGAAATATTTTATTATATATTTTATATATAAATCATTTAAAAATTATTTTTTTAATTTAAAATATATTATAATTTTTATGATGCAAGTACTGCTTATTCAAATATATAATAACCAACTAAATTATTGTTTTAAAAAAATAAAAAATACACATATTTTATATGATTGGTAAGTATTTGGTGAGAATATTCTGATTCTCAATTATATCTTTAGTATCAATTCTCGGATACATTAATTTATTAACTTTTATATTTAAAGTATTATTTATTATAATTTTACCTTTTTGAAAAATATGTAAATAAGTTAAAAGAAATAATATATATAAATTATTTTTAACAACGATCAATAATAAATATCTATTTTTATTTTATTTTAAAATATGTAGTTGTATGATTAAAACACGATTTTTATAATTATAATTTTTTATTTTAAAAGATATATATTATATTTCTACTTTATAATATAATATTTTATATATATATATATATATATATATATATATATATTATAAGAGAATTATTTCGATTTTTCATTTTTTTAGATCTGATAATTACTCTAGTATTTTTAATGTATGATTGTAATTAATTTGATAACTATAGTCGAGCATTATTGTAACTTTGAACCACATTTATTTTATAAGTCCTTCTTATTTTTTCTTGTTCAAGTTAGACTTTTGAATAAGGAATTAAAAAGAATTATTATTATTACATTATTATTATTATTTAATCGATTTCTTGTTTTTTCTTGTTCAAGTTAGACTTTTGTAACTTAGTGTTTTATCGATTTCTTACGTGTTAATTATATTCTACTTATCAATTATTTTTTATAATCTAATAATTAATACAAATTATTTTTAAACTATTGATTATTTCTCACAGAATTTTGTAAGAAATTATTATTATTATTTTTTAATTTGCTTATATAAAGATCTGAAGTGAGGTCATGTTTGCTTGGCTGACACGTGGAAACTTTTTTCTCATGCATAAACAACTCATTTCCGTCTTGTGTTTACGTACACCGAATTTATTTGCCAACAGACGTATGTTAAATGTGTTTTTTATTTTTATAAAATTTTAAAGATATTATAAAAGTAGTATTATATTATTTCTTTAAAATGTTAACATATTTTGAAGTCGTTATTAATAATGATGACGGAAAAATTTTATAAGATGATGCTTTTCCTACTTAAATTTTACTATTAAATTGATTTTTTTATGTATGATTAATGTTAAAATTATCATTTATAAAAAAATTTCATATACCAGGATTTAACAATATATTTAATAATCTTAGAAAGAGGAAAACAATACAAAATATTTGTACAACACCAACAATAGTAAAGACATAAAGAATTTAAATATTTTTATAAAATTAAAAAAAGTAATATAAGCACTTGAATGCTTATTTTTAATTTATAGTCTGAATATCATTTAAGATAATTTTAGGAGAGACTAGTAAAATTTCTCTTTGGAGAGGAATTTGAAGTTTTAATATTTATCTATGTTTTTGGTAGGTTTTATTAAATTTAGAAAAAAGTTTACAAGTAATTCTTTATTTTTTTATAATTTAATTTATAAATGTTTTTGAACAAATTATGTATTAAGTTATATTTTAATCCAAACAATATAAAAATAAGTAATAATAATAATAAATGAATTTCAAATAAAAGTTAATTATCATATTTCTAGATAAATATGTAGTTTTTATTTATTTGTTTATTATTATTATTATTTGAATATTAAAATTTTTATTATATTTTTTAAGTTAAAAATTGAAATAACTATACATAACTTTTATAACGATCTTAGAAATCGCTACTATAATGCTACATTCGCAAAATAGTAAACAAATAAATAACATTTATATTACATTATATTATCGTAATGGTAATATAGACTGAAATCTCTATTCATTGACTGAACCTCAAAAACATAGTAACATGATTTATTTATATAGATACATGCAAAAGTAGTTCTCACTAAACTATATCTCTGTTGTCCAGTAGTCGCATCTCCACCTTTCAACTCCTGATCTGCTCCCACATCAAAGTGATCATCGCAATCTCATCCACATGGAAAAATAAGGGTAAATATTAAATCATGTAATATAATAAAACATATATAGTTACATATTATCATCAATTACAAATCATCAATACCTTAAGACGCCTTCCGGAAGTATACCCTAACTATGCCCGAACTCAGAGGTTATCATCTGTGCACACATTGTGGTTGACACTCACAGTACCATTCTGACCACCCTTCACACATAGTGGGATTACTGACGCCCTTCATCACTCATTCTGAAGTACCCCTCCGAGCGCGCCACCAGTCATCCCCCATCGACTTCTCACCACCTGATCTCGTAGTCTACCTGACCCGACCAATCAGTGAAGTTCGGGACCTCATCTGAATCCTCCGACATAGTTAGTACACTAATATACTCTGTACCACCTTGGGTACCATTCAAATACAATAACAATCATTCATATCTGCCAGATTCTGGATCATATGTCATCACGGTTCATTCGGATAAATAAATAATAGTACTTGACTGATTCTGGGTACCAACCCTCCGGCTCAGTCTAGCAATACATAACATCTCATGACTCGATTCGGGCATCGACCCTCGAGTTCGATCGACCCACACATGTCACAACACACTGCTGAATCTTTAAAATTTATAATTTCATTATATATTTTAATTATTTTTCTTAACATACATTTACTTTATTTCTAAAATTCCAATAATACCTTTAAACATTTTCTATTATTCATTTTTCATCCCGAAATCATTAAATTACTATTTTGCCCTTAATCTTTTCTTAAAATTTCATGTATGTCCCTAAATGACTATTTTACCCTTGGACATTTTCAAAAATTTCTTCTATGTCCAAAAAATGACTATTTTACTCTTGGACATTTTCGAAAATTCTTTCTATGTCCCTAAAATGACTGTTTTACCCTTGAATATTTTCGAAAATTCCATTTATGTCTCTATGATTTAAAATAACTATTTTAACCTTGATCTTTTTCAAAAATCTCCCCATATCCCTTTCTTCAACCTCGCATCCAGTAACTGTATCAAATTTTGTAGATTTGTAATTTCTCAGTATCAGACAACCAAACTTGTTTCAAATTCAAATTAAACATGAACATGTTTAATTTAAGTCAAAAACAACAATTTTACCATATAATTCATCCTTAATTTCAAGAATTTCAAGAAAATTTCAACTTTTCAAACATACAGAAATATTTAAAATCAATTATTCAATACTTCAAATTTCCACTCTTATTCCTTATTCTTAGAGTACCCAACAATTTAATCTCATATATTGAATGAATTAAATTTCCCCTTATCTTGTGTTGTATTTCTACCGAAGGTTTTCCACTTAATCCAAACTCTCTCCAATTTCACCATATCCTGTACGAGTAGAGTATTATTTACTTAAAATTTAGACGAAAGAAGAATAAAGACGAAGAACACATGATATGGGAAGAAGAATTTCTTGCTGTAACCATTCCTCCTTCTTTGTACATATATAGAAAATTAACGTGTAGAGAAAACTTCACTACAAAATTTTTTTTGCACAATAATATTATTATAATATATATAAAAAAAAACATACTTAGCACCTTTTATGTACGTTGATTGCTTATAGGTATTTTTCATCAAAATAAAGATAAGTTTAAATGAATAGTGAAGGGTTCAAAATTAATTTTTGTCATAGCTAAAACCCATCCTTAGTTTGAAGCTCAAAGAACATAAAAGTAAATTCTGACAGATACAGTACAGAATGCCAACATACTCCAGGGGACAGAGAGAGGGTAGGAATAATGTGTAGATTTTTAGCACAGTTATTTTAAGTACAAGTACGAGGATTAAGTTATTGTATAAGAATTTCTAATATCTAAAAAAAAACAATAGAATGAATTATTTTTAAAATTTTATGTTCCAATTTTAAGAGTTAAAAAAAAACCTGAAATAATTATTATCAAAGAAAATTTTGATTGAAATTTTATATCTTAATTGGTATAAAAGATCTTTCACTAGATATGTTATTTTAGGTAATTTTTTATGAAAACATCATATGCCGAATCTGATTTGTGTCATAAATTTGAGTGGTGGATAATTTTCTTAACTTTCTTACCACACCAAGATAATTTTATATAGTTAGTACAATCAAGATATGCTATTTTAACATAATTTATTTTTCCTCATAAACCTTTTTTGTTTCCAAATTTCTCCCCCTTTTCACATTTTTATATATTTTATTTTTATTACGTAGACCAAATCAGGCATAGTAACTAGACATAAATATCAAAAAAATATTTTAAGTCACGTGATTATTAAAAAAGAAGTCAAATAATATTTTAAAAAATTTGTCACTTAGTAATTTTAATCTTAACATGGTAAAATATACAACCAAAGTAACTTATATTTCTTAATTAAGTGATTTAAAAATATTAAAAAGGAAATACACACCTTATCTATACATATCATCAATTCCATAGTCATGAAAAAAAATACTTATATATATTTCTTTCGCTAAACTATTATAGTAAAAGAGAGCTATAACTCTACACTATACAAGTATTTTATTATAAGAGTTAGGTAATGGTTTCATAATATTTTAAATAATTAATAGATTTCGATTTTTTAAATTTGATTTAATAATTTATATAAGTTATAATTTCTCACACATCAACGACAAACTTTTTTTTTAATTACCAATACACTCTTTTTAATTATTTAGCACATTTTTTAATTAATCAAAATGTATTAAAAACTACAAAATTGTGAATGTACTTTGAGTAAAGGAAAGTTATGGTAAAGAATGTATTACTTGTATTTCTCAAGTTTCAGAAGAATAATTCTTTATCTATATATTATAACACCTTTCTTTTAATTAATTTACTTTTATAAATACCCATGCTACATATTTAGTAGATTATAATAATAAGCGAACGCGAAAGGCGAGCTTAGGTTCAGATTGTAGTGCAGCTAACAATTTGATTGGGGAGAGAAGGCAGTAATCTACGTTCAAGCATGGGAACAACATTCTTTTCACAATGCCTCAACCTATAAATCTAAACGCTAAAACTTTGATTCAGATGGTATTAAACATTCAATTCAAAATATTCTAAAAATAAAAACATGACACTATGTCCAAATGGACCGGAATTAGTTTACATCTTCCCTTTAATCTCACGGTCAATGGGATTTTATCTTCGATTCTATGCATGTGTATAAAATTAACAGTGAAAAGGAAAAATAATCAAGCCCTTTCATTTATTTATTTTTTTCTCTTGTTTCTGAACTATCGCAATAATTGACCTACTCGGAACCTGTTTCATTCTGTAACAGTAATCCTGCCTCTCAACTTATTCAGGTTTTCTACACGTAATGATCGCAAACTTAATTAGATCCTTCTTGTATCCCTCTATCATCAATGGCATAGCAAAAGCTCCTTTTATCGTTTTTTGGCCTGGCCAAAAAAGTGACAAAATACAAATCAACAAGAAGTTTCTATGAAAATACAAATCAACTAGTTCAAAAAATCTAGAAATTCTGTAAGGAAATGGCAAAGTCCAACTTGGCAGCAGATAGAATATTACTTCAAAAAATAGTTCGTTCATAATAAAGTCTTTAAAGGATATACAAGTCCATTTTTTTTTTCTTCATTCTCAAGAGTGAACTAACTTGAACAATCATTCTTACATATTTTCTTATTTCGTTAGACATGTCCTGTAATTGTAAACCAACCTTTTTTACCTCTTTGATTACCATTGATTCAACACATATTTTTACCTTGTTTTATTTTAAAGTTTTTAATCAATCATAAGCGAAATGGGAATCTTTAGATATTTAAAAATCATTAATAAAATAATATTTTATCAATTAAAGCATTTTTTGAACATTTCCAAAACTATAAGTTACAGATGTCTAACTTTTTAATTTTAATATAGAAAAGTTTTTGATGAAAAAAAGTGAAGATATTTTTTTAAAGAACAAAATAAGATAGTTTTGTGATGTTTATAAGAACAAACAAAAAAGTAGGATGTTAAATTTATGTTTTTATTGTTTTATTTTAATTTTAAAATTCATAAAATTACAAATATTTTTAAAAAGATTAAAAAAATTGTCCTCCTTTTCTTTTCCCTTAGAAAATCAACTACCAAAGTGGCATAGTTAAGATGAAAGAAATATTTGATAGAAGTAAAAGGAAGGGAAATTTTCTATGAATTTCCTGGCATTTTCACTCATAGATCTGATTTAAGACTTGCGATTGAGTATAGAAATAATGATCAGCGACATAAGACATGCGATAGAAGATGGGATTTTGTTTTTGAAATGCAATATAGATGTCAAGCTTACCACTTCTCAAGAGTGAAGTGAGACCCTTCCATGTCATGGCTGAGCGTATCACAGCTGGCCAAAATGGAGCAACAAAACGAGACCAATCTTCTGACTTTATGTCCTACATATATAGCAACCATGTCAAAATACCAACACAATTAACTTGAACTGTATCTACGTAGTAATCGTATTCATATATTGATTATAATAATCTGAGTACCTGAAGTGACTGAGATTTGAGCAATTTGAGATAATCAGCAGCTGAGCACCAGGCTGGAAGATAATATGCATCACAAATCTTCTTCAGTAGATCTTGCTCCCATGGTTGTAGGGACTGTTCATCAGGGCCAAGATCCCTGTGGCACCATGTTACTATTATTATGGTGCCACCAGGTGCTGCTACCCGAGCTAACTCTCCAACAAACTGTCAGTTGCATGTGTCGTGTGTGAAGCAGAAAACTGAGATGAGATTAACAGCGTACATAATACAAACAAACATTAATTCTAATGCAGGTTAAGGCATTACAATGATGTTTAATCAGTTGTTAGAAGTAAACTTCATCCATGAAAGCAATCATGAAGTAATACGTAGTGCAAGAGAATCTAATTGAAACCTTAGTTTTGTCAGGCATATGCTCTCCACTCTCCATGGACCACACCAGATCAAACTGCTCATCAGGGAATGGTTGCTCCAAAGCGTCAGCAACCTGAAAAGAAACCTGCAATCACAGAAACATGGAAACAAATATTTTATATTATATTATATTAGCTACATGTGCATAGATTCTATAGAAGTTATAAAAAACTTGGATAATTGTGTAAAATAGATCCAAAAGCAACAAATGTCGAGAAATTAAGACCTTGTCAGCCAATCCTTGAGTTGCAGCAAGATCATTGGCTCTTTGAACTTGAACAGGACTGAGAGTGATGCCAACGCTATTTGCCCCAAATTTCTTGGCCAAGTACCTGGAGCTGCCCCCTATGCCACACCCTACATCAACTATACTCTTGGGCCATTTCGTACGCTCCTCTGACCATTCCACAATAATAACAAAATAATAGTCAGCAGTTAGTAGTTACCACTTTCAAGCCACAAAAAAACTGAAAAATATATCACTCTTATTGAAAAATCCAATTCCAAATTAGAACAATTGGTGACAGTATACCTACACCTGCGATATCAATACACACACTGTTGTATAAATCGAACACAATTTTAATGAATATTCACGATTAGAAAATCAAATGGATGTGCCGCCATTAATCATTGCAAAGATAGTGGAAGCAAGAGTGGGTTGGTGAAAAAATAATACCAGAAACAGATGCAAAACGAAGCGACTCTTCGATCATTCGGATCTGAGCAGCGCGATGATCCGAAACCGAAACGGTGGAATCCGGGTCGTAGAAGCCATGGTGCATATGGTCGCCCCAAATATCCTCCCAAATGGCAGAGGACTCGTCGTAGAACTCGGCGATTCCGTTCTGCAGTTGCTTGTCGTCCTCTCCGCGCGCTGCCAACAGCACCTCCCCTCTCTCGCTGCTGGCCGTGGAAGCCCGAATTGGAGTCCAGAACCCGGACCCGACCCGTCCTGTGGCGATGGATGTTGGTAAGTGAGGGGATTGGGTACGAAATGTGTGGATGCATGAGATTGGTGAGATGGTTGGGATGCGCGCCACCGTGGTCATGTCTCACACTCACACTCAGAGTTCCATTCACGGGTAACGCGAACGCATATTATAAAGCAACGCAAAATTCAATTGGTTGCTATCTATTGGAAATGGATGTAAAATTTGGCACTCACTCTTCTCTGCTTGTTTCCTTCCTCCATGACTCACTTTTGGAACGCGACGCCATCTTCTTGGCTGCACGTGTGGCTCCCACCTCTGGAGATATAAAACAAAAAAATGGGATTTATATATCATACTATAACTAAATAATTACATATATTAAATGTATTTTTTTAAAATAAAATTTATTATGACAAATCTTCTTTTAAGATAAGAAATCTCATTTTTTATTAGACATATAATAAAATACGAGTGAATATAAATATTTGACTCAATTTTATAAAGTTTAATTAAATGATGAATTATAAAAACATCAATAAATAATAATTTTTTGTGGTTGTAAAGTTAATTTTATTTTATTAATTATTAAATTTAAATATATTTTTATATTTTTAATAAAGTATATGAAGTTTTAATTTATGCTTTCTAATTTTTTAGTTTTTTATCATTTCAAAAATTGAAATTATTGATTTTGCTCTCTAATCTAATAAAGAAGACAATACACATAGCTGACAATTTTATTTAAACAAAATATCGTCAATTAATGTTTATGTTAGTCTGACTTTAATACTCAAGTTAAATATTTTGTGAGAAAGTTAGTATTATAAAGAAAATAATAAAATTTTATAAAAATATATATTCCAAAAATTGATATTCATTAAGATTTAAGAAAAATTGAAAAAAAGGATAAAATCTAACCAAAATTTGAAGAAGAATGTACTACCGTTCGAGAGATATAATTAAAATTTAAGTATGAGATGAAATTTTAACCTTTATAAAATAGACAAAAATTGAGAAATATATAAAGTTGAATAATACACAAAACTTTAAAATTTAGAATTAAATAGCTGTTTTAAATTATTGTTATTTATGTTTGTTTAGTAGTCCCTTTCACTGTATCAGTCTCCATAATCAGCAAATTTATTTTGCCTAATTTTCTTGTCGTTTATTTTGTTTTGGCAATTTCTAAACCTCCAAAAGAATAATGCAACAAGAAATTAATATCGTATTCAATGAAATGAAGGAAAAGTGGTATAGTTTGGTCTATTTGTTCTTTTTTTAGTTTTGAATCCTTATCATTAAGTAGAAAACAGTTCAGAATCCTTTGTCTCTGTCCTTCTTAAATTTGAGTTTTTATTGGCAAATTAATTCTAACAAGCAACAACACTAAACACATTAACTGGTTCAGGTCAGCGTCCTGATTAAGATATTGTCAAATTTTCAAATTCCATTCAATATATACAGAATTTTTTACTTTTGTCTGTTTGAGTTGCATCTACTCGCGTGATGGACCACATAATATTGATATGGAGTTTTAATGTCATGCGTTATCAAAATAGTTTACACAATTATTTAATTATAATTTTTATGCAGTTATTTTAAAAAAAATTATCTTCTTGTGATTAGATAACATTTTACAGTAATCTAACGTGATAATATAAAATTTATTTTCTATTTGATTTTTTGTAGTTTTAAAATTATTTTTTATTGGTTAAACTGAGCCAGAATAAGTGAAACCTAAGCTAGTATTTTGAGAACTCGATTTGATTGATATTTCCTTTTCTAGAGTACTTTAGTTTTCAAAAGCTTGTCTCTTTCATTTGTTTTTAAAAAAAGACTTTTTACATTATTTATTTAATTTTCTAAACACATCATTATTCGTTATTTTCCCTAAATATTATTAATGAATGCTCATTCCCAAAATTTAATATATTATATTTTTGAAAATCTATTTGTGTAAATGTTTTGTTATTTTTTTTATTAAAAGTAAAATAGAGAGCAAATAAAAATAAAAAATAAATTCAGAAATATGTATTGTTTGAATAGATAAAAATTAAAGAAAAGGTGAATTTTGTTCTATCTTTTGTTTGGATGAGTGGAAAAGTGAGAGAGAAAGTAAATCAATAAAAAAATTTCATTCTATCCTTAAAAAATTGATATTATATTATAAATATTAAGATTGTAAACAATAATTCGAACATAATTTTCATTCCAAATACGTGAAAGAAAATATAATGTGATTGGTTATCCATAATTGATGTTGAATAAAGTAATATAAATATTATTTAAAATGTAAAATATTTCGAAAACTCATTCATGAGTCCTATATTTATACTGAGGATAGTTTATATATATATAATTTTATTTTCAGTTTCAAAAAGTATTTTTAAATATAAAATCTTGATGTATTATATTTTTTAAATATTAACAACTCAAACGTGATAATTAATCATAAAGAATAATTATATATATAATTCTATTTTAAAATTATTTGTTAAATTATAAAGGAAAATTGCTATTGTCTTCAAATTTTAATACCGGATTTTATACATTGAGTATGCAAGAATGAATAAAGACATTTTAATACTTAAATAAGTATTATTATGAAAATAAAATAAAATATAATATAATATAATATAAATAAATAAATAATAAAAATATAAATACAAAAATTAGAGTTATTTTATTTATATAATATTTTTATTAAACTATTCTAAATAATAAATAATATATCTTTAAAGCTTCTCCATTATTCTGTTTATAAAGATTTTCATATTTTCACTAATATTTTTAAATTTATTTTTATTAATATTTACTATTTAATATTTGAATAAGATTATTGCTTAATAATTCACATATTAAACCAAATAATAAAATTATTAACATAATTTTTATATTCAAATAAATATTAAAAATTGTCAATCAATCAAGAAGACACATGTTTTAGTCGACTGGACACTTAGTAACTAAACATGAAATATGGTTTTATCCTCTTTCTCAAACAAAATTCTTATTACTATTTTTCATTTTATTTTTGTACTTATTTTTTACTCATTTATTAGTAGTAAAAAATAATAGAAGAGGATAATTTTTAATAATAGTATATAAATTATCATTTAAAAAAATGATATTTTTAAAATTATTTTTATTTTTAATAATATTGGTAAGATGATAATTTTTTTATAATTGTAAGATTATAAAAACATTAAGTATTATATGTATAATTTTTTAATAATAATTTATTTATAATTATTCTAATATGTTAAATAAGACTACGATTTTAACATGTATGGAATATATAACGATAATTGTACTTATAAACTATCATAGTATGTTTTATTATATTTCTCTTTTATAATCTAATTTTTTATTTATTTTTCTCTCATTTTTTTCTCTTTTAGCTCTCCTCTTAAATTAGTCGATCACGTAGTTATATCACAAGTTCGCATCTTTTCTCACATTTTCTCGTCTCATTCAATTATTATTTTTTTTAGTAATTCATGTATAAGTTTAAGTTTCACGTTAAATAAAATGAGAAAATTGAATAACATAAAAAAAACAATCTCATAACTTAATATTTTAAAATTTTTGATTAAAAATAATGTCAAATCTTTTATATAAATTGAACTCATATTTCATTAATATTTTCTGTCATTAGTAAATTCTTCTAAACAATCCTAATTTTTTTTTCTGAACATTCTTTGTCACAAATTTTGTTAACGTGTAAAACGAGTAAGATAGAAAACTAAATTTATTATGGAGGAAGGATATCTATTAGGAATATGTATTACACGTAATAGATATGTTATAAGAAAACTAAATTTGTGACAGAAAATAGGACAACAATTATATTTATAATAATGTCATTTTAATAACATATTAAAACCATAATTAATTTCACAACTTTGATGGATTGTAATAATAATAATAATTATTATTATTATAAAATCCTCGTTAGATATTTTTTAACCGTGATAAATAAACTGTAGTGTAGTCTATCAATCTTCTTCTTCTTCCAACTTTACTTTTTTTAGATGAATTGATAGGATTGATATACATTTGTTAGTTTTAAAAATTGAAACCATGTGGAACCCACCTCAACATGGGAACATGTGACTCACGTGCAAAAAAATTCCAGAAGCTATGTATTATATTTTTACTTTCGAAAATTTGTTAAAATTGATCCTTTTCAGCGGTAAAATAAATTTGATGATCTAATTTAGTTTATATTTTAAAATAAGTTAAAAGTTTTAATCTAATTTAACATTAGATCAATCGATAAATTTTGGTCTTATTGAAATTAAAAAATATATTAATAAATTTATATTAAATTAATTAATTCATAAAATATTTAAATAAAAAAATAAAATATAATTTTTAAATTTATTAATAAAAATAATTTTTATTATACTAAATTAATTAATTAATAAAATATTTAAATAAAAAAATATTTTAAAATTTATTAATAAAATTAATTTTTATTTACAATATAATGATTTAATATACAAATGATAAGAGAATAAATATATTTAATTAAAAAAATTATTTTTTATTATTTTTTAATAATTTATTAATTTAAAATAATAATTAATCTTAATTATTAGATATTAAAATAAATGAGTGTTAAAGATTTATTTTAATATTTATTCTTATAATAAGTGAATATATTTGTAATAAAATAGTATTATTTTTATTTTTATTTTAAAAATAATAATATTTTGTAAAATGAGTTAATCCAAAAGTTTATGAGGTAATTTGACTTAAATATATGTAGACTATAATCTAAATAAGTAAGATAAAAATAGGTTAAATTAAAATAAGTTTTATTTAAATTAGATTATTAATTTTTTTATTGATCTAACTATTTTTCAGTTTTTTTTTTAAATTGATAAATGAAACTAAACCTATTTTAACACTAAAATAATATTTAACAAAATAGGAACTTTAAATAATTTATTTCAATTAGATTTTGATATATATTAAGCTTTTTAATGATTTCTATATCTTACCCTCTTTTCTCTTATACTATCTAAAACATGGTAAAACTTGTTATTATTTATTTACACATGATAAATAATATAAAAAAATATTTTGTTGAAAAAATAAAAGCATAATAGCTTTCAACGTCTTTAGTTTCTATCTTTGTTGAATTTTATTTTGGATAAAGTTAGGTGAAACATCTCATTGTAGAAAATAAAAATAAAAAAAGAAGTAAAAGATACTTGTCAAAATCTGTTCGAAATAAATAAATAACGATTTAATTTTGTTGAAGGTTACTTGACAATATAACGTTGCACAGTCCCAATCCTAAACTTGGAGGCACGTTTACCATGCACGGTATTTTCGTTTTTATTTTTTATAAAATGGGTAGATTTTGATTTTTTTTTAATTAGTTAGATTTTAAAGAAATTAAAGTGAAAGTAAATGTGTCAAACTTGGAGATGCAAATGAATATATATTAGTACAGTATGACTTTTAAAATATGTTATTTTGAGTTTTTTTATTATTTATGTTAAAATTTAAATATTAATTTGTGAGACATAAATTTATTTTTTTAATAATTTTTTGTGAGATTTATAATCGTCACTACAAGAAAAATACTAAATAGTGACCGAAAATTCGGTCACTAAATGTGCAAAATCGGTTGGTCATCGATTTTAGTGACCGAATCAGTGACTTTAAGTTTTTGTTTATATTTATTTAGTTTAACTTATTATTAGGTGGTTTATTATCATTGTCGGGATTCGAACCCGGTACCTTAGAGTTGGAAGTCGAAACTCCAACTACTTGAACTACTTAGGATCTTTTAATAATAAGTTACAAATAAATTATATTTATATACAAATAAATGTATATTCGTATAAATATATAAATATAAAATCTATAAATAAAAATATATTTATATATTTAAATATTGATATATTTATATAGCATAATGTATATTAATATATGAGGGGATAATATTGATATATTTGTATATATATATATATATATATATATATATTTATATATATTATATATATATATATATATATTTATATATTTATATATTGATATATTTATATTTTTATATTTTTATATTTTTATATTTTGATATATTTATATATTTATTTATATCCTTATACATTTATATCTTTATATATTTGAAAAAAAAATATTAAATTTTAAAAATAATATTATATTTTTAAAAATAAATATTAGAAAAAGATTTAAAAATATATATAAATTATATTTACATTTACAAAATATTAAATATATATGTTTATATCTTTACATATTTATATATATTTATATGTTTATATTTTTACATATATTTATATCTTTCCATATTTATATATTTATATATAAAGATATTAGTTTTGTATACAAATAATATTATAATATAGTATATTATACTATTAGTATAGTATACAAATAATATGTTAGTATAATATAGTATACAAATTATTAATTTTGTAATTTATATACAATGAAAATAATAGAATGGTATATTGGTATAGTATATTTGTATTCTAATTTTTAAATAAACTAAAATTACGCTAAATGTATAATAATATATGAGAGGATAATAAATTTAATCCAATTACTTTTATAAATATATAAATATAAAATCTATAAAATATTAAAAATGATATTATATTTTTAAAAACAAATATTAGAAAAAGGTTTAAAAACTAGTATTATCTTAAATTTATTAAAAGTATAATTAAATCTCTATTTTCTTAAAAAAAATTTAAACTTCTCAATTCTACATTTTTGTAAATTCTATCATTATATTATCATGCTCATTATATCAAAATGTTAAATACTTTTAAATATTAAAATTAACTTTATCAAAAATTAGGAAAAAAAATTAATCCAAAAGAGTTCAAAAATATATTATAATATTGTCAATTTTGAGTTTAATTATATTGTTCATTCTCAAAGTAGAAAAATATATTGTAATTATTTTAATTTAATAAAATATAATTTAAAATTTTAATACTAAAATTAAAAGATTAAATAATAATAAATTTAATTCTTTAAATTCAGTAGTTAGAAACTAAAATTATAGTTTCTCTGTTTTAAATAATTAAAATAAATATTTAAAAATAAAAATCAAAACTAGTATTATCTTAAATTTATTAAAAGTGTAATTAAATATCTATTTTCTTAATTTTATTTGTTTCAAACTTCTCAATTCTACATTTTTGTAAGTTCTATCATTATATTATCATCCTCATCTCCTCCCATGTTCTACTTTATCTTTACAATAGTCAATATTCTTAACTAATTTATAGTTTTAATTATAATTTTTTAGTATATATTTTGAAATTAATCAATTCTAATCTATTATTTGAAAAACTAATCAATTCTAATCAATAATTTAGAAAACTAATCGATTATAATTAATTATTTGAAAAAATTATCAAATATGATCGATCATTTTGAAAATATAATCGATCAGAATCGGATTCGCTTGAGCGAGAGTAGTCTCGCTCAAGCTGAAATACACTTCAGATATCGTATAAGCCTTAACCGCTATCTAATATACACTTCGGATAAGCGGTTATAAGAGAACCGCTATTATATCCTCTCAATTATGATCGATCATTTCAAGTTATGATCGATCAGAATCGTATTTCGCTCGAGCGAGAGTAGTGTCGCTCAAGCGAAATACAACCCGAGAATGCCAATTTTGTGCAGGGCGTTTTGCTCGAGCGAGAATATTGTCGCTCAAGCGAAATACATTTTAGATAGCGGTTCCACAAGAACCGCTCTTAAAAGTGCACTTCTAATAGCAGCTTAACCATTAACCGCTATCTAAATTATACTTTAGATAGCGGTTAACGTGGAACCGCTATCATATCTTCTCAATTATGTTCTTTTTTTCATCAATCATAATGAAAACTTACATTAACTATTTTTTTGAATATTATGTTTTTAAATTTGCTATTAGAGAAAACCTTTCGAATTCAAAATGTTAAATACTTTTAAATATTAAAATTAACTTTATCAAAAATTAGGAAAAAAAATTAATCCAAAAGAGTTCAAAAATATATTATAATATTGTCAATTTTGAGTTTAATTATATTGTTCATTCTCAAAGTAGAAAAATATATTGTAATTATTTTAATTTAATAAAATATAATTTAAAATTTTAATACTAAAATTAAAAGATTAAATAATAATAAATTTAATTCTTTAAATTCAGTAGTTAGAAACTAAAATTATAGTTTCTCTGTTTTAAATAATTAAAATAAATATTTAAAAATAAAAATCAAAACTAGTATTATCTTAAATTTATTAAAAGTGTAATTAAATATCTATTTTCTTAATTTTATTTGTTTCAAACTTCTCAATTCTACATTTTTGTAAGTTCTATCATTATATTATCATCCTCATCTCCTCCCATGTTCTACTTTATCTTTACAATAGTCAATATTCTTAACTAATTTATAGTTTTAATTATAATTTTTTAGTATATATTTTGAAATTAATCAATTCTAATCTATTATTTGAAAAACTAATCAATTCTAATCAATAATTTAGAAAACTAATCGATTATAATTAATTATTTGAAAAAATTATCAAATATGATCGATCATTTTGAAAATATAATCGATCAGAATCGGATTTCGCTTGAGCAGAGTAGTCTCGCTCAAGCGAAATACACTTCGAATATCGTATAAGCCTTAACCGCTATCTAATATACACTTCGGATAGCGGTTATAAGGGAACCGCTATTATATCCTCTCAATTATGATCGATCATTTCAAGTTATGATCGATCAGAATCGTATTTCGCTCGAGCGAGTAGTGTCGCTCAAGCGAAATACAACCCGAGAATGCCAATTTTGTGCAGGGGCGTTTTGCTCGAGCGAGAATATTGTCGCTCAAGCGAAATACATTTTAGATAGCGGTTCCACAAGAACCGCTCTTAAAAGTGCACTTCTAATAGCAGTTAACCATTAACCGCTATCTAAATTATACTTTAGATAGCGGTTAACGTGGAACCGCTATCATATCTTCTCAATTATGTTCTTTTTTTCATCAATCATAATGAAAACTTACATTAACTATTTTTTTGAATATTATGTTTTTAAATTTGCTATTAGAGAAAACCTTTCGAATTCAAAATGTTAAATACTTTTAAATATTAAAATTAACTTTATCAAAAATTAGGAAAAAAAATTAATCCAAAAGAGTTCAAAAATATATTATAATATTGTCAATTTTGAGTTTAATTATATTGTTCATTCTCAAAGTAGAAAAATATATTGTAATTATTTTAATTTAATAAAATATAATTTAAAATTTTAATACTAAAATTAAAAGATTAAATAATAATAAATTTAATTCTTTAAATTCAGTAGTTAGAAACTAAAATTATAGTTTCTCTATTTTAAATAATTAAAATAAATATTTAAAAATAAAAATCAAAACTAGTATTATCTTAAATTTATTAAAAGTGTAATTAAATATCTATTTTCTTAATTTTATTTGTTTCAAACTTCTCAATTCTACATTTTTGTAAGTTCTATCATTATATTATCATCCTCATCTCCTCCCATGTTCTACTTTATCTTTACAATAGTCAATATTCTTAACTAATTTATAGTTTTAATTATAATTTTTTAGTATATATTTTGAAATTAATCAATTCTAATCTATTATTTGAAAAACTAATCAATTCTAATCAATAATTTAGAAAACTAATCGATTATAATTAATTATTTGAAAAAATTATCAAATATGATCGATCATTTTGAAAATATAATCGATCAGAATCGGATTTCGCTTGAGCGAGAGTAGTCTCGCTCAAGCGAAATACACTTCAGATATCGTATAAGCCTTAACCGCTATCTAATATACACTTAGATAGCGGTTATAAGGGAACCGCTATTATATCCTCTCAATTATGATCGATCATTTCAAGTTATGATCGATCAGAATCGTATTTCGCTCGAGCGAGAGTAGTGTCGCTCAAGCGAAATACAACCCGAGAATGCCAATTTTGTGCAGGGGCGTTTTGCTCGAGCGAGAATATTGTCGCTCAAGCGAAATACATTTTAGATAAGCGGTTCCACAAGAACCGCTCTTAAAAGTGCACTTCTAATAGCAGTTAACCATTAACCGCTATCTAAATTATACTTTAGATAGCGGTTAACGTGGAACCGCTTATCATATCTTCTCAATTATGTTCTTTTTTTCATCAATCATAATGAAAACTTACATTAACTATTTTTTTGAATATTATGTTTTTAAATTTGCTATTAGAGAAAACCTTTCAGAATTCAAAATGTTAAATACTTTTAAATATTAAAATTAACTTTATCAAAAATTAGGAAAAAAAATTAATCCAAAAGAGTTCAAAAATATATTATAATATTGTCAATTTTGAGTTTAATTATATTGTTCATTCTCAAAGTAGAAAAATATATTGTAATTATTTTAATTTAATAAAATATAATTTAAAATTTTAATACTAAAATTAAAAGATTAAATAATAATAAATTTAATTCTTTAAATTCAGTAGTTAGAAACTAAAATTATAGTTTCTCTGTTTTAAATAATTAAAATAAATATTTAAAAATAAAAATCAAAACTAGTATTATCTTAAATTTATTAAAAGTGTAATTAAATATCTATTTTCTTAATTTTATTTGTTTCAAACTTCTCAATTCTACATTTTTGTAAGTTCTATCATTATATTATCATCCTCATCTCCTCCCATGTTCTACTTTATCTTTACAATAGTCAATATTCTTAACTAATTTATAGTTTTAATTATAATTTTTTAGTATATATTTTGAAATTAATCAATTCTAATCTATTATTTGAAAAACTAATCAATTCTAATCAATAATTTAGAAAACTAATCGATTATAATTAATTATTTGAAAAAATTATCAAATATGATCGATCATTTTGAAAATATAATCGATCAGAATCGGATTTCGCTTGAGCGAGTAGTCTCGCTCAAGCGAAATACACTTCAGATATCGTATAAGCCTTAACCGCTATCTAATATACACTTCGGATAGCGGTTATAAGGGAACCGCTATTATATCCTCTCAATTATGATCGATCATTTCAAGTTATGATCGATCAGAATCGTATTTCGCTCGAGCAGAGTAGTGTCGCTCAAGCGAAATACAACCCGAGAATGCCAATTTTGTGCAGGGGCGTTTTGCTCGAGCGAGAATATTGTCGCTCAAGCGAAATACATTTTAGATAGCGGTTCCACAAGAACCGCTCTTAAAAGTGCACTTCTAATAGCGGTTAACCATTAACCGCTATCTAAATTATACTTTAGATAGCGGTTAACGTGGAACCGCTATCATATCTTCTCAATTATGTTCTTTTTTTCATCAATCATAATGAAAACTTACATTAACTATTTTTTTGAATATTATGTTTTTAAATTTGCTATTAGAGAAAACCTTTCGAATTCAAAATGTTAAATACTTTTAAATATTAAAATTAACTTTATCAAAAATTAGGAAAAAAAATTAATCCAAAAGAGTTCAAAAATATATTATAATATTGTCAATTTTGAGTTTAATTATATTGTTCATTCTCAAAGTAGAAAAATATATTGTAATTATTTTAATTTAATAAAATATAATTTAAAATTTTAATACTAAAATTAAAAGATTAAATAATAATAAATTTAATTCTTTAAATTCAGTAGTTAGAAACTAAAATTATAGTTTCTCTGTTTTAAATAATTAAAATAAATATTTAAAAATAAAAATCAAAACTAGTATTATCTTAAATTTATTAAAAGTGTAATTAAATATCTATTTTCTTAATTTTATTTGTTTCAAACTTCTCAATTCTACATTTTTGTAAGTTCTATCATTATATTATCATCCTCATCTCCTCCCATGTTCTACTTTATCTTTACAATAGTCAATATTCTTAACTAATTTATAGTTTTAATTATAATTTTTTAGTATATATTTCGAAATTAATCAATTCTAATCTATTATTTGAAAAACTAATCAATTCTAATCAATAATTTAGAAAACTAATCGATTATAATTAATTATTTGAAAAAATTATCAAATATGATCGATCATTTTGAAAATATAATCGATCAGAATCGGATTTCGCTTGAGCGAGAGTAGTCTCGCTCAAGCGAAATACACTTCAGATATCGTATAAGCCTTAACCGCTATCTAATATACACTTCAGATAGCGGTTATAAGGGAACCGCTATTATATCCTCTCAATTATGATCGATCATTTCAAGTTATGATCGATCAGAATCGTATTTCGCTCGAGCGAGAGTAGTGTCGCTCAAGCGAAATACAACCCGAGAATGCCAATTTTGTGCAGGGGGCGTTTTGCTCGAGCGAGAATATTGTCGCTCAAGCGAAATACATTTTAGATAGCGGTTCCACAAGAACCGCTCTTAAAAGTGCACTTCTAATAGCAGTTAACCATTAACCGCTATCTAAATTATACTTTAGATAGCGGTTAACGTGGAACCGCTATCATATCTTCTCAATTATGTTCTTTTTTTCATCAATCATAATGAAAACTTACATTAACTATTTTTTTGAATATTATGTTTTTAAATTTGCTATTAGAGAAAACCTTTCAGAATTCAAAATGTTAAATACTTTTAAATATTAAAATTAACTTTATCAAAAATTAGGAAAAAAAAATTAATCCAAAAGAGTTCAAAAATATATTATAATATTGTCAATTTTGAGTTTAATTATATTGTTCATTCTCAAAGTAGAAAAATATATTGTAATTATTTTAATTTAATAAAATATAATTTAAAATTTTAATACTAAAATTAAAAGATTAAATAATAATAAATTTAATTCTTTAAATTCAGTAGTTAGAAACTAAAATTATAGTTTCTCTATTTTAAATAATTAAAATAAATATTTAAAAATAAAAATCAAAACTAGTATTATCTTAAATTTATTAAAAGTGTAATTAAATATCTATTTTCTTAATTTTATTTGTTTCAAACTTCTCAATTCTACATTTTTGTAAGTTCTATCATTATATTATCATCCTCATCTCCTCCCATGTTCTACTTTATCTTTACAATAGTCAATATTCTTAACTAATTTATAGTTTTAATTATAATTTTTTAGTATATATTTTGAAATTAATCAATTCTAATCTATTATTTGAAAAACTAATCAATTCTAATCAATAATTTAGAAAACTAATCGATTATAATTAATTATTTGAAAAAATTATCAAATATGATCGATCATTTTGAAAATATAATCGATCAGAATCGGATTTCGCTTGAGCGAGAGTAGTCTCGCTCAAGCGAAATACACTTCGGATATCGTATAAGCCTTAACCGCTATCTAATATACACTTCGAGATAGCGGTTATAAGGGAACCGCTATTATATCCTCTCAATTATGATCGATCATTTCAAGTTATGATCGATCGGAATCATATTTCGCTCGAGCGAGAGTAGTGTCGCTCAAGCGAAATACAACCCGAGAATGCCAATTTTGTGCAGGGGCGTTTTGCTCGAGCGAGAATATTGTCGCTCAAGCGAAATACATTTTAGATAGCGGTTCCACAAGAACCGCTCTTAAAAGTGCACTTCTAATAGCAGTTAACCATTAACCGCTATCTAAATTATACTTTAGATAGCGGTTAACGTGGAACCGCTATCATATCTTCTCAATTATGTTCTTTTTTTCATCAATCATAATGAAAACTTACATTAACTATTTTTTTGAATATTATGTTTTTAAATTTGCTATTAGAGAAAACCTTTCGAATTCAAAATGTTAAATACTTTTAAATATTAAAATTAACTTTATCAAAAATTAGGAAAAAAAATTAATCCAAAAGAGTTCAAAAATGTATTATAATATTGTCAATTTTGAGTTTAATTATATTGTTCATTCTCAAAGTAAAAAAATATATTGTAACTAGTTTAATTTAATAAAATATAATTTAAATTTTTAATACTAAAATTAAAAGATTTCTGTTGCATGAGGTTTCTTCACTTAAAATATTTTGCAAAATGCCTCTACAAATGTTTTTAACAATTAAAAACAAAGTATTTTGACAAAAACTTTCTCAAATGCCTCTACAAAGTATTTTTAACAATTATATTGAGTTTAATTCTACAAATTAAAAGATTAAATAATAATAAATTTAATTATTTAAATTCAGTAGCTAGAAACTAAAATTATAGTTTCTCTGTTTTAAATAATTAAAATAAATATTTAAAAATAAAAATCAAAACTAGTATTATCTTAAATTTATTAAAAGTGTAATTAAATATCTATTTTCTTAATTTTATTTGTTTCAAACTTCTCAATTCTACATTTTTGTAAGTTCTATCATTATATTATCATCCTCATGTCCTCCCATGTTCTACTTTATCTTTACAATAGTCAATATTCTTAACTAATTTATATTTTTAATTATAATTTTTTAGTATATATTTAGAAATTAATCAATTCTAATCTATTATTTGAAAAACTAATCAATTCTAATCAATAATTTAGAAAACTAATCGATTATAATTAATTATTTGAAAAAATTATCAAATATGATCGATCATTTCGAAAATCTAATCGATCAGAATCAAATATCGCTCGAGCGATACTAGAGTCGCTCAGCGAAATACAACCCGAGAATGCCAATTTTGTGCAGGGGCGTTTCGCTCGAGCGAGAAGAGTGTCGCTCAAGCGAGATACATTTTAGATAGCGGTTACACAGGAACCGCTCTTAAAAGCTCACTTAGATAGCGGTTAACCTGGAGCCGCTATTATATCGTTTCAATTATGATCGATCAGAATGCGATTATGACCGATCAGAACTATTTTAATCGATTAAATCTCGTTTCAATCGATTAAAACAATTTCTGCACAGCGTTTTAATCGATTAAAACTTATTTTTATCAGTTAAAATAACTTGAAAAATTTTACGAGAAAATTTTGCGAGTATTTCAATCGATTGAATCGCGAAACAATCGATTAAATCAACTTAGAAGATTTTTTGTAAAGTGTTTTAATTGATATAAACGTTGTCGTATCGGTTAAAACAAATCAGTTAAAGAATCAAGAACGTTAAATTTTTTTTTATAAAAGTAATTATTATATATTTTTTTATTTTATAAAAATGATTAATAAAAGAAAATTTTATTATTTTTTTCTTTTTTTAGGTGTAAAAGTATAATTAAATAAAAGATAAATATATATACTTTTGCATTTTAATTTTCAAATATTAATTTTTTTATGAAATTAATTTTAATTAAAAAAATTAAAGTGATATATATATATATATATATATATTATTTTTAATTTATTAATATTATCAAATTTTAGCTTAATAATTAAAAAAATTACCAATAATTTAAATTTTAATATATCTATAATTTTATATAATTATTAATATAAATTTAATTCTTCTAATAATATTAACACATTTATTAAATTAAAATTCTTTACTTTAATTAATTATTTTAAATTTTTTTAACGATTTTTTTAAAATAAAAACAATAAAACTTAAAATTAATTTCTAACTAAATCTTCACATATTTATGGTTAATACTATATTATATTATTATGTTTAATTAAATTTTAAAATAAGTTCACTTTATTTTTACACTTTTATATAAAAATGACTAATATAAACTTAAAATATATATCCAACTATTAAATTATCCAAGATATTAATATAAATTTAAAATATCAATTCAGTAATTAAAATAATTTTAATTTTTTATAAATACATTGAAATACATTTTTATTAACATACAAGTAATATATATATATATATATATATATATATATATATATATATATATATATATATATATAAAAGAGACTAAATTAATAATTAATTTAATTATTGATTTAGTGACCGATTCAGTGACCGATTCGGTGACTAATTTAATAATCAATTTTAATTTTTTTATTCACATGCTAAATTAAAAAATAAAATTAAATAATTATATTACTAAATTATTTAATAAGTTAGTAAACTATTTTTTTAAAATTTTTATAATGTTATTAACAATGTTATCACTTATTTTAAATTATTAAGTAGATTTATATTTAAAATATTTTAAATAAAATATTTATATAAATGAAAAATAGTTATCAATTTAAAAATTATTTTTTTAGTGACTGAAAATTTAGTCACTAAATCGAGTTACAAAATATAAAAAAATTCAATCACCACTTTCGGTCACTATTAACCATTTTTCTAGTAGTGACTGAATCAGTGACCGATATCTCGTGATCGAAATTTTAGTCACTAAATCGATCATTAAATATAAAAAGGGAAATCGATCATCGATTCGATTATTATCGATGACTGAATTTTTCAGATCACTAATTGCGGTCACTATTTGGTGTTTTTCTTGTAGTGCGTGACGATCGCGATAGAGGAATGAATTCTTATATTAATTTATTTTTTTGTTGGTTTTTTATTTTATTTTTCTTCTCACTTTTCTTTTTATTTTTTGGATTTTTCTAGATGTTTAATGAATGTTCAATAATAAAAATAATTCATTGAAGATATTTATATATTATCACGAGATCTTATATGGTTTCAACTTAAATAAAGATATATAACACTAATTTCAATCACGTATTAAACATCTAACTGCTCCAATTTAATTAAAAAGAAACGTTCGAACTATTAATAAATCGCAATAATAACATCAATAATGCAGATAAAAAATCTACACATTAAGCTTAAAAGAAATATAAAAACTTTTTTACGTTACTATAATTTAAAAATGTCACCACCTAAAAAATGTTTTTTTTTTTCTTTTTTTAAGTCTTGTACAAATTTCGATCATATGAAAACATAAGCTAACTTAACAATCAACATACAATTGTCTTTGTTTATTACACACCATAAAAGGAATTATTTTATTAAAAAAAAAATAGCATGAAAACCAAAGTTTACACCAACTTACGTCTAACTGAGTGTTAGACCCATTGAAAAAATATTATACAAGTAAACTACTAATTATATACAGTAGCAGCAGTGGCTGTTCACCTCCACTCATAGAAGGAACTTTCACAAGCAATTTGAAATGAAGAATGACCCCAATTGACTCCCAATAAAGATGACTCCTAGCTGATTAAAGTCTGCAGTCTCTGAATGTATTTGGTGTGATCAGATGAATCAAATAATCTAATTTGTAATTGCCCTTTTAGCCTCATTGAGGCACTCATCCCTTTCATTCAGCCAGAGATCAGCAAAATCACAATTCCTCCAAGCTTCAAACCATGGCCCCCCACGAGTATAATGAACAGCCTTAGGGAAAGTACTAGGGTCATTCTCAACAACCTTGTTATGCCCCTCAAGGAAGTTCCAAACAAATGGGATGGACCCAATTTCATCATCTTGGAGCCACTGAAACCTGTGAAGGAAAGCACCGGTTTGTGAGTTCACAGTGTCAGGAGTTAGAACACGGTTCTTGGGATGACCACAATTGTACAACACCATGGAAGACCAATTCTTTCTGGGGTACACAGTTTGCACTGCCCCATCCATTTTTGTGGTCTCCTTTGGTGCATAGTCGTGTTGCACACACATCACAGCATACTTGTCATCGATCAAATCTCTCAGCTCCTTGATATCTGCCAGGTAGAGGAAGTCACAGTCCACAAACATTGCCCAATCCTCATAGTCGGCCAAATTGGGAGTCAAGAATCTCGAAAAGGAGAATTCGGTGCTCTCGTATTGGTCCTTTTCACGCCAATACAAGCCACGTTGTCTCAGATCTGATTGCTTGATCGGTATGATCTCAACGGGGATCGAAGATTTCTTCAAGATGGAATGGCGACAAACCTCATAAGCAATGTCTTCACGTGGATCATACCCCACAAAAATTCTGAAGGGTTTCACCCCCCCGTTCTCTCCGTTTGTCAAACTCATCATCTCACAACACAGTTGAATGTTTTTGCCTGTTCAAACCCCAACAACGATAAAATGATCAAAATCAAACACTTAATCTTGAAAAAAACATCAAAATGACAATTTCCCAGGCAAACTATAGAAAATATAAGCTAAACATGTGCGTTTCCAATTGTGGAAAAGTAGAAACTGCATGTCACACGTATCCAGATAAAAATGAGCATAAAAGTAAATATAGAAAAAAAATCTAAAGTAAAATAAAGTAAGGCGAAACAAGAAAATGAAATGTATGAGAAGAAGACGCACTTGGGTTTAGAAGAGGAATGAAGCAATGATGGGGGCGTTATGAAAAAGAAGAAGGAAGAAAAGGAAGTTGTTCTGTGCTTGTTTATGGGTCGAATAACCAAGTTATATAGGGAGAGAATTTAGTTTGACGTTGTAGCGAGGATTTAGGTATCTCATGCATGGTCGAGAGAGCATGGTTCACGGACAATAAATTTAGAGGAAAGTGTTAACATAAAGCATAGGTGGGGGCGATGTAAATCCCTGGCAATCGGCGAGACCAATGGTTATCTTATCTCGCCTGCACTACCTACAACATATTCAGTTGTTGTGTTTTTCTTTGACTAGTGATATATATTGACACCATTATTCATTTTAAATATTTAAATAACAATTCATCTTAATAATAAAATAATAATAAAGATATAAATATAATTTTTTATTATTATAAAATTAATAAAAGTAATTTTCATTAGGTTATTTGTATAATGTAATTAAATTGTCAATCTTGCATTTGTTTTTCTTGGATAAGCCTTTCAATGACATGTTGAATATATTGAATATACAGATTTTAGTTTTAGAAAATTAATGTTGAAAAGTTAAACATCAGTAGAGTAGTTCAAAATCAAATAAATTCTACAATAAAATCGAAAACTGATAAAAGAAATAAAATTTAATTATTCTTTTTTCTTGGATTAAAATTTTTAAAATCAAAATATTCAATTTGATTTTTAATTTATAGTTTAAATCCAACTCAACCAAAATTATAATATATATTATTGAAATAAAAACATAAAATAATATCTTCTATAAGTGAAATAATTATTATAATTTAGAATATATTATTATTTTTAAATTAAATATAGAAATATAGAGAATCGAATTAAAACTATAAATATCATAATTAATTCATATAGTATTTTTATAATATATATTTTATTAAATAATTATTTTATTATAATATATTTAATAAATTTATAACAAAAAAATTGAAAAAACCATCCAAATAAATTGTAAAATATTTGTTTTTTTTTAAATTGAACCAAATCATATTTAAATTTTATAATTTGTTTAATTTAAGTATTTTTTTTAGAGCAAAATGGAACGATAATCATATTAAGAAGAAGTAACCTGATAATCATTCAATACATATGCAACTATTGTCATCACAGTAATGAATTTTATTCTAAATTATTATAATTACAACGAGAAAGCCGCTCAACGAACTATCCATCTCACATTAGGAGGATTAATAGTTTTAGGCATATTGTGTCTTTTGTATTTAATCCATTAATTTAATAGGTCAAAAATCACATAGGACAGGTTGACCTAGTGGTTATTTTTAAAAAATAATTATATATTAAAATTAAAATAAAAAATTATAATTAAAAATATACTTTTTTATATTATAATTTAAATGATAAATAATAATAAATTAAAAATAAATATTAATTATAATAAATATTTTAATACACTGATATAATATTTTTTAATTAATTTAATTTAAAATATTAATTTAAATTAAAAATAAATTTAGAGTATTTATTTATAGTAATAAAATTCAAGAGAAATAATACGTTTTTTATATAAAAAAATTAAATTATATTTTATTTATGAATTCTGTTTATTACTTCACTAAATGCACTCGAAGACTCATGATAGCACAATATTTCTAATACCATTTAATGTTAGTAAAAGTTTGTTAAAAATACATACCTATAAGTAAAAACTAGGAAATACAAATCAAAACCATCTAGTATTATAATTTAATGGCTTTTTTACCAAACTGAACTAAAAAAAATTTGATTATATAAAAGGGTTCGAAAATTTATTCTCAAAATAGGTTACATTGTCCCAGGTGAAACTAATTTTTATGATGAAATCGTATTTAAAAACACACTTTAAAAATTGTGTTTATATATAAATGTTATTATACTCCACTCCTTTAAAAATTTCTTATAATTTTTTTTAAAATAGGATTTTTTAAAATATATTATTTATTAAATAATTATTTTTAATTTAATTATTAATTTAATAAAAAACAAAAATATTTAGACAAATATAATTAAATTTAATTTATTATATTTATATTAAAATATTATATTATTTAAAAAAAATATAATTTATTATTAAAATGAACAATTTACACGATTATGTTATTTATTTAAAAAAAAATATTTTTATTTATTTATTTTTAATTTTTTACATTTATTTTATTTTGATAAAAGATAAGAAGTCCTACAACTAAGATTCAAAATAAAATAAATATACAAGTTAAAAAAAATATTTCTTTCGTCGAAATAAAAAAACATAATATAAACTATCAATTTCGACAATAAATTTATATATTTTTTTAAATAATATAATATTTTAATATAAATAGAATGAATTAATTATATTTATTTAAATTTTGTTATTTTTATTAAATTAATAATTCAATTAAAAATAATTATTTAATAATTAATAAATTTAGAAAAAAATTCATTTAAAAAAAAAATTTTGTGCTACCTAGCATGTAAAAAAAAATCGTCTTTGAAATTACAATATCTTTCTTAAAATGGTCTTTATCTAACATTATTTATCTTATTTAAAAAAAAATTAAATTTTCGATCCGTTTAATAAAATTAATTTTTTAATCCAAAATGATAAAAAATGCCTAATTTAATAGATATTAATTATTAACACGAAAACTCTATCATTAATATTTTTTAAATATACTCTCAATTTAGTGTGGAAGTAAAAGATAACATGACCATAAACAAGTAAAAAAATTATATATATATATATAAAATTTATTCGTTGATATGGTTGGCGGGAAACACTTACTTAACGTGCTGTCAACGCAAACTGCGATCCAAATATTTACTCGTATCACCGCTACCTCGCTTCTGTTGGCTCTGATTTTTGTGGCCGTAACCACCAGGCGCCGCCTTGGCAGCAGCCTCCGTCCGCCGCCGGTATGACTATATTCTCCTCTCGTTTGTTATCTATTTGAATTCGCAGAGAGAAAGGAATTGAGTCTCGAAAACAGACTAAAGCGCTTCTTCATTCTTAGTTCTCCCTGCGATCGATTCAGTCATGAATATATCCCTCAGAGACACAACAACTTCAACACCTTCGCATGTCACGTTCTCCGGTACTAATGTTTGATAGTTCCCGAAACTGATTTGTTAATCACTATTTTATTACTGTCGCTATTCTGTTTGCTAAAATTGTAAATCGCATTTGTCGATAGCGTGGAATTGATCTCATACTATGACTCTTCTGTAATAATTTGAAGTAGAGGTTCATGCTATTGCATCTCTATTTTGCCTTTGAGATTGGTTTTAATTTAAGGAAGAAGAAAACAAGTAACAGTTCCGCCGTAGTCATTATGGAATTTCATTTTCTAGGGAGAGGGATCTGTAGCTTCTACTCCCTTTTAGATTTCGATTTTCATTCTTTGAATATGATATTCTTGCTGTCAAGTAAGGATTGATAGGAGGATGAAACGATTGGGGTTTGAGATTATTTTTGGAAAATTGTTGTTAAGAGTTAGTCTCATCAGATTGATCCTAAGATCTGGTATAATGTGTGGACTCTGGCACCTAGAATCTCCATTAATTGTGGAAATTCTGCAATAATGCTTCTAATTCTTATAGTTATGCTTTGAATTTTTGGCTTGCAATTTTAACCATGTACTCATTGATGACAGCTTGAAAATGCATTCTCTTCTTAACTTGTTTAGTTTGGAATGAAGCCATTATTACGTACTGTCGTAGGTACAACTGGAATCTGTTTGATGAGAAATGCTTGGAAAGAGGACCAACATCCATCATTCATCAATTTTATCTCCACTTTCCTCTCTGCAAATTCTTTTCGCCTAAACTTTGTCCCAATTGCCCCGGTGATTAGCAGTTTTGTGTTTCTATTCCTGTTCTTTTCTCGTTCCTTTCAAATACCATTTCAACTCTGAAATTTGAGGTCTATCCTTGTAGGACTTTATATTCAATTGTGGGGGTTTATCTGTAGCCTTCATTTTTGTGTCAAACTGGGACTGCAATAATGTTGCTCCAATCTTCAACAGGTAACTAAGTTTCTGTTATGAAGTCAATGCCTACCTTTGAGTGGTTCTACTGATTTAAGGATTATGATTTTAATGTCGGATTCTAATTCTCCCATGCAGAGTCAAGGAACTGAAGATGCAATTTGCACGGTTTTATGTCGTCATCGCACTCCCAGCAAAAGAGCAAATGAATTCATTTATTCAGTCATATTTCACGTGAGTTTTATTACTTGTGTTCTGATTGATATGGTTTGCTGTGTATGACTTGAACAATGGAAGAACAAGGATCATGGTTATGGATGTGTGTGAAGATTTGGCATGGTGATTGGCAAGCCTACATTTGTGCCAGTTCAGGACTTGGAGATGGGGTTTGAAAAGATGGTGAAAATAGCTCATTCTTCTGGAGGTAGAACCAGAAACTTCAAACTATAATGTGCTGTTCGAATTTATGTTTCTCGTTTTCCTACTAATTGCAGTATACAAGCAAGAAAGAATTGGAGAAAAATTGAAAGAGGAGGTCAGTTGGTTGATTCTACATTCATACACTGTAATTGTGCTTGGAGTCCCTTCAGAAATGAAAAATAATATTGATGTACGAATTTTGATATGGATTTTGAAGAGGAAGCAGTTAGTGCAAAGAATGGACTTTTACCTTAAGGTGGTTACATCCATCCCAGGCATTGACAATCACGATGCAAATGCGGTAAATTCCTTTATTATTTGGCAACTACTATTCAATTTACTTTTCCTATTTTTTCGTTTGTTCACCCAAGTTGCAAAATCCCAGAATTCTTTATCATACAGATGTTTAAAACTCGTTAGGGTACAACAGCCATACATATACGTATTAGGAACAAGACAATAATAAAGGAAAGAATAAAGGAGAGAAAAATAAACGACACAAGAATTTTAACGTAGTTCGGCTAAAATATGTATGCCTACGTCCACGACTACACTAGGAAGTATTTTTATTTCTGTGTATATCTCAAACTTTACATAGGGTTGCTTATATAACAAAATAGAGAATCTCATCTCACAATCCTAATCGATGTGGGACTAAATCAAGCACCATAATACTAACAATTCTCCCACTTGGAGTTTGATTTACGTTACCACCTAGTGTAGTGCCTTCATCATCAATTTGCTCGAAGGCCAGTTGAGGCAATGCAAAGCCTCAACTTAGTTGTTGTAACGAGTCTTGGTCAACATATCGACGGGATTCTCTGCACCTGGAATCTTCAACAAACTCAAGTCTCCATCATTTATCGGGTTTCGATAAAATGATACTTCAATTCAATGTGCTTACATCTCGGAATGAAGGATTGGATTTTTAGCAAGACAAATAGCACTTTGACTTGTCACTAAACAACGGAGAACCATCTTGTTCTCTTCCTAATTCTTTTAGAAGGTTCTTCAACCATATCATCTCCTTCGCTGCTTCGAGATAGCTACATACTCGCTTCGGTGGTTGAGAGAGAGACCCTTCCTTGAAGTTTAGACTTCCAACTGATAGCTGTACCACCCAATGTAAAAATATAACCTGTTGTGCTCTTTCTACCGTCAAGATCACCTCCCAAGTCTGCATCGGAAAACCCCTGTAAAATGAGATTACTTCTCTTGAAAGACAAATGCATCTTTGAAGTGCCTTTCAAATATCCGAATATCCACTTCACTCCTTCCCAATGCTCCTTTCCGGGATTTGATAGAAATCTGCTCACAACTCCCACTTGCATGTGCTATGTGCAGTCCGGTGCAAACCATAGCATACATCAAGCTTCCTACTGCAGATGCATATGGCACTTTAGACATGTGACTTTCTTCTTCTTCTGTTTGAGAAGATTGCCTCTTTGAAAACTTTAAGTGAGTTCCCAAAGGTGTATTCCTGGTTTTAGCATTCCCAACATTGAATCTGCTAAGCAATTTTTCTATATATTTTTCTTGAGATAAGTTCAAAATACCTTTATCTCTATCTCGGGAGATTCTCATACCAAGAATTTGCTTGGCTGGACCAAGATCCTTCATTTCAAAGCTCTCCGACAATTGTTTCTTCAACTTGTCAATTTACGCCATATTAGCTCCAACAATCAACATGTCGTCAACATATAAGGCAAGAATGATATAGCTATCAACATATTTCTTCACATAACAACAGTGATCTTCTTCACATCTGCGAAATCCCGAGTTTCTCATAAACTCATTAAACTTCTTGTACCATTGTCTCGGCGCTTGTTTTAATCCGTACAAACTTTTATGAAGCTTGCATACAAGATTTTCTCCGCCTTGTACTTCAAAACCTTTTGGTCGTGTCATAAAAATTTCCTCTTCAAGATCCCCATGTAAGAATGAAGTTTTGACATCTAAGCTGCTCCAAATGAAGATTTTACTGCAGCTACTATACTCAAGATAACTCGATGGTAGTCATCTTGACAACAGGAGAGAAAATTTACGTGAAGTCAATTCCTTGTCTTTGTTGGAACCCTTTCACTACGAGTCTAGCCTTATATCTTTTGCTGCCATCCGGTTCTTCTTTCAACCTATAGACCCACCTGTTTTGCAAAACTTTCTTTCCTTCTCGGTAGCTTGGTTAAAGACCATGTTTTATTCTTACGAAGGGACTTTATCTCATCTTCCATTGCTAGCTCCCACTTAATAGATTCATCTCCTCGCATAGCCTCGACAAAATGCTCCGGCTCACCGACATCGATCAACAACAAATAATGCAATGAAGGGGAATACCTTTGTGGTGCTACAATTGTTACGCTAGATCTTCTAACCAAGATTTCGGGAGTTCGCTGACTCTACTATTTGTTCGGGTTACGTCTCGAGGCTCGACATAGGCTCTACTTGTATATTACGCCTTCGGTTGACTACATCACTTTCACGAAATTTCTTCTAATGATACTTGCTCTAGTTGTTTATTTACATTTGCGGATTCTGCAATCCTGTCTCTATAAAACATGTTTTCATTAAAAGTAACATTTCTATTTCGATAATTTTCTTGTTTTGGTCATCCCAAAACACGTAGCCAAACATGTCAGATCCATAACCAATGAAATAACAACGTTTTGCCTTAGGGTCCAATTTATCTCTACTATTAGAGTCTAACATAACATATGAAGCACAACCAAAAACTTTCGGATGTGAAAGATTTACCTCTTTTCCGGACCATACTTCTTCGGGTAACTTATAGTCTAAAGGAACTGATGGTCCTCTCGTTTATGAGATAGGCTGCTGTGCTTATTGCATCTGCCCAAAATACCTTGGGTAATCCTGACTGGATTCTCATACATCTTGCTCTCTCATTCAAGGTTACTGTTCATTCTTTACGCCACACCGTTTTGTTCTGGTGTTCCTGGAGCTGTCTTGATCATTCCGATCCCATTCTCCGAACAAAACTCCTTGAATTGACTACTTGTCATATTCTCCACCATTATCGAGACTTCAAACATTTGACCTTTAAACCTGTTTGAGTCTCAACCTCCTTTTTCCACCTTTTAAACACAGAAAACACATCGATTTATTTTTAAGAAAATAAACCCATACCTTTCTTGTAGAGTCATCAATGAAGGTTACATAATATTGTGAACCTCCAAGGGATTTCACTGAAGCTGGCCCCCAAACATCTGTATGCACTAGTTCTAGTCTTTCAACTTTAGACGACTTACTTGTTTTGGAGAAGCTAACCTTTTTACGCTTTCCAAAGATACAATGTTCGCAAGGTCCAACGTCAACATGCTTCACGTTAGGTATTTTACCTTTTGATATCATGAGCTTCATTCCTTTCTCACTCATATGCCCAAGCCTCGATGCCATAAGGAGGAATTGTTGCCAACTTACGCAGCTGATATCATATCCTCATCTGCAATCATGTAGAGAGATCCTTGCTTCTTTCCACGAGCAACAACAAGATTACCTTTCATTACCTTCCAATGTCCATCTCCAAAAGTGGTGTAATGTCCCTCATCATCCAACTGCCCTATAGATATTAAGTTTCTCTTTAAGGTTGGAATATGTCCGACATTATTCAAAGTCCACACGTTTCCATTAGAGGTTCCGATGTTAATATCACCTCTTCCTATGATATCAAGAGATTTTCCATCTCGCAAGGTAGACCTTCCCAAACTTTCCGAAACATAGTTAGATAATAGTTCTAAGGAAGGTGTAGTATGAAATGACGCACCTGAGTCCATAATCCATGAGTCAATAGAATTATCTAAACTACATAACGAGTGCATCTTCAACTTCATCGATTCGTTGCATTTGCTGATTGATCATCATCTTGCTTCTTGTTGTTGTTGTTGTCCTTCTTTGGAGCCCTACACTGATTTGAAAAGTGGCCCTTTTTCGACAATTCCAACAAGTGATATCATTCGGACTTTTGCTTGTGATCTCCCTCTCGGATTTTGATCTGCCTCGGCCTTGATTACGACCTTTACGGCGACTTCTTCCTCTAGTTTCAGTACTCAATGCTTGAACTCGAATTAGAACTGAAAGATTCTACTCGAATTTTTCTGCGAACATCTTCGCTTAAGATCAAGTCACGGATGTTATCAAGCTTCAACTTGTTATTGCTTGCAGAATTACTTACTGCAGATAACAGTTGCACCCTAACTTTCCGGTAGAGATGATAATAAAATTAATGCTTTCACCTCATCATCAAATATTATCTCGCACTGATGTCAACTGCGCAATAATTGCATTAAATTCACTAATATGATTAGTAACAGAGTTACCTTCACCCATTTTGAGGTTGACTAGCCTGCGAATCAAATGCACTTTATTGGCTGCAGAGGGCTTCTCATACATATTTGACAACGCACGCATCAAATCTACGGTTGTCTTCTCGTTCATGATGTTGAACGCAACATTCTTGGCTAATGTCGGCCGGATCACACCAAGCGTCTGCCGATCTAACAACTCCCATTCTGATTGCTCCATGTCGGTTGGCTTCTGCCTGTCAAGGGTAGATACAACTTCTTCCGATACGAGATAATCTTCCATCTCGCATCTTCCGAACCCGAAGTCATCGCCATCGAACTTCTCGATCCTCACCTTTCCTTCTTCCAATGCCATTGCTCTCACTGCTTTCGAAGAAAGCTCCCACTGCTTCTCTAAGCCGAGATTCCCAAGAAAAAAGACCAAATCTTTTCGATGTGGAAGATCGAGACAAAGCTGCAACCACGAGCATACTAAGAAAATTGGCTCTGATACCAATTGTTAGGAACAAGACAATAATAAAGGAAAGAATAAAGGAGAGAAAAATAAACGACACAAGAATTTTAACGTGGTTCGGCTAAAATATGTATGCCTACGTCCACAACTACACTAGGAAGTATTTTTATTTCTGTGTATATCTCAAACTTTACATAGGGTTGCTTATATAACAAAATAGAGAATCTCATCTCACAATCCTAATCGATGTGGGACTAAATCAAGCACCATAATACTAACAATACGCACACACATATAATATTGTGCATTCGTTTTGTATATTTACCGATAAATGCACTCATGAAAAGTTTTGAATTTGTTTCTACTGTGCTATTTATAGAGATAGAATTCCGCATGATAATATAATAATTTAGTCACGTGTGAAATCATTGTAGTGATGCATATAGGTTGATTTATTTTGTTTTTCTGATCGTTCAATTCACAGCTTAGCCAAGCTATTGGTTCTGTCCAAGCAATTGCCAAGGCGTCAAAAGAGCAAATTCTAGAGAACACAGATCTTTCTACTAACAAGGCAGAGGTGGTTTCAAGGTTTCTCAGGGACCCAAAGTTTTACTCGCGTCCCAAGATCAATTGATGGAAGAGTAATCCAGGTTGGACTTGTTTTTGCCCAAATGAAATAAGCACTCTTCTGAACTGGTTTTATATGGGATATTTGTTAATTTCTCTATCTTGTTAACTTCTGTGAATCTGTATAAATTGTAGTTCCAAATTTTATTGACTGACAACCATCATGAGTAAGACAGAACCATTTTTGGTTTGTTTTCGATGACAAAATCCAGTTGTAGGCTCTTAGTCTTAGATCTTGGTTTCAAGAAGTATTAATTAATGACAGGTGGAAGCTTTGACTAAAACACTTATAGCCCGTTAGTCTGTTCATAAGTTATAAACTGTACTTAAATATCAAGAATAGCACCCAACAAAAGGAATCAATAGGGCACATCAATGAAATGACAGCCAAAGCCCAACCTTCTTCTCTGATAGTTATATATATTATAAGAAATTGATGTGTAGACTTATTGTGGAATCACGTATGCTAATTTAGATTGAGATTTTTTGGACGCTATTTTTGTCATGTTACTATTAGTAAATATCATTATTTATGTAATTTATAATATGTTTTGTCATCTTGTAGTTTCTATTATTATTTTTAGTTAAATATGTTTATATTTCTTGTAAGGGTGTTACTTTTTAATTTATTTGATGTCTTCAAACCCAAGCTTTGACACAAGGTAATCTTGCATCTATTCTATCTCCGCGATTTCTTGTTGTCTCTAGCCCCCTTATTCAATAATAAAACAAAACTATAAAATTTCACGTTTGTCATGCTTTAAATTTGTTTAAAAAATGTGTTGCATGTTAAAGTACAACTCCTCAAACACTGGTTAACTAATTATCAAATCAATTTAACCACTTATAATTCTCTCGTCAAGTCATCTGTTCACTATTTTAATTTTAGAAACATTCAAGATTTGTTTTTTTTTTCAAAGTTATCAATTTTTTAGTTATTAATATGTTTTTGCTCTTCACTATTATAAAATTGTTAAAATTATTTTAAATTTTTGTTATAAGTTATCAATATCATCCATTTTGTTTAAAATAGTTTTTAATTAAAATTATCAAACACTTTTTAATTATTCTCCAAAATAAATTTAAAAAATAATTACTATTTTTTTTAAACTACAAAACAAAATTAATCAAACACGATCTTAAAATCTTTTATTTTGATAAAGGAAAACAGAAAAGGGTGAAAGTAACTAGACCAAAAGATTTTGAAGGAGGATGGTTGACACAAAAAAAGTAAATTTTTTTTTGGTAAGTTTTAAATTTTATACGGTATTTAACAAAACTTTTATGATTTTAATTTATTAACTTGTTTTATCTAGTTGCTATAATTCAATGATTACAAGTTATGAATCATGAACCTCTGATGTTAACCAAAGGCACAACAGAGCACTTGAGCAAATACATAATCGACAACTACCTGTTGTGACCCGCAAATACTAGTTACCATTTAGTTATTTAGTTACCTTTTTTTGGATCAGGTGTATCCATTAACCAATCAATTCAATAGACAATTGAATAATTAGGTTATATGATTATATTACATTTTAATTAGAATTAGAAAATTACAAGATGAAAAAGTACAGAGCAGTGAATGGTTGGATTATTTAAAGTCCAAAGGCTATTCTTTGCGCAAAATCTGGGCGTCTCTTGCTGGGCATTCTAACCAGTCCAGTGATCTGCAGCTCTGTGACTGCCCTACAAAAGCGTGCTCTATTGCAAACCAAAATTAAGGATTGTGACCTGATCAATAAAATGCATTGCAATTGCTGAAGCTAGGGAGATGGAAATGGGAAATGTACAAATACCAAATATAAGGGACATCATAGTGGAAATATACTTCCATTCAAGATTTTAGATTATGGCTCTTCAATATGAAGCTAGCACTACAGGATCAATTTAAATGAGAAAGACAGATATAGGCAAGAAAATATGTGAGATTGCAATAACATAAATGAAAGGTAAAAGTCCAACTTTATCCTCAATCTGAGTAGTACCCACTTTAGTCTTCAAACATGGGACATATTTCCTAAACTTACAGTGCCCACTTTAATCCGTTAGACTAGTTGTCCATCAAACAATTATATAAATTGACATGAAAATGAGAACTTTCATTTATGTTGATGGAAAATGACACGAAAGTACAGAATCGTACTACTTAGTATTATATTGGACATTATTAAAAGTTTAAGGATCACAGTACCTTTTTAAAGGATCAAAGTACACAGACAAGGTAAATTGGAGTTTTTCCTAAATGGAAAGTATAAACAAAACATTTCATAATTGTAAAGAAATCTTGAACTAGAATGGTGACTAGCAACATGTATAGATGGCAATCAAGTTAAAATGTTTCATCATTTCAAAAAGTTTAATAGCTGTACTGTTTACGCTGTCAATTAATCATAATTCATTGGTAGTACAATTTTCAAGTAAATAATATGAAAAAGTAGTTTGTAATTAGATGACAGTGTAATTTTACATTAAAAGTGTTATCTGTTTCAAATGATCCCATGTCATATAGTTTTGAAAATGTTCTATTATCTCTTCCTAAGTGAAAATGCTATGCAAATAAAAAATGATGCAGGTGTCATAATAACTTTATAACTGCTAACTAATTTGGGACATCTAGCCATGCAATTGAAGCAATACAACCTCGTGCAATCAAAAGATAATATGTGAAATGGAAAATATAAAGGATACTGAATTGATGCTTCGTTTTGGTCTGCAGATCCATTTGTATCTTTTCTCTTCTTTGGTTGGGGCGATTGCTTTGTGTTTTGTTTCCGTTTATTTTTATGTTGAAGAACAATTGTTCTGAAAGACTGGAACCAGTCATGAAGATTGATAAGATCTCCATGCTCTTGAGCCAGAGAATACCTGTAAAATACTAAAAAATATTAACATCAACTGGTAGAAGCCTACTCGTTATATTCAAGATTAAAGTATACATACAAGGAGGAACATGTTGATTTATGTCAGCTACGAAGTACCAGACAAGGCGTAGAAATATGAGTAAGAACTAAGAAGGAATAACATTGAGTGAATTAGGGAATCTTTGTACTCCCACCCTCCCAAGAAAGAAAAGTAACAACCTTTTGGCATTTAGAATGAAGAAATTGGTTATACAAAATGTTTGAGGGGATTGCCCTATACTGAAAAGTTAGTGCATGCTTTCTAAAGGGCAACCGAGTGATTGAGGCTCTCACTAGGTGGGGGTTTGGGGAGGGTATATGTATGGAACTTTAACCTTGCCAGCATGTATATTTCTAAGATTTGAACGCGTGACATCCAGTTACAGAGCAACAACAATAATATTGCGCCAAGGGTCAACCTTGGTAGGGCACACATCAAAGAGATAACTATTAAATAGATAGACATAGCTATCTGAAAAAGGCAAAGGAACACATTATCGAAAAGTTGCAAAATTGGTATGCTGTACGCAAGCACTCTACCTACTCACATTATTGATGAATCATGCCTGGATGGCAATAGGGCATTCCCACTCTTGCTGCAGCAGCTACACCTTAAAATCATATGGAAATCCAACAGGTCAACTTGAATTCTTCTTCTTGGATCTCCAATCAAAACCTATGACAAGCAAGAATTAATTAAAACTGCAAAAGAACAAAGAAAATTGAGAAGGTTTTTAAAATTTAGTGCCTTAAAGTTTATACAACCTAAATGCGTTATAGAAATCTCATATGAAGGATGCATGCAAGAATGGTATCTTATTATTTGAAGTTCATATAAATAAATATCTATACCCAACAATATGCGATGCGATAAGGAATCTCAACAAATGGAAACTCATGGGAATGGAAATAGGAATGATAATATAACCGGACCAAAAATGGTTTACCTCAAATGAAAGTTCATATTATCCAGGTTAAAAACAATATTATAAAGCTGCATTTATGAACAAACAAATTAATGCCCTAGTTCTAGTTTTAACTTGTAAGCATAAATAGGATCTAGTGACATGGAAGTCATGTAATGAACTGTGGCCATTTCATCAGTTAGTCAAAGTTGTCTTGAGCTGACTGTGTCTTAATAATTAATATCAGGCTGCAAATTAAATCCTGACTGTACTTCTGTGAATAAAGCAATGATCCATTCAGTGGAAAAGATAAGCTTTGGATGTCTTACCAATTGAAGCTTCTCAACATTCTTGAAGCATAAAATTTCGTGGAAAGGCATGCCTTCAATGGGCTTCAAAAAATTCCTGTCCCATGAAAAGAATAACCAGTAACTTTACTTAAACACAAGCAATTATGAAATGACGGTTAAATGCTTAATAATAAAGAATTTTTTGTATTTTAATTCAATGAGGCAAAAGCAACAAGTCATGCTCTTCATTTTCACTATAAATTATGTCAAGAAGTCGATGTAAAACACAATATACAAGAAGTTATCTTTATATTTAATACTTGAATACATTTATACCATTGTTCGAGGCTTGGTGGTAATAAATATCATCGAGCTAGACATATCAACTTCGAAATATAAATATTAAGGTTGATAAAATCTTGAATGATATGGGAAAGCCGAGCATGCATCAACTGTTTTCTAATCTAAGTGAGACATCGATCAAACTAATGTCACGCTTAAGTTAAATTTGGTTCGTTAAAACAAAAGGGGATGCGGGAAAATGCATAATGTAGGGAAACCAACAAATTGAGCAACTGTTTTTCTATTCCAGTTATTCAAGACCATTCAAAAGCAGTCTATTCCTTCCATTTCATATCCTTTGCATAATTCAGGCAAGCCTAATGTTTAAAAATAACTAGATTAATATATAACGCTGCATCCACCATCTCAGCTGAAGCAGAAATCAAAATACAGTTAACGATAAAAAAATAAAATAAAATAAGTAAAAAAAAAAAAAACTTACCCAACTAGCCAGTCTAAAAATGCGATTGCTTGTGAATTTAATATTCTCGCATCGTTATCAGTGCTTACTGAAATCCTGGACGCAAATCTCCTGGAATATAAATAATTGCATTAGTTATACCACAGAAAAAAAACTTCAATTTAATACCAATCTGTGCACTTTTCCATAAAATATGAATCATGGTATTTTTGTTTTCTGTTAAAAATTTGTAATTTACGAACAAGGGATGGCGTCTCAATCAAAGACAAGGAAATCCCCATAATGCGCATAACAAAGTAATTAAATTTATCATACCCGAAAAGACTAGTAGATACTTGATTACGCACTGTCAAATGCGAGTGAGTGCTTTTTGTTTACTCTAATTGGTAAGTATATTGTTTAGGGACAAAACTCAAATGCAAGGCCTCGCGTGCTTTTAGTACTTTCTTTAATTAAAATTAAAGTTTCACTGCAGTAGTCTACATTACACATAATGATTTATATTGAAGGCCAAGTTCCGAAGTTTGAAATTTCAATTGTGATTACGTAACAACACTAAAAGGAACTAAAAGACTACATCTAGATTTTGTGCATAATTTAAATCATGCGACTTTCACTTTTTATCAATGCATGGATTTCACCCTTCAAATAACGATATAGAGATTAAGATAAAATTTTGTCATTTTCTATCTGGAAAAAGTGGCTGGTCAGGTAAAGGTACCAAAATATCATTAATGAGGTATCCATCTCCCAAGCCAAGGACTCAGTCCTCTTGCCTGATTTATTTTCACCCTTGACAAAGCACAAAGTCCCTGTCGTCCATGTCCAGAAATGATAGCTACATTTTTTAATTATGATCTATAAAGAAATAACAAAGAACAAGAATTAGAATGTTACTTGGGATTGTCCTTGGAACTCTTGCGTGAACTCTTTCCGTCTTCACATCTTACTGAAGATTGCAACACTTTCAGTTTCTCGTGAATCTGCAATAAATTATTTGGTAATTATTTGCCTTGACCAGGAACAAAATTGTACAAGATATATGCATTTGCTAACTCTATGAATGCAATAAGGAACTGGCAAAATGATATGGGTAGCATATTGATAGAGTTGTCCATTCAAACAAAACAGTGAAATCAATAGTCACTAAATTAAAATAGTAACCATGCGTCATCACTAGACTAACTTGCTAATGCTATAAATATATCCAACAAATAAACCAGTCAGCTAACGTATTTACCCCGTTAAGGAAGAATTATTATCAACAAAAAAAACTTTTCTCACTCGGAGAGGTTGACAACATATATACTCGTCACAGTCATTCCATGAAAGCAACATTAACAATGAAAACACAATACCTAAATTACAGGAACCTTTGAAACAACATGAGAACTTAATAGACCATCATAAGGAAGAAAATAAAACAATCATTTGTAATATCTTATAATGCCTAAAGTATTGTCCACCTTGCCAATCCCACAAATTATATGATGAATCAATGATTTGTCTAAACACTGGCATGCCACCAGTGTTTCCAAAATTCCTAAACTAAATAGACCACGAAATTGAGCTGTGTGAGTGTTATACTTCCCTCTCAAGGCTTATAAAACATATTAAAAGTGCTTTGCGTGGTTTCCAAATCTCCTAAGAATCATTAGTAACTATCCAGCTAAGTGCCATAACCTAAAAGACCCAAATTGCAACTTATCTATTTTAGAGCACCATACATGAATTAAATCCGATTTCAAGAATGAATTTTAAATCTCAAATTTTCAAGATCAAACATCAGAGTCCAATTTCCAAGTTTTCTACCCATACAAAAATATTAAAGAAATAAGTGAAGCAAAACCAGCAGTGATCCCAACTCCAAAAAGGAATCATGTTAGATGTTTTCAATGAGCAGGGATATACAAATTGTTATCCTCCCAAAATAAATCCTTCTAAGCAAAAAAATAACATTTTGAACAAAAAATACTAATCTACATTACGATGTAATTCACTGGTCTATTAAGATATGACAGGTTCAGAATTGCATATATGTTGGGAAGTTAAAACTAATTATAGATTGTTTATCAATTACTACAACCATTAAAAGAGAGAAGTTACAAAATATCCTTCAAAGAGAAATTCATTGCAGCAGGCTAAGGTCAATGAATACACTTCTTTTTGCAGCCATTAAAAGAGAGCACAAGTAATTTCATCATCTATATGTCAACATTTAATAATGGGATCCAATTCAATTACTCCATAATATGGTCTCTGAAAGCAATAAGGGGGAGATTGATGGAAATGTTCCTGCATTCCCAAGAGATGATTTTGATGATGATTCAAGTCAACTACATTCAAGTCAACACCATTCAAGATGAATTTAAGGACAAGCTGAATTTATGACGTAGGTGATAAAGATGATGATTCAAGCAAACCCAAAATGATTCCTGAAGACTAGATAGAGTCTTAGAATACTGGATATGGAGGTCCAAGTTGATGAAGTAATATTATGCATAAGCCTCCAAAGTACAAGTGTGATAAAATTCATAACATGATATTTTTCATTGTCATAATTAATTATGATGCATCAGAAATGGAAAAATGATTTTTTCTATCATAATTAATTATACTTGGTAATATAATCAATTATGGCAATTCAAATTTGAAAAATATATCCGTTTTAAAGAATAAATGTTTTTTAATATATCCCGATTTTCTCTATGATATTATTAATGTCCAACGGTCATTTTCCGATGCTATTTTTCTATTTAATTAAGTTTTAATGAAAAAAAAAAAACACAATTACGTAATTCGAAAATACAATTTACATTCAATCAGTTTTGAGAAAAGAATTCTGAGCAAGACAACAGAGATATTTTACACCTTTTGAGAAAACCCTCTTCTCTATTGCCTTCTGTGCTTTCATTGTTAATCACACTTGTTCTTGGAGATTGACATTCTACAGGCTTCTACAATTTGTTGTCTCCATTACCCAGGTGTGTCTGTTCTTATTTTTATTACCTTCATCCCTTTTTGCATTGGTGGAAAAGGAGGTGTTTTTCATCCCTAGTGTGATTCTAGGGAGGGGTTCATCCTTAGTGGGATTCTAAGGAGGTGTTTTTCATCATTTGATTTGTTCAGAGGAGGTGTTCATCCCTAGTGGGATTCTAGGGAGGTGTTCATCCTTAGTGGGTTTCTAAGGAGGTGATTGTCTTTTTAATTAGTTTACTTTTTACTGGTTCTTCTGCTGAGTTGATTGTAATTTGTAAACTGAATTTGAAAGATAGTGAATGGGGAGTCACTCTTGTGTTAAGAGTTGACTAGGAACTGGATGTAGGGTTGACTATACCCGAACCAGTATAAATCTCTGTGTGCTCTTTTCTTTCCCTTATCTCTTTCTCTTTTCCTGGTTATATTATTGCTTCCGCTTTAACAAATTATTGACTCACAAATAAATTTTTAATTTGACATCTATTTTAATTTGTGCATCTATTCACCCCCCTCTAGATGTCATTTGTCTAACAGTCTCAACAAGGAAAATAAACATCAGAAAAATTAAGATTCACTGCAAGCATATACATTCAAGTTTAAACATACCTCTGAAATATCTGCAGTAAGTCTTTCCCAACTCTCAATCAAATGATATAGCATTCCTGTGGGAAGATCCCTGCAAAATTTTCATTTTCCAATCAACAGTGTATGTGTTTGATTGAATAGACAAATAAAGAAGGAATGAATATTTCAATTTAATCCCAATAAAATCAACATGACTTTTGTGAAATCATCATAATTTTTTGTTAGTATTTATTTCCTATTAGATTGGGGCAATAGTATACTTTATAACTTGGTCTTGCCAATAATAAGGGGTAGCTGTATGCTTTAGATGTCATCTTTCCCGTAGCAAATAGATTTTATTGCTTCCCTACGTATCCTTTCTCATTTTCTGCTTAAAAATGCTCTTAGGAGAAAATGTTTCTCTACATCAACTAGCTTATCTAGAAGAAGACATGTATGATATTCCAAACTACCTGACTTTGCGTACTATCTGGCCAATAAAACCACTGCTTTGCATGATGGAATATTGTGGACGGGGATCACTTGTCGAAGACAAACCACAATATCTTTCATCCCTCACATGATGATCAGAATCGCTTGATAGGTTCAAATCTTGATTGAGAGCTTCGCAAAACAAATCCAACAGTTGCACTCTGCCATATTTTCCAGCTTCATATAGGCACTGAAAAAAAGAAAAAAATATGGATGAACTCCAACTTAGCCATGACAACAACTAATTACCAAACAGTTTCATTGGAAAAAGTTTAGGAGATCACAACAAATACAGAATATTAAGTAGTAATTATAATGTAAAAAGCTACTTATTTAGATTTCTACTGTCATCAATAGATTATCAAAAGAGTTCTAAAAGCAATGGAATTTGACCAATTAGTGGATGGATGATGAGTCCACAGGGCCAAAAAGCAATTGCTAAATCTTACAAGAACTGTAGTGCTCCATAGCTTTTGTACTGTCACCAGTTCTGACAAACCCTCGGCCATGCTTTTTTTAGTGTGATGATCAACCATTTGATTCCTAGAGTAATGTTAACCAAGGGGTGAACTTGTTGTTCAGCAAATCTAAATTAGAACAAAAAAACTTGCAAACTGTAATACCTTGTATACAATGGAAGTTCATCTATGTATTTCAATAGAGTCCCAGGTGATAGTGCAGATTTTCCTTCCTGACAATCCATTTATAGCTAACCATTAAAATAATAAGATGACAAAGGAATAAGATGATAAGAATTATTTAAAAAGACTGACAAGAAAAGAATCTAATCAATATTGTTAAAATAGTGTTGTGAGAAAATTGCATATATCAACCGTGCATTTAAGTCTCTTATTATGGCTTGGTACAATTATCAATGGAGATGTTAATGCGGCTCGTACACTCCATAACAAGAAAGATAACTCAAATATTAGAAGAGTTTCAAGACAAACTTTCTGATCTTCAGCTATTGTTCGCCCATGTAGGAGACTTAGAGGTTCCATTGAGAAATGCAATAAGCAAGCTACCTGATGGATATAGCCACAAAATATATCACGAAAAAGATAGGTCATATACCCATTTACTTTGTAAATACTTCATTCCATGAAGATATAGATAACACTCAAACACTCAGTAACCCAAAACTGCATTATTAACCTTCAAAGCTCTAATAAAGGATGTTATTGTCCCATCCTGGTTGATGAAGTAATTTCTTAGGAAGGCTGCCACTTTATGACCAATACTAAACATGGTGCAATGTTTCACAAAAACAGCCTCAACTATTGCATCCATTCTCTCTGCAGGTGTTCCAAGCATAAAACTAGACGGACACAAGCGCTCAAGAGCATGTGATGGGAGCACGTTTCTAGGGGTATCCACTGTCGTTGCAACTCCAAATATGAGGATAATTGGCACCTTGACAACCCATTCACTGTAGAAAAAGAGGAAGAAGATGCAATTCGTTTCATCATCCAAGCAAAACTCACCATTATACATTAAAATAAGTAAAAAGATATTACAATCTTTAAATGTCAAAAAGAATACATAAGGAACATATAAGCAAGGAGGCCTCAACAGTTTTGGCAGTTTGGGACAGACCACAATAGCAAAATTTAATTCACGTAGCCAACCCCACCTAATGGGAAAAGGTTTTAATTGTTGTTATTTATACTATACATGGTGAAGCCTCGTCATAGTTGACCGAAGCAATAAAATACTCAAATAAAGTATTCAAGTTGCAAATACCAAACCACATTACAAATATACATACAACATTCTCACAAAAAGATGCGTAAACATACCTCAACATTAAGACAAAATCAGTTAAGATTGATCCAGAACATCTCCCCAAATCATTAATGATCAGCACCAGTGGTTTATTGTAGTTTACTTGTTCTCTATACCATGATGCTAAGATTGATATATCTGCTGACTGCCCACATAGGATTAAGAAAAAGAGACGGTAACGGAGAAAGTACAAATGGAATTTATCAATTTAATTATAAATAAATAAATAACTGCAAAATTGACAGAAGCACCCACGTCGATGGCACATCCTAGAAACTCTCGCAATAGAGCTTTCAAGCAACCAGCAATCCCATTTTTCAATGAAAACTCTAGTGATGAAAGTTTAGCCACATGGCATCCATGGGATTTCAAGAAATGGCCAAGCTCTTCAAATGTCAAGACATCATCAACGAACTCTATGTTTCCTGCCAATCATACATAAATCAATATCATAAATTTTTTGGAAGTACAAACTTGGCTTTCACTCCTCAAAGCATTCAGGGGATTCATAAAAAATGTGAACAAACTTACTGGTAACAACGAAAGCAGTGAACAGCTGCCCAGGAGTAGTGTTACTTAGGAGAGGAAAAGACCGAGTTGCTTCAGCAATAGTAGGTTCTCCGAGCAACTTAGTAGCGTTGCAGCACTCCAAAACCCATTGTTGTATATCATTGAATACACTGGCTTTGAGATCTCTTAAAACATCCTGCAGCAGAAAGAATCATTAATTTTCTTGGCGTATCACTTCAGGGTAAAGAATGAAAATAAATTAAATGCAACACGAATATACAGCAAACCAATAGCAGTAAGGTACAAAATCTGGTGGAGAGGATAAATAGAGGACCTTAATGGTAGATTCAATCTTTGCCCAAACAATGTCAAAAGCTTCAATCTGCAGTTGCTGAAGCAAACGGTGATCACATTCTTCCGTCCTACTTCCTCCCAGCTTCTTTGCACTTTGTGGTGATGTAGATAACTCATTTCTCTTGCACAATTTTTCTTGTGCAGTTGGTGTTCTATCTTTTCTCCGGGACGAAGCTTTATGAAGAACAAAGAATGGCTGTTGAAAGGAACTCAAATGAAGATTACATCAGCACTCAGCCCATATAAGATTGGACATAAAATCAAACAAAGACTAAAACCGACTTCTACAAATTACACTTGTTGTTCTCTGACTTTCCCCCCATATTGTAATGAATATTAACCAATAGACATCACATCATATACATTAAAAAAAAACAAAAAGCCTGGTAACAACTACCACTGCTGCAATGGATTGAAGACACCGGGCCATGATGGCAATATTTTTATACAGACCTAATTTCTATAATTACTACTCAACAATTATTATAATTTCATTCATAAACATTCATCATCTATTTGAATTAATCAAATTTTTTATACACATTTCCAATTAAAACAACAGTTTCATTTTCAATCACCAACCAAACACTAAAGTTGAAAGGACAAAAACGAAAGACAGTGCAATGTTATCATTCTCACTGATATAAAATCAGAAACCCATATAACTAACTTGAGCAGTTACAATCAAGATCAATAAGATAAATCCAAGAGAGAAAAAATACGCCACTAACCAATAAGATACACACGCCTAAGGATACTAGTAAGCATAATCGAAGACCATAACTAAATAAAATTGTCAAGTAGAACAATCAGTTTTCACTAGTGATTTAGAGTGAAGCAGTATTCGAAATTATTGGTAAAATAAAACCGTGTTAAATAGGACAATCGGTGTGACATGTTCATAATAATCAGAGAGTTACGGTAAAGGGCAAAGGAAAGGTGAGAACCTGAAGATCATTCTCTTCGACCTCGGGCATTGTTGACGGCGGCATCGAATCGGTAATACTCCGAGAAGGTGCCATCGGATAGAGATTTGAAATCTGATATGGACACACGCGCGCAGAGAGAGAGAACTCTGAAGAAGAAGAGACTAGTCGCCTCTGTTATGGCGGGAAATCACAAGGGTAATTATGGAAAGTAATATTCCACATCCTCAACCTTCCCATGATGACGTTTCTTATCTAATTTTATTGTCTGGAGGTATTTTCATTCTTAATAAAATATTAATAGAGTATAGTTTTTTTCATTCTGAGATCGATACTAAATAATATTATATATTTTAACATTGTATTATATCATAAATGAGTTATAATTAAATTCTAAGATATTTTATAATCGCAACAAAAATCATTTATGTTTGTTTAATTTTTAATTATTAAACATAACAAACATAAATAAATAGATATTAAAAATAAAATTTTGAGATTTTTAACCATAAAAAAAAGTCTAGACACTAACTCATGTTATTTATCTTATATTGTTTATATAAAGTTTTAGGTAAAAATTGTTTTTGGATGCTATAAAATATACAATACATTTCTTCAAAAAATTATATCATTTTTTGTTTCAAAAATTTAAAAGATATTTTGTTCATATTTTCTGATTATGGACAAAAAATTAATATGAACATGATACTGATATTGTGAATTTTATAACTAATATTGAATTATAATTATAATTAATAACTTTTAGAAATAAAAAAATACATATTTAATATTTTTTTAAAATTATAAAATCACAAAACGCATTTTACCCTAAAATTTAACCAAAATGTATATATTAAAAATATAAAACAGATATATTTTAATCTTAAAAAACACAATAGAAAAAAAATTTAAACAGTTGAAAAATTATAAACATACAAATATTACCAACATCATATTGATTTGTTAGTCTATTAGAAAATATAAAATCATGTCACATGGGAGTTACTTTAACAAATTCTTATGAATAAAATATATTATCTTAATGTATTCTTACATTCAAAATTGTTTTAAATAAATATGACTTGTTATTTATATAAACTATTATGACATTATTTTAGTTACTTTGATTATGATACTTACATTAAAATAATATATTTTATTTTTTAAGAATCTTTCTAAACAATTCTTATTGGAGATGATGTTCTACGATGCACACTGATAAAAATGATAAGAATAGGATCCTCTCTATCTGACTCCTGTAATAATAGACAAAGTTTTATAATATTATCATCCGCGAATGATAGAGTTATAAATAGCTTATTTATATATATCATCTTTCTGTCAACTAAAGTACAACAAAGTCTGGTAGAGATTTCAGTGAGTGTTTCCTGCGGAAACTTGCATGGAATGCATTCAACAGAAGGCTTTCATTATACTTTGATTGAGAATATATTACAAAGTTTTGGTAGAAAAGTTCATCTAGAGTTGGCTACTACCAGCTTACTCTCTACTTCAAGTACATTTTTCACTGAATCCATGTCAGCTTCACTGATGTCAGTGGCAAAAAGAATTTTTTTGCATGATTGTATTAAATACTCAAGTGTTGGATTCGGTAAACTACTATTGGAAACTATTTTGCTGGCCTCGTTCGTTAGTCCAACAATAGTATCCTTCTGAAACCGGTGAGAATTATTTTTTAATAGTTTCAACCAAGACGATTTGGAAAATGGCTGCAAGTCTTTTGGGAGATTGTTGGTCATACATGTGAGAGCAGCAATGTAGTCATCCTTCGCTAGCTTAGCAAAGAACCTCTCCTTAGTCAGAGAAGTAGGTGGAATTCGATCCATGTCGGTTAAGTGTTTCCATGTTATCTCCAAAGGCCGTTCCTAGAAACCAAGTTCCATAGGTTAACAACATGATCAAGATTCCCTCATAAATTTAAAATTTCTCACTACGTAGTTTGTATCATGAGGAGAAAGGTAGAACTAGAACTATAATAGCAGCAAGCTATACACCAGGACAATATCAAACTTCAACTATATGGTGTCAATCGATGCTTTGGTACAAGGATGCAGAAAGAGATTTTAAACCATTTGATTTTATTCATCTTCATTGGCAACCAAGCAAGTTTTTAATCCTATTTACTCCCAATTTACTATGCGTATATCCTAAATCATCGCATGCTCTGATGCAAAATGCTCTTTACATGACCACAAACATGATCATTTAAAAAAACATGAATATGTGCAAAAGGAATGGGAAGGTTACCTTTCCCGCTCTTGAAGCCTCCAATATCATTTGAAGATGCCGTTTTGGATTGAAGTGGTAACCATGGTTCAACATCCTATGATAGACATGATCAAAATAATCCCATCTCTGCTCTGAAACACATGCATCTAACATGGTGTTGAATGTGTATGTATCTGGTACCACCAGCATCTTGTAATCATTATTTTCCCTTAGACGACTTGCATTCTCTGCCATCTGCTCAAACAACGCTTTAGCTTCTTGAAACATGCCATGTTCCAAGTAAGCTTTCAGCATTATGTTACAAGTAACCAGATTTGGAGCACAAACTTCCTTCATTTTCTCAAAAATATAAGCCCCATCCTGAATATTTCCAGAGTCTAGACTTGCTTGAATCAAGCCAGTGTAGGTCACTACCAGTGGTTTATTTGCAACCTTACATATCTTGTCCATCTGTCAAAACATGAACCATTCCTTTGGTGATCAAGCTTTTTAAAAGTGTATAAATACCCTTGTATACTATAAATTATTTTCGTAATAACCAGGACCTTTTGAACTAAGAATTTATTCAACACTGAACTAAAAGTCAACAACACTGATCCAACCAATTTATGCAAAGTTAAAGAGGAGGAGGGGGAGAATTCAATGATGTAATTTGCGTGTAGTCTAGATAAAACAATATACTTTCTATTATCCAAGTAACCAAACATTGATTCATGAATGTGGATTCCACCACCTTACTTGGGAATCATCCCATTGGAGACAACTGATAAAATTATTTTTCATACAAAATCCCACGAAATTAAACTTCTATTAAACTATTTCACATGCAAGCCTTCCCAAAAGGTTTATGCTTTTCTTTTTATTAGCTATCTTATTTGGTTTGAACATTTTCACAGTCAAATTTAAGGGAGTGTAATATCATTATATTTAGTTCATGTATGGGTCAGATGGACGGTGAGACAGTTGAACAACAACTATTGCATTGTCAGTTGGCAGCTGTTCAGTTCTGTCTGCCATTGCCTTTGTAAGCTGCCTTCATGTGAGAAGGATCTGAGCTGTTAAGTCAGGAGAACTTTGGATGTGCTAGGATTATTCCCACTTGCATCAAGTGGACTTTAGGTTATGTAGCTTGAGAAAAAGAGTAAGCCATCAAATTGGTCCAATAAAGTTAAACAAATCAACCCATTAATCCTCCAAAAATTTTGGTCACCAAATTAGTCTTTCAATCTAAAATATTACAACATTAGTCTTTCGGTCTAAAATATTACCACAGTAGTCTTCCCAAACTTGTCCCCAAAGCTCGTCAAGAAATGTAATTTTTCGTTAAATTTGTCGTTTAAAAAACAAAGGATGCATTTAGTGGCATTTTAGAACTTTGAGGTAGTAATTTGGTAATGAAAATTTTGAAAGACTGACATGGTTACATTTTTATCTTTGAGGAACATTTTGTTAATCAAAATTTTTGGAAGACTAAGGTGGTGAATTGGTGATGCGTGTAACTTTTGAGGCCAACTTGAAAGGTTTACATGAAAAATGAACATGCTATTTTACCTTTTGAATACTCTTCTTTTGGCAGCATATAAGCTTTGGCTCTTAGGTAAAGGTGCTTGTATAGGCCAAAATGATATAGATTAACAATACATCATTGATCTATTCACGCATTTAAACTTTTCAGATAAAACAAAATGACATCACATCACCATGACTACCCTGTTCAAAAGGCAACAGTGGGAGAAAACAGGACTAACAAAAAAGCACCTGCTTTAGTGCCTCATGACTTCTTCCAGCCACACAGAGGCATCGAGCTAGATCATAATATAAAGAAGCAGAGCCCACAATTCCACGATTTTCCATTTCTTGGACAGCCAATATAGCTTCCTCAGTTTTTCCCTCTTTCCAAAGTGTATTTACAAGAACTGCATATAACAGGAAGGTGAAGATTATAAAGGTTAAGTGACTGGAAATTTGGTATAGATATGAAATAAATGAGAATACCTCTATATGTCAATGAATTTGGAATGTAAGACTTCTGAAGTTTTCTGAAAAACTCATGAACCAAGTTATACTTGCCACATGAAAACATCACCTGTTCAAGCATTACAAAAATTTCATAAATTATGTGCAAGCCAGCACTCATATATACATAATTGTTTCCATAGCTGTATTTGTCCATGGAAACAGAGTTTCCCACTTGCAGTATAATTCAACTCAACAAGGAGCAGGAACTTTGTCCTAAATCTTGTAAAGTTCACAAGTTTAATGGATTATAGCATTCTATTTTTTGAGCAAAATTTGAATTAACACATTGCTTGCCAGCTGCCACACAACACCTAGTAAAATTATATCCTTCCACCAACTCCATGTGCAAAAGAACAAGTGAACTACTCTTTTGAGTGGATGTATTATTTTTGGGTTTATTATTTCCTCTCCTGTGCTCTGTATGATCTTCTGCTGCTCTAGGAGATATATCTTACATCATAATATAATGTATTTTTTGCTTCTAATAGAAACTCAATATTCTTAATTTTAAAAAAAAAAAAAAAAAAAAAAAAAAGAGAAAAAAAACATCACTCTCAATTTTACTTGCCAGATTGATTAAAAATATTTGTTATGTACCATTAAGTGTGTACAATATTCAAATGTTTTATAAATCATAAGAAAACTAGAGGGAACTACTACCTCCATAACTAGGCCGTAAGTTGTGGCCGAAGGTTGTTGTCCTTGTTTCTTTAACTGCTGCAAAACCCAAAAGGCTCCTTCCCATTGTTTCTGCCTAACACAAGCATTAAGGACCTGCATGCCAAAGTGAATATATAAATATTGGACAACTAAGAAAGTTAATATAAAATGCTATTTTCAAATGCACATTAAAGTAAAGGACATGGACCATACGAAACCCAGTTACGATAGTGTACATAAAGACAGATAAATGCTCCACAAAAAACCTAAGCTATACATATATAAAATATGTAAGTATGTGAACTTTTATCATAATCACCCATTCAAGGAAGTAATTGAAGTGCTATGCAATTTTAAATACCAAAATTTATTTGGGAAAACATTAATAGGAAGATGATGGATCATCACAACCTTCTTATCGCAACCAGAAAAGATAAAAAGAAAAAGGGAAATTGGTGAAGCAAACAACTGTTGAACAACGAGAAAGTATATTATTTGGTCATAATACAAACTATTATTTTCAAAACCAACAAAGAACTAGCAATATATAAAATTGGTTCATTCATGTGTTAAAATATATATTCTATATTTAACTAAAGAAACTGACACATTACAACAAATAACTTTAACCATAAGGATATTTTTCGAATTTAATTTGTGCATTCAAAATGGTATGTCCAATCACAAAGCCAACTATTGGGCATTTACTCTTAAAACTAAATTCCTCTTTAAACAACTTACTGCATGATAGACTACAATATCTGGTTCCAGCCTTGGGTCCCAGTTCTTAAATACCCCTGTTTTGAACTTTTTCTTAGGTGGTGATCGCATTGTATCAATCACATCAAAGAGTTCCTTCATGTGCCCTGCTTGTCCAAGAGTCACAGCAATACTACGATAAGCTACTAAATCAGGATACGAGGACATCTGTTGCTGAAAGAAAAGGAAAGAGAGTTAGTGAAATTGCCCATATTTCCACATCATGTTGATTGACACATTGTAAAAACAAGGATTTTGCAGGGACTACCTGCATTGCATGAAACATATTTAGTGCCTCTACAGGTCTCCTCGACTTTCCAAGTGCATTAAGAGCAGCAGTATATATATGCCTAATGTCAAAGAGATAGAACAGAACTTTACATATCAAAAGGTTTCTTTCTGTGTGTGTCTGAAAATCGGTCTTACACCAATGAATAACATTTTTAGGATAAATATTTTGGGATCTACTATTAGATTGAAAACAGGTTCTTACAAAATCAATCAAAGTTTTCAACTCCAATGCGTGTCAAAATCAAAGTATAATATATTTCCCAACTAAACAAATACACCCACCACATATCACATATGTCTAGTTTTTTTTTTTTTTAAATTGCATAATTTGGCATTTGGTCATGGGGCATAAATATAAACATGATATTCAATGGTTGGGTACTTTAAAATCATTTTCTAAGATATCTACACAGGTGGCTAATTATTTGTTGTTAGAGTATTAGTCATACCAAGTACCACAGGACACTAAGGTACCTTAGCTTAGGGGACCTGTAACGTTCACGCTTTTGAAGCCATTCAATCACCTGTATCACTCGCCTCCAGTTTCCTAGTTTTCCCAAGATTATGATAATCCTTGTTATGGAATAGTCACAAAATTTAAGCCTAGCACTTCTGATCATCTTAGAAAATATCCATTCAGGCAAATTGATATCTGCACCATTTAACCTGTTTGAGAAAATGGTAAAGAGAGGAAAAAACATTTATCATGATTAAAATAATAAAAAGATTATCGCATGTTGAGAACAGTCATTTGATTATAAACTTAGCCAGAAAAGAGAGCAAATACTTTCCCACGTGAAGCAACATTTATCTGCAAGATATCTGTGATATCCATTCAATAATACCAACATCAGTTACAGAAATTAAAGAAGGAAGAAATCTATAGACTGGAAAAAAACTCCAGCAGCCCATCATTGAAACTAATTTAGTATTTACAACTTCAAATATTGCCGAGTACATGACAATTGAGATATTTATTTGTATCACTAGTTGCATCATAAATTTTAGGAGCCTGTCAAGAAGTTGAGTGTGGTGTTTTTCTTGCATGAAACATACTCCTTTCATGTACTTTTTGTTTCCCATTGTCTTTGGGGCCAACAGTAATTTACACTCCCAAATGCAGAGACAAACATTTCTTTAAACAAGATACACAAGACTCTCATCATGAATCCAGCTAATATGAGAAAATGAAAGGTTCACGAATCAAACAAATCTCCCGTAAAAAATATATAGTGTAAGGATATTCACTTGAACAAAAACACCAGCCATTCCTGAAAGGGGCCTGTCATTTAGAGCCTTATGGGATTAAGTATCATTTCGCCTTATAGGGCAAAGATAAAAGAATCTGTGCAATAACCAAAATCTAATCCAGAACAGGGTGCAAAGTGGCAAATTATGCATGATGCAATTCCAAATCACAATCACGGATTATAAATCCACAGATTACCAACTTTGAAAAAGAAGTAAGGAACGTTCAAAGTAAAAGTAATTTGATGCTATGCACGTAGCTGAGGCAAAGTGTTTCTTTAATGCTAATCCCTTAACTCAATCTTCTACACTTACTTGTGACACACTGATTAAACTCTGGTTAAATGGAAAGCGACCAAAGTTCAAATGTTTGATGTGAGAAAAATCTTAAGACAAAATTTTACACCATTAATGTGAAGCCAAACAATCATTGATGTGGCTCAAATATCATATGCAATTTTAAGTATTAAGCATCCTCTGAGGATAGCTTCAATTGCTCCGCGAGGCACCAATTTACTAAAATTTGTTCATAAAAGAAAAATCAGCACAAAAGTTGATGCATATACTTAAATCCTGAGTATACTATTTTGTCTATTTTAGGTATCCCAAAAGCATGAAAGAAAGAATAGACTACATACGAATTGGCTAGCCTCTGGATTTTCTCCTCCATATCCTTGTGTGAAAATTGTGACTTTATGATAACACTGTTTGGGTCCTCCAGATTCTCAAATGCCACTCGGTCCACCTCCAGACTGTCAGAATCATAGCCCCTGTCAATGAAACGCTTGCGGCTTCCATTCAAATTGACATTTAACAGACCATTTCTATTTATCAAACTTCCATTCTCAGTGTGTCTTCTTATAAGCCCTCTATCCTCAACTTTTTGTGTAACTACAATTTTATCTCCATCAGTGGTTCTACTCTGTGTGTTGTAATCCCTTTGTCTGCTACCAACAACCTTCTCTCCCAACATCTTTGAAGAATATAAATCATGAGTAACTCCCCTCTTTATGACACTCCCACGGTTACCATTCAAACTAGACCTAACTATGTTCTTGCTCATCCTTCCACTTTTGTTAATCTCACTGTAATCATCAGATTCTGATTCTAAACTATAACTCTGGTTTTTCAATGACCCATTTTTCTGCTTTGCCTTTACATCAAGGTTGTTTTCTTTCCCATCATTTTCACCTCTAGATCCTTTACTGGGTGTTCTTCTGACCTTACCGCTACTTCTGGCGGAACCTTCCTTGACACCTTCAAGCCCATCTTTTCTCTCAATTTTCACTCTTGCGCTGTTAAATTTTGTAGTGTTATCACCCTTTTCCGTCGTCTTCTGTTTTCTAGGAGTGGCAGTGCGCTTATTGCCTCTCGCAGTTCTGGCAGATTCCATAGCCTTCAAATATTCGTCAAAGGAAGGCTTAAATTCTGAGTCTTTCGGAAGAAGCGCATCACTAATCAACCCAGCATTCAGTGAAGCAGTAACTGCTCCGAAGTTCAGCTTCCGAGTGTGGGAAACTCGAATCTTCCCCGTAAACCTCGCATTCAAAGCATTCCCAAAAAAGGGTCTCAAAGAAATAGGAACCGTATAAGAAGATAACGAGTTGGCACCAAAATGCAAAACCGAAGCAGAATTCCCATGAATTTCAAGTCCAGTAACTCCCATCTCAAACATAGGAACAATACAACGTTAAGGACTTACAAAAGACTGAGTCATATGTAGCTACTTTCTTCCCCGAACTCACTTGACTCAGTCACACTGGAAAACCAGGATGTTCTGCCTCTCTCAAAGCTATGTAAATTAGGGACTTTTTTTTTTTTTTTTCGATAATGTTATTATTAAACAATCTGTTTCTGTAATAAGGGGAAAATAATTAAGGAAAATGATAAGTTTACACTCTAATCAAATAAACATTCATCCTATAATTTAACTATAATAATATAATATTGATAAAATCTTTTAAATTTATATATTTATTGTTATTATTATTATAAAGAATTGTAGATATATATATATATATATATATATATATATATATATATATATAAAACAGAATTTTAAAAGGGACTAACATATAAATAAAAATTAAGTATTATATAAATTTATATATTATTTTTTACTTTAAAAAATTATTAAAAGATATTTCATTTATTTTTTTAATTTTTTATCTTATTTCTTCTTAAAATTTAAAAAAGAAATTAGACACTAAAAAAAATTATAATTTTTATATTATAAGATAAAAGAATATAAATAAAATTGAAGTTGTGACTAGTACTAAAAATAAAATATAAAAAAAATAATATGAACGTATGATAGAAAAATTAAAAATAAAAATGTATGATAGAAAAAATAAAAATAAAAATATAAAAGTAGAACGAAAAAAAATAAAAAAAATAAGTAACAAAATACAAGAATAAATATAATATTTATTCTAAATAAAAATTAAGAGAAAAAAATATAAAAAAAATAATTTTTATTTTATTTAAAAAATATATTATTATTAATTATATATATAATATTTGCGGGTGGGGGCGTGGCAGTGCTGGCGCCTGCCTCTAGATGTAGGAATAAATAACAAACTTTCATCCTATAACCCAATTTTAATAATATAATATTGATAAAATCTTCTAAATTTATATAATATTGTTCAATAATTAACATATCATAAAAGTAATTTTATTTTACATCTAGTATTTTGTTTCGTTTTACTATACACATCTTCTTAAAAGAAAAAAATTATTTTAATATAATTCTTAATATAACTCTAAATATTTTAATATAATTTTTATATCTCCCATTATAATTTAATTTTGACAGATAAAACATATTTTATAAGAGCATAACAAAGATACATGGTCAAAAAACATATATAAAACAGACTCTTCCTCGGTATATATTTTTTTAATTTATACTTTTTATTTTTAAAATTCCTTTCTTCAAACAATTTTTCTACTATATCAGAAATACCAACTATTTAAATTGAAAATTAAATCTTTTTTTTCTATTATATACTTCATGTTTTTTTATTCCTCCATTTTTAAGTTTATTTTTCTTAAACGTTTTAACATATTTTAACATTTTAGGTGTTTGTAAAATTTGATTGTATGGATAATGTGATTTAATTTAATCTGTTTATCGTTCGTTATATCAAGTTACATTTGTTAATCATCCAGTAACATAAATGCAGTATTTTGCGATAACTTCGACCTTATTTATTTCAACCTCTGAAAGATAACTTATTTTTGTTTAATGTTACTTTATTATAATAAAAAAAATAATAACACACAAACGCGATAATTAATGTCTTTCTCTATATGTTTTATAATGATTGGTTTAAAATATATTAATAAATAATAATTTGTAACTTAAAATTAGTTTAAACTAATAGTGGAAATACAAATTCATTATTGCAGAGATTAAATTTGTTTTAAAGATTTAAAGTGAGAAGTAAGGATTAAAATAAAAATATTTTATGGTAAGAATTCCTTTAAAAATATTCGTGTGTATAATTCATATTAAAGAAACTAGACAAAAGATAATAAATTTTAGTATATATATATATATATATATATATATATATATATATTTAAATTAATTTTTGTGTATTAAATTTTGTTGTTACCTGGATTAAGAGGGTGTTTGAGTTTTGTTTACTGTTTAGGTGTCTAAACGAAGGGGAAAAGATCTGCAGAAGATTATTTGATACTTTAAGTCAGGATGTGAATAGATGAAATAGTAGAATAAATAATTAGGGAAAGAGATACATAACCTTTTATAGAACAGTATCTCGGATGTTTCGTATAATTCGAACGGTTACAGATATTTACCCGAATATCTCTAATATTTTGAATCTGTCAAATTGTTTAAAATATTGGTCTTGTTATCTCAAACATTCTTGTTGTGTTCCTATTTTCAGAGTCTTTGGACCAGGTATATATATATATATATATATATATATATATATATATATATATATATATATATATATATATATATATATATATATATATATATCAGTCCCCCTAACTTGAACCCTAAGTAAATGAAGGTATAGACATTATCTTTGTGAGAATTACCAAATTAAGGCAAGACTCGTCATATTTACTTTTGAGCATCTGGTAGCGCATTTAATGTGGATAACTTTTGTAATCATTTGTGTCGTCAAAAGGTATACAAAGTGTTTTCGTCCAATTTTTTCGGGTTTATATCATTCATTTGTCTTTCTCCTCTTTTTACATTCTGTTGAGATAAGAAAACTCTCATTCTTGTCCTCTATAATCTTGGCAGCCGTTGTCGCTTAGAACTCACAGCTACTAAACTATTTTTTCTCCTTCCTTTTAAGTAATGTCTACCCCTTCTTCAATGGGTTATTCTCAGCGCGGGTATAGTCTCATCTCTCATGATGTGTGTTCGATTGATGATACCGGTTCTAAGGGTTCCCCACGTGCCTTGCTTCGTTAGAAAGGGTCATCATAGTTGCTCTGATGGCTAAAAGACATAAGAGTAGGACATCAAAAAATGGGGAGTTAAAGGGGTCGAGTAATGGTGTTAAGCTTAGATGTAAGGATAAGTTTTCTTTGTCCTTGACTATGAGTTTTATTGGGTGCTTAACGAGGTGCACCATAATGCCTCTGATTTCACCTCTGCCTCATTCATTGAGGAATTTTGCAAGTCTTTTAATGTTAGTGAACCTGCTTATACTCTTCTCACGATGCTCGACCCTTACTCGTATGGTGATATGGTGTACATGAAGCCTCATGTTGATGAGGAGGATTTTATGTTTGTTTAGAGAGTCTAAGAAGAGATTTTACTTCCTTTTCCCAATTTCGAGTGTGATATGCTTACCATGCTTTGAGTGGCTCCGAGTCAACTACTGTTAGGATCAGAGTACCAGCACAAATACACACAACTAAAATAGAGACGAGAAAATAACCCTGACAATAGGCAAAAATGAAAATTTTATAATGACCACTCTTTCCTTTTACAATTGGAAATTACCAATACTAGGAAAGTAAAAGAGAAAGAAAGAAATATTTGGGATGTTTGAAATAAGGGGGGAGGGGCTCCTTTTATAGGAAGGAGGAGAGCCCCCAATTGAAGTTCCCACGGATGTGGGACTTCTTTCTTCACAATCTCCCACTTGAAGATTTTGATGAAATTAATCAAATCTTCACACTATGTCTTCTTCTCTCACATCCATGTTGCTTATGCTTCCGATAGGCCATAGAGGATCGACTCCATATAAACTTGTCGGCGATTAACAGGCTTTGTCATTACATCTGCTAGGTTCTTCTCGAGTGTGGATCTTACGTAAATCTACACTTCCTTCTTCTACTACTTCTCGAACAAAATGATATCTTATTCCTATGTGTTTTGTCCTCGAATGAAAGGTTGGATTCCTTGCAATGTGTAAGACACTTTGACTATCACGAGTACACAACAATTTGTTGTTGCTTGTGACCAAGTTCCCCATTATTCTTTTAATCCGGATAGCTTCTTTACATGCTTGGGTGACGACCATGTATTCGACTTCAGTAGTAGACAGAGCTACCACATCTTGTAACTTGGATAACCAACTTACGCCCCTCCATTGATGGTAAACACATAACCGGTAGTAGACTTCCTTTTATCCAGATCACTGCAAAATCCGAATCTACATAGCCTCCGACAACTGCTTCGATCCTCCATAACATAATGCAACATTTGAGGTTCCTTTTATATACCTAAGGACCCTCTTCACATTTTGCCAATGTTCTCCACCAGGATTCCCCATGAATCTACTAACCACTCCCACTGCTTGTGCAATGTCAGGTCTTGTACAAATCATGGCATACATAAGACTTCCCATTCTGCGATGCATACGGTACTCGAGACATTTCAATCCTCTCAGCTTCACTTGCTAGGACTCATACTTGAAGATAACTTACGGTTGACGGGAAGTGGGGTAGAAATTGGCTTGCAATCTTGCATGTTGAAGCGCCACAAGATCTTAAGTAAATAATTCTTTTGAGAAAGCCAAATCTTCCTATCTTTTACTGTCTCGGTGAATTTGCATCCCTAAAATCTTGTTTGCTTGGTCCCAAGTCCTTCATATCAAACTCCCTAGCCAATTGTGCCTTCAATTCTTGGATTCGAGCTTTGTTAGGGCCTACCACCAACATGTCATCCACATACAACAACAATATGATGAAATCATTTTCTTCAAACCTATTGTGGTAAGTACTAATGGTCAGAACTTAGTACTGTAGTATCAGAGGCTAATAATGAAGGAATCAAATCTCTTATACCAACACCTTGGCGCCTGCTTTAGGCAGGTATAGAGATTTGTTCAACACTGCAAACCAAGTTTTCTTGCTCTTTGAAGCCTTCTGGTTGGAGCATATATATTTCCTCTTCAAGTTCTCCATGAAGAAAAGCGGTTTTACATCCAATTGTTCAAGATGTAAATCAAATGCGGCACACATCGCCGAGGACAATTCGATTGTTGTCAATCTAACAACTGGTGAGAATATCTCGTTGAAATCAATGCCTTCTTTACGAGCATATCCTTTTACCACCGAGTCTAGCACGATATCTTTCTACTTGATCATTGACATCTCTCTTGATCTTATAGACCCATTTGCAACCAATGGCTCTGCGACCTTTTGGAAGTTCCACAAGATGCCATGTCTTGTTTTTATGAAGAGCTTCAATTTCTTCTTCCATAGCGACCATCCATAGAGGAGCTTCGAACCACTCACGGCCTCTTGAAAAGTTGAAGGTTCTCCTTCTTCACTTAGGAGACAATACGCATCATGACTTGCCATCACATATTGTGAATGCCAAGATGGTCCGACTCTTTCTCTTGTTGATCGTCGGAGTTCTCCTTCTTCCACCTCATTTGGCTCATGTTCTTCATGCTCCTCCTCGACTCGGAGGAATGTTCGAAGTCTTCTTCTCTATCTGTACTATAGTCTTGTCCTTTTCAGAGTTGTCATTTATCTGCTTGCTTTGCAGTTCATTTTACGCAAAGACGACATCTCTGCTAACAATAACTTTGTGGGCGGTGGGATCCCATAGCGATACCCCTTCACATTGTCGGCATATCCCAAGAAGATGCATTTCCTGGATTTTGGATCCAACTTCGTCCTTTCTTGGGTGTTGTACATCACGTACGCGGGACAACCGAACACATGTAAGGAAGAATAATCGGTTGATTTTCCACTCCACATTTCCATAGGAGTTTTCAACCCAATTCTTTGTTGATGGAGACCGATTTATCAAGTAACGAGGCGGTATTCACGGCTTACGCCGAGAAAGACTTTGTTATGCACTGCGGTTTGCAACATAGCTCCGGTTCTCTCTAGAAGAGTTCTATTCATTCGCTCTGCTACACCATTCTGCGAGGCGTGTGTGGAGCAGAAAATTGTCTCACAATTCCTTCTTGCTTGCGAGAATGCTAGAAAATCTCCATCTACATATTCTCCTCCATTGTACGTCCTCAAACACTTGATTCTCCTTCGGTCTCAAGTTCTACTTGTGCTTTGAAGTCTTTGAAGCTGCGCAAATACTTCGGACTTCTTCTTGATAGGGTATACCCATAATCTCCTCGAGTAGTCATCGATGAACGACACAAAATATTTTGCTCCTCCGAGAGATAATTCGGTGATTCCCGGACATCGGAATGGATCAAGTCCAAAGTTTGTTTACTCCTTGTGGTGGTTCTTGCAAACTTCAACCTGTGTTGTTTGCTTGTCACACAATGCTCACGGAAGGGTAAATCGACCTTCTTGAGCCACGGTATGAGATCACGTTCGCAAGAATCTGCGAGACCTCGCTCGACATATGTCCAAGTCTACGGTGCCATGTTATCGCCGCTTCTTCTTGGCTTGTCGACGCAGTTGTTGCATGATTTTCTTGCAAGGTGTCTCCCATAAGTACATACAAGTTTGCCATGATTTTCTCTGCTTTCATGACAACTATGTTTCCCCTCACTGCCTTTAAGATTCCTCCTTCAACATGGATCTTGCAGCCGAGGTCATCCAATTGCCCTATAGACAATATATTTTTCTTCAAGTCCTTCACATGTCGTACTTCTTGGATTGTGCGAATAGTACCGTCATACATTTTTAATTTGACAGTACCAACTCCAGCAATCTCCAATGCATGGTCATTTCCCATGAACACGGATCCACCTGAGATAGGCTTGTAGGTTTGAAACCAATCTCGGTGTGGGGTCATGTGCCAAGTTGCACCTGAATCCATTATCCACTTGTCATGAAATTCGTTTCCGCCATTAGAGCTGATTGCTGCTTCGCTTACCAGAATTACTCCTTCCTCTGAAGTACTCGCAACGCAACCCTGTGAGGTTGATTCTTCATTCTTCCTCTTCCAACACTCTTTCTTCGTGTGCCCTTTCTTGCCACAGTAGTAGCATTTAAATTTGAAAGTCTTCTTGTTTTGAGAGCTCGATCTGCCATGATCTTGACTCCCACTTGAGCCACGTTCCGTTGATCTTCCTCTCATCATCGTCAAAACTTCTGCTTGTTTAGAACTTTCTACCTTATTCATTCGCCTGGATTCTTCTTCTAGAATAGCTCCGGCAACATCGTCAAAGTGTAGTTGTCCTTCAATATTATTATTTGTAATGTTGATGATGAGTTGATCATAAGAGTCACGGCAAGCTCCGAAGTAAAAGCTCTGCACGCTCATTCTCAATTATGTTGAAATTTCTCTGCTGCTAATTGGGCAAACAAGGTGTTCAGTTGGTTGATGTGGTCCAGTCACCGATGTGGACTCACTCATCCGAAGAGTATAGAGTTTCCTCTTCAGGAATATCCTTGTGTGAAGTGACTTCACCTCATATAATTTAATGAGGGCATCCCAAATCTCCTTTGAAGAATCTTTCTCGCAACACTTGGATAGAACTGAGTCTGCCATTGCCAAGTGTAAATTTGCAATAGCGTTGCTGTCAATTTTCTTCCAATCTTTATCCGCCATTTCTGCAGGTTTTCCCTCGATTGCTTCTGCGCAATTGTCCTTTCTCAAGATTGCCTTCATCTTCAATTTCCACAACGAGAAATTGTTCCAGTTGAACTTCTCTATCTCGTACTTTGCTTGCCATGGTTGTGTTTCCACTTATGCAACTTTCACTTATGAATAGTATTGTCTACTGGAACAATAGTAGTAGGCACGTGAACCGAGTACACCAAGTAGGTTCCCAGGAAAGAGAGGTGGGTCACTAATGGACACGCTTAAGTACCAAGTCTTTCCTAGCCAGAACTTTCCTCAATAGTACTTTCACACTACCACACCTTTTCCAGTAACAACTCCTTTCTGATGTGGAAGATCAGATTAAACTGCAACCACAGAGCATACTCAGAATTTTACCAACACTATTCTAGTGACTAGCGCAACGGGACTCGAATGCAGCTCTGATACCACTATTAGGATCAGAGTACCAGCACAAATACACACAACTAAAATAGAGACGAGAAAATAACCCTGACAATAGGCAAAAATGAAAATTTTATAATGACCACTCTTTCCTTTTACAATTGGAAATTACCAATACTAGGAAAGTAAAAGAGAAAGAAAGAAATATTTGGGATGTTTGAAATAAGGGGGGAGGGGCTCCTTTTATAGGAAGGAGGAGAGCCCCCAATTGAAGTTCCCACGGATGTGGGACTTCTTTCTTCACAACTACATTCCAACAATTGAGTTTTTTTGAAAGCCTTTCACATCTTGTGCTTCTTTCTTCGCATAAAAGCGTAATTGAATGTCTTTATGTATTTATACAAACTAAAGTATGACTCAGAGATCGGTTGGGTTTCCCTAAATGGGTCTCAACATGACTTATTGTTTTCTCTATATACTCAGTCTTTTACAAGTTTCAAGACTTATTTCTTCTGGGTTATGTGTAACCCTGATGATCAATCAAAATCCTTATTCTATTTTCCGAATAATTCTTTGCATTTCTCGTTCTAATGAACCACACCTGTAAAGTCAAGTCCCGAGCTGACCACTTTTTGTATTCTGAGAAAAAATTGATTATTTGTACTCTTACTGATTTACCATGTCCAATTGGTCATATGGATTTACTATTCATTCCCTATGTTGAGGACCAAGTAGCCCGTTTTGTAAGTAAGGACTATTCAGTGTGATTTTCAATTGAGTCTTGTTGTTTTGCATGACTTGTAATTGTGTTTATCTCTCATTATGGTTGTTCTTCCTTTGTATAAAAACAATGGAGTTCTTTTGACTATAAGAAGGTTCGTGCCAAACTCCACGTTGCTCCTCTAGATATGGCTGCCAAGTTAAAGGGCATTGAGGGTAAAGGTTGGCGCTGCTACTGTTCCTTGCTCAAAAGTGCCCCTATTGTTAATGTCTCTGACGAATCTGAGGGTGGCCAAGCTCGGGGGTCTGCTCCTATAAAGGTTCATGCACCCCTTTCCATTATCCCTCTCACACCGGCCTCGATTCCTTCGATGAGGGATTCTTTGTCTTTACAAAGGGATGATCCTCTTAACTAGGTTAATCACTATCACGTGTCAATGAGTGCTCGCAAGGTGAATTCATTGTGGCACATAAAGCTTGTTATTAGTAATGTTAAGATGGGTACTGAGTTCCCTACTGCTTTTGACCAAAATTTGTTAAAGGTCGTTGGGCCACATGGATGCTTAGATTCAATCGAGGTAATGGTAGTGAGAATCATGGAATATGCCATTAGTGAAAAGGGTTGGTGAATGACACCTACGAATGAGGAACCAAAGTTGCCCAACTCGAGCAACAAAAGGTGTTTTTAACAAAATAAATTGAATGATCATGCGAGTGTGTTGTCCGGAAAAGTAAACAAAATGTGGAACTTGTTGATTTTGTATTGAACACATAGTGAATCTTACAGGAGATTGAAGACCACATAAAATGCTAATGGGAGGAGGCCAACTTGGAGAAAGTACAACTGAAGATGAAGTTAACCACGAGTGAGAAGAACAAAGAGGAAGTAGGGGCGGGATTAGAGTTGGACTTATGTACAGTGGGTAGACCTTCTTCATTAATTTTGAATCATCAAATAATATATTATTAATAAATAAATATAAATAATATATTATTAATAAATAATAAATAAATATAAAAGGGTAAAAGAAGATGAAAGGGTGAAAGAATAAAATTATAAATATATAAGTAAATATATTAAATGATTATTAAGTTTAGGGAGACCAAAATTATAAATTAGATGAGAGTTACAAAATTAAGGGAAGGGTTGAGAGAATAAAATTATAAATATATAAGTAAATATATTAAATGATCATTAAGTTTGGGGGCACAAAATCAAATCCAATCTCGGGAATTCCATAAAAGAGTTTTAGTATGGAGGAAGGTAAGAGAAACCCAATGAAATAAAATACAAAGAAAAATTGATACTTAATTGGGATGGACCATTTAGAATTTTTGAATCCTTGAATAATGATGCATACAAGCTAGAGCACTTATCAAGTTTCCTATGGAATTATACCTCCTCGTTGCTCTTGCCTTAACTGTTGTTGCTTTTATTTTGGCTATCTCTCATACCTCATGAATTAAATCAAGTTTGGCGTGAATCTTTTCTTCATTGTGTGCTTCATCAAATATTTGTCTTTTCCAAGACTCTTCTTCGACCTCAACATGTATTATGAGCTACCATATGTACATCGAAAGAGTGTTTCTTGTTGGATGATTGGGGAGTGAAGTGGTAACCCCATAATATTCTGGGTATTTTCTTGGTCCATAGCCCATTTGCTTGTTTAATATTTTTCTTGAATTCTTGTTGTCCAACCTTCATGGTGTTGCCTAGCTTGGACAATATGTCAGCTTGTTCATTATGTTCTTTGAGAATGTGGTTGATCTCTGTCTTTTCGAAAATGTGATAATGTTTTTGCATGATGAGTTTTTAGTATGAAAATCTCCCAAGATTTGTTCAAGGATGAGCTTCGAGTCGCTTTAACAACGTAAATACTCAACTCCCATTTCTTTAACGAGTCTTAATCTGGCAATAGGACTTTGTACTCGGCCTGATTGTTAGAAGTTAAGAATTCAAATCATAGGACTTGTTCCAATACAATATTGTTGGGTACTTTGAGTGATATCTCAACTCCGCTTCCTTTTTTGTTTGATCAGTTGTCCACACTAAGGGTCCATCATTCGTATCTTTCACTGAGTTGAGGTAATTCTACTAGAATTTGCTAATAATTATGCTTTCTTCAGTCCTCGACTTTCAAATCGAATATCAAACTCAAAGAGTTTTACTAACCATGTTATCATTTACCTCGCCATTTCAAGTTTTTTGAGTACTTGTTTAATTAGGTATTTGGTCTTGACTGCAACACTAAAGCTTTGAAAATATGGTTGCAACCTCCTTGTCAAGTTTACCAACCGCAATACCAATTTTTTTACAGTGGAATATCATCATTCTCTTTTTGTAAAATTTGGTTGGTGAAGTATACCAGGGTTTGTTGTTTACTGTTGCAATATATAAGCACATGATTGATTTTGTGATTATCTTTTAAAGAAAAAGGGTGAAACTCAGCGGCAAGCTTATCAGGGATGGCAATGATGCAATATCCTTTTTGATGGCTTGGAACATGGTTTCATATTTTTCTATCCACTCGAATTTTTTGGAGTTCCTCAATAGCTTGAAAAAAGGTTTAACTTTCTCGACTAGCTTTGGTCAGAATTCAGCTAGTGTTACGAGTTTTCCGTTTAGTCGTTGTACATCCTTTACGTTCCAAGGACTTTGCATGTTGAGTATAGCATTACACTTGTCTAGATTTCCTTCAATACCACGTTGAGTGATCATGAATCCAAGGAACTTGCCTCCTCCCACACTAAATACACATTTCTTCGGGTTGAGACGCATTTTGTATCTTCAAATCTTGTCAAAAACTCTTTGTAGACAACTGGGGTGATCGACTTGATATTTTGACTTGACTATCATGTCATCAACATAAACTTCAACGATGTCTTTGATAAGTTTTTTGAATATCTAATCCACTAGTAGTTGATAGGTGGCTCCAAGATTTTTTAGTCCAAAAGGCATCGCTTTGTAGCAGTAGTTTGCACTTTTCATGCTGAAAGTCACTTTTTCTTCATCTAGTGGGTACATTCATATTTAGTTATATCTCGAGTAGCCATCCGAGAAACTTAGAATGTTTTTGTCAGATGCGTTGTTAACTAGGCGATCAATGCTTGACAATCGATATGAGTCATTTGGACAGACTTTATTTAGATTTGTATAGTTGGTACACATTCTCCATTTCCCATTTGCTTTTTTTTACCAAAACTGCATTGGCTAACCATGTAGTGTATGGTATCTCTAAGATGAAGTTGGCTTGCAAAAGCTTGTCGACTTCTTGATCCACAACTCATCTTGTCTCGTCTCTTAACTTATTGTTTCATTGAGTTATAGGTCTTACTTTAGGTAAGATTAATAATTTATGCAAGATTATGTTAAGATCAATACCTGACATGTTAATTGCACACCATGCAAACAAGTTGGCATTTCTAAGCAAAACCTCTTCAATTTGTTTGTGAATAGTTGTCTCATTTGTGTAATCAATGTGTGTGACTGATGTGTCCTTCTCGAGTTTGAAGTTTGATATATCATTGACAAAGGTAGGTCGATTTCCATATGCTTTTATTCAAGGTTTAAGGTCGACTCGTTCTATGTTATGTACTTGTGCATTACCTTTGAACTATTACAATGCTGAGTATGGTTCGATCTTGAGACTTTTAGAGTAACATGCTTGGTAGGGATGGTAGACCAACCCGTTAGTACGCTTAAAAAATGGTAGGACGGGTTGGTAGTTTTAGCCCGTTAACCTGTTTTAGTCAGTTCCACCTAACCCGTCCACTCGATGAGCTAAGGGGGCGGGTTGACCCATTGTTCCGCTTTAAAAAAATATTTATATATTAAAATTTAAAATATTATATTTTTGTGTGTTATATTATTAAAATATGTAAATATATTATAATTTAAATTATAAAATTTAATTAATTAAATTTAAATTTATTTATTATAATTAGTTATTTTTACACATAAATATAATATTTTTTCAATTTATATAATAAAAATATTAATTAATAAATAAAAACTTAAAAATTATTCATATAATTATATATATATATATATATATATATATATTATATATAAATAAACTATTGGTGGGTTAGTGGCTAGCCCATCTTTTGACAGGGTGGGCCGGGGTCTATGACCCATTGTGACTATGTGGACCAAAAGTTGGACAGGTCAAAATAGGACAAACTTACTCATTTTGTCATCTCTAATACTTGAAACTATTAACTATCGACGAGAACTTCATCATCATGTGGGGGTTAATACAATTACCCCTAACTGATTCAATGTTCTGTTGGTAAAATTTAGGTCATGTATATATATGATACATAATTTAAATGTGTTAGGGCTATTATTTATTAAACCAAATAATAAAGTGATCTGACTAAATTAAAGTTTTGGCTAAAGACATATGTCATGAAAATAAAATTATGTAGAGACCATAGAGTAATTTCTAATTTGATGAGGGGTCAAATTAGAAATACTAAAACTTAATTAATTAACCTAATTCTGGTTATTTAAGGGGTCATGGTCCCCTTTTGGGAGCACACACACAAAAAGTAAGTCTCAGTTCCTGTTCCTTTCTTTTTATCCCCATCAAGAGAGAAAATCAAGAGGGAAATACAAGTGCTCTTCAGGTGGAAGACCATAAGATCAATATAGTGCTCTACAAAGACATCGTCATTATGGCTAATTCAGGTACGCTCTCACATTCAGTTTACAACATATTTATCAGTGTGAGATTACGTTTATGTTTGATCGTTAGAATCAAAATCAGAATTATTATTATTATTAATTTTCCAACATGTTCATCTTCCAACTATCAAGTTGTATGAGGTGTCTATTTCCACCAATATGAATCGCATCGAGATAATGCGTTAGATTGAGATTCCAAAGGTAGTCAGTAGGTCTATGTATCATTGATTGTGAACTCATTCCCTTGCGAAATCGAGCAAAGGGTTTAAATATGGTCGTATTAGGCCATGTGACATTCCTAAATTTAAGGAATGTTGATCAATATAACACATAAGTTGATCTCCCTTAATCAAATAACGCTTCCCTGACTTCACAAGTAGTTATTGTGACTATGATGATTACAGGGTTATATTAGGTTATATCATACTTTTTGTAATTCTCGTTGCAATGATGATGCTAGAGAAATTTGTTATTGAAGGATCGATGTCTCTTACATGCCGAACTTGTTGGTCCTGCTTTAGCAATGCCCACGATCGTGTTTAGTATTCTCCGTGTTCTTGGGGTTGTTTCTAGAGGAGATTGAGTTGTGAGCTGGTAATGATTGTCATCTTGTTGATAATATCCTTGCCCCCGACAATCACGATATCTACGTCATTAACCTTGATAGCCTCCATGACCTCTTGTGTCGTGTGTTCGAATATATTGAGATAATTTTAAACATGACAACGAGGCAGGATGAGGGGCAAGGAGGTAAAATCCAATTTATTTAACCATCCTCATTCCCGCCCCTGCCCTGATCCCTCGTCAGGATTAAAAATTTAGTTTCCATTGGGTTTCAGGTTTTCCGCCTTTGACCCATCTCGTTATATGGTATCTAAAAAAAAGTAATTATATAAAAATTATAATAAATTAATTTTAATATTATTCTTTTTTTATGTTTTATTTCTTATAAAAAATAAATATAATTTTATAACTTTTATATTATTGATGATGACTGAGTGTATATTTTAATTTATTATATTCATATTAAAATATTTATGTATAAAAAAATATTTGATCATTCTTTTTTCTTTCTTTATAAACTATCAATCCTTTAAAGCTATTAATCCTTGAAAAAAAAAACAAAAAAAAGTTTCAACTAATGATCCTTTAAAATAATTATGAAATACATATTTAAAAACATCGATAAATAAGTAAACAAAATTTCTCATAAAAATAAGATAAGAAAAATGCATAACCGTGCATATAATTGTACGTGCAAATAAGAAAACTACAATCTACTAATAATTAGGAGAACGATAAAATAAATTGTATTATTGAGAAGAGAAATAAAATTTTGAAAAAACAATAATAATATTCTTTAAATAAGTAAAATAATACCTTCATCACCAAAATTCATCTCATTGAATAAAGTAGTATAGTCATCAACTAATTAAGAATTCATACCACCTAAAAATAATACATGTTAAAATTTAAAATAACAATCATTGAATATATATTAAAGAGGTATATAAAATATTATCACTATTTTCAATACTTCGTAACCAACTTCTAGCACACATCAACGCCTCTTAATATTTGACCACTAGTACTAAATGTTGATTCAAAAGCTAGAGTACAAATAAGAATAGCTAATACATCTTTAACAATCGCCTGAAGTGTTGGTCATTTGACTTCATTCAACTTTCACCACGTTAGAATATTAAAATTAATTTTTCTTAGTAAAACCTCTTCTTATAAATAAGGTGTAACTCTATTTTAACATATGTACTTCTTGCCTTTTTTTTTTCTCAAAATATATTTGTCATATTTAATTAATGTTTTACCAACAACATTAGTATCATCCTTTATTAGATATTCGTCAACCGTGTCTTTGTTTGTTTGTTTTTTTTTATACTTAGAAGTCACGTCATAACATAATTGACGATCCTAACTTGCGAAAATGATTCATGACCATCCAATTTTATAATAACATTCAAGTAAATTCATTTTGTAACTAAGGTCCAAAACAATAATAACTCCCATAATAGCATGAATCATATTCAAATACTTATCAAATTTGAACAACATTTTCTCAAACAATTTTTTAATTAATTTCATTGGGAGATGCAATTCTCTGACTTAATGTCAATTTAATCTGACATATATTGCGAAAATACACATTAGCAGTTGGATGTTTAGTAACATAAAATAATTCTGTTATGAAATTAAACAATTTCAACCTTTCACAAACATCATTTGTAAACTGTCATCATAAACTAGTTGAAAAACAAGTATATTAAGAATCTTGTTGCTTCAATCAACTAAACACATCCTCATATATTATGACAATTTCAAACATTTTCTATATTGAATTCCATCTAGTTGGACAATATAAAACCAATCTCCTAATACAAGAGATATGTAATTGTTTTCTTGTTTCTTCAAACTTGTATTTCCTCTAAGGTGTTGCAGTCCAATATGTTACACTACCCATAATCTTTTCAACCTCTTCTTTCACCACCTCTAACTCATCTTTGACTATCAAATTTAATATAGTGAGCATAACAACGAGTGTGAAGTAAATCTCCATCTCTCGATAGAGTATTGATTTATAATTTACCCATAATTATTTTAGTCATAGCATCATTTATTGTACAATTATCAACAGTGATAGTGGGTAATTTTGTATCAATGTTTCAATCCATCAAATATTTAACTGATGTATTGCAAAATTTATCATTTGTGTGAGGAGCTTAAACATAAATGAACCTAACATACTAATATTCATGTAAATTTAATTAATATTAAATCATTTTATCATACGAACATAAAAATATAGAGATTATAAAATATGACTAGGAAAGTTGTCTCTTAATTAAAATGTGACTCTATAATTTCTAAGAATCATCAATATAATGAGCAAGTGATAGTCATATATCCTCTTTATTGATTATCCGAAGTCCACATGTCTCATGTTATAGCTACTCTTCCTTCAAGGTTATCCAATAACATCAAAATTATTGATTTCTCATACTTATAAACCTTGAATTTTTTTTTAATAATATTTCTAGAAGGAATTTGAAATACTGATTGGAAAACATATGAGTATCTACTGAAACCAATATGATCTATAACTGAAAGAGGATATTCATGTCTAATAATTGCATGTGCAAGTTCTTTCGTTGCATGCTCTACATCGTAAATTCATATACCCAACGTTTTGCTTACCTTGCATAGCTTTAGGGTAAGAAATGTTTGCCCTTTTTTCCTTTTATAAAAATCTTGAATTGAATACAATAATCATTGTGTTGTTATAGGTGCCTCGTCCCATTTTTTTATTTTTCCTCCCAAAAGTTTCTCACGATAATTGTATTGAGTCTTGTCCTCTCCATTAACTTAAATCTTTTAAAAATATTGTCAAATTTTACTTTTAAGTCGATTTGATCCTGATGGTACAGTCTTATCATGCTCATTATTTCAAGTTATTGGTGGGACTTCATTTAGTGTGGGAGTAGAACCATCAAGGTTAGGATTTTCTTTTAACATTGGTTCCTATGTACTTGCTTTTATTGCTTCATTATTTTCCATTATATAAAAAATTCCTACCACCCAAAACAAGATATGTGTTATTTATTGCTTAAATATATTTTTTCTCTACCATATTTTCCTCTGCGTAGAGACTTTTTTTTTTTAAATAAGACTTACGTTGTTCATAAAAGATAAAAAAATATATATAATTATTTAATTAACATAAGATTTGGTATATGATAAATAGAATAGTGAAACCCATAGAACATGATACAATTGATATTTAATAGAAACAAACTATAAATAAAACGATACTAAGATTTATGCACATATTTAAAAAAAGATAAATAAACAAAAAAATCACTTTATACGTTTGAAAAAATGGTTGGAAATGTTAGAGAAGTCAATTAAATAAGTCAAACTAGTTAAAGAGATAGGAGAACTCAAACTCATTGAAGAAACTGAGGAAATGTGAAATAGTAAAAAGTGAGAGAAATAAAAATTTAAGATAGACAAAAGGGCTATATTTTAAGATATAAATTTAAATATAAAAAAATGAAAGGTTAATATGTAACGTAAGAAAAGAAGAAAGGACAAATAGATAAAGATATAAAGGGTTAATATTTTATAATTTAGGTTTAAATATAAATTCGGGGTAGGAACGATGGAGTCAGGGTGGGGATTGTATTACCCATCCCTGACCCCAAACGTGGTTAACTCTATTTTCCCCCATTAACCTCGGGATGAGGATGGATTGATCCCTACGGGTACAAGTTTGATTGTCATTCCTAGTTAATTTCCTTAATTGTATTGAGTCTTTTATGATATATTGCAAGTTCAAGTAAGCTATTGTGTTATGGTCATAATTTTTATAGTACACAATATTTTTGTTTGACCTACATTTAGTGCCATGAAGACTTGTTAAGGGAGGGTCATCAACTCTAATATCCCGTAAGATTTTTTCCTAGGAAGCATTAAGTGGCGTGTAGTTATCATAACAGACTTCTCTTGCACATTTGGAATGATTTTTCTCTGCCACTTGGTCGCGTTCTTATTTTCTTATTTTGTGAAGTTTGATATTTTCTTCCAACTATATGTAATCCAAGGCTTGTGTTCTTAACTCGTCCATGTCTTTGGGTCTATTAAGGTATAACCTCTCCAAGAATGGTATGGGTTGGAGGTCGGTTATCATAGTATGTATTACGACAACGAGTTCTAAATCTGGTATGGTGAGGCTATGGTCGTGAACCTCTCTAGAAATTTTTGTTGTGACTATTTTTTTCCTTATATAATGCTTTCGAAGGTCATTGAGTCAGATGTATGAGATTGACTTATGGCAAACCCAACTCTTAGCTTGCTCGTTAGGTCCTCACAACAAATCCTTTTGGGAGTTCATAATACCATTAGAGCGTGATGTCCTTGAGTGTGATCGACATTGGTTTTTTGTGGGTTGCCAAGCTTATGTGGCTTGATGTTGGTTTTTTGTGGATTAAAATCTCGGATTGGGAGTAAGACTTTGCAACCGTTGTCACTTCACCTTCGCTTAATGTTGTTTTTCTTTTTGGTTGTTGATTTCTTGGTAATTTCCCCGATCTGGTCAGACAGAGTTTTTAGTTCTTCTTGCTACTATTTTCAATCTCGATCAGCTTTTTCTTATAGGGCTCAAATTTTCGTATTAGTTTGTTGTTGCATCTCGACCATGTGGACCTTCAGGCTATCATTAGTGCAGTTGGTTCCATGATGTGTGGAAAAGAATGAGTGTAGGATAAGTTTTACCTCGTCCCACCATGGGAACCAAGTGTTGTTACCTAAATTAAGAGGGTGTTCAAGCTTGGTTTGATTCTTCTAAGGGGGGAGACACATGCAAAAAACTCTTTGATGTTTAAATCAGTATGTGAAATGATGAAATCGTAGAATGAATGAATAGGGAAATAGATATTTTCCTACTTATCATAGATTCCGTATAATTTAGATGGTTAAAGACATCTACTCTGATATCTCAAATATTTCAAATATCGCATATAACTCGGATCGAGATCGCCAACAAAGATGGAGTGATCGAGCTTCCTTTCCTTTGCATTGTCAAAGTTATCACCCTCCCCTACTGGTTGGGAGTTCGTTCACGTACTTTGCATGACTCTCAAGTGTTTTTCGGTGGTGGGGTTTTACCTTTTCTCATAGACGACACCAAGTGTTGTTGCAAAATATTGCTCTTTTTCTGTCCCCTTTAACCCTAGTATTCTCCTTATATTTATTCTTAGTATTGGGCCGAGACCTTCCCCCTTTGTAGTTTAGAGAATAGATATTTATATTGTATTTTCGAAACTTATAATTAATGACTCATCACATATCCGATTTATTAAGTCGGTTGTGTAAAGAATCAGACTACTTGAATACTATAACGGATCAGGTTACTTGGATTTGAACACTGCATTCGAAATTTCATCAATTATTTTTTATAAAAAGAATAATTGAATTTGACTAATCTTTTTATACCTACAATTAAAGATATTTAAAAAAAACATCTAAATAACCACGATTATACGACTAATCATATATAAGATTTTGAAAAAATATCACAAACTTTTTTATTAAGAACACTTTTCTCAGATCGTATCTTTTCTTAAAATGGACTAAAATATTATTTGTTAAACATAAATGAATATGGGTATTTGAAAATTAAATGTTTGCCTATTCAATGAGATATGTTGAATATATTGTATCTTAAATGTTCAATCATTCAAATGAATTAAATTTTTACTTTTTTTTTATATTTTTACATATTATATATATATATATTGTGATTTTATTTATTTAGTTTGTATATAGAAATATAAATTTATTTGTCACTTAATTATAATTTAAAGGGAATAATTATTTTAAAAAAGTTATCATTTATAGTTAGAAGTTGTATTTTTAACTTATGATATATTGGAAAGTAAGTTGTTATCCTTCAAACTAATCATTCATAGTCTAGTCTATTATAAGAATGTATATCTTTAAATAATACATTAAAATATATATAAAAAAAAAACTAAAGATGAAAAAATGAATTAGATTCGACGAGGTTCGTCAACTCGTTTAAAAAATAATAAAATAAGTTGATAGTTTTAATCTATCAATTTATTTTAATCCGTCTCGTGGCCCGTCAACTCAACAGGTCATAGCGAAATAGGGGAAGTAGTCCTTTTTAAAAAAAAATTTATATATTAAAATTAAAATTAAAATTATTATAATTAAAAATATATATTTTTTGTGTCATATTATTAAAATTTGTAAATATAATATAATATTATAATTTAATTTATTTATTATAATTAATTATTTTAATACATAAATATAATAATTTTTTTACTTGATTTAATAAAAATATTAATTAATAAATAAAATTTTAAAAATTATTCATATAATTAAAGACATATAATTAAAAAAAATAAGTTAATAATAAATTAATTTAATAATTATTAATCTATTTTATTGATTAAGATTTAGTCTATATTTCACGAAATAAATTAAAATTTATAATCCATTTTAATTAGAATTAACTAGAGAGGAAACACACAACTATAAAACACAACAATAAAACGGAGTGATTCATCTTACTAGCGTCCCTAATAGAAATAAAGAGATATTATTAGAATTTTTTTCCTTAATTTATGTTTTTAAATATTATTTATGTTAATAACTCATGTTTTAAATATGTTTATTTATTCACAATAATTTATTTTATGTTTTCAAAATAAGTACATAGGATGTTATTTAATAAAATAAATATTTATAATTATTATTTTAAAACCAGATATATTTTACATTTTTAAAATACTAGCATCCCTATGCACTTGTAGATCGGAGATAGTCTTATTTTGGGCTACAAACGTAGAGCTTTAACGTCAACCCAGTAAGCTCAGGGAGGACCTGGGCCGAATCACAGGATGAAGGATACAATAGTAATTTCATTGCAGACGAAAATTAGGGTTTCATTTCATGATCGCCTATTTAATCTACAACCCACCCCTACACAGCCTCGCTCGCTACTTTTTGTGTTCTTCAATCCTGTAAGTACTTGCATCGTTGCGTTGAATATTATCTTCAGGTTCTTCAATTTCATTTATTCTTTGTAGTTCGGCTTTTCGTTTGGCCAGTGATGCATAATCAATTTGTCCGTACCATCTGAGACTCTGTCTCTGACGAATACTCAAATGCTTGAATCTGAGGCCATTGCTCTCTCAACATTTCTGAATAATAATTGTTTTCTTTTTATTCTTTCGTGTAACGCCTGCGTGATTTTAGAGCGTTAGCCAATGCACCTTTAGGTTGTTCATATTTATTTATTGGGCAGTTGTGGTCTACTGGGAATGAAAAGGCAATAAATTAGAGTCTCTGAGTAGCCTATTCCATGGCGATATCAGCGCTGTACGTTGCCGATAAGAATTTTGAGCTGAGAGATTGGCGTGGGTCTATATAGGCTCATGCATTCAAATGTTCATACACTTTTTTCAGGTTTTTGTCATAAAATCTTATTTTCGAGGACTTTTTTTCCCACGCGTGCTGTAATACATGGGCTATGTTGAATAGAAACGTTTATTTTCGTCAAAATTTTTCTTTTGTCATAATATTCCATCGATTTTAGGAGAAAACTGTGTTTATTCCATCGATTAAGATTAGAACTGTGTTTTTTCCATCGATTAAGATTAGAACTATGTTTTTTCCATCGATTAAGATTAGAACTATGTTTTTTCCATCGATTAAGATTAGAACTGTGTTTTTTCCATCGATTAAGAGAACAACTGTGTTTTTTCGCTTAATTATAGTATTTCATCAATTTAATTAGATTTTTGTTTTTATTCTACGTTCGAACTTGAAGATTTGAAGATGAATGAGAACGGGGAAGATCCTGCGTATCAATGGAATTAAAAAAAAAAGATAATGAAATTATCTAAATCAAATAATAAATTAAGAATAAAATCAAATAAAAATACAGAGAATTTACACCATAAACAAATAAATTGCAATTAATAATCCAGAGAATAACTTTTTAGTTATGATAATAAATAGTATCATTTTTAAATAAATGAAAAATAAATAAAATGTCTCTAGCATGAAAAGTTTATTTTAAAATTAATAATAACTTTAATTTAAATAGAACTAGTGTAATTTTTCATGTTAACATTTATTTAGCTAAAACTTTAATTTATTTAAGTTGAAGAAATTACAAATAATTAGAAATTTGTTAATATATATAGAGATTTTAATGAATTTTAAAATAATTATTTTAATTTAATCATTTTATATTGTTTTTGACATATTAATTCCTTTCAAGTACTATAATAAAAAAAATTGCTTATCTTATAAGACCTATGAAACAGTTTATTTTATTTTAATAAGTAAAAAAAAAAAAAACTAAAGTAATGTAAGCCATAAATCCTATAATTGAATTAAAAAAAAAATTGAAACATAATGGTATACCTTTAATTATAATTAAAGCAAACTACATATCTTGATAACAAATGTAGATGTACGGAACGAGTGATGGTGAAAAAATGACCGACAAAAGTAAGAATTAGAGATGATCTGAGACTGAGACTTAAAAAAGAGCTCAATAAACTTATGCAAAAATCAAAAGTAAAATAATGAACATTTGGAGAAAAATATATTCCTTAAATTGCATTGTCCATTAACTTTTGCATTGTGATATTTGTAGGTTCAACTACTCTTGGAGCTTCAATTCTTATTCAGAGTTTATTTTCATATATAAGGAAGCAATGTTACGTTCTGACAATGTTCACCAATAAAGAGAATTCATTAATTAAAATTCTTAGTTTATATAATTCAAACCAAACAAATCAAATCTGATAATAATTAATTTAAAAATTAAATTTTATATCATTAACTATAATTATTATATTAAAAATTTATAAGCCTGTGACCGCTTACATGAATACATACAAGACATTTTATTGGGTAATTTCTTTTTATGTTTTCCCCTTCGGTCTTTTAGCAAAGACACACAGATGCAATATTCGTTATTCATTCGAGGAATGCATTGAATCGATTGTTTATCTCTCAAGACAACTGAAGCCGAACACACAAACACAAACAAGATATGGCCAATGGGTGTGGTCCATGAATGATGAAGTATGGGTTACCAAGCAATGAATAATTAATTCACCCTTGGGCATGAGTTGTAAGAGACGTTGCCCAAGTTCTTCTGCACATTCATTCATTCATCCTCAATAGTCCACAGAGGTACAGGGTACATCGGCAATGATACAAAAACGAAGGAACCCAAAACTGGAATTGCACGCATTTGCATTGGTTTGGACCACATCTACGACTTCGTTCATATTTTTGGCAAAATATGAGAGAGAGAGATTGAGGCCCACATCGAATGTCACCTGCATTCCGGCAAGTAATGGATGGTTTCCTTTCCTCCAGCGATATAATATCTGTCAGTCGGTGCCTTGGGCCACTGGGCCCGCCATTACTCCAGCCCATCACGCGTTGTTGATGTCCGTTAAAGGGTAGCATAATAAAATTTCACCATCCGACCTTCCCAACAAATTCAGTAAATGACACCAAATCTTACAAATAGAAATAAAGACACAATTCAAGCAATTATTTTGCTGGAACATTTTTTTATTCTTTTAGTTTTGTAAAATAAAGTGAGATTTTAAAGTTTATTTCGAAAGAGTTTTTCTTCTTCTCACACCCATACCCAAACAATATTATTGTTTTCACTTTCAAATTATAAGATTGTTTTGAAAATTTTATTTATTGTGATTTTATCTTAAAAAAAAGTGTATTAATGAATTAAGAGACGAAAATTTATATAAACTAGACATGGTTAAATGATGTGAAACTTACCGCGATAGTTTTTTTTAAACATACATAAACAAACACAAATTTGAATAATGTCATTTTTTTAAATGATTGGAACGAGAGATGAATTGGGAAGCAGTGAACAATATCATGGATGAGTTACTTGACTGGTAGTTTGCTTTATAACTTGGAGTATCGCCACGTTCATCCAGACACAACACAATCTACACGCGCGCAGTGTCACAAGGAAAGGAACAGGAAGCAAAAGCAAACCCAAATGGTTCCGACGGAGCTCGATCTAAGTGTGATCTCATGTTTCGGCTCTGACTATGTTTGATTTGGGTGTCGAAGGAGAGTGTGGTGTTATTAATAGGAGTGTGAGGAGTGGAAGTAATAGAAAAGATGAACAACAGTGGTGGAGGAACTTTGATGGGTTTGAGCAATGGTTATTATGGGAGGTCGCCATTCACAGTGTCTCAGTGGCAGGAACTGGAGCACCAAGCTTTGATCTTCAAGTACATGCTTGCGGGTATTCCTGTGCCTCCTAATCTCGTGCTCCCTATTCAGAAGAGCTTCGATTCTTTCCCACATGCTTTCTTTCACCACCCCACATGTTAGTTTTCCAATCCCTTTTCTTTTCTATACGAGGAAACTTGTTTTGGTAGAGCTTGCATTTTTTTTTTTTCATGTTTTAAACAACTCAAGTGTTCTGCGCCCACAGACAATAAAAGATTATATTTTTTTTTTAATTTTACTTTTGAGTTTTACTTAAAATGTTTGATTATTATAAACGATCCTTTCAATTTGGTGTTTCCTGTAACTGCTAGTAATGGTGCCATTTATGTGCAGGCAAGATCAATGCTTTTCTTTCAACCCTAAAGGCTTCACATGGTTATTTTTTATTACCCTTTGCCCCTGAATGACTTAACGACCTTATTTATAGTGTGGAAGGATAAATTAAGCTTGTTTCGAAATTGTAATTTAAGAAGGAGACTAGCATGATATTATCTTTACATTTTTGAAGGGTTTTCTTTTGATTTGTGCAATTAAACTCAATAATTACATGGTGAATATATTTGCTATCATAGTTGGCATCTTTTATACGGATTTTCTTTTACCTTTCTGGATGAAATTATTGAGACGCATATTTATGTAACATTGGGTATTCAGTTCTGGAGATTTTGAACCTGTTAGCTATGTAAAATGTGTAGAAAACTTCTATTTGTGTCTTTATTGCTGCCACTGTTACAATGTCTCAATAATCTTAAAGTTGGTTTTGCTACCATATCAGATAAAACTCGATTCTACAAAATTGGATTTAATGGTATTTTTAGAGGATTAGAGATTTCAATATGCTGAGTCTGGGGTGTGCTTGAGACGTTGGTAATAAAAAAGCTGTGCATGACAAACTTTGCAGTGAGTTATTGTTCCTTCTATGGGAAGAAGGTGGACCCAGAGCCAGGACGATGCAGGAGGACTGATGGAAAAAAATGGAGGTGCTCCAAGGAAGCATACCCAGACTCCAAGTACTGCGAGCGTCACATGCACCGTGGTCGCAACCGTTCAAGAAAGCCTGTGGAATCACAAACTATGACTCACTCTTCTTCAACTGTTACATCCCTCAATGTCACAGGTGGAAGTGGCAGCACTAGAACATTAAACTTCCAAAACCTTACTGCAAATGACTTTGGTAATCTCCAGGGTACTGATTCTGGAACTGACCCTACCAATTATCATCTACATTCCATTCCTTATGCGATCCCCAGTAAAAAACACAGGTACAGAAATCCTTATCTTATTTTGCATCAGTTGTTTGCATGGAATTCGAAAGGACTTATGCTATGAAAATATATCTTTAATTAAGGTCGTATTGCTGTTCTGTGGAACTGGCTTCACTTCTTTATATTCTTGAATTTTAATATTTTAGTCTGAATTGGTGTCATTTTTTTTCCTTTTAAAATTAATGTGAGAATAGATTTCTGTATGTGGATAGAGACATATTTATAAGGTGGATTTCTAATTTTGTCACAGGATCTGCAGGAATTTCGACTAGTTGTTAGAATGTTATTCACTTCAGAAGTATCTTCATCTTTCTGTCTGTTGTCCAAAGAAAAATTAGATAGAGCTATTGTAGTTTTTCATTAAATTGCTTCAGCTTCTGTACTTCTTTTCCAATGTTGATGAGGAGAATTGTAGTTTTTCATTAAATTGCTGTTTTATGTTATCTTTTCTAGTTTTGGGCGACCTTCATGAAACAAAACTGTCTTCAAACTACGTCTTGTTGGGTACTTTGACAAAAAAAAAATTGGTCCTATTAGGCTTTAGTTGTCTCTTTTCTAGTTTTTCATTTTCTTGCACTGATTTGTCTCTGAAATGCAAAGTGCAGAGTGAAACTTTTTTTTTCAATATTGAAAAACATTTTAGCATGCAAATATGCGGTATGGTTGTCCATCTGCTGTATCTTTCAAATGGGGGAAATTAGAAAGTATAAATTTCCTTCAATGCAATATTAAATCCTTGTTTCAAAGGAGAATTTTCATATTCCAACAATTCTAAAGTTGACTCTGATATCATATTAAAAATGATGAGTATCTAATTAAATCCTACAAAATCAGCTATAAAAATTGTATTTATTTATATATGATACTATTATCGTATCTTTGGTTAATATAGATTTCATCACCGAGGAAATGATATTAACATGAAAATTTATGACAATTTGCTGATGGGTTTTGCGGGGAAAAAGACAACCTGGGAATTCAAAGATTTTGTTGTACTCCGAAGTTTGAACTACTGGTGGTTTTTCATTTAATCCAGCTTAATTAGGATTTTGATCTTGTAATTTTCAGCATAAAATAGTGTCTTTTTTCTTTAATTCATTGTTGCTTCCACCTGTGATGGGAGTCCTTGTCTAAGATACTGCTCTTTGCCATCTTCAATTTGTCCTTGTTGTTTCCCATGTCATGTAATCACCATTGTGACTATTTGTTTGTAATATTAAGCTTGCAATAAGGCACTTTGTTCTACATTGATAGCAAGTTTCTGTATACTTAATGTGGAATGTTTTAGCAGTATATGATTGCTTAACTCTTAAACTGTGTGCAATTTTACTTGAACCAAGCAGGTATCTTCAAGGACTTAAATCTGAGCGTGGTGAACATATCTTATTTTCTGAAGCTTCAGGAAGCAACAAGGTTCCCCAAATGTTGTCACAGCTAGAAGACACATGGCCTTTGATGTCTACCAGAGTTGCCTCTTTTTCTACATCAAAATCAAGTAATGATTCCCTTTTGCATGGTGATTATCCCCAGCATTCGCTTTTATCTGGTGAATATGCATCAGGAGAACACCTGAAGGAGGAGGGTCACCCTCTTCGATCTTTTTTCAATGAATGGCCTAAAAGCAGGGATTCATGGTCTGGTCTGGAAGATGAGAGATCTAATCAAACAGCCTTCTCCACAACTCAACTCTCAATATCCATTCCTATGTCTTCTGATATCTCTGCAACGAGCTCTCAGTCCCCACATGGTGAGAGTGATATTCAATTTAGGTAAAGTTTTAACTTCTAAGCATGGATTAACTGAACCTTGTGATTATATTGTTGCAGATAATTAAAAGCAGTACTTCAAGATTTTCAGTGCCATGTTATGGAAGGATCAAATAAGCATAGTTGAATATGTGTTGTTGTACAACTTTGCAGAACCTCAGGGGTTTAAATCAAGACCCAAACTTCTTAAACCTTGGAACATTCTTGTCTCTGTATCTAAATGAACTGACATAAATACTTCGTACTGAATGAATTTTATGCTGAATAAAGTTACAGGCTTTGTTTATTATGTATTAATCTATCCCTCACACATTAGAACTACATTTCTGCTTTGTTGGTATGGTTGGAACTCATTTGTTTTTGCACTCTGTTGATGACAAGTATCAGGAGAAAAAATAACGTGATCAATAATATTTATGGGCTTAATTAAACATTTTATAATCCAAATAATCCATGTTGGATTAAAAAAATTAAAAGGACAATTAATAATTTTTATTTGGTTTTAATTACACATTTACTATTTAGATTTCACACTTTCATAAAATCTACTGTAGATGCACTTTTGTGTCATTATAATGTGTGACAACCATTATACTGAAATTTAAAAAGATAAAAAATCATGTTTTTATTTTTCATTTATGTTAGAGTGAAAATGAATAGAAAGATAATATTTTTCTTTGATAATAAGACAAGTGATAAAAAAATGTCACTTTTTATTTTATTTTATATTGATATATTAAAGAAAACAATTGGAAAATTTAAGAAAAATATTATTGTATAAAATTATCTCTATTTAAATAAATTATTATTTATTTTCATGTTTATAATTTTAATATATATATAATTATTATTTTAATAAAATAAGTGATTAATTAAATGAATATTTTAATATATTTATTTATGATATGATATTATTTTATTAATTAAATGTAAATATATTTTAAAAAATTAATTTTATAATATTTTTTATAATTATATATTAAAGTATATATTATAAAAAATATAAATATAAATTATTAATTTAAAAACTATTTTATTAGTAAAAATAATTAGTAATTATATGAATAATTTTACAACTAAATAAATATTTCATTTTGATTTTATTATTTATTATTTTTTAAAAGGATTTTTTATTTTTTATATTTTTTTATAAATTAAATATTTTTTATTTTATTTATTTATTTTTTCTTTCTTAATACCGAATTGCGGGACAAAATTATCGTGTCATGATGATGTGACACAATCATTATATTGGAATTTAAAAATAAACAAAAAATCATGTCTTTTTTCATTTAAACCACAATTAATGATACTGTATAGGATTTTTCTTCTTTCCTCATACTTCTAGTTTTGTAAATTGTTGGTGGTCATAAAATTGAAAAAAGAAAAAGCAACTAATATATATTAGGAGTGCCGAAAATATTTTTACACAATTATGTAATAAGATTTACACAATTTTATTCATTATTTAACGTGAAGTAAATTCAATTATAATCATTATTTCAAAAATCATATGAAGATGATGATTTAAATTTATCATTATATTTTGTGGGACATAAAAATGTTTTTTGGTCCACCTTTTAACAATACTAACTTGGAAGTGAGACTGAAATGTTATGTTTTTGTTAATAAAGTTAAAATGTAGTAGTTAAATTATTGTTTAATTAGTAAAATTATAGAGATCAATAAGGAGTGGGGATGGAAAAAAATGTATGGAGATGAAAACGCAGTTGAGCTTAGAGATGACATGGTAAAGAAGTGGAAAAGAAAGGGAGAAGGTGTTTACACTAAACTTGCTTAAAAGGGTGGTTATTGATGAATTGAAAGTTAAGTTTATTGTTCTTTTTGGATTGGTGGTGGATCTGATTTGAGGGAGTGATGGTTGTTGATTCGATTGAGAAGAGAAAGTGATTTTCAGAATTTGGTTGAGTTTGAATTTTGATTGAATAATGGGTTGGGGAAGTGGAATTTTAGAAGGGGTTGCGGTGGTGGCTTGTCTGTGTTTACTGGGTTGGGCGGGTTTGTGGTTCTTGAACCATCGCCTCTACAAAGAGTACGAAGAGAAACGCGTCCTCGTCCAAATCATCTTCAGCGTCGTTTTTGCATTCTCCTGCAATCTTCTCCAGCTCGTACTCTTCGAAATCATTCCCATTCTCTCCAAAGAGTGAGTGACGTAACCCTAACCTCAATTTCAACCTTTCTGATATCAATTCAATTCCAATCTCATCGATTTGGGATTTCTTTCTCTGTGGCTGTGCAGGGCAAGAGTGGTGAACTGGAAGATCGACTTGTTCTGCTTAATCCTATTGCTGGTCTTCCTCCTCCCCTATTACCACTGTTACTTGATGCTCAGAAACAACGGCGTCAGGACTGAGAGGGCTGCGCTTGGTGCATTTCTCTTCTTGTTCGCTTTTCTCTATGTATTTTGGCGCATGGGCATTCACTTTCCTATGCCATCTCCTGATAAAGGTACTGGTTCCACACACTTTCTTCCAATTTTTGTGCTCTGTGATAGTGATTTTTTTTAGTTAGGAAAGTATAATCACCTCTCAGCTGATTGATTGCTAAAATTGACAGTGGAGTTAGAGTTATAGAATATGGATGATCCTCTTGTTTATTTATTTTTTCGTATTTCCAACTTGTTCGTTTCTCGTGTTTCAGGTTTCTTCACCATGCCTCAACTAGTGAGTAGAATTGGGGTCATCGGTGTTACTGTCATGGCTGTTCTATCTGGTTTTGGCGCTGTAAACCTCCCATACAGTTATTTATCACTTTTCATCAGAGAGATTGAGGAAACAGAAATCAAGGCATTGGAAAGACAGCTGATGCAATCAATTGAGACTTGTGTTTCAAAGAAAAAGAAGATTATTCTTTGCCAGATGGAGATGGAGCAGAAGCAAGGATCTGAAGAGGTTACATTTTTATCTTTTTCCTTTTAGCATGTCCATGATGATGGGTGGGTTTCTTTAATTTTACTTTTCTGCTGCATCTTTTAATATTTGGTGAAACAATGTTTAATGTAATGGAAACAAAGGAAAGAAACTGCATTTGGGGCATAGAGGAAGAAAAAAGAGTACAGTAAGCCTAAGTGGCTTCAGATTGTCACTTAGTGGTCCAATTTATTTATATTTTATATATTTAAGTTATAAAAATTCCCCCAAAGCTACAATAAGTAGACCACCAAATCGAGGCCATGAACATGGCTGTATACTGTAACTAGTATTAGGCTAAAGTGAACCCTTAAAAATGCCCTTTTTTTTTTTCATTTGCATAATGCATTCTTCAAACCTATCATGATCTTTTTTTTCCCTGTGTTCCATTCTGTTTTCTGTCTTCAAACTTTGTAGTTTACATTCTGCCAATTTTTATCTAATTTGCCATTTTTTTTCCTATTAATATCATCACCATCTTTCATTTTTTGAGTTGGTTGTTATCTTCTTATCACTCCTAGATTGATGGTGATCATGGGTAGAAACTGTGACTTATTATTCATCATGAATTTCTTTAATTATGTAATCTTCTTTTTGCCTTTTTGAGTATTTATGTGTTATACAAATTATTAAGTTTGTATTATAACATTTAAATAGAGGCTATATTGCAATAGTGTTTTCTTAGAATTTGGACAGAGGGTTGAACTCAAACCCCCAAAATTGGCTTGTTCAGAGGATTACCAAAGCCTTACAAGCACTACTTAGGTCTTATCTTTAGTCAATATGTGATCTCAACCCTCTAGAGTTGATGTCCTGACAGCTGCACAATACAATCACTACTATGTTCTTTTCAAGACGTTGGCAAGGACTCTATTAGGCAACAATTAAGGCTGGGTGAATCAAGGCCACTTTCCAACACACACTCTCATGCCCAAGGCTATGGGTAGTCATTCTGATATATTTTACCAACCAACTCTTATAGGTCACAATTAAGGTTGGATAGGGGTGATTGTAATTAAGGTAGCTTCCCAACATATTCAGGGTTGGCTGCTACGTGCTGCTATTCAAAATTGATAACTATGACCTTAATAACAATTGATGATTTACATATATAATAAATATATCTATATGTATAAATTAAAAGAATTTAATTTTGTAAAACTCATTTAATTTGAATTGGAAAAAGGTGTATTTTCCTTAATGGGGAAAATTTGCTGTATCTTGAAATAATTAAAGGTTAGTTTGTTGAGGCATAATGGTGTTAGCATGTTTTGTTTGTCATTTTCTTTCTCAACTTGTTTGTTGCAGAAGTTGAATGCTAGATCTTTAATTAAACGAATTGTTGGTACGGTTGTTCGATCTGTCCAAGAGGATCAAAAGGAGCAAGGTCAGTGTTGTTTTACTCTTAAAAAGGCCATTTGAAGCTTCCAATTTTGAAATGCAACTTCTGATAAACCATAGTGTTAAGAATTATATGATTGACAAAGCAAGCCAAAGATTTTTACCGAATTCAGACAGAAGAGGCTGAAAGCATCAATGTGTTTTTTGAAAATTACAAAGAGGGGGATTTCATGCAGTGATTTTGTGTGCATTGTTGGAGACAAATCCTTGAAATTTCCAGGAAATATCTTACCAACCATTACAACTTCTTTGAGGAAAGTGTTCAGAGTTTCTTGGTGGTTCTTTGCTGATGGTCCTACTTATTGGATATTCAAAGAAATCGAATGCCCCTGTCATTACAATCTGTATGATAGTGTGTTTAAATCTGACTGGAATTTGGAAGCAAATTTTCCTTTTCTTAGTGAAAGTCTTATTTTATTGGAATACGTATTTTGAAGTGATTTCCTTGATAGTGGTATTTCTAATTGTATAATCGTATTTTTCTGTAATTATACAAGAGATATTGAATTACAAATTTTAAACTATTCTTGTCAAATTTGTAGATATTAAAAGCTTGGAAGCCGAAGTTCTGGCCTTAGAAGAGCTTTCAAAGCAATTGTTTTTGGAGATCTATGAGCTTCGTCAAGCAAAGGTTTACTATTTGTTGGATTACCCTTTCTTTTTGGAAGTGTGTATGTAGTCATACTTAATTTCTTGCAGCCATTATATCAATCCTCACGTTGTAAGCCAGGTTGCATTATAGTAAATTTCTGGCCAAATTAGCTATGTGTTGTACTTTTATCTCATTTCATAACCCAAGGTTGTGTGAGAGCTGGTTAGAGATATAAACGGAACCACCATGTTCTTCTTTTATAGAGTGTGGCATTGTCCTTTAGGAAAATTGAAAAGCAGTGTGTTCAACTTCTTTTTCAAAATTGTAAGTTATGGTGATGATAAAACTATATTTGTAAATTGTAAAAAAAAAAAGGGCTAACCACTTTTTCTATCAAAATATAATGTTATTGAACTTTGACATTCTTGTATTTTCTCCTTAAATCTGATTATTGGGAAAATTGGTACCTTGCAGGAAGCTGCTGCTTATTCTCGAACATGGAGAGGACATATGCAGAATCTACTTGGTTATGCTTGTTCTGTATATTGTGTGTATAAAATGATCAAGGTATTATGATGTCAGGAATCAATATTTATAGGCTATAATATTTTCTAAGTAAAGTTAATGGTTGTAACTGCTGAATTATTGCTTTCTTAAGGTAAAGATGGTTTTCAAAAATTGCATGCTAGATCTGGAAATCAACTCTATTTACTGAACTGTGCTACTTAAACTAATTGATCATTTTCTCAATAACATCATTCTCCAAGCAAATTGCTAATTATATTAGGATTATGACATTCAATCTTAGCCCAAATAAAGCTCATGGAGTGGGACAGCTAAATTGCCAAATCATTCCCTTGCTGAAAGTGTGGACATAGAATACCAGTTTAGTACGGCCCCATTACTAAAATTAGGATAAAACACAAATTAGTACAGAAAAGTTTGGTCCATATTTCACAACTGGTACTCTATTTTGTTTCCTCGGCCTCTCTCAATTTTAGTAGTCTGAAATTGTTAAATTTGGAGTTAGACTTAATGGAGAGCTTCCTACCATGTGTCACATGGGATGGATAATATCTTAAATATGAACTGTATTTAGTAAATGTAAAATTATCTAAACTACAAGAAATTTTCTTTTCTATAAGGGATTCTCCGTTAAATCTTACCCCCTCTCCATTTGTCAGTTTCACATTTTGCCAACATTTAGGGTGTGATCTGTACTTTGTCTAAAAATATGTCAGACGAATTTAATGATACTTGAATTAAAGATGTGTTTGTCACAGCTTTGTAATGAAATATGACATACTAATTTCTGTATTTAGGGATCTCAGCACCTTAAGATGCCTTTTGTGTTTAACTTAACATCAGAATTGTGGGAGTTTGGCGAATTTATTAAGAGAGGAATGCCATAATGTTAAAGTAAATAAAAAAAAAAAAGCTTTTTGTCTGTTTTTTGGCCTTTTAGGAAAGATTCCTTGTCCTATCTCATTATTATTATTATCTTCTTAATTTAATTAAATCAATATTAACAGTTATAAATAATAAATAATATGTAATAATTATAGGAAATGGTCATATACATTTCTTGGAGGATCAGCGTCTACTAGATAGTGCTATTTCTAGCTCATTTCTCTCCTGCAAGTATTAGGTAACTATGGAATTATGGTAAAATAATTTAATCTCATCAGTTATTGTAGCACACCATGCAGCTTGTATTGCTTCTCTCTATTATGGATATGTATTCCTGTTTTGGAAAGTACAATTGTGACTGACTTGATATATGATATTTTTTTATGGGGGCATTTGTCTGATGGTCATAGCTGTAATAATATTTTCTCATTTCTCTAGCAAATGAGATATCTTATTATTTCTGAATCTGTAGATAATATGGCTAACTTAATAATTTCCTTTTGGCAGTCGTTGCAAAGTGTTGTTTTCAAACAGGTAAATTGTACTTCTCTTTAATTTGATCATATATTTCATTGTTATTAAATTGTATACCTCTTCCTAGATTTTGGGCTGACTCTTTACTGTTAATGTGGTTCGATGGTGATAATGTGTTTCTATGACAGGATGGTTCGGTTGATCCTGTGACAAGGATAATAAGTATATTTCTTCAGTTCTTTGATATAGGAATAAATGCAGCTTTGTTATCACAGGTTAGAGTCCATTTGTTTGCCATTGCTTTGTAGATTTAAATGGTGACTTTCTTCTCAATGGGATTCCTAACCCTGGTGGTTTCTTATTTAAAGATCAAAATGGACATTTTCTTATTTTCTAAATGTTGCTTGTACTGATGTTATTGAGATGGGATTGTTCTAATTATATTGCATGCATTTGTCCTAAAATCATTAGGATAAACATATATATTGAGAGTCTGATTACAGTTAAGTTAGAGCACCCCATTTACTCTATTTTCTTTCTTGGGATCTCTTAAATCTTAACAATAAATATCTTAAAGTCTCTATGAAAAGTTGTTCATTAAATTCCTATTTTGTTTTAAACTTCAAGAGTTAGCTTTTTGTCACGTTGCAACTGAAAATATAGCCAACAAGGTAAAGAGAATTCTCTAATTCATTAACAATACTGGGTGTATCGGAAGCAGTATAGAATTAGAGAAATAGGGTAAGGAACAGTACATATAACAGTGGAGAAGAGCCTAAAAGAGAACAGAGAATAGAAGAGGAGTTAAAAAACAATACCAGACATCACTACAATACAGTTATAACTGACTCTATCTAAGACAACAGTTACTAATTATTAACCAATCTCTTTTCCTGCATCATTGATCAATAACTTCCAAATTTTGTGCCACTGCGATGTAAAATAAAGTAAGGTGTAGAATTTTAAGAAGATAAGTTACAGAATTTTAAGCAATTAAGTAAGCAAACCCAAGAAAAATTTCTACTGGACATTAAGATAGTTGCCTATCTAGATGTGAAGGTTCATTTCCAAGGATTATGGAGGGAGGAAGAGATGAAATGAAACTATAAAAGAATAAAGACAAGGGCTGGAAAAATGGACCAGCCCTTTGAATAAATCAATGAAGTGCAGAAATAAAGAAGAAAAGAGGAAGAGAAGAGAAGTATGGTGGTGGTGGAGTGTTGCTACGCCACTAGGGGATGAGCCACCCTAGATAAGTGGTGGTTGCTGCCACTTGAACCAAGGTTCAAGATAAGACACTCAAAGAGATGAAACACTCTAAGAAACCTCACAAACTTTTCATAAATGTTTAACCTCATTACATGAGGGGAAGCCTTCTATTTATAGGCTTTTGGGGAAGGGACCTATATGGAAATACAAAAAGGAGACATAAACTTAACCTAAACCTAAAGGCTAGAGTCTCCATGGTCCAAATATGTTAAATTCGTCCTAGCCCACCAAAAATACCTCTAAAGGTGTGGAGAACATAAAAAAAGAGGTGTGCTTCCTTTTGGGTTGTCCCAAACCTACCAATCCCGCATCCTAAGCTTCTTCCTCTCCAAAAAAGGGTGTATGACATGAAAAAGGAGTGTCTTACACCTTTGGACTGTTCATGCATGTATCCTATGGATCCAAGGCTTCTTTTCCACCAAAAAGAGGTGGTATTCTTCAAAAAGGAGGTGCAAAAAGTGAGCCTACAAAAGGAAAACGAAAATAAGTGAAAAACTTAGAAAAAGAAAATACTAAGTAAATTCAAAATGGAAGGTGAAGAGGAGATCTCTCTTCTAGTCATGTTTCTAGTAATCCTTCTAGGGATGACCTCTCCCGCCTCCGGGGCAACTAGGGACTCATCACTCTGACTTTTACTACACCTTGATTCAATTATCATATCTCTGCTCCCACTTGCAGCAGTTGCAGTTACTGCATAATCCATATCATGTTTGGACTTGTTTATTGTTGCTATTTTGAGTCTGACAACTTTCTCTGTCCACTTTTGGTTGATCCTCCCGCTAATCAGTAATCAGAGGTATTATATTGATATAAACACTGACACTTTAGATGATGAAGCAGAAATAAATTATGGACTTGTTGAGAAGTAGGAAATTCATGAATCAAATATGCTTATAAGCCTTTGTATGTGCAAGTACCTAAAAATTATTCTTTTTCATAATTTATTTTGTCATTCACTACTTCCTTAATTGGGTTAGCTGAATGCATTCTGGTAAGATCCTATTTTATTTCGTTGTTGTTTTAATCATTTGGATTTTTCCATGAAAGTTAACTTTTTGGTAGTTTTTTGCTATTTGTTAATAAGATAGATAAAGTACTTAGCTGCTACTACATGGTTTTATGTACTTTTTTTTATTTAATTTCTGCATTTTTTTGTGTGCAGTACATTTCCTTGCTATTCATCGGAATGTTGGTTGTTATATCAGTCCGTGGATTCTTAACAAATCTAATGAAGGTATTCCTGCTGCTTTCAATTGCAAATTATTTCCATTTGATGTTGATTGAATTAGTTATATTAGTATGTCCGACTGTTATACAGTCTCCTGAAGAGTGTTGTTGATAAAATCACGATCTGCTTCACTCTCTTCCGTTGGGGGTGGGTCAGTTAAGCCATTAAGAACTGACAATTTCAATAAAAGTAAGCTAAGCTAGTCTTATGTATAGTAGCAATACGGTTTTACACAGTCTAGAATGATCTATCAAATAATCAATATGCCTGATAAGAATAAACAATGTAACTACCTGTCATATATGTAAATTAAGAAACGTATAATCTACCTACCTTGTCAAAGGCATACAGGAAACCTTGCCAATGTCGAAATCAAAGTTTATGTGCTTTTCCCAAGCATATAATTTTTTAAAATTAAATAGATCTTTACTACATTAGGGGGAAGAAAGGAAGAAAACATGCTTATTGGCAATCTCCAATAGAAATAAGAACCAACAGAAATAAGCATCTGTGATCAATACCTATAATGCCAAAATGTCCACTTCAATTAAACCTCTAATGTGAGATCCTCTCGTCATCCCACTGAAATAATGGTCATCCATCATGAAAATCCATTTACTGATTTCAATCGACTATATATGGTCTGAAAGAAGTAACTTACATTATAAATCTCCAACATCCACTTTTTATTCTAACATCAAACAGAGGAAAAGTTTCAAGAAGCAATGGCTAATGGGAAATCACTATTAAAGAGAGCTTTGAGTTCTTTATTGAACTATATTTTTGTGTATTTGGCTATGGATAAATAATTATTAAAGTAATTTTAGGAATTCTATTCGTTTATTTTAGGTTCATTTGGAATAATCATGGTAGAACTACACCACTGGAGTTATATGCAAGTTACTCCATGTCATATGGGTAATAGTTAGTTTAGATGGATTTGTATTTTGACAATCTTTATTATTTGGTGTAAACCATGAAAAAACTTTTTTCAGTTTTGAGTATAATGTCGAGTAAGTTTATTCTTTTGTGGTTGATTAGAGATTTATCTTTTGTATTTGAGAGTTTTGCTAGGATTACATCTAGTCCTATATGGTTGTAAGAGATACAATTTGTATTGTTGACTTATTATTATAAAGCCTAACTTACATTTTGAGGTTTCATGCAGTTCTTTTTTGCTGTTTCAAGAGTTGGCAGTGGATCTTCAAGCAATGTAGTTCTGTTTTTGTCCGAGATAATGGGAATGTATTTTGTATCTTCTATTCTTTTAATCAGGAAAAGCTTAGCAACTGAATACAGGTATAAGTCGTAATATGTGCATTAATTATGTTTTAAATGATTTGCATAGTAGAAAGTTGAAACCTATCCAGTATAATAAGAATTGTGGATTTTTAGTTGTTGTTCACCTTTGATGGAGAGAACAAAACATTATTAGGGGAAGAAAGATACAATGAAACGTAGAATTTGTTGGCTAATAAAGAGTTCTCTTTTACAAAATAGAAAAGAAGTTGTCAGCAAACGAAAAAGTGAAAACATTATGATATTTTTGGTTTGAAAAAAATATTTTTTTATACCAAACAGTCCTTAAGGGTTCCTTACATTCTCATAATATTGCAAGAAATGGAGAAGATAAATGGAAATGGAAGAATGAACAGCATCAACAGTCCTGTTGATATCTATACAATCAGCAGACTAGTTGCCGTCTAAACTATGGGCCTGTGTTACTCTTGATTGATGCAAATTTGGCATGCTTGAACATAGTTATTGTTTCATCAAACTTCCATGGATGATCAGGCATTTGTCTTAATGGTGTCTAATCTGAATCTTATGGCAGGATTATTATAACAGAGGTATTGGGTGGTGATATCCAGTTTGACTTTTATCACCGATGGTTTGATGCAATTTTTGTGGCAAGTGCATTCCTTTCACTGCTTTTACTGTCTGCGCATTATACATCTCGCCAAATTGACAAACATCCAATTGATTGTGAGTTTAATTCTGTCACTTAATTCTGAGTTAATCTTCCTTAGGGCATTATGATAAATAGATCTACCAACTTGATATTCAAATTACTTACCGTGTCATGTTCTCTATTTATTTCAATGTAGAACAGGAAACACACTCTCTAGATGCATGTATAGTTTCTAATGCCACGGAAGGTTTGACGTCAGGCCAATGAACATACAAGTAAATCTTCCAGATGAATGCATTTGAATTTATTGATAGCTGACAGAGGTCATTCATTATTTTTGTGTGCCAGTGAATAGCTAATTAGAAGATCTGATGGTGGAGCAAATCACCAGTGAGAAGGTTGATATTGTTATAGTTATCTCTACATATATGCATGCTGCCAACATTTTTGAATGATTTTGTATGGATGGTGAAAATTCTGAACAGAAATATTGTTTGGCAATATGTTCAATGTAGATTTGCTTATGCTTTGTTGAGTGTAGAATGGATTGAATGTGAATAGTTTTTGCACTTGGGATTGGTGCCATGGATCTAAAGAACGGTTCCATGGTTTTATTGGTAATTGTAATTTTGGATTATCAGTGGTTGAAATTCCCACTCAAGTACTTTGGGCGTTTGTTTGTCTTGAATATATTTTTTTAAAATTTTTTTTCTGTTGTCTGTATATTTCTTCTACAACAGTTTACCAAATATATGGTATAATTATGAGGTGATAATACAATGAATACTGTTGATGAATATGGCACGAAAAATGTCATATAAAAGAATGATTGGATATAATGTATATCATTGGAGCATGATCTAGATTTTTTCACTGTGTATGATTGATAATAGGAAATCAACTTGCGACAGTGTGTTTGGCAAGAAAAGGAATCATAGGCCGTTTGATGTTATTATTCTACATTGCTCGTATATTTACTTAAAGAATCTGATTTTATTCTACCGACCTTGATTTTATTCTACGGTGCTCGCATTTTTACTTCAAAGAATCTGATTTTATTCTACATTGCTCGAATATCTCAGTGCCTAATAAAAAAAAATGTGAAATCCGTGAAGTCAATCATGTTTGGATTTCAGTTAACTTTTTTTCAAAAGTACTTTCGGATCATAAGATTAAAATATCTTTCTTTGAGAGTACTTCTTGAACTGTTACTCAAACATGCACCTAGTTTGGAGATTCGACAAATTGCATGTGCTAGAAGGAGAAAAAAAAAACGATAGAATGACAACACGAAGCAAGTGGCTTTATTTGTTGATTTAACAAATTCTCTAGATTTAATGTTAACATTGAATGCTAGTTGACAATTACTTTTTCATAGTTTACTTTTACTTGTAGACGGCCATTTATATGATATTAAGAAATCATTGTGACAAAACTTTAGTTTCTCAAATTAAAAATGTAGTAAATAGTGACTAAATTTTGAACTTTTTTTAAACTAATGGAGATAATGATTTATATATTTGATATAATGATAAAAGACAAGTAGTTTTTATTCAAAATTCAAATAATTACTCAATTGAATAAACTGATCACACAACATGAATTGATTGCCTAATAAAGAGCATCATGTTAACAATTATTGTTAACCTATCTCACAATAGGACAAGAAGAACATTAAAAAAAATCAGTTGTTGATAGATAGTATGAGAAAAAAAACACATGAAATAAAGGTCATAGAAACCGATAAATTAATTGATTGCAAGTTTTGTAAATCTTTTTATTTGGATAGAATTCAATAAAGTCGCAACTCCTATTATTCTGCCAGGTTATATAACCACATGAAAAGAAAATCGTTCTTTCATTGATTTTGCTAATTTCTTTTAATATATATATATATATATATATATATATATATATATATATATATATATAAATAAAAGCTTTTATCTTTTAACAAACTAAATTCTGATGTGTTTATGTGTATAAGCATGTGATACTTCATTTTAAACATGTTCAATGTGTAATAATGAGATATATTTATCATTACAAATTGTTTATATAAAATTAAATTTTTTCTCCTTTTTAACTAATCATCTAACTAAATACAAAAATTAACTGCTCTAATCATTATTAATATTGTTAAAATCAAATAACAAATACAGCATCTTTCTGACTATTTAATATACTACACGATCCAATTTTATAAGTAATCTATGTAGTACTATCAAATTAAACATAGTCATGTCACTTCACTTGGTTGAGAGGATAGAAAAATATTTGATGGAGATAGGTAAAATAAGATTAAAGAAAAAGCATCAATAATCAATATTATATATGATTTTTTTATAAGATAATATTATTTTTTTAATCAAATGTTATAAAAATGAATTATTTTTTATAATGATTAAACAAATAAAAAAAATATATATATATATATATATAATAAATAAGAAAAAATCATAAGATACATCTCCACATATTACAATAAAAAAATAAATTAAATTAAAAAGACTTTTTTTTAACAAATTAATAATATAAAATTTGTGTATATATGCTCTTTAACAAAAAAAATAATAACTGAGATTAATTAAAGTAAAATTTTATAGTTGTGTGAATTAGTTGCATTAAAAAATAAATTGCCAACGATAAAACTGTAACATGTAAATGGAAATGCTGATCGGTACCGCAATCAAATTTCAACACAAATGTGGAGGGAAACTACCACGTGAGTCTCACCAACTTTTGAAACATTTCCTTCTAAAGTATATGGAAATACAATATTCACCGTTTTTTTTTTCATTGAAGAATATAATTAACAGTTTTAATAATTTTTTTAATAACTTTTTATTAAGAAAATTCAAGTGCATGAATTTATTTAAAGAAATAAGATTTATTGAGTCAGGCTCATGCAAAGAATTGCACGGAAATAAAATAAAATTATTTTGATATAATTAATTATGTTATAATTTAGAAAAAATAAATAATTAAATTAATATTGTTTTTTATAAATTTTATTTTCTTTTTCTTATTATTTTTTCTCTCATTTTCTCAATCTTAAATCTACTCTCCCTTCTCTTATCCAGGTAAAGGTTTAGGCATGATAAACTCTCTTCTTCTCATTTTTATATTTTTATTTATCCTAAATATTTATTATTTAAAAAACATATTTGATTTCTAAAATAGTTATCATTATTCTTTTATTTATTATTTCATTTACTTCTTGCACATGTTCCACTCAATAAATTAACTTATTGTTTGTTACTTTTATGGCAAGAAGATGTGGTTGAATACGCAAAAATATGAGGCGTTGAGAGGGTTGCCACAGTGACCCACGCAATCCTCACGCGCACCTTTTCCCATGTGTTCCCAGTGACTTCACACGCAACGCGTAACACACTTCGTAACCCTCACACGTGCGTGCTGTATCTCTCATTCTTTTTCTTTCAAATTTTAAAACAATAAGTAACTGATAATGAAAAAAAAAAAAAAAAAATATTACGTGGTAAGACCCGTGTAGAATCGGCCAGGAAATAAAATAAAATAAAGATGAAAAATAAAATGGTGGGTTTTTTGCATTTACTTTTGTAAAAAATCCAGAGAGAGTGAAAGCAAAATTTCTGGGAAGAAGAAGAGAAAACCTATCTGAACCCGCACAGAATAAAAAAGGGAAAAACTCAGAGAGAGAGAGAGAGAGAGTAAACGTTTGGTTAAATGTAATTCTCGTGAGAAATATCCTTTTCAGAGATTTATTCCTCCGCCGCTTCGGATGACAGAACGAGAAAAATTACGTGTTGATGTGCTAATTTATTATTGTTCATAAATGCGAAAGGATTGTATCAAATATTCTATAATTTCATTTTGCTTAAAGCTTTGAATTCGCATTGAGTTGGTGGTCCTTGCCGATACTCATACCTCTGATTTTCCTGTTAATTCGAAGAGAGGATTTTGCGACTTGAAACGACTTCGCATAAGGTACTTGTTTTTTATTGCCGTATTGGAAGCCCGTGCAATGCGACCAACGTGGTTTGGAAGAACGAGGCATGTCAATTCATTTCTTGTTAGGGTTTTTGTTTTTAATATTATTCAGGATTTTTTTCATCGATTTCTTCTGTTATAATTTTCTCGGATTTTTGTTTTTCGTTGTATTGACGCTAGAAAGTTGGATTCCTTTTGCTGTGGCTAATTCAGTGTATGTTTGTTTTAGGGTTTGATTTGTCAGTTGAAGGGATTTTGGGATTTGGAGGAGATTTTCGCCTATTTTGCGTCATTGGTTGACTGACTATATTTGCAGCACTTTTAGCTGGTGACAAATTGACAATCACTGATTTAGTTTTATGTTTATACATGCATGCTATTTTTCTGTTTGTAAGTGATAGTTGTTAATGTGGTTTGCATTTACTTTCCAGATGACATCAGTCTTGGAAAGAGTTTTCGTATGCAAGAACCTCAATATTGAGTAATCATGATGTGCAAGAAGATATGGTGAGATACACAGGGTAATTCACGATCTGTCCTTTTTGTTCTCTTATTGCAATTAGTTCTTCAGTTCTTCATACATCATAATGCCTAAATAACATCCTTATTTGGATCACATTATCTGATAAGTCTGATTTCTTCTCATGATTTTTCTCTTCTTATTGCCTGATGGGACAATTAAATGTTCTTGATGATTGCACAAGTAGCTTTATGAGTATACTTTAGATGCTCAAATCTCTGGTGAATAGCAAGGTTATGGAAAGTTGTTGAATTCATAACTTCTCTCTATTAGTATTCTCTATATGTATACCATTATGATTATGTTTTACTTTCCTAATTACTAATCCATTATTAACATTGGAAGCAACCAACTATCTTCCTTTTCTACTATTTTATGACACTTGTTATTTCTTTAATTTATAGTTGATGTGAAATAAAGATGGTGGAGGACATTTTTGTGCATTAACTATCACTTTCGAAAGCAAATTTATAGCATTGTCACAGGTTATTTTAATGAAAACAATGAAGAATGAAAATTTTTAATTTTTTTTGTTTATTTATTGTTAATATTACTGTTTTTGTAATTTTTTATTTTGTAAAATGTCACAAAGTTATTTTGTCTTTAGCTCAAATTTAGCTTTCTATCTACACGCACAATTTCTAATCACATTGGTTGCATGGCAAGGTGGGTTGTAAGCACTAAGCAAAAAGATTCAATCTAAATTAAGAAGTTCAAGGAAAAACCAAACTAGACAGATGCTCCTCTAATCTCAGCATGTATGAGAAAGAAAACTGATTAATAGTGCACTAGCTGACATACACAAGCCTAAATAATTGTCCAGTTCTGTAAGAGCAGTAGGCGTAAGAATTCATTGATAAATATTATAGCTTCGCAGGCCATCAAATATGCTCCTTTCCTGTGCTCCAAAGCTTAATGATTTCCATGTATTTTGTTTGCACTAACCATTCCTGGAAATATGCACATAACATAGATAAAAGAAGACTAGTTATCTGAATTTAAATAATGTGTTAGATAGATAATTTGTACTGTAGCTTTTGTGCTTGAGATAAATCATTGTGTTTGTGTTTGTTGTATTGAATGTCACAGTTAAAGTGTAAAACTTTCACATTAGATTGTAGTAGCATTCGGCTAAAAAGAATTAACAACTAGCAAGAGCCAAATTGTAATTAGTGGGAGTCTAAATTGAAGGTTTTATCTTTTTTAAATCATGCCTTGTTTATTTTAGGTATCAGTCCAATCTGGAAAGAAATTTCACAAACATTCTATGATTCAAAAGGCTGATATGAGACTCGAATCAGGGACTTGTAATGTATGCTCAGCTCCTTGTTCATCTTGCATGCATCTTAACAGAGCTCTCATGGGGTCAAAGGCCAAAGAATTCTCTGATGATAACTGTCGCGTAGGGGAGGCTAATCAGTATTGTATTGATGAGGCTGATGGACCTTCTCCTGGTAGCAGAGCCTGTCAAAGATTGAAGAAGCATGCTATCAATGAAACCAGTCACAAGTCTAGCATTTCTTCCACTCATGATTCTGTATCTGAAAATGCCGAGAATGGAGCTTTATCTGAGAAGTATCAGGATTCCAAGTGTTTAGAAAGTCTTGATGATATCACTTCTTGTATTAGTAGGACCAGTAATGCTAATTTAGCAAGTGGTAGCCATCAAATGAATACAGACAGAATAAATATATCTTGTAGTTCAACTTCAGTTAGTCACTTAGGGGCAGAAGTATCTGGAAATGGGCTATCTGTGGACATGTCTGGTTTGTCAGAATGCTGTATAGAAAATGTGGATTCATCATTTACGAAAGAGAGAGTACCTATTATTGCTGATGGTGAAAAATCTCTGGCAGATAATGAAAACCTAAATAATGGTACTGCCAAAGTTTCAATAGAAATACATCCAAGTTCAGAAGCAGATATTGGAAATAATGTTGATGTTGCTAAAGATGAAGATAATAATAATCCAACCCATCATGATCAGCATCAGAAGGTTGAGGAGCTGATTAAATCAGCTGGCAGAGCTGAACCTCAATCAGACGATGAGAGTGATGAGTCAGATGTTGTTGAGCATGATGTGAGTGCATTTTCCTTTCATTACTTTAGTTTCTGTTCATGAAAAATCAATTTGATGGAGATGTAAGCGGGAGAAGTAGAATGTAACAGCTTGAACTTGGATGGAGATAGATATTTGTATGCATACACGTAACTTTTTTGTGGCTTGGGGTAATGCCAAACAATAAACTCATTTTATAGATATTCCACATACTCCCTTTTGTAATCTCTTTTTGTAAACTGTTATTTTTTGTTATACACTTCTCTGATGTTGCTTACTGAGTTTTTTTTCCCTGTAATTGACTGGGAAATAGGTAAAAGTTTGTGACATCTGTGGAGATGCTGGTCGTGAGGATCTACTTGCCATATGTAGTAGGTGTAGTGATGGTGCAGAGCACACGTATGCACAAGATCCTTTTAAATTACTACTTCTTACCCTCTATCATATTGTTGAGCAGTACTTTTCACTAAAATGAGACTTAACATTCTGGTATCGTTGAAACAGATATTGCATGCGGGAAATGCTTGTGAAGCTCCCTGGAGGGGACTGGTTGTGTGAAGAATGCAAGTGTGCAGAGGAGACTGCAAATCGAAGGCTATGTAAGCTTGAAGTTGTTTGTATACAGCATTTTTTATTTTAAAAAGTTGTGCATGTATTGAAAAAGAGTGCCCTTTTATATGAAATTCTGTATCCTTTTTTCTTACTGAAGTTTGGGTGGCATAAGTTTTGATGTACCTATATATTTGCTAACAGATTTGTGAAATTTAATTTTGTGGTGCAGTTATTGAAGAAAAAAAACTTCATAAAGTTAGTTCAACTTCACAAATTTCTGGCAAAAGACCTTTGCAACAAAGCATGGAGATAGCTACAGCAGCAAAAAGGCAAGCTCTTGAATCAAGCACAGGATCACCGAAGGCATCAAGCCCTAAGAGAATAGTCTCACTGTCACGAGAATCTTCACTCAAGAGTGTGGATAAAGGAAAGATGAAATCTGGTCAACAGATCACTATGCGAAACCACCTTGGTGGCAATGGCATAGACCTTGCACGATCTCTTTCCTCTGGTCCTCGGAGTCAAAATCCAAGGAGTATGGTTTATTTGACATCTATTTAACTTCATTACAATATTCTACTTTATTTTCTTTGTTCTTTGTAAGCGGCCATGGATCCATGGCAAACATATCTTGTCTCCAATTTCCCTGGTTTTCATGTTTTCATTTATTTATAATCTGATTTGTTGTTTCTATGAATAGGTACATTGTTGAAGTCTAACTCATTCAACAACTTCAATTCCAAACCTAGAGTCAAACTTTTCGATGAAGTTGTTCCCCAAAAGCAGAAAGGGGGTCTTGAACATATTTCTAAGAATATTGAGACACCTTCTGGGATGATAAGCAAATCAATGTCATTCAAATCCTCACACTTGGGCCGTTCAAATGTTACTGAATCAAAAGTTAAATCGATATCTTCGAAACCTGGAATTGCTCAGGATTTGAAAGCATCGAGACATACAAAAGAATCAGGTTCGCTTGACAGGAAATTTCTACCTAAGATTGATCGAGCTGTCATTTGTTCAACCATGGGTAATTCTGTTGTTTCCACATCAAAGGGTGATCATAAGCTTGCACCACGTGGTGAAAATGCTAAACCTTCTACAGTTAACAACAATCGAGAGTTTAAGGTCAACCAAGATGGAAAATTATATTCATTATCAAAGTCTATGAATAATACAAGTAGTAGAAGTCCAGAACCTCAAGTTAGTTCAGGTGTGAGTGTGCTCGTGATTGGAAGCATTATATTTATGTTATATTATTGAAAATTTTCAACCTTCTTTTAAATAGTTCAAATTAGCTGCTTTTGAAATTTCAGTTTTCTATGTAGTAACAGCATTTTCTATAATTTTTTCTCTTAATAAATGTTCTAGTAGGAGCATTTTCCATGAAATTTTGTGCCTGGAACTAAGCAATTTATGTTTCTTATGTAGTTATTGTTTGAATTTTGCAGATAGAACATCAACCAGTGTTGACGAAACTCAAGAGGATAGGCTGCCTCGATCACAGGAGACTGTTAATCAGGTTGACAGAACTAAAGATAGTTCTAGTGATCATATGAGGCCGGGTGTTACTAATGCTTCAAAAAGTTCATTCTGTCGTAGATGTAAAGATTTTGGCCATGCCACAGAATGTTGCTCGATTGGTGGTACACAGGAATTTGGTGCTGAAGCATCAGTCACTCCTACTAGTAGTTCAAACGAAGTGATGCATAAGGGAAATAGATTGAAGGCTGCCATCCAGGCAGCTTTGCTTAGAAGGCCTGAAATACACAAGAAGAAAGAAGCTCCTGATCAAACTAATGAGTTTCCTACATCAAGCACTGGTTTCAAACATGAAGTCACTTCTCAAAATCAAGTGTTGGTTTCCAACACATTACAGAATAGTATATCTGCTGAAGAAACTAATGTGAAGCAGGAAATTATTGAGTGTTCTTCATTTGAAAGCTCCAAATGTCCACCTGCTGATGATCCAAAGCAACTTAAATTTTGTCGGACTGATCTTTGCTCTAAGCTGAGAAAGTCAGATTTTGTTGGTCTCACTTCTGGAAAGCCTGTAGTGAGAGACTTAACTAATAATGCCATGGCAATCTCAAGTGTTCTTTCAAAGATGTCATTCATTCCAGAATATGAGTACATCTGGCAGTATGTAACATCTTGTGATTAGCTAGTTTGTCTTCTATTCTGGACTGCTTCTGTTGTATTATTCTTCATGTTTTGCCATCAAGTGTGTTTTATGAGTTTTGTTGTTCATGTAGGGGTGTCTTTGAAGTGCATAGAATCGGAAAGCCTCCTGACTTGTATACTGGAATTCAGGCACATTTATCCGCTTGTGCTTCCCCTAAGGTTATTGAGACAGTGAAGAATTTTTTACCTGAAGTTTCCCTAAATGAAGTTTCTCGATTGAGCACATGGCCTTCACAATTTCAGCAAGGTGGTGCTAAGGAAGATAATATTGCTCTTTACTTCTTTGCCAAAGACATTGAAAGGCAAGAATATGAATGTCACTATTTTATTGATAGTAGGCATTGAAATGCAAATATAATTCAATGTTTCTATCTTGTAATTATTTACCATTTCTAAAAAATTTCTGTTACAGTTATGAAAGACACTACAAAGGTCTATTGGATCACATGATTAGAAATGATTTGGCACTTAGGGGGATGTTTGATGGGGTTGAACTTCTCATATTTGCATCCAATCAGCTTCCGGAAGATTCACAACGTAAGAAGTTATTCTAAACTCTGGCTAAAATTCCTGAGATAATGGCTACTTGTGAATGATGTGTCTTGGTTTGGTGTTGGGTTGAAGTTTATGCCTGCTTTAACTATCAAGTTCTGGAGAAATTTATTTCATATGCAACTTTGCAATGCCTTGGACAAAGACATAATGGGAATTGTATCCCACAAAGAGTTGCTTGCATTTATTTTATATTATAAATGATATATATATATAGCTATTTGTGGGAACTTGGGTATTTATACCTGATGTTGGTTGGCGGTGTCCATTCATTTTCAATCAGAACTCTATATATTGTTTTATAAGATGTTGGAATTCTATAAACAACTCATCTGTATGAAGTAGATGAGGGAAGGTCATAAAGGCAATAATGCTTCATACTGAATTTTGTTTTGACCAAAAGTGATGATTTTTTGTTCTAGTTGGCATTAGTTTGTTGATAGGGTTATGCTTTGGCCTGTGAATTTTCTCCCTTTTGTTCATCAGTGGGGTGTGCTCAGTTTGGGATGTTTGGAAGTTTACTTGGGTGAAATTATAAATGTTCATCTATGTAACAAAGTTTTTCAATAAGAAATGTCAACTGTTTAAATTGTCTCTGCAGGTTGGAATATGTTATTTTTCCTATGGGGTATATTTAGAGGGAGGAGGATCAATCATTCAGATTCCACGAAAAAGATATGTATTCCCAGTTTGAATGTGATGCCAAATGAGAAGGATTTTCCGTCTGCTGTCATGACCTTGTCTGAAACTCGGTGTTCACCAAAACGCATGGACAAAGAATCCATTGACCAAGGTCACAATGTGGTAAGTAGGAATTTTGACAGCAAAGAAACTGTGTTTGGCCTGACACAGACACATTTGGAGTTGCAAGTAAAGTTCGAGAGGCAAGATACTAGAGACGATACCATATCTACATCAGGGATTCCAACCACCAGTGCACAGCTTTGTGAAGAAATGAATTCCTCTGGTTCGTCCCTGGTAATGTTTTTATCCTTAAATTTGTTGTTTGATAGGTTCAAGAGTTTCTGTTTCCTATTTGACATAAATCTTCTTAAATTGTGATCTGATCTTATCTATAGTAAATGTAAATTGGAAATGCTATTTTGATTTTCTCAATCATAGAGTATGTACTGATTAGTTTTTAATAATTGTTTTGATGGTTCTACAAGGAGGTTAAGAACTCAAGTTGTTAGTTATATACACTTTCCAATCATGCAATTATTACATACAAGGGGAGATTAAAAATAGTTATAACAAGTAAAACAAGAAAATGCTGTTATGAGAGATTATGCTAACCACAAATGTTTTGTGAAAGATTAAGTCATGCTGCTAGTCATCTCTTTTTTTTTTTTTTAAATGAGTTTCTTGTTATTTGCAGGGAGATAGTGTACCAGAGCATAGACAATACATAGATTCTAAACCTCCTGAAGCAATGTCAACTAGTTTAAGTGGTAGGATTGTGGAACCAAAAACTAATCCTGATATTTCTGGTAAGCAAGAAACCTCTTTGTCTTCGGAGATCCCTTCTGCCGGTTGGCAAGAGATAGATATTGCTAGTAATATCATTAAGGATAAAATTTTAGAGCGGACAATTTATGATGAGAATCAGCAAAGGCCTAAACGGAAACAGATGGAAAATGATCTCAATATTAATGAGGAGGCAACGTTTCAGGGAGACCTGGATGTGAAAGGGGTCAATTGTCAGTTACCTAGTGATAAAAAAGTTAAGCTTATAGATCTTTCAGATACAATTATGGAAGCTTGTGCAGTTAGTTGTCAGAAAAGTCCTTTCAATGAGGTGAATGGTAAATTGGAAGACAGAGAAAGTAGCAAGAGGCTGCAAACAAATTTGGGTGGAATTTACGAATGTAACGATTCTGCTGGAGCCAGGGGTTCTTTTAATGGTATCTTTGCATCACTTGTAACCGATATTGGTTCCTGTTCTTCAGTGGACAAAGGGTGCAAAGAAGCCTGTGATGAGAAAATCATCCACGAGGACTTTGGAACGATGGAAAGAACCTTTTTTCCTGTTGATACTCGTAATAAAATTAACTCGGGGATGGTGAATAGGGAGCCACTGAGTGGTTCTCGTGAGTACGCGGACCAATTTGAAGTTGGGATTCCAAATCTGGAGCTTGCCTTAGGGGGTGAAACGAAACCGTCACACAAGGGTATGCTGCCTTTCTTTGTTGGTGCGGTTGACAAGAACATTAACCGGGACAAGACTCCAGATGTTGAGCGTGAGGATGAGAACGTTGCTGCATCCCTTTCCTTGTCACTATCCTTTCCATCTTCAAACAAGGAACACATCAAACCAGTCACAAAAGATGAGCCTTTACCTGACGGGCACAAGGCCAAATCGTCGTTTCTTCTTTTTGGGAGATTCACGGACAAATAAATAAATATGCTGCTGCACTTCTATTTCTAATCATGTACATTATCTTGTTCCAGATGCCATGGATAAAGCAGCTATATAGTCCATCATATCATCATCGTCGTCATCATGTATGTAATCTTCCAGTGAATCCCTTATACAAAGGAGAAGAGACATCCACCTGTTCATGTGTCCGGCAAAATAAGTTTTCTTTTTACCCCTTTGTTAAATACTTGCTTTTGTACTTTCTTCTTCGCCTCCAAACTCATAGTTACCGGCTGTTTGTATATACAGAGAATTTCAGCCGATATAATTTCAGAAATGTTACTAGGAACTTGTGGATGACTATTTTTATGACATGTTTTCCTTTGTTCCTGGCTTCATCATCTCTCTTTTCCCCTTTTTATATTCTTCCGGCAGATGATTTTAATTTTAACATGTCCAATGTGACACGGTCTCTTGTTATACAAAAACTTGATGTTTATCCCAGAAAGAAATTTAATTAACTTGCTAGCTAAATTTCTGCCACTCTGATGGCATAGACGGCACTGCATATTATTAAAGGCTGCTTAGCGAAGAGGCTTAAATGAACTCGAACTCTTAACTATATTTTGTTCTCAAATGCAATTTTATTGTTATTATTGATATTGAAAGAAATATGTCATTAATACAGGACAATCTTCTCTAACATATTGTCAACTTTAAAATTATTTTGATTCATTATTTTATGGATAATTAATTCTTTTCACTAGATTCTGTTGATACTAAAACTCTAAATAGTAAACTACTTTCAAATTGATGAAAAGTAAAGATTAATTTATTTATTTGTGTTAATAATAAAAAAATTGACTAATAAGAATCAATTTAATTATTTGTTAACAAAGATGGGAGGTAGCTTAATGATTTAAAACTATTTTGTAATGCTTTAAGATTGTAATTATTTAACTTCGTTCATTTTTATCAATTTGTGACTTTGTGTCGTATTATGATGATCAATAGGTCTATGAAAAATTCTCTAATTTTTTTTTTCTATAATTCTTTCATTTATTTGTAAATAGTTCTCTCTCTTCATTTTTTTTTCACCATTCATATTCTTCTTGTTATTTAATATAATTGATCAACCAATAGTCGAAATCAAAAATTTGGATCATCTTGTCTCTATATTTTTTTCATCTCAACAAAAGTCTAGTTTGTGTTCCTGTTCTACCACTCCTCACCAAAAATAATTTTCATCGAATGCAAAACTAAGAACAAACAATATTTCATATATGGTACTCTTGTTTGTCCTACACGTCCAGATCACTTGCATAAAGCTTCAGGAAGATGCAATCGAATGGTGATATCACAACTCTAAGAGTCATCTAGATATAAAATTTGAAAGATGAAAACCTTTAAGAATATTTTTCACACTCTCATAAGTTTCGCATTATAAACCTTCAAAATCAGGTCCAAAATTGTTGACAAGATAATTTGAGCATTTATGTGTTTTGCTACGTACATGTTTGATGTTTTGTTCTTGTGGACTTGTTTCGAAGCTGAAAAAAGAACAAGAAAATGACTATTATCAAATTCTTGCATTTTTTTAATGAGGGTATGCACAAGAGATGCTAATGGGTCCTATATTTCCTAAGGTCAAAGTCTTTTCTCTTGTTTTTTAGCATGAACGAGAATATTGTGGTTATTATCAAATTCAGTCACATATATTCTGCTTTTGTACATTTTGATGATGAAAATAATTATAATATAAACATGACTTAATTACTTACTTATTTTGTGTTAACCTATTTTTTTCAATAAAATCCAACTTCAAAACTATTGGATTAGTTAAGAATAAACATGACTTATTCTACTTATAATTGATTCTGTGACTTGAATTTTTCTGTTCTTTCTATGATTCTTAATACTATTTTTTTCATAAATTTTTAATTTCACTAATTTAATAATTTCATATTGATATTTTAGATTAAGTCACACTTATGTTATCAGTATTCTAAAATTCCTTTGATTAATCTACTCTGAGATATGTCATTATGCTAAGAAAATTAAATTATCCTATTATGTTATTTTTAAGTTTAATTTTTTTTTTAATTCATTCATATACAGAGACGTCCAGAGTCCTATGAAAGACAGTAATGAAGAATTTTCTACAATAGACAAAAGTTCCAGGGAACAATGTTGAAGGTTTCCCAATCATGAACTTTTTTTTTAGGAGAAACGGTATTTAGGAAATAAAGCAGAACAAGCGTTATCCAAAATAATTGGACATAAAACGTTAAGTAACTTTTTAAATTTATCGTCAAACAAGTGGTAAAAATTATTGGTGAAGGGGTGAAATGCGACTGGATGATATACTTTCTTTTAAAGTTGAAGCTAACATCATTCTTTCAAATTTTATAATCTTAGAATTTAGTTTAAAAACAAAAGCGACATATTTCATAAAAACTCTTTACGAGATGGAGCTAAATATTAACTATCATGTAAAAATAAATATATTATATAAAATATTCAATAATAGATTGAAAATTATCAATTTAATTTAAATTTTGAAAACTAAAATTTATTTTATCATCTACCATCTCTTGAGAGATGAATTTTATAATTTTTTTACACCTCTTAACACACAAATAAGGTATCATAAAATATAAAAATAACTAACTCATTTATAACAAATAAAAAATTTATATCAATATTTTATATTTTTATAAATATACTAATTTGTTATAATAAAGAAAAAAACATATTTATTATAAATGAAAAGATAAAAACATTAAATTTAAATTATATTTAAAAAAATATTTTTATTTAATTTTTGAAAATTAATTAATAAATATAAAAAAATAGCCTTATCCTCATAAATCTGTGTCTACCCTGTCAACAAAATAAAATTAATAAGAGGAAATATTAGTATATTTTAAATACTAATCTTACTTTTTTTTTAATATAAAATTAGTATGTTTTTAGACATTTTTTCTATATTATAAATGCTATTTATAAATTCATATTAATATAAATGTTGGTTATGCTACCTACACCTTTTTTTCATATCAGATTTCTTCTCTTAAATTTTTTTGTTCTATTTATAATTTAAAAAATCTCATAACTTTTGGTTGTTTGGTTTTATTAATATTCTTACTTCATGTAGATCAAGTTTCACAAATGGGGTTTTAATTATGTTTTCTTATGATACAAACTTATAATTAAAGGATTTTTTTTCTTTCAGTTCCAATCATATTCTTTCTTATTTATATTGATTTTTCTATTTTTAATTCTTTTATGTACGTTGAAATTACTTAAACACAAGATTTTCATGATAATATATAAATCATAATCAAAATACTGAAAATATTTTCTCTAATAATTATAATAATAATAATATTAAAAAGCTCTTAAGAATTTATTCACGGTCTAAGAAACCTTCATGATCTTACTTCTCTTAAAAACTTAATTTTTAAACTATTGCATTTCTTTAACACATGATTTAATATAACAATATTAGAAATTTAGTTTTAACTATTTTTATAAATGACTATGCTTTCTTCTATAGGATGTGTTTGTGAATGAATTTATGAGAAAATTCTTTCAATATATTAGTTAAATTGAAAGTGTCAGAAATAATTATATATTGATAACAAAATAATTATAATTTAAAAAGTAAATATATTTAAAAAATAGAAAGAGAAAATAAAATAAAACAAAACTTAAAACAAATTTAATAAATAATTATAAAAAAATTGGAGACACAAACATTTTAACACCTATATTTTCACTAACAAAAGAATAAAAAAAATGAAAAATTATTTATTTAACATATATATATATATATATATATATATATATATATATATATATATATATATATACTCGCTCAAAAAAAAATTCAATATTAATATAACGCAATAAACTATGCAAACATCATGATTACTTTTTTTTTTTTTATCACCAATTTTATATGACTAATCTTGAAAGAAAAATCTAGTTAGATATATTTAGTGAAATTTTCTCTTTCAATAAGTTATTTTTAACCATGACACTTAAAATCAATAACTCATTTTAAAACGAAAAATTAATACAATTCGGTCAAACAACTTTATTACTTAAATCTCATTTATGCCATCTATTAATTACATCTAATAGCTTTCCCTCACCTCCCCATTTTTCTTCCCCAATAATAAATGATAATTAAATAATTATGATAAAAAAATATTTATTTCAGATTAAATAATTTTAATAAAAAGTTTTCTAACATGGCTTGTTTGAATTTTAAAATTATTACATTTATTAACTTTAATAAGAAATATTCTTTCTATTAATTCATTTAAATAATAATAATAATATATATTTAATATATAATTATGTATTTAAATGGTAATTATTAATATTAAAATAAGTATAGGTTATTATTAAAAAAAACTACTATCTCCTTAATACAAAACTTCTTATTCTAATTCAAAGACTTTTATATTATTTCTATTAACATTTTTTTATACCGACATAAACATCTCGACCTAATATATTTCAAAGCAAAATTCATCTAAATCTATCCGTTTGAACTTTGTAACTCATGTTTATAGCAAAAGTTAAATAGAATAGGGTTCTTATAACTTATAAGTTTATTTCAAAAGTTAAATAAGATGGAGTTTCCGTAACTCATCTTAATTAAATAAAAAGAGTTAATCTCAAATTATTTGAGTTATATATTAAAATTAAGTTAAATTTTATAAAAAATATATTCATACATCAAGTTTCGTGTTATTACAAAAAGAACATTTAATTTATAACGTGAAAATGACTATCTTTCTCATCTTAACCATAATTATATATCAAATATATTTCAATCATAACTCTACATCAAATACACTTAATAGCGTACACCAAATACACCTCGATCTGATCATAACATATACTAACACATTTTAGTTGTTCTTCTAAATCAAACTCTCGTTGGTCGTGATAATACTCTATAAATTGCAAGTTCAAATAAAATATAACTCAACCATTAATAAGAAAAACTTGTAATCGATTTAGTCACACTTGCAAGTAAAGAGAAAAACAATTGACTTGCATAAATAAAAAAATAATAATACGAATTTATTCATAACTCAAGTAGGTCTTATAAAAATTTATAAATGACACTTATAAGTTATTTGTTCACATTAAAATTAGATTTTGAACTTTAAGAACTAATATAATATACGTAATATTACATTTAAAGAGAAATTATTAACATTAAAATATGTATAATTTACTGTCTAAAATATTTTGATAAGAGGTCTATAATATGAGATTATTCTCCTTTCACAAAGTATTTCATTCTTATTCGAAGTTTTCTTTATTATCTCTATTATTATTTTTTATACTGATTTAAATATTAGTGTTTATTAAAAATCTTACATAACCGACATGATAACATTATAATATATAAGTAAGTACTATCCTCACTTTATAGAGTCGATTTTATAAGGTCGAGTTAGGTATCTCATCATTTATAAGATAATATCATAGTCAACTCTAAAAATATTGAAATATTAACCATTAACAATTATAGATTAAACCATCAATTATATTAATATTGGACTGACTCATTATATATATAAGATAATATAATAAAAAATTATTTTCAAAATGTATTAGATTTCACACCTACTCATATAATAATGATATAATATATAAATTAGTATAATTTTCATCTTACAAATTAATTTTGTAAGATAAGAATATCTTTTTGCAAATAAAATTTTCCCTTTCTTCATTAATCAATAAAGATGAATCCCATAAATGTTAAAAGAATCCTCCACGTCATTATGTTTAATTCCACGAACTTATTAATTTTTTTATAAGAATACTCCTAAATTTTTTTTTTTAATGTAACATGAAGTTTCATTATTTGCTTTCACTTTAGTTGTACTTCTAAAAAGAATCAATGCACCGGTAAATATCTTTTTAATCTATACTTTATAATTAATGGGTGATTTATTAACACTGTAACTCTTTCAGCGCTTTTTTTTTTTTTTTTTTTCATCACCACTACAGTAAGGATAATTTAATAAAACTGAATTACTGGTAAACTTTTGCTTTCAAAACCTTTCTAGCCAAACTTTAAAAGAGATTTAAAAGGAAATAAAAAAATAATAGATAGAGCTGTTGTTATGGACCAAAAATAATGATAAATTAATTGCAAAATGTATTTGATTGATATTAATAAGATTGATTTCAATGTAGATTTTATATGTTTCCTGTTAATAGAAAAAAAAATCCTGTTTAATAAAATATAATAATTTATTACTTAATTTATGATTGAAATAAAAATCAATTGACACTCTCCATGTTCCAACTCATTAAACGCTCAGAGGATGCATATTCTCCATTTTATTTCATAGTTTTAATTGATTTCACTATATTTTTATCCATTGAACTTAAAAAAGAGAGTTAATGATAGTTTTACTAGATGTTATGTTTAAGAAAGGAAAGTTTTATAATAATATTATTTACAGTAAATTCTTATATCTAATATATTATATTTTGAAGTAGAGTTATTAATGGTTGAGTTATATTTTATTTACAAGTGTGACTAAATCTAATATATTATTTATTTAAAATAATTGGTATTGGAAGAAGTGAGGATCCGTGCTCGATTCCTGCGAGAACGAAATTGAGGCAGCGTGTGATAAGTTCTTCGAGATTCCCAAAGAGCAGGGAATCGAGTCGCGGAATCGTGATTGAACCGAGAGTTTAAGTATCAAAGTGGGAACCTTACTAATAGTTATAACTTTTGACTAAGTGGTTACCGTTGTGTGTTCATCCTTAAATTTTTATATTTAATATATTATCATTTTTAAATTTTTATATATCACATTTTTTATTTTTAAAAGATTGTATCAATAACCTAAGAAATAATAATATATTTAAATTTGACCTTAATTATTGAGACTTAGGAACATAATAAAATATTATCAATATAATATAAAAAGGTAATAACTTTTTTAATATTATATGATAACATAAAAACATATACAAAAGATAATAAAATGTTTGCAAAACAGTGCATTTTATTAACCTCCTTTTTGGTAAAAACATATCAATTGACACTCATTAATATTATCATATCAATGAAATAGTAGAGTTGCAAGCGAATCTCTGCGCTTTTTATTGAAGATTTCCTTTCTGATTCTGTGGTCAAGGTCTAATCTTGATGATAACTTTTACACAGTTTGGATCTTTCAATAGTTCAAACGCTTGGTTAATATCTTCCAAAGGGACCTCATGAGTAAATAGTTCTTGAAAAGGGAATTCCTGTAAATTAGGAAATTGTCACTATTAGTTAAATATCTTTACCATGACATAAAATATACGCAACAAATAACTACGAAAAATGTAACTAGTTTAATAAGTAAGGTGTTGATGGTAGAAGGTTACCTTTTTCTGGCATTTGTTAGCTACTGTGGACAGGTCAGATATGGGTTTTAGGCCCCCAAAAACAGAACCTTTCAAAGTTCTGCCGAACAAAATGGATAGAACACCAATTGAGACAACATGTTCTATTCCTAAACCAATTGTTATTGTTTTACCCGTTCCCTTCATGTACACAAGAAATAATCAAGAACACGAAATTACAAGGATAAGGGAAATTAAAGGAACACAATAATAGTATGCCTAGAATCTCATTTATTAAGAGAAGTTTGATCCAAAAACACAATATGAAAACAGGTACATGAGAAGAAGAAACTTACCACTTTTGTGGCTTCCAATGATTCAGTAAGTAGAGGGGCAATTCCAGTGCACTCAAAGGAATAATCCACACCCAATCCACCACTTAGTTCCTTAACCAATTCTGAAACAGACTTTGCAGAATCACCAGGGTTTATAAAGTGGGTCATTCCAAAAGCCTCTCCTTTTTCTCTCTTCTTCTCGTTTTTGTCAATACCAATTATCTTAGTTGCTCCCATACTTTTGGCTCCACTTACAGCCTGCAACACAAGGTCAATATCACTTTTAATCAAAATTCAAGCTTCAAACTGAGAAAAGACAATCCAACAATCAAATATAAACTTAGAAGGTCAATATACCCCTAATCCAACAGCCCCAAGCCCAAGAACAGCTACAGAGGATCCACTCTCCACCTTGGCTTCCTTCCAAGCAGCTCCAAAGCCAGTTGAAAACCCACATGAGATGAAACTGGCATGGACTGGATCAATGGTTGGATCAACTTTTAAAATGTAATTGACATTACTAACCATGTATTCTGACCATGTGGCACAACTTAAAACATGGTATAGCCTCTGTCCTCGGATGGACATCCTTGAAGTGTTGTCTGGTAGTAAACCAGTCAATCTTACAGGATATGTCAGACATAAATTGGTTTTTCCTGAAACACAATTCTCACATGTCTGACACTCCCCCATATATGTTGGGATTACCATATCTCCCTCTTTTAGGGTTGTCACTTGATCACCAACACTCTCCACAACCCTGAAATTAAAGCAGACATGAAATTGATTGAAGATACAATTTAGTTCAGTCACAGTAAGAACATCAAAAAAGTTAGAATCTCTTAACATTTTATTTCAAAAACTAACTTAGAGATGAGAATTTCTCCCTCATTACATATTTCATTTTAGTCATATTACTCTGCTAGTTAACATGTTAAAGAAAAATGTATATCATTAGTACTTGTGGAGCTTACCCAACTCCTTCGTGTCCAAGTGCTTTCGGATAATTGACCTGCAATCACTGCGACATTTTTAATAGTTTTGGGAAAACAAAACTCAAGACTGAAATAATAGGATTGAAAAGACTCTTAACATTTGGGAATCCATGAATGCTTAATATGTCTGTGTGGCATATACTGGCAGTGAGCATCTTAACTCGAACTTCAGTTGCCTTTGGTGGATCAACTTCTATCTCTTCCACCGTAACAGGTCCTCCTAACCCCCAGCATATGGCAGCTACAATACCAAAATTTTAACACACATACCAAAGCCAGAGACATGTTACAACCTTCGCATGATTAACAAAGTCACAAACAAATTTGACAGATGATACCTTTGCATGTAACAACCTGCGAGGAGCCTGACATTGTAGATTGAAAGGCAGTTTCTTAATTACACCAAACCAATGCTGTTCTAACTTCTTCTAAGTGTGCTGCTCCTGGTCCTCCTTTTTATAAAGGATAAGGAAGGAATGGCTGTCAGAGACGTACCTCTCCCTACGTTTGTGGGGGGCAATTATTTTATAGTATTTATATTTCTAGTTCATGGTTAAAAAAAGACAAATAGCTTCTTGTATTATCAAATTACAAATCAAAAATTAAGTTTTGTCTTTATTTATCCATCTACCCATCCATCCATCCATTTATCTATTTATCTACCTATATATGCATTCATCTCCCAATAATATTTATAATGTTTCAATTTAATTAAAATATCTAATTTCCACCTTTTATATATTTATTTTTCTCAATAAATGTTTCAAATGTATATTAACTCTCTCACCTAAGAACCCTTCATTCAGTGAAACTAGATATTACTCTCTTTCTTTTTTATGTTGTAGTATTCAATTCAACTCGTTATGATTCAATTTTAATTAGAAATATTTTTGTTAGCTAACATTAATTAAAACAAATAATAAAAATATTAATTAACTATTTAATTAGCTAATTTTTATCTATTTATTTTATTCAAAATAATTACACTGTATATTTTAATTACACATATTCATTTTAATTAGTTGTGATTATTTTTTTAACTGTAATCAATTTATTCATTATGTGTGTTACTTAAGGTTACTTGACCCAAACATGGAGAAGTTAATTAATTAATTTAATTGATTAACTTATTTTATTTTATTCCGTTAATTTAACATTCGTTATAATATTATGTTATATTTTTTATTCAATTATTTTCTTTATCAAATTAAGTTTAATTAACACATATTGCATAATTAAACATTTTAATTTTTCAAATTATTTAAATCTGAAAAAAAAAATCAAAGTGGAATTCGGACATGGAAACATTGAAAATAGAGTATAGTTAAAAAAAGGAATGGATAAAATTCCAGTAAAATTATTTATATTGCTTATTACTTTTAAGATACTTTTTCTTCTAATATCTACAATTATTTTTTTCTTTTAAATCGACGAAGGAAAAAGAATCTCATCTCATTTATTTTACATAAAGAAATATATGATGAAACAAAGAACATCAAACAATGTTTACAATGAAATCTCAACCGTTGAATTATTCAAAATTTGAGATATTAACTTGGATAGCTATTGAATTGGTCAAATGATGGTACTGAATTGCAATCATCATCATGTCATATTTTATGTTTACACAAATTTTAAAAAATATATAAAAAAAAATAGTCATAACAACATTAAATTATGGTTCAATAATTGAATAAGACATCTTCTGTAATTATTCAGAATAACACAACAAATGTCATTCATTTAATCAGGTGGACCTACATACTTTTAAAGCCGCGGGACCAGAACATCTTCTATAATTATTCAGAATAACATAATAATTGGTAAAAAAAATTATATTAAAAAAATATAGATTGATTGCGTAAAATAATTAGAAATGATTATTTGTACGAGATTCTTTTAATTTTTTATTTATTATTATAATATAATTTTTATATTCGAAATATTATTTATTTTATAATTTTAGTTTATCATTTTATTATTAAAAAATACTTTGATAAATTAAAAAATATATATACATATATAAATTATCTTTAAATTTAACCATTTAAAAATACAAATTCAGTTTTTTCATTTGATTGTGGAACACGTTTTTTGTGCCTTCACTTCTCTTTTCCAACTACAATGGAGACTTCTCTTATCTAAAAATTACTGGTGTTTTTATTTTATTTTATTTTGTTAATAATTTTATTTGAATATTTTAATCATTTAAAGACAAATGTGAATACAGGCGTAGTAACACTAATGGAGATTCCCATAAGTTACTTTTAAAAGTCCAGTTATCCTATGTTTTTTTTTTAAATTATTCTTATCCCATCAAAATAAAGTGTATGTAAAAATTTCAAAATATTAAATATTTTCTCTAAAATTATGTATATTTTTTTGTATTTATAAAATAAAAAATAGATTTTTATAAAATTTAAATAAATTTGTTAGTTTAGATGAAAAAATTATACTGAAAAATAATAGTATAATGTTAATCATATATTTAACTAAAATTATTTAAAAAAATATATTTACTCCATTATCTTTATTTATGTTATTTTTTCTTTATTATAAGAGTCGTATGTCTTCAATATTTGTTTTTCAACAAATATTAATGTTTTAAATGTTTTTTCTAAGTCCTTCAAAATTGATTTCCCAGTGTTAGTTAAAAAAATTGTATTAAGTTAACTATGATTGTTTTATATTAATACCAGTTAGGAGTTTTTAATTGAGTTAAAAAAAATAGAAAAAATAACCTTAATAATATTTAAAAGTAAGTTTAATGAATGGTCAAAATAATGATTATTTAACATCAACCTTAAAATAATATTAGTTGATAATATAGAAAACACTTTTATTAACATGAACTATCAATTTGATTGAAATTTAAATAAAAAATATCTTACATTAATTTAAAAAAAACATTTAACTATTTTAAATTATTAAATATTATTTTTTAAAAATATCTACACATCTTAAAAATGAAAAACAAATTTTTATCTTTATTATTTTTTAATTTAATAATCTAAAACATTAATTTATTTTATTATTAAAAAAATCTAAAAACGTGAGAGTAAAGGAATTTATTTTCATTATTTAATATTAAAATAAATTTTTATATTAGGTGATAATTCAAAATTTTCAACTAAAAATATTTATAATTCAATAAATTTAAAATACAGCATATAACCAATAAAATAAAACAATTTGAATTCATTGATTAATTACCCAAAGAACAATAAGTATTTTTTTTTCTATTGCCTGGTGGAATTTTACCATGGAAAAGTAAGAGGATGCATGAGGGTAGATAGAAATCAGGGTAATCGAAAACCAAAAGAACAGAAAAATAAAGAAAAACATAATCTGCATTCTAATTTCCCAATTCTGGCATAGGAATATCTGTGTTTTCTCTTTCACCACACAAATTCCCAATTCTGACTTTGTTCGTTTACTCACGCTCCTTTCAATCGGGAACTGATTACTTTTCTTCAATTTCTTGCGTGTCCGTGGCTAGTTAAGGCCTCCAAGGTTTGTGTTGGATTCAGATGAATTATATAAGAGAAGTTGCACATGTCGATCTGTTTTCTTAGCACATGGCTGCCGCTGACACAACCAACCCTCCCAAGGTATTATCACTAATGGCCAGTTTGCAATCTTCCTTTAATGCGATTGTTCTATTTGATTCCTTAAAAATATTTGAGACTAAGGGTAATTTTGATCAAATTTTGACCAACTCCCAAAACTATCATATAGGAAGACTAAATTGAGTCTAAAGAAAGATTCTTGTGTTTCCTATCTCTCATGCACAAAAATGAACGAGAAACAAACATCTTTTTTAATTTCTTAAGGATGATTGACTTTACAAATAATAACTTATTTATAGTCTTTGGTCCTACGAATCTTATCTAATTTTCACTTTTATTTTAGAACTAACTATTAAAAGATAAAACAGAATTTATAAAATGACATATGACAGTTTCCCCCATGAAAGCAGATCTTGTCCTCAAGGTCTGGTCAACGTGGAAGCCAATCAAAGCTTGGATGTTGGTGCTGTAATTCCTGAAGCTCATGCCACGTGGCATCCTCCGGATTTTTAATTCCCATTATACTGGAACTTAGTGACAGCTTTATTGTTCTTATTCTTCATGCATCTATCTAAAATTGTCATGGGTTGTAGAGTGACTTCTGTATCTTCATTAAATGTTGGTAATTGAGGGAATACCTGGTGATGTCATGATGTTACTTTAAAAGACTCATGTGGAACACGTCATGTATTTTGTTTCCAGCAGTAACTCAAGTTTGTAAGCCACTTTTCCTATTCTCTCTAATACTTTATATGGCCCAAAGTATCTAGTTGCAAGCTTATGAAAGGCTGAATTAGCTAGGGAATGTTGTCGAAATTGTTGGATCTTTAAGTAAACCATGTCTCCAATAGCAAATTCTTTGTCAGATCGGCATAAAACTTCATTCGTTCTTGAGCTTTTGTCAAATTGGTGTGCAACAACCTAAAAATCTGATTTCTAGTCTTCACAATAAAGTCCACTGCTTCCACTAGACTGTCTTCTATTAATGTTGGACAAGGTAGTGGCGGTTTGTAGCCATACAAGGCCTCAAAGGGGGTCATCTGAATAGTTGCATGAAATTTGGTATTGTACCAAAGTTCAGCAAAGGACAGGTAGGTGGTCCACTATTTAGGTGTATCGCCTGTGATGCATCTTAAGTATCCCTCTAAGGTTTTATTTAATGCCTCAGATTGTCCATCAGTCTGAGGGTGGAATGCTGTAGATCTCAACAACTTGACTTTGTGGAATTTGAATAATTCATTCCAGAATGTACTTAAGAAGATAGGGTCTCTATCGGAAATAACTTCCTGTGGCCAGCCATGTAACTTTACCACGGTTTCCATGAATTTAGTAGCAACTACAGCAGCACCAAAGGGATGTTTTAATGCTATGAAATGTGCATATTTTGTGTATCTATCTATAACCACCAAAATTACTGAAAATCCGTTTGACTTGGGCAGCCCTATAATGAAGTCCATTGTTATTGATTTCCAGGCCCCTTCAGGGATTGGTAAAGGTTGCAACAACCCTGCTGGAAGTTGAGGCAATGATTTGAATCTCTGGCATGTGTTACATTCCTTTACCCGTACTCTTACCTCTTTCTGTAATCCTTTCCAGTAAAAATGCTGTTTTATTCTTTTGTAAGTCTGATCAATTCCAGAATGTCCTCCGATTGGAGAATCATGAAAATGGCTAAGAATTGCCTGTCTTAGCTGTTTATCTGCACCTACTACTAACTTCCCTTTTCTTTTGAGTAAATCGTTGGCATAACTATAGTGTTTGTGAGGGCCTCCTGTCAGTCTGATTCTGTCAATGATCTTCTGTAATTTGGGGTCTTGTTGCCAAGTTTGTTTGACTTTAATGACCAATTCATTTAACAAATGTGAGATGGTGACTAATTGTCCTGGAACACATTTTTTGGATAGAACATCTGCCACGACATTGTCCTTCCCTTTTTTATATTCTATACTAAAGTCTAACCCCATAAGCTGCTCTAAACCCCAATTCTGCATGAGGGTTGTAGGTGGTTGCTCAAGGAGATGCTTCAAAGCTTTCTGGTCTGTTTTTATTATGAAGTGATTCCCAAGGAAATAGTGGAGCCATTTCTTTACAGCAAAAAGAATAGCATAAAATTCTTTCTCATACGCAGAAAGGAGTTGAAACTTAGGACCCATTGCTTTGCTGATAAAGGCAATTTGATGGTTATTTTGCAGCAGTACAACTCCTATTCCATAAACTGATGCATCAGTTTCTATAGTGAAGGGTTGCTGAAAGTCAGGTAATGCTAGAACAGGTGCAGAAGTTAATGACTGTTTGATGCTGTTGAATGCCTCCTCAGCTTTTTGTTCCCAAATGAAGGTTGTGTCTTTCTTCAACAAAGCAGTTAATGGAGAAGCCATTTTGCCATAGTTTCGGATGAACCTTCTGTAATATCCTGAGAGTCCCAAGAAGCCTTTAAGTTCCTTCACAGTAGTTGGTCTTTTCCATTTTTGAACAACCTCTATTTTACTTATATCAGGAGCAACACCTTCTTTAGTTATTATGTGGCCTAAATATTCGACCTGCTTTGTGCCAAAATTGCACTTCTTGTAGTTTAATGCCAATGTATTTGCCTCCAAGATTTGAAGAGTTTGCTCGAGACAATGAATATGATCTTCCCACGTTTTTGTATAAACCAAAATGTCATCAAAGAACACAAGGATAAATTTCCTTAGATGTTCTCTAAACAAGTCATTCATGAGGTTTTGAAATGTGGCAGGGGCATTGCTCAGCCCAAATGGAAGCACTACCCATTCATAGTGTCCACTATGAGTTCTAAAAGTTGTCTTTTGAATGTCATCTTCAGCCATTCTCATTTGGTTGTACCCACTCCTTAGATCCAACTTGGTAAAGTAAGTAGCTCCTTTTAATTCATCAAGTAGGTCTTCAATTAATGGTATAGGAAACTTATTCTTGATAATGGCAGCATTTAACTTTCTGAAATCAGTACAGCATCTCCAGGATCCGTCTTTCTTCTTCACCAACACCAATGGTGCGGAAAATGAACTACAACTCTCTCTTATAAATCCAGTGGATAACATATGCTTCACTTGTCTTTCAATCTCCTCTTTTTGTGCTCGAGGATATCTGTAAGGCTTCAAGCAAATAGGCTTCTCATTTGTGAGCTCAATTTTATGATCATATTTCCTGTTAGGTGGTAATTGAGTAGGTTCAACAAACAAGCTACTGTATTCTTGTAACAGGTTCTCCAATTCCAGCTGCTATTGTTCATCCAAATCACCAGTATTTTTAGGTATTATGATGTTAAAACAGAGAGGACCAATGATAGGAAATAACATTGCCTGAATATCAATTGCTTTAAGTTTTCCACTATCCTGTAGCAGTAACTTGTTCTGCGTCTCTCCTTGTAATGTTATAGTGTTCCCTTCATGCTGGAATTTCATGGTTAACTTAGCACAATTCCAAGCAATTTCACCCAATGTTCGAAACCATTGCATGCCAAGGATTATGCTGAATGTTGTGCCCGGTAATACTAGAAAATCTGGTGTAAAACTGTGTGCACCAAATTTCCAAGTTAGCTTTTCGCATTTCCTTGAGATCGTAATAGGTGTGTCACTAGTAACTACAACTGGAAAATCTTTAACAGGTTGAGTTTTTAAGCTCAGTAGCTTCACCCACTTAGCACTGATGAAGTTATGAGTGCTTTTGGTGTCCATTAGGAAAGGTACTGCCTGTTTTTTAATGAGACCTTGCAACTGAAGTGTGTTGCCACCTGCTATACCCCTCAAAGCATGTAAAGAAACATGCACATTATCACTATGCAGCATTGCTAAACTGTTTTCTACTATAGATTCAGCATCTTCATCTTCACTAACATCTGTGTTTTCTTGATTGAAGTTTTCTTGGGCACAAAAAATCGCATTTAATTTTCCTCAAACTTTACATCTCGATCTATGATTTTTCTCCCACTTTTCACCACAAAATCTACACAATCCTTTGGAGATTCTCTCACTAGCCTCTTTTATAGATGAAATAGAAGTTGATCTTCCCTTAGAGTCCGGATAAGCTTGATTAGTAGTGGAATTCTGAGAGTGATTTTGTAGTGTTGTGATGGGTGGATTTCTGGATGTGAATGGTTGATTAAGCCATGGTCTTGTGTAGCGAGGTTGCACATTGGAAGTTACTGATTTCTCTGTACAGATCTTCTTGTCTAATTCTTTATTAATATCATCCTGTAATCGTGTTAGACGTATTTCTTCTTGGATGGATTTGAGGTTATGAAGACGAACTGATTTCTCTAAATGGCTTTCCAAACCTGCGAGGAAGAAACTGAGAGTCATGCCTTCAGAGATCACCACACGCGCTAGCAAAGAATCAAAATTTTCAAGATATTCAGGCAAAGATTCTTGTTGTCGTAAACGCGAGATTTCAACAATAGGGTCATCGTAGGCTCCATCATCAAATCTGTTTCCTACATCAAGCAAGATATCGGTCCAAGATTTCGACCTGAAGCTGGAGTTTTTTATGTAATGTCGTTGTCATGCAAAGGCGTTACCTTCCATGGATAACAAGAGCAATTTCCCTCTTTGGTTCATTGGTGTTCCTTCTAATTCAAAAAATTGTTCTGCTTTGGCTCGCCAAACCCTAAAGTTTGTGCCATAAAAACTGGGAAATTGAAGTTGTGCGCGATGTAATACTGACGTAATAGATTCGCTTTCATCGTCGTTCGGAGGTGGAATGTTGGTTCCCGCTGTTAACGCCGCCACGGAAGCTGCTAGAGTCTCCATAGTTTTCTGCATCGCCAGCAATATCTTATTTGTTTGTTCTTGTGAATCTGCAAGAGATTTCTCAAAGGATTCCACACGCGTTTTGAGTTCCTTGTTGGTCACCATGATCGTTGCCTTTTAACTGGTACCAATTGTAAAGAAAGATTCTTGTCTTTTCCTACCTCTCTCTTCTTCTCTGATGTACAAAGATGAACAAGAAACAAACTTCTTTTTTAATTTCTGAATGATGATTGACTTTACAAAGAATGACTTATTTATAGTCTTTGGTCCCTATAAATCTTATCTAATTTCCACTTTTATTTGGAACTAACTATTAAAAGATAAAATAGAATTAATAATAAAATGACATATGACATTGAGAGTATCAGAAATCATTATAAATGATAAGCTAGTTCATAGTTTTAATTGATTTCACTGTATTCCATCTATCAAACTAATAAGAAAATTTATTGATTAGTTTTGCTATCAATATAATATAAGGCGTAATGACTTTTTTAATATGATATGATACATAAAAATATTATAAAAAAGATAATAAATATTAATAAAATGTTTGCAAAACAGTGGAGTTCTTGTATTCTTTAATAACCTCTTTTCTTGGTACAAACATATCAATTTGACCCTCATATATTAATATTATCCTCTGAATGAAATAATCGAGTTGCATGCGAATCTCTACTTTTTATTGAGGTTTTGCTTTCTGATTCTGTTGTCAAGGTCACATCTTGATGGCAACTTTTACACAGTTTGGATCTTTCAATAGTTCAAATGCTTTGTTAATATCTTCTAAAGGGACCTCATGGGTGAATAGTTCTTGAAGAGGGAATTCCTGTAAATTAGGAAATTGTCACTCAGTTAAATATCTTTTCCATGACATAAAATATACGCAACAAATAACTTAAGAAAAATGTTACTAGTTTAATGAATTAAATGTTGATGGTAAAAGGTTGCCTTTTTTAGGCATTTGTTAGCTACCGTGGACAGGTCAGATATGGGTTTTAGGCCCCCCAAAACAGAACCTTTCAAAGTTCTGCCGTACAAAATGGATAGAACACCAAATGGGATAATAGGTTCTGTTCCTGCACCAATTGCTATTGTTTTACCCTTTCCCTTTCATGTACACAAGAAATAATTAAGAACATAAAATTACAAGGATAAGGGAAATTAAAGGAGCACAATAGTATGTGTAGAGTGTCAATTATTAAGAGATGTTTGATCCAAAAACATATGAAAACAAGAACATGAGAAGAAGAAACTCACCACTTTTGTAGCTTCCAATGATTCAGTAAGTAGAGGGGCAATTCCAGTGCACTCGAAGGAATAATCCACACCCATTCCACCACTTAGTTCCTTCACCAATTCTGAAACAGATTTAGCAGAATCACCAGGGTTTATAAAGTGAGTCATTCCACAAGCCTCTCCTTTTTCTCTCTTCTTCTCATTTTTGTCAATTCCAATTATCTTAGTTGCTCCCATGATTTTGGCTCCACTTACAGCCTGCAACACCGAGGTCAATATTACTTTTAATCAAAATTCAAGCTTCAAATTTAGAAAGACAATCCAACACAAAAATATATACCCCTAATCCAACAGCCCCAAGACCAAAAACAGCTACAGAGGATCCACTTTCAACCTTGGCTTCCTTCCAAACAGCTCCAAAGCCAGTTGAAAACCCACATGAGATGAAACTGGCATGGACTGGATCAATGGTTGGATCAACTTTTAAAATGTAATTGACATCACTAACCATGTATTCTGACCATGTGGCACAACTTAAAACATAGTGTAGCCTCTGTCCTCGGATGGACATCCTTGAAGTGTTGTCTGGTAGTAAACCAGTCAATCTTAAAGGATATGTCAGACATAAATTGGTTTTTCCTGAAACACAATTCTCACATGTTTGACACTCCCCTATATATGTTGGGATTACCATATCCCCCTCTTTAAAGGTTGTCACTTGATCACCGACACTCTCTACAATCCTGAAATTAAAGCAGACATGAAATTGATTGAAGATATAATTCAGTTCAGTCACAATAAGAACAACAAAAAAGTTAGAATCTCTTGACATTTCATTTCAAAAACCAATTTAGAGATGGGAATTTCTCTCTCATTACATATTTCATTGTAGTCATATTACTGTGCTAGTGAACATAATATGTTAAAGAAAAATGTATGATGGTATTTGTGGAGCTTACCCAACTCCTTCGTGTCCAAGTGCTAGAGGAAAATTGATCTGCAATCAATTTGTTTGTGGTAAGACATTAGTGGAAGAAAGGTGAAGAAAATCAAACTGTAACATTTTTAATTATTCTGAGAAAACAAAACTCAGACTCAAATCATAAAATTGAGAAGACTAACAGATGGGAATCCTTGAATGCTTGATATGTCTGTGTGGCAAATACTGGCAGTGAGCATCTTAACTCGAACTTCAGTTGCTTTTGGTGGGTCAACTTCTATCTCTTCCACTGTAACCGGGTGTCCTATTCCCCAGCATATGGCAGCTACAATACCAAAACCAAAATTTTAACACACATACCAGAAGCCAGAGACATGTTACAACCTTTGCATGATTAACAAAGTCACATGAATATGGAAGTGAGAAACAAATTTGATAGATGATACCTTTACATGTAAGAACCTGCGAGGTGCTTGACATTGTAGATTGAAAACGCAGTTTCTTAATTAAATCAAACCAATGTTGTTTTAACTTCTAAGGGTGCTACTGCATGCCCTCCTTTTTATAATAGAAAAGGAATAGCCGTCAGAGATGTAACTCTACGCAGGTTTAAGGGGCCAATTATTTTATAGATATATTTATATTACTAGTTCATCATTAAAAGAAAAAAAAATAGCTCTTTATATATCACATTGCAAACCAAAAATTCAATTTTGGTTTCATTCTCTCTTATTTGATTTCCTAAAGGTTTTCTTTTATTTGACTTTTTAGTTTGTTGTATATTAAATTGCAAACCAAAAATTAAGTTTGTCTCTATCTCACTATGTATATAGACCTAAAAACCCTTCATTTAATGAAACTAGATAGTACTCATTTTTTATATATTGCAGTATTCAATTCAACTTATTACGATTCAATTTTAATTAGAAATATTTTTGGTAGTTAAGATTAACTAAAAAATAATATTATTCATTTTAATTAATGAAGGGAAAAAACAAAGTCTTATCTCATTTAATTTACATATAAAAACTTTAGAAAAAAAATGATAAAATAAACAACACCAAAACAAAATTTTCAGTAAGATCTTAACTATCAAATTATTCTAAAGTTTATCAATTTACTTGGATAGCCATTGAATTGATAAGATGATTTGCTCTTATATTTTATGTTTACACGAATTTTAATATATGAAAAAAAAATCCAGCCATACTATCATTAAATGATGGTCCAATAATTGAATAGGATAATATTAATAATAAGTCCGCATGAATTTTATTTAACCACTTCGTACTACTTAAGCCACCGGATTGGAACACATTCTATAATTAATCGGAATAATATAACTATTGGTCAACAAGGAAAAAGTTTTATAATTAAAAATTATAGATTTAATATTTTAAATAATTGAAATTATTATCAAATATGAAGACACTAATATTATAATAGTTGTTTTAAAGTGCTCATCCCAGGAATTGGAATAAAAAAATTCAGGTTCACTGGATTCTCCCACTTCTTTCCGGTCACGGTTGTTTGACTTTTCTTTTTCAACGATAACAAATATTTTAATTTTAATTTTTTTAAGAAAAATAATAATGGTATTTTTCATTTATTTTATTAATAAAATTATTTTTAATTTTTTAATCATTCTAAAACTAATGTTAATACAGACGAAGTATTAATAATGGAGATTCCATAAATTACATTTAAAGGTCTAGTATATGTTGTTTTCTATAAAAAAATATTAGTATTATTTTCACTTCTATAAAGGTGAAACATATTTTTAGGATTTTGTAAAATTTATTAATGTTTTGAGCTTAGACGTAGAATTTATACTAAAAAAAATAGTGTAGTGTTAGTCATATATTTAACTAAAATCACTTTTAAATAATTATTCACTCTATTATGTTATTTTTATTTAAAAGTCATAAAACAAGGAGTAACCAACACAAAAGTAAAAGTAAAAATGGAAAGATGGAAAAGAAAAAAAAAGTCATGAAACAAGGAGCCAACAACATAAAAACAAGAATGAAAAGGTAGAAAAGAAAAAAATCATGAAACATAGAACATGTTTCGTTCCTTAATTTATGGAATGCATAGAAATACATCTTCAACTATAAATTGAAGTCTTCCCTCATTCTTAGGATGAAGAAAAACATAAATGCAATCCAAAGAGAAAGAGCCACCAAGAAGCAGAGAAAATAGTTTTAGTTAGTGTATTTTCCTTTCTCCTAATAAAAGATCTACAGTAGTCCGAAGACGTAGGAATTTTTGGCTGAACTCCGTTATTAATTGGTGTGTACAATTATTCCGCTTTTATTTCACTTTCACATATCTAACTTCATAGAAAAGTTTGTCATTTTTCTTTAACAACTGGTATCAGAGTTAGTTGTTAGTTCTACAATTTTTTCTACTATTCATATGAATGGTAATGGTCCTATTCATGAATAGTGAAATTACTATTTCGTGAATAGTAAAAGGAAATTGTCAGAAATGATCCAGAAAATTCAAACCTAAGTTAGAGTGATGACTGGAGATAAAGGAAAAATGAAAATTGATAAGTTTGATGGTGCGGACTTTGGCTTTTGAAAGATACAGATCGAGGATTATCTGTATTAGAAGGATATGTATCAACCACTCACAAAAAAGAAGCCGGATGATATGAAATAGAATGAATGGATTCTTCTCGACATAAAGACTATTGAAGTCATTTGGCTGACGTTATCCCGTAATGTTGCTTTTAACATTGTAAAAGAAAAGACTACAATAGATCTTATGGATACTTTTTCCAACATGTACGACAAACCATCAGCCTCAAACAAAGTTCATTTGATGAGGTGGTTGTTCAACCTACGGATGATTGAAAGCGCTTCAACGGTGCAACATATCAATGAACTCAACACTGTTACAACTCAGTTGAGTTCAGTTGGGATTGAATTCGATGATGAAGTACAAGCTTTAATACTTTTATCTTCTCTACCAAAAAGTTAGAATGCTACTGTCACAGTTGTGAGTAGCTCATCAGGAAGCAATAAGTTAAAATTTGATGATATTCGTAATTTGGTTCTCAGTGAAGAGATCTGGCGAAGGGAGTCGGGTGAATCATTAACCTCTTTAGTATTGCATACACAGTCAAGAGGAAGAAGTTTGACCAAAGAAAGCGGACGTGAAAAATCAAAGGGCAGAAGACCCAAGTCCAGAAATCATCGTAGTTCCCAAAACTCGAAGAAAATCAAGTGTTAGAATTGTGGGAAAATCGGGCACTACAAAAATCAGTGCAAGAGTGTACAGAAGAATCAAGAAGCAAATGTTGTCTCTATCTCAGGGAAAGATGATGTGTTGATATGTTCTTTAGAAAGCAAGGAAGAGTCTTGGGTGTTAGACTCTGGAGCATCTTTCCATGCTACCTCACAGAAGCAACTGTTAGAGAATTATGTTCTCAGAAACCTTGGTAAAGTTTACCTTAGTAATGAGCAATCATGGAAATTGTAGGTAAAAGTGTTGTAAAGATTAAGTTGAACGGGTCTGTATGGGAATTGAAAAATGTTAGACATATTCCTGACCTAACAAAGAACTTAATCTTAGTGGGTCAATTAGCCAGTGAAGGCTACACGACAATCTTCCATGGTGATGATTGGAAGATCTCAAAGGGTGTGATGACAATTGCTCGAGGCAAAAAAGAGTGGTTCTTTACAAGATAGCATAAGCATGTCATTTTATTGCAGTCGCAGCAAATGAAAAGACCAATCTATGGCACCAAAGACTTGGGCATGTGAGTGAGAAAGGGATGAAGATCATGCACTCAAAAGGAAAACTACCAGGTCTTTAGTCAGTAGAAATTGAGATCTGTGAGGACTGCATACTTGGAAAGCAAAAGAGAATTAGCTTTCAGGCAGGAAAAAGAACCCCAAAGAAAGAAAAGCTTGAGCTTATCCATTCTGATGTTTGGGGTCCAACGACAGTCTCATCCATTGGTGGGAAGCAATACTTCGTAACTTTTATCGATGATCACTCTAGAAAGGTATGGGTATACTTTCTGAGACATAAGTCTGAAGTATTTGAGGCTTTCAAGATATGGAAAGCTATGGTAGAAAATGAGACATGATTGAAGATTAAAAAGCTCTGAACCAACAATGATGGTGAATATGCAGACACCAGATTCAAGAAGTTTTGCTATGAGTACAGAATCAAAATGGAAAGGATCGTGCCAGTTACACCTCAACACAATGGTGTAGCTGAGCGTATGAATCGAACGTTGACTGAAAGAGCCAGAAGCTTGTGTGTGCAATCAGGCTTACCAAAGGAGTTTTGGGCGGAAGCAGTCAATACAACAACTTACTTGATCAACCAAGGTCCATCAGTACCATTGGAGTACAAGATACCAAAAGAGGTATAGAGCGGAAAAGAAGTAAAACTCTCACATCTTAGAGTTTTTGGTTGTATATCATATGTCCATATCATTGATCAAGGCAAAAACAAACTTGATCCAAAATCAAAGAAGTGTATTTTCATTGGTTATGGTGAAGATGAGTTTGGCTACCGCATATGGGATAATGAAAACAAAAAAATGATCCGCAGCAGAGATGTAATCTTAAATGAAAGAGTGATGTACAAGGACATGCATAAAACATGTATCAACAACTCAGAGTCAAATGGGCCAGTTTTTACAGAGGTGGAAGATGTCCCAAAAAGTCCTATAGTGAGGAGTTCTCAATCAGCAAAATCAAATAAAGAAAACAATGTGTAACTAAAACCTCTTACTCCAACTCCTAAATTAAGAAGATCATCTCACCCTGATGTACCAAACAAGAGATACATGGATTACATGTTGTTAACTGATGGAGGGGAGCCTGAAGATTATATGGAAGCTTGTCAAACCACGGATGCTAGCAAGTGGAAACTTGCCATGAAAGACGAGATGAAGTCTTTAATCTCCAATTAGACATGGGAAATAGTCAAGTTACCTATAGGAAAGAAAACACTTCACAACAAATGGGTGTATCAGGTTAAGGAAGATCATGATGGTTCCAAGAGATACAAAGTCCGACTGGCTGTCAAAGGATTTCAGCAGAAAGAAAGAGTTGACTACACTGAAATATTTGCTTCAGTTGTAAAGCTCAATACTATCAGGATTGTGTTAAGTATTGTGGCTAGTGAAAAGTTCTACCTAGAGCAATTACATGTGAAGACTGCATTTCTTCACGGAAACTTGGTTGAGGCGATCTACATGCACCAGCCTGAAGGTTTTTTAGAAGAAAAGAAGAAGAACATGGTGTGCAAATTAAAGAAGAGCTTGTACGGTCTACAACAAGCTCCAAGACAGTGGTATAAACAGTTTGAAAGTTTCATGCACAAGGAAGGTTTCCAGAAGTGCAATGCTGATCATTGTTGTTTCTTCAAGAGGTATAAGTCCAGTTATATCATATTGATACTTTATGTTGATGACATGTTAGTAGCAGGTTCAGATATGAAAGATATTAGAAATTTGAAGATGCAGTTGTCAAAAGAATTTGACATGAAGGACTTAGGCCTAGTAAAGAAGATTCTTGGAATGCAAGTCACGAGAGATAAGCAAAAAGGAGTTTTGCAGTTATCTCAGGCGGAGTACATCAACCGTGTTTTGCAAATATTTAACATGGATAAGGGCAAGTCAGTCTGGACACTTTTGGCCAGTCATTTTCGTATATCCAAGGATCAGTCCCCTGAGACAAAAGAAGAAAAAGAGTTTATGGCTAAGATTCCATATGCTTCATGTTGGCAAAATTTGGGTCATGTATATATATGATACATAATTTAAATGTGTTAGGGTCATTATTTATTAAGCCAAATAATAAAGTGATCTGACTAAATTAAAGTTTTGGCTAAAGGCATATGTCATGAAAACAAAATTGTGTAGAGACCATTGAGCAATTTCTAATTTGATGAGGGGCCAAATTGGAAATACTAAAATTTAAGTAATTAACCTAATTCTGGTTATTTTAAGGGGTCGTGGTCCCCTTCTGGGAGCACATAGACAGAACGTAAGTTTCATTCCTGTTCCTTTCTTTCTATCCCCATCAAGAGAGAAAATCAAGAGAGAAATACAGGTGCTCTTCAGGTGGAAGATCATAAGATCAATACAGTGCTTTACAAAGACATCATCATTATGACTAATTCAGGTACGCTTTCGTATTCAGTTTACAACATGTTTATCAGTATGGGATTATGTTTATGTTTGATCATTAGAATCAAAATCAGGATTATTATTATTATTATTATTAATTTTCCAACAATTGGTATCAGAGCCGCCCATATTTGATTCATGTCTGCTTAATTTATAGAACCATAATTATGAAAATTAGGATTAATTTTGTTTTAAACAATTCAAATTACCCAATTTTATGAACCCTAAGGGGAGAATAATCTCTAATTTTTCGTTAACCCTAAAATTTAAATTTGGGGGTAACATCCCCAATCTGATTCTGCTTGCTGATGGAACCGTGGAGGAAGCTATGAATTCTTTTTCTTCGTTTTTTCCTTTTATTTCGGTTTAAGTTTCAAAATTTACTGAGAAAGAAACAGTGTTTCAAATTTCAATCTTTCTTGTATTGGATTCTCTGTTCTTTTTTTAATCTTTTGTTTTTATTTAATTTTATGGGTTTGGAATTGGAGGTGGTGTTTATGGAGTTCCCAACATAGAGAATATTAGGTAAATGGTGAATGTTTCCACATGTGTGACTGTTCTTATTTTTAGGAAAATTTGATGTTAAATTCCCTGTTTAGGGTTTGAGTGATTACTGTTTAATCTCCTTTTAGGGTTTAGAGCAGTATGCTAAAGAGACTCAGAACTATCTCTGTTTCATCCCTAGTGTGATTTTAGGGAGATGTTCATCCTTTATGTATTGGTGGAAAATGAGACCTTTTTTCATCCTTTGATTTGTTCAAATGAGGTGTTCATCCCTAATGAGATTCTAGGGAGGTGTTCATCCTTAGTAGAATTCTAATGAGGTGATTATCTTTTGAATTAGTTTGCAAATATTAAATATTTGGTTTTGTTATATAAATAAAATATTCAATTTTTGGTAGTTTAATATTTTTTGTGAGCAAATTGAGTCAAGAAGTCACAAAAGTAACTTCTCTTGAATTTGGCAGTTCATGAAAAATATTGAATGTTAGTGTTTGTGTATATTCATGCGAGTATTAGTCGGCCCAAAGGAAGATTAATATTTGGCCGAATTGCATACACACTTGTAATGATAAACATGTGATAATTATAAGGATTTGCTTTGTCGATGATAAATCAATCCAAAGACTGGTTTGTTGTTGGACGTGCTTTATTGTCAATGTTTGATTATTACAACAAGATACCTCTAGCAGTTAATATTACTGTCCAAAGACTTGATATTGATGGTGCATTGGGTGTCTTGAGATGGGTTAAACCACTATTTGAATATATATTATTTATTTTTTATATAATGTGAGCATAATTAGTTTATTTCTCGTGTTCTAAATTTAGCTACAATTGCTTATGTATCTGCCAATTTAAATTTTGTTTCGGTCCTCAATGGAACAAATTTTAAGGACTGGAAAGAGAACATTGATATTGTTCTTGGTTGCATGGATATGGATCTTGCGTTAAGGACTGAGCAAACCCCTACTCCTACGGATTCAAGTACCTCTGAACAGAAAAGAGATTATGAGAAGTGGGATCGCTCAAATCGCATGAGTCTAATGATCATTAAGTGTGGCATCTCGGAGGTGTTTAGGGGCATTGTTTCTGAAAACATCATAAGTGCCAAAGAATTCCTTGCTGAAATTGAGTAGCGCTTTGCAAAAAGCGATAAGGCGGAGACAAGCACTCTTCTTCAGAACTTGATCTCCATGAAATATCAAAGCAAAGGAAATATCAGGGAGTACATTATGAGCATGTCTAATATTATTTTTAAACTCAAGGCACTAAAGCTTGAACTCTCAAAAGACTTGCTCATTCATTTGGTGTTAATTTCTCTTCCTGCAACGTTTAATCAATTTAAGGTATCTTACAACTGTCAGAAGGATAAATGATCTCTTAATGAGCTCATTTCACATTGCGTACAAGAAGAGGAAAGACTAAAGCAAGACAAGACAGAAAGTGTTCATTTTGCAAGCACCTCCAAGGCTAAGGGCAAAAGAAAGAGATCAGAGGATCTCGAGAAAGAAGGTGCTAAGGGTCCAGAACAAAAGAAACAAACTCAAGAAAACAAATGTTTCTTTTGCAATAAGACTGGACACGTAAAGAAGAAATGTGTTAAATATCATGTTTGGCGTAAAAAGAAAGGCTTGCCTAAACTACCGGAAGCCAATTGATTCTGAAAGATGGATTTATATTGGAGATGGCAAATCGGTAGAGGTGAAAGCTATAGGGCATTTTAAATTGTTATTAAGTACTGATTTTTTATTTGGATTTGAAAGACACTTTTGTTATGCCGTCATTTAGACGGAATTTGGTTTCAGTTTCTTATTTGGACAAATTAGGTTATTTGTGTTCATTTGGAAACAATAAGTTCAGTTTGTCTTTTAATTCAAATATTATTGGAACTGGTTCACTTTTGATTTATGATAATTAATATTTACTTGATATTGTGGCCACCTATAATGAAACCCTTAATACAAAATCATGTGGTACTAAATGTAAAATTGAAAATACTCACTCAAGTGCATTATGGCACAAGTGCTAAGGTAACATCAAATTGTGACGTTTGGGCTTGTGTTACACTCTTAAAGATATGGTAGAGAGTATGATTTGTCATTCCACCTTACTGGAATCACTTTGGGGAGAGACACTAAATATGACAACTTATATTCTAAACAGAGTACCAACTAAAGCAGCTACCAAAACATCTTATGAGCTTTGGACTGGGCGACTGCCTAGTCTGAAGCATTTCCATGTGTGGGGATGTCCAGCTGAGGCAAGGCCTTATAAGCCAAATGAAAAGAAATTGGACTCCTGAACAGTAAGTAGTTATTTTATTGGTTATGCTGAAAGATCCAGGGGATATAAATTTTATGATCCCACATTAAAGACAATTTTTGAGACGGGAACTGCTACGTTCTTTGAGGATATTGAGTTTAGGGAGAAGAATAAAATCAGGAACTTTGTCTTGGAGGAAGAATCGGTAACAATTCCAGAACCGATTCAAATAGTTACTTTTGATAAAGTAAGTTCGGAACCTCCACAAGGCATTATTGATGAATCCCTTACTCAATATGATTTGGTTGTTCATGAAGAACAAACTCAATATCCTCAAGAACTTGTGCATCATGAGCTAATAACTTTGCAGAGATCCACTAGAGAAAGAAGAAATGCTATTTTGGATGATTACATGGTATTTCTTCAGGAACATGAGGAAAATAATGATATAATGGAAGATGACCCAGTTAACTTCCATCAAGCTATACAAGGTTCTAACTCTCAAAAGTGGATTGAAGCAATGAAGGAGAAGTATAAGTCCATGCAAGACAATAAGGTTTGGGAACTTGTCACATTACCAGAAGGTATGAAACTCATTTGGCTTCAAGATGAATATTGTTGATGATTGTGTGTATCACAAGTTTAAAGGGAGACAAGTTTAGTCTCAATCAGTGCCTAAAGGGGAATTTGGAAATTGAGGAAATGGAAAAGATTCCCTATGCATCAGCTGTAGGGAGTTTGATGTATGTCCAAGTATGTACGCGTCCAGACATAGCATACATAGTTGGGGTTTTAGGCAAATATTTAAGCAATCCAGGAATAGACCATTCAAAAGCAGCAAAAAGGGTCATAAGATATTTAAAGAGAACAAAAGATTATATGCTCACATATAGGAGGTCAGACCAGTTGGAGATCGTTGGGTTTTCTGACTCAGATTTTGTAGGATGTCAAGAATTTGTAACATGCTATGAGGCATCAAATCATGGAATATGGCTGAGAAATTTTGTCACAGGGCTGCAAATTGTGAAAGACATTGAAAGACCACTTAAGTTATATTGTGACAATAAATCAGCTGTATTGTTAAGGAAAGAGTACAAAGTGGACAGATTTTCATAGAACACTTAAGGACAAACTCCATGATACCAGATCCTCTGACTAAAGGACTTCCGCCCAAGGTCTTTCATGAGCATTTTGCTCACATGGGTGTTTTACAGTTTGAGGAATTTGTGGTTTAGTGGGAGTTAGTCACTTTCATATATTTTATGTTCTATGTTTAATTTCATATATGTATACATTGTTTTCTGGACATATTTGGTTATCTATAGATATGCGGTTTTTTCGTTCATTCATTACACTTTGTACATTAAGGATATTATATCGATCTCAATAAGTTAAAGTTTGGACCAGTTGAAAATAGACGTGTACAGATCACTTTCACGTAATTTTTCATGCTACACATTTCATGATGAATCCATGTCATTTGGTTATGTTAGGATGAGTAATCATTGTTGGTTTTAGTTGCGATAATGCAATGAAAAGCTGATTTGGTTCTATATCCTGATATGATTAATGGACAAGACTTTTGGAGTATGCTAAAGGAATATAATGGCAATTTTGAGCTCATAAAGTATAACACATTTGTAAGGTTGTAAGGACATATATATTTGTGACCAGTGGGAGATTGTTGGCAAAATTTGGGTCATGTATATATATGATACATAATTTAAATGTGTTAGGGTCATTATTTATTAAGCCAAATAATAAAGTGATCTGACTAAATTAAAGTTTTGGCTAAAGACATATGTCATGAAAACAAAATTGTGTAGAGACCATTGAACAATTTCTAATTTGATGAGGGGCCAAATTGGAAATACTAAAACTTAAGTAATTAACCTAATTATGGTTATTTTAAGGGGTCGTGGTCCCCTTCTGGGAGCACATAGACAAAACGTAAGTTTCATTCCTGTTCCTTTCTTTCTATCCCCATCAAGAGAGAAAATCAAGAGGGAAATACAGGTGTTCTTCAGGTGGAAGATCATAAGATCAATACAGTGCTCTACAAAGACATCATCATTATGGCTAATTCAGGTACGCTTTCGCATTCAGTTTATAACATGATTATCAGTATGTGATTATGTTTATGTTTGATCATTAGAATCAAAATCAGGTTATTATTATTATTATTATTATTATTATTAATTTTCCAACACTTCAGCCATTGGAAGTTTGATGTACGCGATGGTTTGTACGAGATCAGACATTCGCCATGCAGTGGGAGTTGTAAGCAGATTTATGGCAAATCTAGGAAAAACTCATTGGGAAGCAATCAAATGGATTTTGAGGTATCTACGAGGCACAACAAAAAAATGTATGTACTTTGGAAAAGGAGATCTAAAATTACAGGGCTATGTAGATGCAGACTTTGGAGGTGAAGTTGATCACCGAATAAGCACCACTGATTATGTTTTCACGGTTGGAACTATAGTTGTTAGTTGGATGTCGCAGATACAAAAAATTGTTGTTTTATCCACTACAGATGCTGAGTATGTAGCAGTAACAAAAGCCTGCAAAGAATTGATATGGCTTTAAGGATTGTTGGCAGAGCTGGGATTCATCCAAGAAATGAGTGTTTTGCATAGTGATAGTTAGAGTACAATACATCTAGCAAAGAATTATGCATTTTACTCTAGAACTAAGCACATTGGCATACATTATAATTTCATCATATCTCTGCTTGAGGATGAGGTGCTAACATTAAAAAAGATTGTGGGAAGCAAGAACCCAACATATATGCTAACGAAGGTGGTGACCATTGACAAACTAAAGTTGTGTTCAACTTCAATTGACCTACTAGAATAACATATCAGAGAAGACTACTGCATTAATCAAAGTGTGAGGATAGATTGAAATCAGTCCTCAAGTGGGAGATTATTGAAAAGCCATGAAACGAGCTACCAACACAAAAGCGAGAATGGAAAGGTGGAAAAGAAAAAAGTCATGAAATATGGAGCATGTTTCGTTCCTTAATTTATGGAATGCATAGGAACACATCTTCTGCTATAAATTGAAGTCTTCCCTCATTCTCAAAATGAAGAAAAACATATATACAATCCAACGAGAGAGCCAACAAGAAGCAGAGAGAATAATTTTAGTTTCTGGGTGTAATTGAGTTGTGAGATGTGAGTGATTTTAAGAGATTTTTCTGTAAACACCAGTGTACTTTCCTTTCTCCTAGTAAAACATCTACAGTAGTCTGGAGACGTAGACATTTTTAATCGAATTCCATTATCAATTGGTGTATCTAATTATTCCGCTTTTATTTTACTTTCACAAAACTAACTTCATGGAAAAGTTTGTTGTTTTTCTTTAACAATTTTTTACTCTATTATCAGAATTATATGTCTTCAATATTTGTTTTTTCAATAAATATTAATGATTATTTTTTCAAACTCCTTCAAGATTAATTTTCTAATGCTGGTTAAAAAAATTAAATTACCAACTTAACTATGATTGTTTTATATTAACGTCAGTTTGGAGTTTTTTTCAATCGAGTTAAATAAAAAAAATATCGGTAATATTAAAAAAATAATAATAAATAGTCAAAACAATCATTATTTAAGTTTTGTAATTTATAAAATACTATTATCGAGATGAATTACCAATTTTATTTGTTGAATTTTACATAAAAATATCCTATATTAATTAGAAAAAAAAACATTTAACAGTTTTAAATTATTAGATATTATATTTTAAAAAATATCCATATATTTTAAAATTATTTTTTTATTTTTTTATTTTTGTAATTTAATAATATAACCTACTAAGTCATCTAATTAAAAAAAAATTAAATGTAAAAACGTGAGAATAGAATAATATATTTTTATTATTTAATATTAGTGAAAATATAATGTGTGTTTGCATTCTGTTTATAATTATTTTTTAAAATATATACTTTTTATTCTTTTTTTCTTTTTGAGAATATTTCTAGCGTAGGTACTTAAAAATAATAATTTTTATTTTAAATATATATTATACGATGTCTTTTAGGAACCCCAAATGATATAATTGAAAACATAGTCTTTTATAAGTTACGATTCATAAAAAGTTTTCTCCTACTAATTTTTTATAAGCGCCACATATTCTTATAATATATAATTTATATTTTACTTTTTTATCAACTTAAAAATAATTTAATTATTAATTAAAAATAATATTTTAACTTAAAAAGATTAATTAAAAAAATTATATATTTCTTGGCACATATAAAATATTATTATTAAATATAAATAAATTATATAATACAAATAAATAACAAAATATAACTATAAATTATTTATATACTAATTTTTGTTATTTTTATACCCAAAACATTGGCAACTATATTTCATCAACTCAAATAATAATAGAAAATTAAATTTATATTTTTAAATAAATATTATTTTTATATATTAATTTTCAATATTTTAGAATAAAAAATTTATAAGAAAATAAAAGTTTCATAATTTTAAAAATTTTGGATATGATGAATATTTAAACAAAAGTTTTTTATTTACAAAATTTTAAACAGGATTATAATAATAAAATAAATAAATAATTAATTTTTTATCATTAAAAAAATGAAAAATGAATTCTACAAGATAAAATTTGAGAGAGAGGAATTTTGAGTGAGAATATTTAGAAAATAATAATTGAGTAATTTTTTTTTAAGGAGCAACAATGCTAAAATATAAGAAATCTCTCCTACTCAAATCAACTTTAATATAATTGCTTATAAGATATTATAATTTTTGTTAAGAAACAAGTTAAACCTCTTACTATGTATTTACTTTTTTTATTTTTTTAACTTATTATAAGATATCGCTTTTTTTTATTCTCTTTCATTTTAATGTATAAATCATAATAATAATTTTTTTATATGACATTTTTATAAATCATAATCCATTATATACAAGACACTTATTTTTCTCTTTAATAATATAAAAAACAATTTTAAAAAATTATTTTATATAGAATATAAATTAATCAAAACAAAGATGCTAAGACCTTTATGTTTATGTTCCATTTTTTATATTATTAATGTTTTAAAATAATAATTTATTTATTTGTTTTTATATTTTTTAATATATATCCAAATTTTTCTTAGCAACCCGTACCTCGTTTTTGCATCTTTCTGTAAATACATAATAAATAATTTTCTTATATTATATATCTATATTTTATTAAGAACATGTCATTAAAATAATTACAAACAATCACATAGATATATAACATCATGATAATTTTTTTTATATTATTTATCCTAATTTTATCAGCAACAACATATCATAAAAAATAATTATAAACAATGACACTAATATTAATTATAGAAAAGGGAAATTTTTGTATATATAATATAAATTCATAATATCATAATAAAGATTTTTTTATATTATTTCATTTATTTTATCAGAATTATATAAAAAAATAATTATAAAAATATGGGATGATAAAAATATAAACTAAAATATTTTTTTATATTTTATGACAATTAAAATTTTCTTTATAAAAAATACGTCAATAAATTTAAAATACAACATTAAAAAAAAAATCAATTTAAATCCATTGTTTACCTAAAGAAACATAAGCATTCATTACTGGGAGAATTGTAGGGACAAACTGTAGAAAGTGCGATAACCCAGAAAATAAAATAAAATAAAATAACCAAAGAAAAAAGAAAAACCTAACCAGCATCGTAATTTCCCAATTGTGGCATAGGAATGCCCTCTTGTTTTCTCTTTCACCACACATTTGTTTGCTCACACTCCTTTCAATCGACAACTGATTACTTTTCTTCAATTTCTAGCTTGTCTGTGGTTGGTTCAAGCATTGTGGTGTTATTCTGGTTTTGGTTTCCCGAGGTTTGGTTTGGATACCGATGAATCATGTAAGAGAAGGTGTGCATGTCGACCTCGATTCCGTAGCATATGGCTGCTGCTGACAACACCAACCCTCCTAAGGTAACAAGTCACCAATTTTCAATCTTCCTTTCATGCTATTGCTCTATTTGATTCCTTGAAATATTTGAGATTAAAGTTAATTTTGAACAAATTTGTTGCTAGATTTTTTTTAATTTGAAAATTTACCCCTTTGTTTGAGTCCATTTATGTCTTCTTCCCCACCCCTTTCCTGCATTGTTTAAAGTCTGATGGCGGCGGGACCCTTTTGAGACTGAGTAAAATGAATGCCACGTGTTTGAGTAGAATGTCGTTTGGAGTTGAGTGGAGGAGAAAATATTGAATAGCTTAGCTGATTTGAATAGTGTCTGTGTTTGATTACTGTTGTAGTTACTAGTTAGGCTTCTGGCAGATTGAAGTTGTGCGTGAAATTAATCTGGAAAGTGCAGTGGAAGTAGGTTTATCTGTTAATTGATTGGTTGATACTGCTCTGGAGCATTTTATGAATCTGTATCTGATATTCTGCAACACAGTCTTCAAGATGTTTTGGTTCTTTTGCTTTCTTGAAATGAAAGTAAAATATTTTGCACTTTCATATTGGTGCTTGAAACTATCGTAATTTGACAATACCATCATCATTGCATGTAGCAAAAATGTTAAATGATGAGCTGGAAATTGTTGTGACTCCTTACTGTTTTTGTTTTTGTTTGTTCTTCATGAGTCATCTTTACTTTATTTCTAGGATTATTACAAAGTGCTGGAGGTTGATTATGATGCAACTGATGAAATTATCAAATTCAATTACCGAAGGCTCGCACTGGTTGGTAGCCTACCTTTTTAGTAGCTCCCACAATGTCGTCCTCCTCAATTTTTCAAACTGAAGATTCTTTTCTACAAGTTTGACTTACTATGCACACATGATTCTATACATTTGACAGAAATGGCATCCTGACAAACATGGAGGTGACAGTGCTGTTACTGCAAAATTTCAGGAGATAAATGAAGCTTACAATGGTAAAAAATGATCATACATTTAGTTTTCTTGTAAGCACCAAGCACATAATTTAACAACATTTAATCTCCTGTCTACCACTAGCACCCTTATCATTACTGTGCGAAATCAAATAGTATTTTAGGAAAGAATAAATCAAGAAATTTGTATATTTCCTTGTAATCTGTACAGATTTGAATAATTAGGAACAATCCCATAAATCAAGGGATCCTAGCATAAAATAGAGTTATTATATTTCCTAAAATAGCTTAGGTTTCCTGTATATATCTTATATCATCTCTTTGTATTGATATAATAAAAATTATATTTCAGTTAATCTAATTTTCCAGAATTACAGATCCTGAAAATGGAATATTTATTTTTCCATCTTCAAGACAATCACAATATACAAAAAATGTTAGAGTAAAAGCTCAAGTGTTTGCAAACCCAAAGACTGTGGTCCTTCATTAGTTTGGACATGAACTTTCACCTTGCTATGGTGGCTCTTAGTTCCACTTGTTATGATACTACTTATATACTTCATTTCACTAGTTATACCCTTTTGTATGCTGATGCCAACATAACTTTGTAAGCTTGTGAACTTAATTTGCTCCTTGTGGTGACTGGAATGTTTAGAAGAATGATGGAAATTTCATATTCACGAACATGTTGATGACAAAATTCAAACCCTAAACAAAACTGAGGAAAACCCGACTTATATTATATGCTATATATACCTCCCATATGTATACCATTTACATATGATAAATGAGAATGATATCTATGATATAATACAAATCAACTATCATCTACTTGAATTTGGGAAAATGTATTTAGATGAATGCGGAAATTTTCAGGATTGTCAACTTGTCTACTTGAACAAGCAAAGTCAAAATTGATTCTGTATTGGAAATTATGTTAAACATAATAAATAGGTCTGTAAGTGGTACTCTGTGTGAATTATTTTACTCTTAGTGCCACAATGCTTGACTTAGAGCTGTGTTTCTCCTGCATAGGGTTGTGGTGTAGAAACAGCAAGCAGCTGCAACATGATAATCACGGTTTTGTTTTTGACCATTGTCTTGTCTTTCTTTCTTATGTCACAGTGTTAAGTGATCCTGCCAAGCGTTTGGACTATGATTTAACAGGGATATGCGAGATTGAAAAATATAGCTTGCAGGTATGCCATGTAATTATCATCCAATGTTAGTAGTTATTTACTTAGATTTGTTTATGATATATAATCTTAAATGATAACTGTTTTACTTGTCTTTTGTGGGCTTTTCGCTTTTCTACACAGGAATATCTTGCCAGATTTAAAGGCATGATTCTTACCTGCAATGGACTTGGTATCAATCAAACAGACAGATGGTAATGTTACTTTCTTTTACTTTATTCCCTGTGTTTTTGTTCTCTGTGGTTCAATTGTAGAGGGGTGGGATTCACCAGCTATAATGTCTCAAATGTAACTATAACCCAGCCTGTTGCCATGAGGAATTTCAAGATGAATAAGACTAAAATCTGTTTCTGGTGAAAATTTGCATTACTGTGTACAGAACTATATAATCGGTTCTTTCCCCGCAGTCACCAGCGGCTCCAAAGTCAACAGAATCTTTTGGGGGTCAATAAAGTATGTGGGACTGTGTAATGTTATTTTTAAATGAGCTAACACAATTAACTAAAATCTGACATAGGATTCAACATAGCTGTGCTTAAGGAGTATGATAATTTTGGATGCTTCAGCTTTGTTATGTTGTGTATGATACTCAGTGATCCATGTCAATCACGAACTACCTTGAACAGTGTCATACCAGTTTCTTATTTTACAATTTTCCTAATAAGCTATATGCAAATTCATTTAAGAGAGAAAGTTAGTGTTAGAGTTGACATTTGTGGAGCCTATTCACTGTAAGCTAAAGGAATTTCCTGCTGCCCAGTTTCTGGACATTAATTATTTCTATTCAATGTCTACAATTCTGTGTCAGAAATAAACTTAATGTTCAATTCAACGGAAAACAGCATTTGGAGAATTTAGGAGACATTTTCAGTCTTCTTTTGTTGGATTCTGTCATGCCACTATGTCTTGGGTCAAAACACTTTGAAACCCAAGCTTCTTACCAATATTTTCTAACATACTAAACCCAAAATCTCTCATTCGTGATTTATTAATAAATAAGCCTTGAAACATCAATACGTTTAAATTACATTTTTTGCATGAGCTATTCACATCCTCGAAAAGCCTAATTCCGGTCCTTGATTACCTCTATTGAGGCCCCCAACTGAACATATAAAAAATTGTAAATGGACTTGTATGTCTCTGATGTCAGGTTTATTTTTTTAATCCAACTGTACTGCTACATAACCTAAATTTAATTTTTGTACTGTAATGCAGGTCAACACAATTCATTGAAAATTTTGAATCCCTAGATAAATAAGGTTTGTCCTTCGCTCTGTTGCAATTTATTTTAATTTTACTTTCTTTTTATCACTGCACCAGTACATGTCTCTATAAATTAATGGATGAACACATCTGACAGGCATCAAAATCTAAATTTCGGCCATCGGAGTTACGAACATGGATATTTGAGCGTGTCTGTCCTCTTTTATAATGGCCTAACCATTGTCTTAAATTCCACCCCATTCGATTGCACTGAGATTTGAAACCCCCACAATCGGCAATGCAACCTGGTAGGCTTGAATCATACTGTTACATTAAGCTACATCAAGTGTACGTTTAGAATGAACTGTTATGACGAACCTTTACGTCATTGTACTAGTTTTATTTCATGCCTCTTAGTTTGTTGACTAGTGGGTAAATGTTGTTTTTTTATCTGTATATTTAATCAATTTCTCCCACCTGTGAGGCTCTGTAAATTGAATTGGTATTAATCTGGGTCAGAATTCTGAACGCGTGGATTGCCATACAGTCATACATACATATCACTAAAATAAGGAGCCTAAGTGGTTGAATGGTTTTTTTATGCTATGTAATACCAGTAAGCAAAAGCGACTACCGAATATTCATATATGAAAGATGACGACGCCAACCCTTGAAAATGCAACCCCTCAAATTAAAATAAGTTTTCATATTGGAGGTGATGCCCAAGTGTCCTTGCCTTTCGTTTTTTGGGGGATTATTATATTTCTCACCACTATGTTGTTTCACCTTATACCATGCTTGGACGGATACTGGAAAAAACAAAAAAAATGCTGCGCAAGTCTCTTTAACATTTTCTTCAGTATCTTTAACGAATGACTTATTGAGATATTTAAATAAAATATTATATAAATTATTTAATTTTACAATTATATTATTAAGCAATTTGTAAAAACAAGTAAACTAAATGAGGAAAGAAAATAATTTTTTAAAAATTTATTAAAGAAAATTTTATTGAATATATTGTTTAAAAATAATGTATCATAATAAATTTATATTTTATATTTTTTAATGTAATTCTGTTATTAAAAATATTCTTATCTGTGTTGTCTTGTATTAAAACTAAGTAGTCGTTAGTTGTGTCAGTTTTAGTTTTTGTTTGAAGTGCGGTAGTACAATGACTATAGAGTGTTTTACAAATTTGTTTTTTCCATTAAGAATGTGTGGAATTATTTTGAAAATTAGAGTGACAATTCATTCCGTTCTTACAAGACCACCACATTTTGTTCTCATGGAAAAAAACATTGACCATTAGTTTTAGTTTTGGTCGTGAAGGATGGGAATCAATCTTCAAGTATTGTTCAATAATTGGGGCTCGCTGAATTATTTGCGATTGCTTAAAAACAATGAAATAGTAATCATCACTTTACCTATTGATGACATCCTCAAGATTCCATTGAAATCAATGATCCAATTTGACATATCTGTCTTTGTATATATTACATATACTGAATAAACAATTTAAGAAAATTAACTATTAGGATCCGGAGATTCACCAACTCAATTATTCCCTAGTATTTTTTTTATTGGCTAGTATCTTTTTAGATTTAAATAACCTTTTATCTTTTATAAATTTGCAGATTTTACATTTGACCCACAGTTTGCATTTTCAAACATATCTATAATAAAAATTACTAACAAAAATTATTTAAAAATAAAAATAAATATTTTATTATGAATTCTTGGCATAAATTATATTTAAAAATAAAAAAAATAAAAATTTAATTATATAAACAAATCTATCTAAATTTTAGACATAAATCCCCATAAAATATTTAAATTTATTCTTAAACACCTCTTATTACACTCTTCCGAATATTAACTGTAAGTATTAAAAACTCATTTCAGAAATTTTAGTGTAAATTTCTCACTGCAGTGTTGGCACACTATATGTTCCTCATCGAAGACAAATTAGAAGGAAAAGCGAGAATCGAGGTCCAACCACGCCCTGCAGAAACTGCTTTGATAAGGCTATAAATCAATTAGAGGTTACAGGATACGCCACACCTTCCAAAACGAATCAGCGAATCAGGATTAAACCAATTTAAAAGAACCAAGGCCTCGTACCCAAGTGAAACAACTAGTCAGCTACTGTAAAATAAGGGAGTTGGAATCACACAAAAGTTCAATCACAATAAACTTTTAAATAATATTCTCAACAACCCTTCTTCATCACCTCATACAGCTATTCAGTAATTCGCACATGGAACCCCAAGTCTTCAACTTTCAGCTTAATTTCTTAAGCCAAATCGCTTAGGAGTAAAAATTACTCCACATATTCTTAGAAGTTTGCAGCATAGAAACTTGGTTGCCACAACTAAGCATTCAAAAATAAACATAAAATTTCAGGGATGAAAATTCCTCTGTTTCTCAGAACTAAAAAACTTTCATCTATTATATTAACACCCTCTCTCACAAAATTAATATATTAGTAAATTCATGCAAGAGACACAGACCCTCGTAATCATCATCAACCATGGTAGGTAGACTAAGCAACATCCCAGTGGCATTAAAAACAATACAACAAGAAAGTGATTGAAAACAAGAATCCAATTTTCTTTGTTCTTTGCAAAACGCAAAGTGTGTATAACACAAGATGTAGATATACTAACACTTATGAAAATAAAAAGGGTAGGTTCAGAGAAATTTGCATTGATACAAGGAATATGGTCTCAATATGCAGAAGAGTAACCTAATTAACCAGAAGGCACATAATAAGACAAGGTGAAAAAACCCTTCCCGATTATTACTTTTTCTGTGTGTGGGTGGGAGATAGATAGATAGATAGATAGATAGATATAGAGAGAGAGAGAGAGAGAGAGAGAGAGAGGTTGAAACTTGTTCTAATTAGAAGAAAGGAAAAAGCGAATATGATCGAGGAAGGTCAAATTTTGAGGCCTATCCTTGCGCTTCACATAACCAATCGTCTCTTTCTGCGTGTAACACCTTAACCCTCGCTTCCCGTTCTTCTTCCAAAGCTCCATCGCGTAGTTCCCGTGCGCATAATACGCCTCCGCACACGTTAGCCCCGCCATCGTATCCCTGTCCGTTTCTTCTCCTTCCTCTTCCTCGCCCTCGCCCGCCGGAAGCACCTTGATCGGGAGACGCTCGTAGTGGGCGCGTGAGGTTCCCTCCAATTCGTCCATGCGAGCGAGGCCGCGCGTGGAGACCGAGTACAGTTCCCCGTAAACCCGACGACCCGACCCGGGAATGTTGAGAAGAAAAGGGACCCGGTATGGCCCGCATACCAGAGGGTACTTTCCGGCGGTGCGGTAGGTTCCGACGAAAGAAGCGTCGCCGGTGCGGATGAGGTCTTGAAGAAGGGGGTGGTTGGAAAATCCTCTCTTGAGGGTTCCGTAGGTGAATATTAGCGTTCTCCCTCCGTCACCGTTAACCTCTCTTTCTGCTACCATATTTTGAGGAACAGAAATCGTTGAGAGAGAGAGAGAGAAAAAGATTCAATGTGGACGATGAGTGAATTGCAACTTCCCTCATTTATAGTCCAATCTTCGTCTTTTCTCTATTTTCTTTTTCTCTACGCTTTGTTGTTTTTTTTTAATTATTTTATTTATAACATCATCTCTCAAATATCATTGATATTTTAACCAGATTTTTTTACCTTTAGAAAAAAAGAAAGAAAAAGAAAATAAAAAGTGGTAGAATTCAAACTCTAATCAAAACTTAGAGAAAAGACAATGAACAATATATTAATATTTACTCTGGATCAAATAAGTGAAAGTGAGAGTTAAAAAAAAGTGAGAATACTGAATTTTAAATTTAATAATTTTTTATTTTTATTTAGGTGTTTTTTAAAACGAGAGAATGTCATGAAAAAATTTATCATTATCAATATATCTAATATTAATTAATTTTATATTAAAATTTAATAAAATAATCCAAAAGTACTGATACTGCAAAAGTTCTAATATATTAATACATATTTATTGTATAATTTATATTCTGCATGACTTAAAAGGGTACAAGTGCATTTAAAATAAAAATGTGTCGAAGTGTATTTAAAATAATATACTAATACAGTTGAAAATAATATTTCTCAACTTGTAAAAATATTTAAGTAAAAATAAATAAATCTTGATGCTTAAATCACCTTTAGTTGACCGTCATACAACAATCATTAAAAGGTTGATTTAGAAAATAATAATAATATAATAATAATAATGTGCTGTATCTTCAATAACATCTTATCACAGACAATACATTTAACAAAGTTAAAATAATTAATTATAGTAAGATTTTGTATTTAACAAATGCAAAGTCTTAAAAAGAAGAGTATTTAATAATTATATATATATATAAGTAATTAAATATTTTGTATTAATATTTTTAATTTTGGACTGTTAATTATTGAGTCAAGATTTCATAATTTAATCAGAATTTAATTAAGTCGTATTAATATTATTTTAATAAGTAAAAATATACAAAATAATTTGAATAACACGTAACGTCAAGATTTTGTAATTACTAAAAATTTAAGTAAAATACAGATAGATCTTCATATTTAAAATAAATATATAAGTTGAAATAAAGACATGTATCCTATTTAAATTAAAATTACAGTAATACATATTAGAACAAAAAATAAAATAACTAATATTTTATATCAATTTTACTTTGTGTTGTAAAAGAGTTAAAATTATAATTTATAATATTTTGTTAAGCTAATTTTACTATATTGATGTAGTAATTCTAACCGTTTAATGTAATTTTGCTATGATGTCATTTTTTTCATTATAACTCTATTATATATAACCAGTTTTTCTTTCTATTCTTAAATATATAATATTTTAAATTTGGTTATATAAATTAATATAAGTATTCATTTTTATTATTTTTACTAAATTTATTAGTCTATCATTTTAATATTTGTTAACTAAGATATGTTTAAATCATTAACTATTTATTCTCTCCATAATAAATATAATTAAATAAAATATAATTGATAAAAGAATAATTAATATAATATTAAACTTTCTAAATGTTACATATTCAAAAACAAAATTTTTCACCTAAAACATGTTTAAAAGAGAAGAGTAAAATAATACAATAAATTAATGGATAATATAAGTAAATATAAATTTTACAAATTTAAAAATTTGTAAAATTAAATTAAATATTTTTATTTTTAATATAATATCAAAATTAATTTTGATAAAAAATGGAATCAGTGATAAATTCGTCAAAATAAAAATATGTGATAAAAAATATAATATATAAATAAATATTAATCTTATTTTTTGAATAATATTATAATATACAAAATAATATAATTTTACGTAATGAGGTTAAGGAGATAATGTCCTAATGAAATTGAAATTGAAATTGGTGAGGAGGCATAGGGTAGGTGTGCAGACCCTAACAAGGAATCATGTTGATAAAGCATTTGGTACGTGTTGGTAAAAACGTGTCATTAAATTAGCAGGCACGGCTTTTGAAGCAGGAAATGGTATGGCTGGTCAAATTAGCTTTTGGGTTTGGGTACAGAACCATACCCAAAAACAAAACTGGAAGACCCAATTACACTCGAACCGTACACGTGTGATTTTCTGTGGGACCATCCGTACCTGTACTTTTGTACATGTACCCTATGTGACAAAAATGCACGCCTCCCAAGATGCTAATGACATGGATCATGTGCTTTCCACCACCCTTTACTTTCATGTGCCGTGCCCGCACATGCCATGCCATGCCACATCAAATCTCATTATAAAATTTTCTTTTTTTGATATCAAATATATTTTTATAATCTAAGTGGGACAATTCATATCTCCTTTTTCATATTAGGAATGTCTTGTTCTAATAGCTTATCGAACTCGCACCGATAAGGTAGATAATGGATCCAAAAGTTCCTTTCATATTCAATATTTATTTTAATTTTTAATTGATTAAAGTAACTTTTATTAAGATTATAAACAATATTATTTTATTTTTAAATATTTAGGGTTTGTAAAAAAAGTTTTCTTTTGATGTATTTATTCTTTATAAACTTTAAGATTATATTAAATACTTTTTTATCAATTATTACGTACTTTTAATTTTTTTTAAATAATTACAAATATATTTTTTCATGAAATTTTAAGTAAATTATAACTCGAACAGCATTACATTAATATATTATTTAAGTGAACTTTAATTTGTATAAAAAGTAATAGGTGAGATAATTATTATTTTTTATTTAATTTTTTATTAATCAATATAATTTGTTCAATTAAAAAAAATTATGAAAAAAAATCTAATTAAAAATAATCATGATTAAGTAAATTTATAAAATTATAAGAATTTTATAAAATATAATGAAAATCTATTTGTTCATATTCATATTTATAAAATATTTTTTTAAAGTCAAATTATTAGTAATTTTCTGTAGGATGCAAAAATGTTCTATTTTTTATGGTAAAATTTATAAAATTTTAAAAGATAGAAAAACAAACTTATTTTTATTATAATAATAAACAAATATTTCATATTCTCGTATTGCCATTATTATAAAAAGAAAAAATTAACATTTTATTAAAATATTTAAAATTAAATTGATACAAATATTATAAGTGATGAAATTTAATATTTTTATTGATTTGTATCCTTTAAACACAAATGTTTAATATATAGAAATAGTATTTTGTTAGATATGATTAGTTTTTAAATCTTAAATTTGTATCTTTATTAAATCTATAATATTAATAATCTTGAATTATTTATATATATATATATATATATATATATATATATATTGATAATTAAATTTCACCAAACAATCTATTAACCAATATTGTTAATATTGATATATATTGTATATATTGAAAAAAGTCTTCGTTGAACTTTTTTCCTAAAATAATATTATTATATTATATATACAGTAACCTCGATGAAATTATTTATTTAATTGAATATCTCATAAAATTATTTACTTAACTCGAACCTTTTTTACTGTTGTAATTGGAATTTGGTTTATCGTAAACTGAATTCCAACTTTAAATTTATCACTTTTTTAAAATAAAAAATTAAATAAAATATATAATTAAAAATAATAAAATTAATATTAAAAATAGAATTTTAATTTTAAAATTTAAATAATATTTATATAAAAATTAAAAAAATAATATATTATTTAAATATATATTAAATTATTTAAATATATTTAAATAATTATTAAAAATATTAAATAATAATTTTTTATTATATTTTTTTTATTTTTGAATAGGAAATTTAAAATTTATATTTTTTTATTATATGAATTATTTAAGTTATAATTTAAAAAAATTGATAAATTTAATATATAAAATATTAAAAGTAAAATTAAAAATAAGTTATTAGTAGTAAAATAAAAATTATAGAACATGATATTAAAGAAAAATAATAAAGGTATACATACTTTTATAGAGTGAAAATAATAGAGGTTTATGAAGAAGAAAATCCTCCATCAATTTCTCCCGAAATTCAAGAACCACCACACCGACGAAATCCAAAACGTAATAGACGTCGTCCTCATTGTGGAACCGAACACCACTTTTAAGATTAAAATTTTCTTAACATTATTGTCAATAAATTTATTTTTCAATTTTTGTTATCAATGATTATGTTATTTTTAATATTATACATTAAATTCTGTCAATTTTTATTATTTTTTATTTTTAAGTTTATTTATATTAATAATAATAATTTTAACTAATTAACTAATATTTTTACTTTATTATTTAAAAAAATTAATTTTAGCATGAATTTTTTAATATAATATTTATAATTTATCAAATAAAAACTATTACATAAATTTTTATAATATAATATTTAATTTTTAATATATTACTTAAATTAAATTTTTATTTATTCTATTTTTTTCTAAAATTATAACTTAAATAATTCATATAATAAAAAAAATATAAATTTTAAATTTCCTATTCAAAAATAAAAATATATATATATAAAAAATATAATAAAAAATTATTATTTAATATTTTTTAATAATTATTTAAATATATTTAAATAATATATTATTTTTATTATTTTTTATATAAATATTATTTAAATTTTAAAATTAAATTTTATTTTTAATATTATTTTTATTATTTTTAATTATATATTTTATTAAAAAAAATTTTTTAAAAGGAAGTGGTAAGTTTAAAGTTTGAATTCGATTTACTGAAAACTTAATTCCAAGTACAACAAGTAAAAGAGGTTCAGTTAAGTAAATAATTTTATGAGAGGTTTAATTAAATAAATAATTTCATAAGAGGTTTTATTACGTATATATATAATATAATAATATTATTTTAGTATAAAAGTCTTCGTATTTGTTTATATATTTACAATTTTGTTAT